>CM045735.1:46894748-47254748 GCA_024760905.1 Plotosus lineatus | reverse complement strand
ACACAAACAGCTTAACTATAACTATTAATATCAAATATTTTAAATATATTAACTTCATTGAATATTTTAATATATTAAATTGGCATTTACAATTTAAAAGAATTAAAAATAAAATAATGCTGTTTTATTTTTGCGTTATTTTGCTGCATGTTTGTTTTTTCTTGAATGCAACTTAAACCACAAGCACATGAACAATTCAGAGCTAATTAATATGCTAAGCTCTGCTCGTTAATTTCCCTCTCACTCACTCACAGAGCGATGAGGTGGAACATAAAGTGTTTACTTTTAGAGAATCAACCATCACATGTTTACAGCCTCACCACTTCCTGAGTGCTAATCCTGAGGCACTGCAAATAATAATAAAATCCATAATAATAAGAACAACAACAACAACAACAACAACAACCATAGTGATGATGAGGATGATGATGATGATGATGAAGATGATGAAATTACCTTCACCTCTCACTGATTGTAGACAGCTTCTTCAGATTTAATTTTTGTAATTGTGGTATTATCCATGTGTATATCAAACTCATTAACACCGAAAATAAACCCTGTTCAGAATAATGAGATCTTTCTGGAAATCTAGTTAGAAATTCTGGAGAATAGTTCACAGTTAAGAAGAAAAATAAAGACAAAACTCATTTAACAACCTTGTTTACAAATTTAATCCATTCCGAGGGCAAGCTCGTAAGCCAAACTGTTCATTAGATAAAACAAAAATTCCCATAGGAAATAACAGAAAACCAAGTAATTCGTCCCAACCCTCTGCTAAACTCATATAACCTGGCACGAAAAACGTGTATTTCACCTAATATATTAATACATGTGCATTAACAATAATAATAATTAACAATAAATAACAAGAAAAACAATAAGTCAACTAACCTTTGCGATCGATTGCGGCAAAGATGTCATGTGGGTAGGCAGGAGGTGGTGCGTAACAGAGGAGGAGGAGGAGGAGGAGGAGGAGGAGGAGAATTTTGTGCGTGTGCACGCTGCAAATACCAGCAAGGAAAGGCTCATGGTGAGCTCCCACAAGGCCAGTGCTTCTCAAATTGTGTGTGTGTGTGTGGGGGGGGGGGGGGCACACCTTGGGGGGCATGACCCTGGGGAAGATGCTTTTTTGCTATACTGTACTAGAATTAAGTGTAATTGCATGTCCACTACAGTAGTTGGCAGTGGCGCTCTCATTTTCGCACTATGGTATAGGGAAAATGCACCAATCAAACGATATGAAGTGCAATAAACATGTGGGTTGCTGAAGGGGCGTGACATGTTTTTTTTTGTTTTTTTTCTTCATAGAGAGGGTATCACAGAAAATTATTAAGAAGGCGTTCTCAAAGTGCAGAGGAATACCCATGGAAGAATACAAGGCTAATTGGCCCGGAAAAGCTATTTCCCAAGCAGGGCTCGTAAATCAAAATTTTGCTCATTGGATGGGGCAGATTTTTGGTGGGATCAAAGCTCGTATCATGGAAAATTTGTTAACAGGGACACTTGCAAGTCAAGGTACAACTATATATATCAACCAACTTTGAATGAGAGCTGAGCTGTCTGCACTTTCTCTGCCTGCAGTTGGAGCAGAGATTCCGAACCTGAGAGTACTGATATAATTTGGTGTTGCTTGTTTGAATTAAGGGGTCTGAGAGAACCACACCATCTACCTTTTTTTTAAAAATGAAGATTAGGAACATTGTTCTCACTATGCAAGTGGACTTACAAAAGGTGACTTGTGGTCTGTGGTCACGGTCCATCAACGTACAGTTATATGATGGATGTCAACAATACAGAAGCGATGGATTTCAGAGTGCACCAGTTCGTTACTGAATCAAATCATTAATCAGGTTTTCTATTAAAAAATTGAATTAGAGATTAAAATTGCCCTTTAGTAGAAGTGTGTGTGTGTGTGTGTGTGTGTGTGTGTGTGTGTGTGTGTGTGTGTGTGTGTGTACGTGTTGTAGAGCTGTAATTCCTGTAGGATCGATTATTCAGACACTTGTTCGCTTCATAGGAACTGGTCGTGTAAATCTCTGTTCCTGGAATTGCAGCTCTAGTACTGACACACTCACTGGTCCGGATGATTGTGTGAACATCCAAAAGCATTAGTCCACAATCAAGAGGGTGTGTGTGTGTGTGGGGGGGGAGGGGGGGTGTATTCCCACCCATACCTGTTAAATTCTGAATGTTTATTGGCCAAATGGTGTTTTTTTTTTTTCAACGAATTCCCAGACACTGCAGGTTTTTCTCATGTCCTGGTTACATTATTGTTTCTATAGCTCATCACAGGGAGTACAGCAATAGCCACATGAGGTTTATTTATTTATTTATGCCTTAAGAAAATGATTATGTAATATGTATTGACACATATACTGACTGTATGCAATCACATTTTTTTCATACCTTTGCCTCTTTCAGGGTGAGGGAGTTTATTCTCTGCGTTCATTTGGTGTCTGTTTTTACATTTGTTTTATTATTTATTTTAAAAAATGAAAGATGGAATTTTTCTATAAAGGGAAATATATACTTTATACTGTAGTGACTATAAATTAATTAAAAATCTTAATATCATACTTTTTCAGATATATTAAAGTTGCGGTGGTGTTTGCGGAATATCATCTTGGGATGTGGATTTTGAGAAATTGTTTAACTTCAGGATGGTTACAGTAACTCATACACATGCTGTTTTCTTTCTGACACTGTTCCAAGTGTGTGTGTGTGTGTGTGTGTGTGTGTGTGTGTGTGTGTGTGTGTGTGTATGTGTGTGTGTGTGTGTGTGTGTGCTCAATTTGGATGGGTTAAATGCACAGGCAATAATAATTTCCCTTGTTGGATTAATACATTATATTAAATACATACTTGACATCCTTCTGTCTTCAAAACATGATGGAGTAGGACTTTATTTACACTTTATTTACACTAACAAGCTATGTAGCTCGACTCACAAGCGGCAATCTCTGCCACACCCATGACACGCGAAGGGTGTTGCTCTTTGTTGTTGCGGCCCAGGCCTCCTAATGTCTTTTTTCCCCAAACATTTTGTTTTGTTTCTGTCCTGTTGTATACACATAAAGTGGCTTGCAAAAGTATTTACCCCCCCCCCCCCCTTCACACACACACACACACACACACACACACACACACACACACACATACACACACACACACACCTCAGGTCTTTCCTCCTATTTTGCTGCCTTACATTGTGGAATCAATGTTTTTTCTTGGATTTTATGCAATAAAAATCAAAACAAAAAGAACCTGAACAGTGGAGCATGCAGATGTAGCAACCGCATTACTATGAAGCTTCTCAATATCATTAGGTGCTACTAATTACTTTCAGAAATCACAACATTAATTAAATAAAATGCATCTGTCTGTCAACTAAGTGTCACATGATCTTATATATATATATATATATATATATATATATATATATATATATATATATATATATATATATATATATATATATATATATATATATATATATATATACACACACACACACATACACTAGTTGTGAACGGTCCCAAATCTGCAACACCACTAATCAAAAAGCATCACCGAGCAAGCAGCAACATTGCAGCTTCTGGAGAAACTGCTAAGTGTGTCTCCACCAAGGCCTTTGGGGGGCAGTATTGCACACTGAGGTTTCTTGTTGTTTTGGACAATTTCTTCTTTGCTTCACAATAATACTTATTTTTTTTTGTTTTGTTTTGTTTTTTTGTTTTTTTGCACAATTTAAGCAAACATGCAGACATGTTGTGTAAGTAGACAGATAAATCAATCTCCCACCTCCAAATGTTCCCTTTAATCACAGGAAAATATCAAAACTAAAAAACAGTTTAAGCTAAAATTCCATTGTGTGCGCGCGCGTGTGTGTGTGTGTGTGTGTGTGTGTGTGTGTGTGTGTCTAAATTTTTATTATTATTATTATTATTATTTTATTTATTTATTTATTATTATTATTTTTTTTTTTCTGGAAGGAAGGAAGTCATGGTACCTGGACAAAAACCCCATGAGCACTAGGAAACTCCATACAGAAACGCCCGAGCCCGGGCCTCGAGCTTAGGCCTCTATGCTCTGAAACCAGACATGCTAAACGCTGCCCCACCCTGTCGCCCAGGGCAGATACGCTATTGAAAAAAGAAGTAATGAAACAAATAAACAAGTAAATAAGTAATTAAATAGCGATAATATTGCAATGATTATTATTCTTGTGGCTGTTGTTGCTATTAATTTATTATTAAATACAACAGTGCCATTTTCAATGCTTCTTCGCAGTATTGCATATTATGCTTGGAAAAGTGTAAGCAGGTAAAAGTACTGACTATAAAAAGAAGAAAAATTAATAATCATTCCAACCATAATAGTTATAATAACCTGTTTGTTTGTTATCCAGCACTCTAGGTGATCTAGTTGAATCACTGTCAGCTTTATCATGAACATTAGCTTGACAGATTTCCAAATGTTATACGAGTGCCCATCATGGATATTACGCAGGTGAAAAGGATATATTTATATTTGAAGGGAACATAACAGCAGAAGAAAAAAAATGAAAGTATGTGGCTGAAGCAACAGTCACACCAACACTGTCCTTTTCATCCTTTTCATTTATTCCACGTTTTGAAAGGCTGTCAGTGAAACAACACACAGCATGTCATTTTGCAGCAACAAATGAAACTTTGAACACAGAGAAAGAGAAAAGAAGCAGGAGAAGAGAGTGAGAGAAAGAGAGAGAGAAAGAGAGAGAGAGATTTCACTTCAAGAATTGTTTTCACTGAAGCATGTCATTTAAGCCTGTCATTTTTCATGTGCTCAGTCTTCTTCCAGATCATCACCCTCAGCACACACTTCACTCGGCTGGATCGTTCCAATCCAGCGTGTAAATATGATTAAAGTTTGCCCTGCTCACTATTTCCAACATCAGAAGAGTCAGTGACACGAGCATGCTAAACATATTTTTCATCTGTGAGCCGTCACTAATGTCTCTTTATCCTCGGGACCCTCTGGGTGTGTCCCAAACTTCATGTCCTGTTCGATGTGAATGGCACTGAAATCAGGACAGTGGTGGCTCTGTGGAAAGGTGCTGGATTACCAATCCCAAGGTCGGGGGTTCAATCCTCATTGTCAACGGTTGTCACTGCTGTCCCCCCAGTGTAGCTAACTGGGTTATTAAAGGCTGGCCATGTCTCTCACTGTCTACTGTGAGAGGTTCATGTAAAAGAAACATTGCTGACTTTCCTCAAGAGTAGCTGCAGAGCCGTCAGCATGTTGATGGCCTGATGAGCTGTCCAGGGTGTACTCTGCTCTTGCCTGGAGTTGGTTGAGATGGGCACCAGACCCCCTGTGACCCTAATTATAATTAAGTGGTTCAGAAAGTGAATGAATGGTGCTAAAATCATTTCACACTCAAAACCAGACACTGATCAGAAACTATATTAATAAGTGGTGTAGTGGTTAGCATGTCCGCCTCACAGTAAGAAGGCCTGGGTTTCATTTTCAGCTCGGGCATTTTTGTGGAGAATTTGTATGTTCTCCCCGTGCTTGCATGGGTTTCCTATAGGTATTCTGGTTTCCTCCCACAGTCCAAAATCATGTACAGTAGGTCAATTGGATGTTCCAAATCGCCCCTAGATGTGAATGGTTATGTGACTGTTGGGCTGGCAAGCTATCCAGGGTGTATTCCACCCTTACCCAGAGTTGGCTGAGATGGACACCAGCCTCCCCGCGACCCTCATTAGGATTAAGTGGTTCAGAAAATAAACAAATGAAGAAATAACACTATCTATCTATCTATCTATCTATCTATCTATCTATCTATCTCTCTACACGCACGTGCACGCGCGCGCACACACACACACACACACACACACACACACACACACACACACACACACACACACCATAAGACGCAATGACAACGGCCATCGATCGGATGGCACCTTCCATGCACAAGGCGCACTGGATTATAAGGCACATTAAACAAAACAAAACTCAGATAAGTCAAACTTGATTCAACTCTCACACTAACTCTAGACATTGTTCAGTTATAACAATAAAAAAAAACCCAATAAACTCACTTTTTCAGTTCATTCCTCTTCCCCAAATCCATCAAATTCTTCATCTTTAGTGTTCCAGATTAACAGTTGTGCAAGTTGGACATAAAGCCCGGATCCCCCTATTATTATTTTTTATTATTATAATATAATATTTTGTTATCTATTATTCCTTCGCTCATGGAATCAGATCAATAGAGACAGAGATTAGAAGTCTTCTGGGTCGTGATCTAAACTTCTCTCAGCCACGCGCCCTTAAAGAGACAGCGTTATCACAGTATCAAACATGGCAGCACCCATTCGCCGCTTGAGTGTTGTGTTCATTACAGAACAGAGGTCATTACTCTTAAGGGGCTGTATTAGTGTAAATTTAAATTCAAGAAGGTTAATCTGGGGTCTCAGGAGGAAACCTGTAGCAGCGCTTTATCCCGGGATGAACGTGAGACTCTCATTAAGCTAGCTGAGAGTCCTGAGGGTAGAGACTGAGATTAGGTGGAAAAACCACTCATGTACAGTATTACTCAGTCAGTCACCAACTATGATAGCAGTAAGGCTGGTATTTAGACATAAAGCCCAGATCCCTCGAACTTATGACCTGCTGACACCAATATCTAGCAGTTGGAGTTCTTTGATTAATCCACCAGATTGATGATATGCTCTAAATTAGTTTGCTTCACTTGGGTTTTGACAAGTGTCAGTGAGATGGAGTCACGAGGCCTCATCCACACATAAGGCACACTGGATTATAAGTGCACTGGCAAAATCTTTTGAAAATGAAAGGCTTTTAAGTGTGCCTTACGGTATTTTCAGACCATGTGTGTGTGTGTCGTCGTCTTCCTTTCGGCTTTTTCCATTTTTTACTCAGGAGTCGCCACAGCAAATCATGTGATTCGCACGTTTGATTTGGCAGAGGTTTTTATGTCGGATGCCCTTCCTGTCACAACCCTTTTTAGCAAGGGACAGAAACACGCTGACGACTTTGCAGCTACTCTTTATGAAAGTCAGCAATGGTTCTTTTACATGAACCTCTCACCATAGACAGTGAGAGACATGGCCCGCCTTTGATAACCCAGTTAGCTGCACTGGGGTGTGTATATATATGTGTGTGTGTGTGTGTGTGTGTGTGTGTGTATATATATATATATATATATATATATATATATATATACATATATATATATATATATATATATATATATATATATATATATATACATATATATATATATATATATATACATATACAGTCTGCCCCCAACTTACGAAATTAATCCGTTCCAGGGCCATTTGCATATAGTAGGGATTTCGTAAGTAGGGGTCTCATCTTACACGATAAACGCCTAATTCGTTCCAAGTCTCCAGTCTTTGGACTGGATAAACCCCATAAACCCTTTAAAAATGATAAAAGTACACCAATTTTGTATGAAATATGTAGGCAGCACATTCCCTTTCATCACCTTTATCACCTTCATCACCCCTGCCTAAGGTAGTACCTAACCTCCAACTGCTCTCCAGGCACACCAGTGTGTGTGTGTGGCCTGCCTCACTTTGGATGCAGAATGAAATTTCCCCTTGTGGGATCAATATAGTCTGTCAATTAAACAAACAACAAAACTCTCTCTCTCTCATATATATATATATATATATAATTTATGTGTTTATATACTTGGAGAAACAGTAGAATGGTCACACATCCACCTTACAGCAAAAAGGTCTTAGGTTCATGTTCTGGGCTTGTTGAGGTCATTTGTGTGTTGCCCTGCTATGTATTTGTGGGGCCGGTGGTGTAGTGGTTAGGGTGCTGTGCTCATGATTGGGAGGTTGTGAGTTTGAATCCCACTGAGAACCTCACTGTGCTAAGACCCCTGGGCAAGGTCTCAACTACAAGTGTGCCTCTGTTCACCCAGCAGTATAAATGGGTACCAGTAAAAATATATACTGGGAAGGTAACCTGTGATGGACTAGTGTCCCATCCAGGGGGAGTTGAACTCCTGGTCACTTCACGCTATGGAAACCGGGGATAAGCACCGGCCTGATGAGCCACAAGGCTCGGGTGTAAAAACCCAACAGACTTTACCTGCTATGTATTTGTAAGCTGTTCAGAGTGTACACTGCCTTCTTCCAGTATTGGTGAAGATAGGCCTCTCCTTGTGACCCTGTGTGATTTCTGGGGGGGATTGGCATATTTATTCTTTTAAACTTGTCAAGTAGGTTTTATTTCAGTTTGTTGTCCATGCACGGGCTTATAATAAAAAAAGAAAACACAGTAAAACCTCCGCTGACGAACGCTTAAGCTCACGAACTTTTCGCCTCAAGAACATCAAATTTGCGAGCATATAGTCTCTGCTGACGAACTAGTTTTCGGCGGACGAATCAAACCACGCGGTCGAACAGCGCCACGGTGGCGGCCACGAGAAGCTGACGCACGCTCACGGCGTCACAGTTCGTCACCCCCTTTCTTTGAGTGCGGAAGTGGTTTGTGTTTGATCGACATTTTGGACCATATTGAGTGTACTTTTGCTATTATGGGACCGAAAAAGACCCACCACAGGCGGAGATCATTGAAAAACACGAACGAGGTGTGCGTGTGTGTGACTTAGCGTCCCAGTACCAGTACGCTAAGTCTACCATTGCTACCATCCTTAAGAACAAGGAAGCTATTAAGGGTGCGTGTGTGGCTAAGGGTGTTTCCAAACAGTAGGCGTTTCCAAACTCTCCTTCCAAACAGTAAGTCCCTCCCTCCCTCCTCCTCCCACTCCATTCCATCAAGCCATCAACTACCATCACAAAGGTAAATAAAACGACTTTATTATACAGTACAGTTTATTTCTTTAATTACAATACAATAGCACATTTATTATACATAAAATAAGGTATATTTTTGTGTAGTTTTAAGGCTTATTTAGTAGAAAATTATGTTTTATGGGGACCTGGGAACGGATTATTCTCATTTTAATGGTTTCTTATGGGAAATAAATGTTCGGAAGACGAACTTTTCGCCTTACACACACTTTCTGGGAACCAGTTATGTTCGTGAGCTGAGGTATCACTGTATGTGCATATTATTTGTTAGATTAATTAATGTTTTAACCAGTGTGAGATTCATTATTAACTGGACGTTTTTTTATTAAGGGTCAAAGTAAATGGAACAGAAAACATGCTAACATACACTAATCACTTCTCTACACAATGCTCTCTGCTTCTCTTATGGCATAAAACAGTGTTGGCATAATTATCCGAACACCCCCACCACACACACACACTCACCACATCCTGAAATGTTCCACATTGTGTAATTTCAATTGCATGATTTTACAACATAAAACACACAATATTATTTCATAATACTATAACACAAGGAGAAAAATATCTATATTGTTTTTAAATGAAGTGAATAAAAGCTATGGTTATACACATACTCGCTCCATCACTGAAAATTACTTGTATCATCAAGAAATGGGCTCGCATTGCTTCGTTTTGATGGAGGCTGCAGCAGTCCAACTTTTGAATGATAGACCACAGAGACAAATTAGAGTTTTTTGGAATTTTTTCTTCAGTGTGCATTCCGTAGCAAGGCGGTTAAAAAATCCAGCATCAAAGTTAGAGCTGATTAAAGGTACATGACATGGTTTCAAGTTCAAATATCAGTCAGAGAATTGTAGACATGTCTTCATGGAGTATAGCAGAGTATTGACTCCTTACTGGAGTGTATTCAGGGCAGAAAAAAAGTAAATAAAGACAGGGAAAGGGGATATTCCATATAAAATACTACCGGGTGTCCCATTAAAGTATGAAGCATTGTTTCTCGGTCTGTCTTCGCCCTGGTCACTTATTGTATTGTCATCAATTCTCAGTGGACAATGGAATGATAATTGACATGTGACAGGGGGATCATATACCAATGTGTGAAAATAGTCAAGAGGGAAGTCAGAGAGCAACCAAGAGGACCATGACGACACTAAAAAATGACTGTGTCTAGCTGGACATAGTGGTAAAATTGCATTCATCTGGGATGTATCAAACAGGGATGAAACAGATGCTCCCACTACCATGCTTCAGTCTGCATGATATGATATTTACTCATTTTTTTCTAATGTGGTACTTTGTATCAATGACTAGACAATATGTTTTGCTCTCATTAGACCAGGAAGCATTTCTCCACGTTTTATCTTCTAGATTCTTAACAGAATTTTTTTATACTCACTTACCTAATCCTGTTGGGGACATGGAGTAGATGAGCCTTTCTCAACACACTCAACCATTCAGACCCACACCTAGGAGTAATATGGAACACCCGATAATAGTCTAAAAGACTAAATAGTCTTTGGACTGTGGGGGGAACTAGAGTACCCAGAAGAAGGCCACACAAACACTGGGAAAACAAATACAAACTTTACACAAAAAGATCCTTGCTGAGCCTAGGACTTAAACCCTGGACCTTCTTGCTGTGAGGTGGATGTACCAACCACTATGCCCACCTGCATTTATTACAGATTATCATTTTTATATTTGTGATAGTTTGTTGTTATTCACAGAGGGCGCTGAAATTCATGTTTCCGATGGCTATATTCGCTCTTTATTTCAGTAAACATTACATTTTGTACTATCAGATCTGATCAGAAGATAAACTGACTTTTCATTCAGCATCATCAAACATAAATGAAAGATAATCTTTGTGTCCCTGATTGTTTTATTTACACTATGTTTAAAACAAAACAAAACAAAACAAAACAAAACAAAAAAAACAGTTTCTATACTTCGGTTTTCCATTTCATTTACTGTGACCTTGACGAAGACAACTTTCTCATTAATGAAATCTCACACTGGCACAAAAATAATTAATGTAATATCCAGTGGCTCCCATCATTATTAATCTGTTGGCTAGTCCATAACAAGCGAAACAACCTTCAGGACTTATGAGTAAACTGCAAAGAATTAATGAAACCACAACAGGCGTGGAAATTTTTATTTCTTCTTGTATGTATTTTTGTACATTGTCTTTATTTTTCTGTTGTTCTGTGTGTAAACAAACTAACTAAATAAATAAGCAACTTTCTTCTCAAACACAATTTATTCTATGGCTTAAGCATTCACTCTAGTTGATCCATATACACTTCCAGGATTCTACAGCAGAAGAACAAACATGCCTGCAGTGCAGCCCATGAGGCTCAACTCAGCATTTTGAAGAACAAATATATCAGTAACTTTCGAGGAAAATCAAATGATATTTTGGTGTATGACAAGCCATCTAGAGCCATGAGCAAGGCAAAGGTTATGATCATAACTCAGCAATACGCTGATATAGAACAGATCTTAATGTCAACCATATTGGATTTTCAGGTCCCCCCTTCATTCCAAAATATTGTTTGGCAGTCTCATGAGGATGAGATGACAATATTTTCAAACAGGCCAAAGCAAACTATTAAATGTATCATGTCAGAATGCAAGTTCAAAAATGTAAGTAAAAACACCTGATAATGAAAATAAACATATGTGCATGATTAACAGGGGAGTTTGGAAAACTTGCCTTTCATTTGCTTTAAGCTGAAAACAAGACATGAGGCCAACTTGCCTTCAGATGTAGCTCTGAATAATGCTGATGATTTAACTTAACTTGTATTTCCTTTTTTCTGATGTGAATAATACATAAGTGCTTGGTCCCCTAGCCCCTGATTTCTGATGGCTATAATTCAATTAAATTTTATTATTTTTATTTGTGTAGCACTTTTAACAACTGACATTTCCTTACAAACCCTACACATCCCAATGAGCAAACCCATGGATAGTCCTAAGTCTTTTCAGTTAAAGAGTTTACATCACCAGCAGTGAGAAGTCATCTCCACAATTGAAAATTTACACTATACAAGATGTGGGAAATTTTTCATGTAATGTCTTACATTTATACTCTGAAGTTTTAGCAATAACTAGTTAATCGTACTAAGACGGTAAAAGGAAATATTTACTTATTAAATGCAAAAAAAATTATTATATGTAATCTTATGACAACTATGGCTAAATGGCGGTTCGTGTATTAATGCGGAACAACCACATGAAAACTCAAAGTAGCGAAAAAGAAACATTTATTAAATAAATTTGATATTACAAATCAGTCAGTCTGATCCAGGGGAAAAACGAGGATTAAATCATCACAGGAACACAGACTCCATCCGGGATCTTCTTCTTTTCCTTTCGGCTTTTCCCTTCAGGGGTCGCCACAGCGAATCATCTGCCTCCATCTCACCCTATCCTTTGCATCTTCTTCTCTTACCTTCATGTCCTCCTTCACCACATCCATGAATCATCTCTTTGGTCTTCCTTTAGGCCTTTTGCCTGGTAGTTCCAGCCTCAGCATCCTATTACCAATATACTCACTATCCCTCCTCTGTACATGTCCAAACCATCTCAATCTAGCCTCTCTGACTTTGACTCCAAAATGTCTTACATGTGCTGTCCCTCTGACGTGCTCATTCCTAATCCTATCCATCCTCGTTACTCCCAAAGAGAACCTCAACATTTTCATCTCTGCTACCTCCAGCTCTGCCTCCTGTCTTTTCCCCAGGGCCACTGTTTCTAACCCATACAACATCGTTGGCCTCAACACCGTCTTGTACACTTTTCCTTTCATTCTTGCTGATACCCTCTGCATCATGTCAGCCAGCTCTCTACCTTTTCCTGCCATAGTTCCAACGTTCAAAGTCCCTACTTTCAGTCCTAGACTCATGCCTTTCCTCTTCTCTCTCTGGCAACAGACACGCCTCCCGCCTCTCCTTCTTCGACGTCTTCGACCAACAGTAGTCCAATTTCCATCAGCACCCTGTTGGTTGATGGCACTGATGGCGGTCGTTGTTAACCTGGGCCTCGACCGATCCGGTATGTCATTCTTTCTTGTGATTCGCATAATTTATTTGGCATTTGTTTTACGCCGGATGCCCTTCCTGACGCAACCCTCTGCATTTATCCGGGCTTGGGACCGGCGTGAGGGAGAGACACTGGTTTGTGCCCCCCCCCCCACGGCTGCATTTGACTCCATACGGGATGTGGGTGAATAATTGTTTGGTGAATCAGACCAATTCATGGGGTCACCAGCATTAGGAGGCGGAGGAGAAGGTGCTGGAGAAGAGCAGTCAATTGACCTCAAAAGACGGAAGGGTGACCGTGAAGGAGAAGAAGAAGCAATAGGAGGAGATGGGTCATACAACGTCGTATTCCTCCTCACCAATCTCTTATCTGCTGACATCATGGACTTCCTGAATACGACGTTGTATGACCCATCTCCTCCTATTGAGAAAAAAATATTGAAACACTTACAGGCTTAGGGCTGTGTACCGGTTATGTGTGGCATTAGTATGCTAACGGATATGGAATTGCAACAATTTAGTCATAAAGTTTAAGAAATACAGCAAAAGCTTATTTATATTTCATACAATTTGCATTCACTGTTTTAATGATTAAAATATCAAATAAGTAGAAGAACAAGATATTTACACCTGATGATTTAAAATGAGAAATCTGGTAAGGATAATCTGTGTGATCAGTTCATGTGAGCAAATCACGCAAACCAGGAAGAATATTATGTAAACACCTTCCGGATTCAACCAGAAAATTAGCAGAGCATTTATGAAGGGAATAATGTCACCCAGGGGCGGATGACATCAAATTAAGTGCGGTACTGGGACAACAAGAAAAATAATTGGAAAAGTATGGAAATTAAGGTAGGAAGGTCTAAAGTGCCTTAAACTACAAACATAATGGGAAATTAGTGCAGGTTAGAGGGGCTGACCCACCACTATTGAAGCGTATCACGGGAGTTCGGTTCCGGCCCTTCCCGCGAATCAAGAAATTCAGCGAGTTATTTACCTGGAAGTAAAATTGTATGCATCATATTACATGCGTGGATTATTAACGCAGAAGTAAAACCCTATGTATGATATCACATATGCTAAAGTATGCGTCTTAAGCACATTCTATAGACTTACTCATTAATACAGTAATAATGTAGTAAACTGTAGTAATGATTAAGTAAAAACTTTTTAATTTTGTACTGTGACAATATTCATTTATAATAAGCATATATAAACAGTATACAGTGTGTGTGTGTATGTATGTATATATATATATATATATATATATATATTACACACAGACACACACACACACACACACACAGTGGTACCTCACCTTACGATAGTCACAGCAAACGAAAAATCCATGTTACGAAAAACATTTTCCAAATTTTTTTGTCACTGTATATGAAACAAGTTATCCTTACGAAACGCGCCAAACGCACCATTCAAACGTTCAAACGTGGCATTCAAACAGTCAAACAATGCACAAGCGTAAGGGTATTTGGGTGGCATCATAGACCTTAACTGGTAATTAAAAACACACAAAAAAAATGCACATTGACAACTTGTGCGTGAATAAATAAAAAAGGGCGTATACATCATCTCAACCAATCAGCAGTAGGGAAAAACAAAAGCTCTCAGCCACGAGTTGAATTTGAATCATGTGGCAGTTACTTCCAGGTTTGTCAACAGTTCGCGAGTATGTGGGAGTGGGAGTGCAAATCCGCGAATGGACCTACTGTATAAGCAGCAAACTTGGGCAAAATTCAGAATGAATTGAGAATGACCCCCAAACTTCAATTCAATTCTTGAATTTCAATATGAATTTGAATTGAAATTCAAAACAGGAAATAGAATTGTAATTCAAATTCGAATTGCAGGAAGTAGAATTGAAATTCCATGAAATTCAGAGAAACTCATGATAATTTGCATTTTGTAAAATGTATTTAATTCATACAATGTATTTATATGGGGCCTTACCTTATTATCCATAGCACAATTTTTATATTTGTTAACAGAAAATAGGCCCATTTGTACCACAATTTGTCATTACAAATATATACATATTCATAAAACTGATCATTAAAATGGTAAACATTGAAATGGTGTAAAATTAGAAAAAAACAAGACTTAATTTCCCAGAACTCTTTACTTTATCCTAGTCTTCAAAGTGGTTGTCCAAACATTTTGGACATTTTGTTTAGGGTAGACTGTTACAGTAGCTGGGTTGTATTTTTGAGTTGTCTTATTACAGAAATATGCAAAATGATGACACAACTAAAAGGACATCTGTGCTCGTTCATTTTGGTGAGCCAATTCCCACAACAAATGGAAACCACAAAGCAATCTGCAATCACTGTAATACACCGGTCTGTGGTTTCATAAAGGAAACCTCAAATTTCAAACGACACCTCCAGGTAAAGTAACAGATTTGTAATTTTTAATGAATGTATGTATGTATGTATGTATGTATGTATGGGTAATTATGGCAGCCACTGTGTGCAGCCTATATACAAATACGTTATGTGAGCAGAATGCACTCAGGAAAATGGGGGAAAGATGATTAAATTAGCATGATCAACAGATGGCACTATACATATAGGCCCTATATATGGAATTACAGTTGAACTCAAAATTATTACCATTTGTGAAATTGAACATAATTCTTGATTTCTCCATGAAAATGACCATTGACAACAAAATGCTTGTTAATTCTAAAACCAAATGCACTAGAAAGACATTGTCCAACAAGTTTCATTCGGCTAGTTTACTGTCACATTGAGTTTGGGTAGTCGAACCTTGGATTCAGGAGGAAGAATGTGGTTTTCGTCCTGGCAGCAGCACTCTTGACCAACTCGATAATTCTGGAGGGGGCATGGGAGTTTGCCCAATCTGTCCACATGTGCTTTGTGGATTTGGAGAAGTCTTTCGACTGTGTCTCTCGACCAAGAGTACGTCGTTCCGGACGTGTTGCTACAGGCCATTCAGTTGCTCCATCATCGGAGCCAGAGTTTGGTCCATATTGGCAAAAACAGGTCGAATTCATTTCCAGTGGGAGTTGGAGTCTGCCAAGGCTGTCCTTTGTGACCGATTCTGTTCATAGTTTTTATGGACAGAATTTCTAAGCACAGTTGAGGCGTTGACGGTTCTGGTTTGGTGCCCATCAGATCTCGTCTCTGCTTTTTGCGGATGATGTTGTCTCTTTGGCTTCATCAAGTTGGGACCGCCAGCTCTCATTGGAGCAATTCGCAGCTGAGTGCAACACAGCCGGGATGAGGATCAGTACCTCCAAGTCTGAGGCCATGGTTCTCAGTCGGACGAGGGTGGAATGCACCCTCCGGGTCGGGAATGAGGTCCTGCCCCAAGTGGAGGAGTTTAAGTATCTTGGGGTCTTGTTCATGAGTGAGGGAAGGACGGAGCGGGAGATCGACAGACAGATCGCTGCAGCCTCTGCTGTTAAGCGGAGCCTGTACCGGTCCGTCGTGGTGAAGAAGGAGCTGAGCCACAAGGCAAAGCTCTCAATTTACCAGTTGATCTACGTTCCAACCCTCACCTATGGTCACGAACTTTGGGTAGTGACCGAAAGAACAAAATCGTGGATACAAGCGGCTGAAATGAGCTTCCTTTGCCGGGTGGCGGGGCTCTCCCTTAGTGATAAGGTAAGAAGCTCTACCATCTGTGTGGAACTCGGAGTAGATCCGCTGCTCCTCTGCATTGAGAGGGGCTAGTTGAGGTGGCTCAGGCATCTGGTCAGAATGCCTCCCGGACGCCTCCCTGGTGTGGTGTTTCAGGCATGTCCAACCGGGAAGAGACCCCGGGGTCGACCTGGAATGTGCTGGAGGAACTATGTCTCTCGGCTTGTCTGGGACCGCCTCGGTGTCCCCCCGGGAAGAGGAAGTCGCTGGGGAGAGGGACGTCTGGACTTCTTTGCTTAGATTGCTGCCCCCGTGACCCGATCCTCGACTTAGCGGAAGATGCTGATGATGATGATGATGATGATGGAGTTTGGGTGCATGGCACCATGAAAAAAGAAGACTACCTTAGAATTCTGAAGGAAAACATGCAGAAGTCTGCTCGTACTTTATACTGAGATCGTCGTTGGGTCTTTCAGCAAGATTATGATCTGAAGCATACAACAAAAGTAGTCAAGGAATACCTCAAGGATCCCGAGACAAATGTTATAGAGTGGCCTACACAGACCCCAGATCTCAATCCCATAGAAAACCTGTGGCATTTGTTGTGAATGGTCATTTTCATGGCGAAATCAAGAATTATGTTCAATTTCACAAAGGGGGGGGTAACAATTCTGAGTTCAACCATATCGGTGTACAGATTACAATAGACAGTATATAGATACAATTGTGCAGATTACACAGAATTGTACATATTATACAGATCCAAAGGATGAAAAGTCTTAAACATCGATTGGCTTTTCTGCTTACAGAAGAAACACCCTGCAGTCTTGGAGATGGGGTCTGCATCCAGCAGTGACAGTCAAACACACCAAAACCAACCGTCAACATCTAAGTAGTCCTCAACCAATACAAATCAAATGGCTCTGACAGATAGCATTGTTAGTCTGATTTCCAATGGCCTCCTTACCCTCTCTACAGTTTAACATAAGGACTTCATTGGCATGTTCCAGATTGCACAACCAGCATTTACAGTTCCTTATCGAAAAGCTCTCAGAGATTGCCTCATACCACAGTGTGCAAAAGCTGTGAAAGACCATCTGACAAATGCCATGACAAATGCTGGCCATATCTTCCTAACAATTGACTTATGGTCTAACAGATCAATGAGGTTATTTTTAGTACTGACTGGTCATTTCATGCATGATTACCTGTAGAGTGTGATGCTGAGCTGTCAGCATTTTAAAGGTAGACACACGGCGAAAAATATTTGCTAAGTATATGACCAAGTACTGTGCAGTTACAACATTCAGAGCAAAGTGTCTTTCATCATAATGGACAATGCCTCCAACATGATAAAGGCCTTCACTCTCTGTAACATCAAGCTATGTCATTCCTTGTGTGAGGGGACTAGATGCCAAAATGACTGGGAACAAGAAGTTTCTGTCCACCTTACGAACTGCACTTGAGAGGCGACATCTAAAATTTTAAGATATGGAGTGCTTCCAAATGGCTGCAACTCTTGATCCAAGATTTAAGCTAGACTGGTGTAATGGTGACGAACAGAACACAATCAGAAACCTCCTCGCTGCAAAAGTTGATTCTATACGTCCAGAAGCCACTTCTGCCATTAATATCCAACCACACGAACGCCCCAGACTCTTTTCCTACATAGATACCCAACTTTTGTGGTCATACAACTTCTGTGCCAATTGATGCATCCTCACATGAGCTCCCAGTTTACTTGAGTGCCCCATGTTTGGCCGAGGGTACCAACCCTTTGTTGTTCTGAAAAGAAAACCAAAATCGCTTCCCAAACCTTGCTGTACTTGCATGCAAATATGTGAGGCGCACCACTGAATGTAGGCCCTTCTCGCAAGGGCGACTTTCGAGAAAATGGCCAAAAAAGTAAACGTCGTCATTTTTTTAATCGACATTCGGATTTTTGCATAAACCATTAAAACAAGTATTCAACTATCACTTGCTGAAGTGAAATCGACTAAAACTCACTAAAAGTGTCTTTTATTTCCATTTTTCTGACGAGTACCCTCATAAAACTGGATAAAAACAGTAGCAAACGTACCGGTTTTCTTTGCAATTATTCACCTAGTTCGGTACAAGACACTATAATCCATTCACCAGAAGAACGGTCATGAAGTTGTCTCTCCATTTTGGATAGTGTTTTAATATTAAAATGCAGTTTCAGTGAATAAAATAAAGGTTATAAAGACGATATGTAGGTAAACAATTTAGGCTAGTTACTAAGGAAAGATCTGAAATGAGCACCCTGATTGGTGAACTCGGTCACATGCTCACATTGCACATGCTCAGTGTCCGTCACACGTTAACTTCCTGACTCTAGTGTACCGCATGTGGAACTTATCTCCGACTTTCTCTTCAATAACAGTAAGTAAGTTTATTTATAAGATTGTGAATACACATCATTTCAGGAAAAGGAGAGTGAAATGTCATCTATGATGTCTAGCAGCATTAGTATAGATGTTAAAATCCACGCTGGAATTCGGCTTTGAAGAAGATTTCTCTCTCTCTCTCTCTCTCTTTGTCTCACACACACACACACACACACAGTGTGCTAACGGTTAAAGTAGCAGCATCCAGATGAACTAGTGCAATTTGAATGGAAGAAAATATAGTATATGAAGGGACCCACTGCTTACAGTGTGTTCACAGTGAGTGAGATACCTCAAGTCTGCTGGAATATTAAGAAGGAAATGATTCCATTGCAATTAAGTCAAAGAAAATCCCATATGCTCAGTATTATGTGATTTAGAAACTTAATGAGTATTGTATGAGTATTGGTATTTTTCTCTGCTTGCAAAATTCGATTATGGATTTTTTTTTTTTTTTTTTTTTTTTTTTTTGATCATTTGATTTGTGTGTAATCTTGTCTGGACTGGACAGGCAGGATCATGGGTTGTTTAGTTTTGTATGAAAATTGGTCAAGACCTGAAAAATACTTAAATGTTTCATACCTTTTACATATAAACAAACTGATGATTATGATGCCAGCTGTGTTGATGAAGATTTTGATTTTGAAGTTGAAGAAGGCATCTGTTAATAAACGTGTGATGAGTGGTGTTTGCGAAGATGTGATTTTATCTGCTGAGCAGGATATAGATGAAGATGATGATGCTGACTGCGGAGTTGATGAAGCTTACTTGTATAAAGAGATCAGAGAGTTTTGTTATATAGTTATCTTATATATAGTTTTCTTAATCTCAGTGTGACTGTTTGAACCCAACAGTGGTTTTTTTTTTTTTTTTTTTTTAACTCAATCGGTATCATTTGAAAGCATTTGAACCTTTATATAATGGTCAAAAAGATACATACTGATCTTATTTGAATAAACAGAAATGAAAAAAAAAGTCTTTTTTTTTTTTTGTTAATTTTTGGCGCTTTCCTCGGTGACTGTTGGGTTTAAAAAGGGCGTGTCAGATTAAAATGAGGATGATTTCTCTTATCATCTCTTCATAAAACTTTTCCTAGATATGTTTTCTAAAATTCCCCTGTGCAGCTAACTGGGTTATCAAAGGCCGGCCATGTCTCTCACTGTCTATGGTGTGAGGCATGTAAAAGAACCATTGCTGATTTTCGACAAGAGTAGGCTGCAAAGCCGTCAGCGTGCGATGGCCTGGCGAGCTGTCCAGGGTGTACTCTGCCCTCGCCCGAAGTTGGCTGGGATGGGCACCAGCCTCCCCGCGACCCAAATTAGGATTAAGCGGGTACAGAAAATGAATGAATGAATGAATGTTTTCTAAAAGTTTATATGGCTGAAGTGCATAAAAATGTTTGGTTGCTAAGGACTAATGATCTTGGAAGAAATGCAATCTTTGTGCTCATTTTTCTCTAAAACGTCTTTTGAAATTTTTAGTTGAATGCTGACACAAGAAATGGCATAGCTCGCTCAGTTTTCAAGGTATTGACAAACTTTTTGCTGCATTTTGCAGCTTTGGGCCTTCTCTGTCTGACCGTGTTAAAAAAAAAAAAAAAAAAAAAAAAAATCATTTTTGTACTCAACAGCCTACTTTTGGTGGAGTGGCTCACATATCTGGCCATACCTGCTTCCTCTACACCTGTTGAGAGGATATTTAGTGTTGGTGGAAAGATATTCCGACCAGAGCGATGTCGCCTCAATGATAAAACGTTTGAAGAGCTGATGATCATTAAATGCAACAGTGTTGCCCTGTAAAAGTAAATAAAATAATAATTGCATTCATCACATCTTTGTGTTATTTGATTACTTTAAAATGGAAACATTACTTTTCAATATAAGAATTTATGCTTAATAATAGTCTCTGTATTGCATTTATTGTGTTTCAGATACAATTATTACAGTCTGTGAGAAAAATACATTCTCAGTATCACATTCTCACTGATATGTGGTTAGAATGAATTTCTCTGAATTCAAATGAGTTTGAAATGCCACTTCCTGTAATTCCAATTCAAATTCAATTCCATATCCTCTGGGGGTGGAGCCACCTCAAATTTAATTCAAATTCACTTCCTGAATTGCATTGAATTATGAAATTCTGAATTTTGCCTAAGTCTGATAAGCAGGGAAAGTCAACAGGGTTTTTCACACAGACATCCAGATTCAGACAAACTGATGCAGACTAACTCAGAGACAGTAGGGTATTTGAATTTGTAATTGACTTCCTTCTTCCACCTTATCTGCTTGGTTTTTGGAATAAAGGGATACCTGCCTCTTGTTATCTGTTGTGGTTAGTTTCTTTATTTTATCAAGTTTAAATTTAAATATTAATTGAGCTAATTGATTAAGCCCCAAGAACTTCAAAGAGGAAGACATTGCAATCTTCTTTCTACTGGCATATGTCCTACTTGGGCAGAAAGACCTGAGATTTTTTTAAGACATATTTACTTATAGAGAGTATACGAATCTATGTGAAAAGGCAGACCTCAGTCCAAGACCTGACCTCAGGACCAATTGCATCAAGCTGCAAATCTAAAAAGACCTCTAGGAAAAAGGGTGGGCAGAATTCTGTTACACTCAAAATCTGTTTAGATATCTGTGGCATGTGGGGATAATCATGGGAAGGGTTCAAGTAGTTGGCTTCACGCCAAGAACTGAAAGGTGTTAATAAAATCCAAGAAAACAGATGAGAAGAGGCAAGAAGGAATTAAAGGTTGAAAAATAATAAATTATCCTGTCCAACTTTAGGCAGAAGGACCTGAGTTTTTCTGACAAAGGTCCTACGATTGCAACGTAAATGGTTTAGGGCGTACACCTTTTCCCAGGGTCAGATGTGATGGGCTCCAGCCTCCCTGCAACCTTGATAAAAAGTAAAGCATTTTGGAAATGAATGAAAATGCCTTATAATAATAAAGCAAAAAAATAATAATAAATAAATTAAATTAAATTAAAAAAAAAAAAAAAGAAAAAAAAAAACATTTCTCCGCAGCCCTTCCATGTGTTTCAGTCACATTACTTTGGACAATGTTCTCACATGACTTCTTTTCCTTTCGGCTGTTCCCTTCAGGGGTCGCCACAGCAAATGATCTGCCTCCATCTCACCCCATCCTCTGCGTCTTCTACTCTTACTCCAACTACCTTCATGTCCGCCTTCACCACATCCAATATATCTTCTCTTTGGTCTTCCTCTGGGCCTTCTGCCTGGTAGTTCCAACCTCAGCATCCTACTACCAATATACTCACTATCCCTCCTGTGTACATGTCCAAACCATCTCAATCTAGCCTCTCTGACTTTGTCGCCAAAACATCTAACATGATGTCTTGCATCTAACATGATGTCTTACATCTCTCATACATGTCCTGCACTACTCTAACATATTTCTCTGCCACACCAGACTTCCTCATACAATACCACAGTTCTCTCGGCACCCTGTCATATGCTTTCTCCAGATCCACAAAGGCACAATGCAGCTCCTTCTGACCTTCTCTGTACTTCTCTATTAACATCCTCAAAGCAAACACTGCATCTGTGGTGCTCTTTCTTGGCATGAAACCAAACTGTTGTTCACAATGTTCTCACATGACTCTGATCACATATTCTTCCACCACATTCATTCAGCATCCAGCTGATTATCAGGGCTACATAAGAGCCCCCCCCCACACACACACACACACACACACACACTTGTGGCAAAACATTTCTTGGTGGCATTGGTTGCCCAACTATCCCAGAATATAGTTATTCTGATTGTTGTATTTTGCTTAATCTTGTTTGCTTTATCATTTCTAATTAACTGCATAACCTGTGATATTTTGTTTACATGTATGAACTTTGCCTTTCTTTTTTAATTAGATTTTTGATTATCTCTGCTGTGTGGTTTGTCAGATTGCTTGACCTCTCTCAATCACTCTATCACTCTCTCTGAGTGTGAACTTTAAACTGTTGTGGTATTGTCTGCCTAGTTTAACTGCACATGCATCCTCTCTGCCTCTAGCCTCAGTCCATCATGACAAATGTAATCTCCACGTTATCACGATTTAAGCAGTATTACTTTCAACAACTTTTCAACATCACTATTAAGGCTTATAATACAAGATTAAATGATCTTATCTGAATTCATATACATTTAAAAAAATATATAAATATATATCTTAAAAATCCCCCAGTGCAGCTAACTGGGTTATCAAAGGCCGGCAATTGTGTGATATATATTGTTGACTTTCGTCAAGAGTAGCTACATAGCCGTCAGCGTGTTTCTGCCCTGCTATGGCTTGGGGAGCTGTCTAGGGTGACAACCCTGTGGGGACTTGAACCCCCAACCTTAGGATCAGCGATCCTGCGCCCTATCCACTAGACCACCACTGCCCCTATATAGCTTCTTCTTTTCCTTTCGGCTTTTTCCCTTTCTCGGGAGTAACCTGATTTTTTCATAAGTTGAACCGCATTTTACATGTAAAAGGCCTGATTTGTTCCAAGGCCCCCAATACTACCCGCTAAACCCTTTAAAAATTATAAAAGTATACGTTTTAAATCTTCCTTCTGCTTCAATATCGTACCGATGGTAGACGGGTTTGGCCATATTCCTTTGCGATATCACTCAACCGCATGCCACGAGCTCGCTTCTTTTCACTCGCACCGGAATCCTTTTCACCGGGAATCACACATGCGTGTGTGTATGTGTGTGTGTGTGTGTGTGTGTGTGTGTGTGTGTGCGCGTGCGCGCGCGTGTGTATGTTGACCTTGTCTTCTGAGCAGAGTTATAATTTTACAAATGTTTATGCAAGGCTAAAAGCTTGAGCCAAAAAAATAAAGTTGCAATTAGCGCACTCGAAAAACTCATGAAACAACAGTAACTCTGTCCTTTACATGTGTTTGAACTCCGTGACGAACAATGGGTCGAAGGCACATGAAAAGCATTATGGGTATTATGCAGATAAAGCTTCATAATAGCCAATGGGAGGGAGCTGCGTCGTGGGTATTATTTTTAGGTAAATGCGTTTCGTAATCGGAATTTTTCGATTGTTGGGTCTTTCGTAAGGTGAGGTACCACTGTAGATATATAATCTGTCTAGCTGAATTTTAATGCATTTATTTTTCAGAAGACTTCTCAGTTCAGTTAAGCTCATCTGTAACCGCTTAATCCTAATTAGGGTCACAGGGAGGCAGGCACCCATACCAGCCGACTCCGGGCGAGGGCAGAGTACACCCTGGACAGCTCGCCAGGCCATCGCCGGGTGGAAACACACTGATGGCTATGCAGCCCACTCTTGATGAAAGTCAGTAATGGCTATTTTACATGAACCTCACACCATAGACATTGAGAGACATGGCTGACCTAGTTAGCTGCACTGGAGGGGGCAGTGACAACATGTTGAGAGTGGGGCTTGAACCCACAACCTTAGGATCAGCGATCCAGCACCTTAAGGCCATCACTACCCCACACAGAAGACCCCAAAAAAAGTGAACTTTTTTCTGGAGTGTTGCAGCAACCTTTCACACACACCTTGACCATTTGAAGACCCCCATCTCTCTCTCTCTCTCTCCCTCTCTCAGTCTGTCTATGTGTTGAGCTGTGATAATTGGGAGAAAATTATGTCCTCTCTTTTGTAGTCAGTTATCATTCTGTTTCGATGATTTGTGTGGACTGTTAACAACAGGCTTTGTATGTGGGGCCAAAAAAGGCTGCAATAAAACATTTGATTTGTATAGATTTTAATTTTCTCTGTTTCCTGCAACAGGACAAGGAGGGGATGTGTGTGTGAGCGAGCGATATACAGGTCCTTCACAAACAATTAGCATATTGTGATAAATTCATTATTTTCTGTAATGTACCGATAGACATTAGATTTTCATAGATTTTAGAAATGACAGAAATGTGTATGAGCATCTACTTTAGAGATGATAATGTATTACAGCAAAGCCAGCATCAAGGTAAATTTGATTTGAAGCTACATTATGGTCAAAGTTACTGTGCCAGAAAATGAATGAACGCCTTCTGAGTAATAAACATACCGAATTCAACAGTGCTGTAAAATTATGTACATGCAGAGGGAGACATCACATATTTCAATGGTAATTAACCACCACCCCCCCACCAAAAAAAAAAAAAAAAAATTGACAAACATACAGGTCCTTCTCAAAAAAATTAGCATATTGTGATTATTTTCTGTAATGTACTGATAAAAATGAAACTTTCACATATTTTAGATTCATTGCACACCAACTGAAATATTTCAGGTGTTTTATTGTTTTAATACTGGTGATTTTGGTATACAGCTCAAAATTCCTATCTCAAAAAATTAGCATATCATGAAAAGGTACTCTAAACAAGCTATTAACCTAATCATCTGAATCAACGAATTAACTCTAAACACCTGCAAAAGATTCCTGAGGCTTTTAAAAACTCCCAGCCTGGTTCATTACTCAAAACCGCAATCATGGGTTAGACTGCCGACCTGACTGCTGTCCAGAAGGCCATCATTGACACCCTCAAGCAAGAGGGTAAGACACAGAAAGAAATCTCTGAGCAAATAGGCTGTTCCCAGAGTGCTGCATCAAGGCACCTCAGTGGGATGTCTGTGGGAAGGAAAAAGTGTGGCAGAAAACGCTGCACAACCAGAAGAGGTGACCGGACCCTGAGGAAGATTGTGGAGAAGGGCCTTGGGGGACCTGTGGAAGCAGTGGACTGGGCTACAGGTGCCGCATTCCCCAGGTCAAGCCACTTTTGAACCAGAAACAGCGGCAGAGGCGCCTGACCTGGGCTACAGAGAAGCAGCACTGGACTGTTGCTCAGTGGTCCAAAGTACTTTTTTTCAGATGAAAGCAAATTTTGCATGTCATTCGGAAGTCAAGGTGCCAGAGTCTGGAGGAAGACTGGGGAGAAGGAAATGCCAAAATGCCTGAAGTCCAGTGTCAAGTACTCGCAGTCAGTGATGGTCTGGGGTGCCATGTTAGCTGCTGGTGTTGGTCTACTGTGTTTTATCAAGGGCAGGGTCAGTGCAGCTAGCTATCAGGAGATTTTGGAGCACTTCATGCTTCCATCTGCTGAAAAGCTTTATGGAGATGAAGATTTCATTTTTCAGCATGACCTGGCACCTGCTCACAGTGCCAAAACCACTGGTAAATGGTTTACTGACCATGGTATTACTGTGCTCAATTGGCCTGCCAAGTCTCCTGACCTGAACCCCATAGAGAATCTGTGTGATATTGTGAAGAGAAAGTTGAGAGACACCAGACCCAACACTGTGGATGAGCCTAAGGCCGCCATCAAAGCATCCTGGGCCTCCACAACACCTCAGCAGTGCCACAGGCTGATTGCCTCCATGCCACGCCGCATTGAAGCAGTCATTTCTGCAAAAGGATTCCCGACCAAGTATCGAGTGCATAACTGAACATAATTATTTGAAGGTTGACTTTTTTTGTATTAAAAACACTTGTTTTATTGGTCGGATGAAATATGCTAATTTTTTGAGATAGGGATTTTTAGTTTTTCTTTACTTTTTTGCCAAAATTATGTATATTAAAACAATAAAAGGCTTGAACTACTTCAGTTGTGTGTAATGAATCTCTGAAAGTCTGTTTATCAGTACATTACAGAAAATAATGAACTTTATCACAATATGCTAATTTTTTGAGAAGGACTAGTATTATTTAACTGTCTTGTGACAGTTATCTTGTTTTTGCTCCTAAACAACAGTAGAGCTGCTTTTTTTGGGTCAGTATATAATGGCCACTCATCCAGACAGACAGACAAACCTTACATGTCTGACTGATTTTTCTTTGCCTCAGTGTGCTCCCCAAGTCCGAGAACAACAGGTTCATGACCTACCGGTAGAGGTCGAAACACTGCAAAATATCAGAACTCTCTGGAATGATAGCAGAGCATCCTCAGTCTAATGAAAAAACACTCAGATAGCCCTGGAGCCCCAAAACCAAACCCAACTCCCATGGCTACTCGACCCCATGCACACTTTGCATTGACCAATGCTGAGTCCATACCCTGCTGTGGTACCGGGATTGGACTCTGACTTTTTTCTCTAGGCACATTCACTGGAGCTCAGAAACAAATCTAATCTAGAGTTACAGCTGCTGCATTGCATTATGCCAAGTTTCAGTCCCCTGTGTTTGCTATTGATACTAAAGTACACTCTGAAAACCGGATGAATTCATGTCAACATATATGAATCCTTACTGAAACTATTTGACATACAGATTCGACAGGAACCGAAACATTTCCTTGCAAAAGAGCAGAGTAAATTGCTTAAAACACTCAGTTCAAATGTCATCAGATGCATCCAGTTCTGTCATCTCTTTAGAGCAGTTTTTCTGCCTTCTGACTTTCAGGAGAATGACCTGAGAGGCATTCTAGACTGTCCAAGCACAAGATAAGCCCCTGACTACATTCGTTGCTCACACGCTTGGGCGAGTTTAACAAATTAAAGAGCCTACCACCTGCTGAAGAGCAGATTGACCTGATATGCAAACATTTATTGAAAAAAAAATACAGAGTAGTACTGCATGGTGCCAGTATTAACTCGGGGATGGATTTGTTGCTGAAGGCTCATGAGGTCCTCAGACCGAGTGTCTACCAGATTCATCCTGGACATTTGAGGAAATCCCAGACCAGTGAACCCCATTGTTGCAAATGCTCTCACCTTGGGTTCATATCATGTACATGCCCAATTTGCAACACTAAACTCCGCATAATGCCCCCCCAGTCATAGCCTTCATCAAGCCCCAAAACAACTGTGATGTAAGCCACATATGCCAAAATATGTCTCCTGACCTTCCAATTATCATCACACAGTTGGAAAATGTCAGGAGAAGGATATTTTGCCGATACAATCTTCCCTCCAGATAAAAACTGAACATTACACGCTTACCTCATGCCTACAAGAGTGGCAAATTTGGACACAGATGCATCATTTTCTGCTGAGTATGATGACCATGTCTGTGTCAATTAAGCCTATCCAAACAGAACATTTGACTTGGCTCTCTATTGACTTCATGGGGAAATGATTCTACCAGCATTTTGCTATTATCCCTAAGCTATCCTCCCTTTTATCCTTTGGATGGATTTCATGATTAGAGCCTCCCTGACTATCCATGTTCCATCCAGAACTCTCTTCATGGATGATGTTCCTTGTCCTGTGAACAAGGATGAGACCTGCACAGCTGTACCATTCATTGAGTGGAAATCATTTTGTCATTAGATAACTTACAATGCAGTCTCATGCTGAAAGTAGATGATGTGAAACTGAAATAGGGGTAGAAACAGCCATGCTCAGTCTCCTAACCCAATGATTCATTGACATATTTTATAGTAATCTCGGATGCATTTCAATGACTGAACTCACAGTAATTAGAGGAAATGCAAAGCCTATAAAGTTCCTTCCTTTTCACACCTCTCCAATGAAAAAGTATATCATAGAGGAGCAGGTTGAGCAAATGCAGCAAGATTGCATCATTGAGCTTTCTACTGGGTCATGGGCTGCCCCAGTCATAATCATCATTAAGCTTGGCTCTGACCCAAGGTTCTGTGCGGACTCCTGTGGCATTAACTGGGTCACACAAAAAGACATACCCATTAGAAAATTTCAGCAATTCACTTGACTTTACTGGCATTGGGCAGTTTATCACAACACTGGCCCAAGGCCAAAGATATTGGCCGGTTGTAGGGGAGTCATGACCACAGACAGCCTTCATATCTAATTGTGGTCTTTTCCAATTTCATGTACTACCTTTTGGTCTCTGTAACACACCAGCCATATTTCAGAGTCTAACGAACACTGAGCTGGCTGATCTCACCTACAAAATATGTGCTGTGTATATATGACATTGTTGCTGGTTCTCCCACATTTGAAAAACACTTGACTGACCTGGAAGAGGTCCACAATAGAGTCAAGGTTGCCAGCTTGTCTTTCAAACTTGGCCATCACATCACACTTGCTGGCATAAAACCTGATGAGGGCATAAAAGCTGTCATAGAGTTCCACACCCCATCCAATGTGAAACAGGTTATACAGTTTCTTGACCTTATTGGACATTTATATATGTTTTGTCAGGAACCATGCACACCATGTGGATCCTCTCCATGCACTCAGAAGGAAGGACAGTTTTTGCTGGGATAACAAATTTCAGGAATCCGTGGACATTTTGAACGAGCATGTCACATCTGCACCAGTTTTAAAGTTTCCAGACCCCGCATGCCCCTCTTTTGTTTATACCGATGCCTGCGAACTTGGTCTGGAAGCTGCAATGATGCAGAAAAACAGAGTTTGTTGTGGCAAATGCAAGTCACTTTCTTCAAAAAGTGAAGAAACCAGAGTCCACCCCAGAAAAGGACTGTTTACCTGTGATTTTTGCCCTTGAGCTTGGGGGGGGGGGGTCTCCACGTGACTTTTCTCTGAACACAGCAGTCTAAAGTGGCTCATATATTGCACTACCCCTTCTGGCTGACTGGCCCATTGGTCCCGCTGAATACAAAATTATGACTTTTCAACAGTGCACAAGCCTGGGGTTCACAATGTGTCGGATGCCCTGTCTCGTTAACCTCTACCCCTTACCAATGATGCTGCTATTGGAAGTTTTGAAAGAGCTGCAGTCGGATGACCCCAACACTGGCCGTCTTCTCAGGAAACTTGAAGCAATTACACAGGCTGAATCCAAAAAAAAAGAAACAGCCTCCAGTTTTTCATTTATGACGGGTTGCTTTACTTATCTGACCTCAAAGCCAAATGTGATCTGCGTCCCCTGAAAGATCTGAAGCTCTGTGCCCCCACATCATTCTGTGGCACCCTGCTTATCTATTTTCATTACCAACCTACTGCAGAAAATTTAAGTTTTTCAAAAACAGTAGTCTGACTAAAGTTGAGATTTTTTTGCCATAAAATGACAGCAGATGTCAAAATATATGCCACTGGTAGGGTACTGGCTTACTGAACTGAATGTCAGGGGTTCAAACCCCATTATCACCAAGTTGTCACTGCTATCTGGACACTGGCATGAGCTCTGGTGTCTTTCGTGTAGCAAACTTCCAAAATTTCCTGTCACTCTTGGTGCTCTGCTTCTTCCAGTTAGCATGTTGTGCAGATATGTGTTTTAATATTCCTGGTGACCACCGGCCCAGCATGAGCTACTGGCCTGTGACTTTGAGAACCCCATAACCAGGAGTCCTAAACTGATTCCACGAAGGGCCGCAGTGGCTGCAGGTTTTTGCTTCAACCAAGCAGTACCAGACCAATCTCTGTACACAGCACACAGATTGACGAATCAACTGCCTGAAGACTCAGATCAGTTTATTAATTGAGTCATGTCAGGTACACTGCTGCTTGGTTGAAACAAAACTATGCAGCCACTGCGGCCCTTTGTGGAATGAGTTTGAGACCCCTGCCCTAAACTATGACTGAACCAAACCCCCACTGACCAATATGACTTTGGTCAAAGACGCCGAGAATCACACTTGCATTGTTGGCCTACAGACAGGCAAATTCTTGCTTTACTGACCAGACTTGACCTAAAGGAGACAGTTAGTCTGTTTCATCAGGTATGTTTTGAAAACTGAAATATAATGTTATGGGTGACATGTCCTGAGTTAAAGTATGTTTTACATTATTTGTGTTCATCTTGTGCTTTGTGCCTTAGTGGTATAGGTTTAAATTTTCTCAGAATTAGTTCAGACTTTGATTCCTCATTTTTGTTGAGTTGTTCAGATTTCTGTTTAATCAGTTAATGACTGAATGAGGAGTTAATGTAACTCAAAGTTAAAGTGGGATTTTTTTCATTATACTTATTCATTCAACACAATGCTGTTGTGTTTCATCGTGTACTCTGTCCATTAGTATGCACATCAGTACACTCAATATCACATCTTTTTCTGCATGTGATAGTCAATGTCATGGACCAGCAGCAATGGGATAACAAAGTCTGTTTGTAAAATTTGAACAATTTATTAAATGAATAATAACAATAACTAAAAATATTTCTGACTACTTGCAAACATTTCGAGAGGTGTGAAAGTTACCTGCAAGAGTCCTGAAAAACCCTAGAAATATCCGAAACAGTGAAAGTCCTGGAAATCCTAGAAGTATGCTTCCTGGTGAACAGCCATTCTGGCGTGTGATATAAGTGTAAAATCCAATGTGAGCCTTGTGAAATCTAGTGCAAAGTCCATACTGAAGATATTTTCCAGTGGAGATGAAGTGCCAAGTGGTCCAGGAGTTCAGAAGAGTCCAACAACACCCTCCGTAGCGGTGAAGTCAAAAACTGTTTTCTTGGCCAGTGTTCTGCCTCCTTATAGTCTCCGAAATGCCTAGATCCTTCCAGAAGCTTCCAGAAAAACACGTGCCTCCTGTTTATGTAGAGTACAAACGTCTAGACGGTCAAAGTGAGGCCATTTGTTTGTGATCCCCTCTAGTGTACAGTGCTCAATACTGCACAACACTGCTACCACTTCACATCAACTTTTCATTCTGCTCAAGTACGGTAAGGTGAAGGTAAAGTCTGTTGGGTTTTTACATCCGAGCCTCATGGCTCATCAGGCCAGTGCTTATCCCCGGTTTCCATAGCATGAAGCGACCAGGAGTTCAACTCCCCCTGGATGGGACGCTAGTCCATCGCAGGTTACCTTCCCAGTATATTTTTACTGGTACCTATTTATACTGCTGGGTGAACAGAAGCACACTTGTGGTTGAGACCTTGCCCAGGGGTCTTAGCACAGTGAGGGTCTCAGTGGGATTCAAACTCGCAACCTCCCGATCATGAGCGTAGCACCCTAACCACTACACCACCGGCCCCACACTCTGTTCAAGTATGGCAACACGTTAAGTATAGCTTGGATTCTTCTTCAGCTGTCTATTGTTGTGGACAGCCTTATTTTCACCAGATGGATTATGTAATAATCAGAGTACAGCTATAATGCTGGTTTACATTGCAAGGAGGTATCTCTTTCTTTTATAATGCCTCAAACTGTAGCGGTCTGCTCCTCTTAATATGTTACACATCCAGGGTCCATTTTGTGCTAAACCTAACGAGTCCATGCAGGAGGTAATTCATCTATAATTTTGTTGATACATGAACAGTATCTCCAGTGCAGTGAGAGATGGTCAGCAGTATAACCTAAATAAAGCCGCATTGTAGAAATCCTACATTTTTTGTCCGTCGCCTATCTCTCATACTCGGAAGGTCTGCTCATGGCTGTTACGGTTTGGTCTCATAACCTGCACCCAAGTTACATCTCTCTCTCTCTCACACACACACACACACACACATAAGGAGAAATTGACTCTCCGACACTAGGACATGATTTCAAGACCTTCTGGAGCTATACTACCATCAAAAGTTTTGGATCACCCAGAAGATTTCACATTTTCCAAGAAAACACAAACATGCATTCATCAGATGAGCTGCAAAAGGAATATAAGACAGTCAAGACTGTGACACGGTTCGAAATATTAATTTTTACTTCAAATAATAACGCAGCGTTAGGGCAAAATTATCTAAAACCCTGTTTGCAGCTATTACACCCTTGTAGATTTCTGTTACTCTATGATCTAAGCGAGAATGAAGAAATTTTATTGTATATTTCCTGATGCACCTCCCACAACTTGGACTGGGTTGACAGGCACTTATCTTGGCATGCAGTCAATCTGCTGCCATAATAATGCAATCGGATCAAAATATGGTGATTGTGCTGTCCACTCTATTATCGACAGAATGTTTTGTGTCATTCTCCTGTTGGAGGAGGACAGTGGCTCCAGTGAAGAGTTGTCCACAGGGTCTGGCATGTTGTAAAATGGAGCATTTTTTTTTTCTCACTGTTTGACATTAAATGAAGCAAAACTTTTCCTGTTTTAGGTCAGTTAGGATTACCAAAATGATTTGCTTTTGTTAAATGCCAGAATACTTAGAGTTTTCCAGAGATTTTTTTAAATTAAATTTACTATTTTTTTTTAAACCTCACATACATTTTCTGAGCATTCTGTCGAATTTCATTAAAAAAATATGCCTTGGGTCAAACATTTTGGGTATTCTTCCACAAGCTTATCACAATAGTTTGTTGGAATTGGCTGTGGGACTTCCATCGAGTCCTCCCTGCCCCCCCCCCCCCCCCCCCCCCCAACCCCATAAAGCTCACTCATCAAAAGCCAGCCGTGTCATTCGCTGTCTGTGGTGAGGGGCATGCAAAAGATCCATTGCTGTCATTTGTAAAGAGTAGGTTATTGAGTTGCTGTCAGTGTGTTTCTGCCCTGCGATAGCCAGGCAAAGTGTCCTGGGTGTACTCTGCTCTCACCTAGAGTTGACTGAGATGGGCGCCAGCCTCTCTGTGACTCTAATTAGGATTTAAATTGTTCAGAAAATGAATGAGGAACAGATGATACCTGTGGCACTCTTAAGCAACTGGAAATTCTACCCACAGATGACCCCAACTTATGGAGGGCCACAGTTCTCTTCCTGATGTCTTGAGTGATTTCTTTGGACTTTCCCGTGATATCATATAGCAGTGGTTCTTAACCTTGTTGACGGTACTGAACCCCACCAGTTTCATATGATTATTCACCGAACCCTTCTTTAGTGAAAAAAAAAGAGTTTTTTTTTTTCAAATTCAAGACACGGGTATATGTTTTTACTGGGGCACGAAAATGAACCGTGCATTAACATCACTGTGTTCAAAGAACAAAACCAATACAATGCATGAACTCCCCAACACAACTACTTACATTTTTATGTGAGGTGTGCATCTGAGTACGTGCTCGTGTGCGTCTGTATGTGTGTGTGTATTTGTTTTATTTACATCTTATGCATTATTTTTAAATATTTAATCATTATTATAAGCATTTATAGTATTGCCCCCCCACCTGCCTGTTCGCCTGACGATTGTAGCAAGAACAGAAAATCACTTGTCCATGAAACTTGACCAGATCAGTTGAGTAAAGTGAATCTCCCAGTCATCTCACTAACACAATTTCCTCTGGGATATCGTAGTGTTGGAAATTATGACTGAATATTAATCTTACTTTCTGAAAGGACATACGAGGTTCTAATAACAGAATAAATAACATTGAGTTTTTCAATCCAGGGAATTTGACTTTGATGAATTACCAAAGATTCTGGAAGGACAGTAAAGAAATCTGGCGGTGCAAATGTATTCCAGGTTTGTTTGATCATTTAAAGCTGGTGAATCATTGAGCAGTGTCTCCACACTTCTAACTTGAACTTGATGGACAGAACCTTATGGTTGATTTTTCTCAGCCAGAAAGAGCTTTCAGGAAAAGAAAGCCACATGATGTAATTTGGCCTTCTGGCCAAAGTGTTGTGACAGGATTGCGACTCTGATCCTTGAGCAACAATTTGTCCAGATGGATCTAGATGAAATAGTATAGGTTCTGTGGTTAAAGTAGTCTTGTGTTGACAAAGTGTCCTTGACAGCTGTATTCTATAACAGGGTTCAAGGGCCCTTCTTTAGGAGTGTGGCTTCAATGAACTGATGAAGGAAACCTGAGAAAGCATTCTTTGGCTTTTAACGTTGAGGAATTGCTGACGTAGACAATGATTTGACCTTGATGACCCTTTTGGTAATGTCCTTGTGAGAAATGTTGAACTGCAGTAAGGAAACAACGAGGCTGTGGATTTTCAAATATTTCCCCAAAATAACTGGGAAATTACTGTTTTTCCAGCAGGTGGGACAGTTCTTTTCTTGCAAATCTGGTTTGCACAACTTTCTAGAGAAAGGGAGTAAATGAAAATGCCCCTACCATACGCAACTATGAACTTTCTAAGCATATCTGGCAGAATGTCATTAATGAAACTTTAAAAACACTGAGGGAGTCTGTAAAGGTCAATATAGAATGGCTGTGTATTCGTAATGGCCTCAAACAGTACAGAAGGTCGTCTTCCACTCATCTCCTCTGTGCCTCATGTGCCATGTTGTAAACACGTTACGGGATAAGTTGGTGAGACTATGTACAAAGTAAAGCTGCTCCACTGTGGGTGGTACAAGTGGCAAGGGATAAGAATATCTTGCAGAGATTTGATTTAATCCCCTGCATTCAATTTCAATACACAGCTACCGTCCATCGCATTTTATCTTCACAAAGAAGAAGCCTGCTGGGGTCTGAGAAGTGGAGGATGGATGTATTGATGTTGCAAAGTTTCTTTCACGTATCTGTTCATTGTTTTCTGCTTAAAGATTGACAAATGATGCACATGTGATGGTGGACTTTAATGGAAGGAATTTCAAAAGCACAATCATAGTACAGATGAAGTGAACGGCCACTGAATTTTGTTTTGCCGAATACGTCTTTTGAGTTTATATATACAATAGTTTGACGATGTGCAGCATGGTGGTTAACACATCCGTCTCACGGCAAGGAGATTCTGGGTTTGAGTGCCAGGCTTAACGAGAGTGTTTTTCTGTGGGGTCTAAATGTATCTGTATCTGGTCTGCATGTATCTGTATGCATGACACCCCAGAATGTGAAGATACTCAGGGATTTGATTATACAGAGCAGGGATTTCTAAACCAGGTACTGAAGGATCCCCTGCCTTGCATGTTTTAGCATTTACCTTTATCACGGCAGACCTGAACTTTATTAGCTAATCAATTGCTCTTCATGACTTGTATTGGATGTACCTGAGCAGGAAAAGGATTAAAATTTGTATGACATGAGTCCAAGAGGAGGGGGCTTGGGACACTCTGATATAGAGAATGATGCAATGATGCGGGTTGCTATTATTGAAGGAAGTGGTGAACTAGTTTATGGTTCTGGTGCCAATGGGACCCACATTGATGGTGCTGAGGTTCAGGGGCTAATCCAGAATCTTTATAATTCTATTGAGTTGTGGATTAATGACTGAGGTTAGTTCTCCCACTCTATAGAGTTGACTGGAGCGCAATCTGTGGGGTCGTGGGAGAAGCAGAAGCTGCCTAGGTATCAGCAGTGTAGCAGGAGTGTCTTTACTTTATTAGGAACAACAGGCGATGGCATGACCAGGTTCTCAATTGTAGAAACAAAGCCTCACATCATTTTCTTTCCCACTTCACTGGCCTCAGATGAGCCTGGCCAGGTTTCACGAGCACCAGTTTATCAGGCATGGTGACTGATGCTGTTGCAAAGTGGGGGTCATTTAAGGTTTTGTTGCAGGTTGCTTAAGTGGACAACAAGGTTGATGAGGGTGTATAGTGTGGCAACTTCATTGCAATGCATTAGCTTGGTAAGAATGCAATTGTTTAACCTCTGGATATTCTGCATTCATAGCTACCTTGTTCCTCCTTTGCTGCTAGTGTGTGAAATGCCAACATCTCTTAAAATATTTGATTTTAAGCAAATTCATTTTTCTTTTCTTTGGAACTAATATTACTCATTTTCTCAATATCTGCAAATTTATACTCTGTTTCTGACATGAAGCAAACAATTAATAATAAATCAAAAAGGCAGATAATTTGTCTCAAGACTAAGCTTCTATAGTTTTGAATTCAGCATTAACGTTAGCTGTGAAGTAAAACTTGTTCTCCTTTCTTCTGTTTCTCACTGTCAGCCAGAAAAGGATTTGTTTCATTTTATTTTATTTAACTTGGGCACTTTATTATTATTATTATTTTTTTTTTTCTTTTCTGTTTTTAACCTGTGGGTTTCATTAAAAGGAAAAATGAAGTGGTCCCATTAGAGGCTCATGTAGCCCTTGGCCTTCACTCACTTCTGCAGACCTGTGATCATATTCCTTTTCATAAAGTAACTATAGCAACAGGGGGATGAAATTAAGCTTTTGGGTAAGGAGGGATAGAGAGAAAGCTAAATTTCCGTTTGTTCGTTCTTTAGAGCCGCACAATTCCATTAAAGACTCAAGGTGATGGACTCAATCACGGCCTTGCAAATTTCCATCCACTTTGTCCACTCCTACATTTTGCCTCTGCATTTTATGCACCACAATCCTGGCCACCAGCAAAAATGTAATTATAATAAAAAAAAAACAAGGGAAGTGGTAGCTCACATTTCTTTACATATATATTCAAATATTCAAAAATCTCATTTGCCGCTTACCAAGTCTTAAAGATCATATAAATCTAACTTCAAGTGTAAAACAACTTGCAACAAATTTCTGTGTGTTAAAAAAAAGAAAAAAAAAAGTAAAGAAAAAACAAACACAGAAATTTGTGGATGGCAATGACCAGGGTTGATGAGGGATGGGCAAGGGTTGGAAGAGGCCCAGTGGTGCATGGTGTGAGGATTTGTTTCGGGCACAGGTGGCACAGGCTGCTATGAATTCCCTGGTGTCAGCTGATATGGTTGACCACCATAAGTGCTGTTGAAGGAGAAAAAGGGTCCAGTGAACCCCAGGGTGGCAGGCCGCTCTGGTTCCCCCTGCTGAGCATCCTGTACCAGCCACTACACCTCCCATCTAGCAGCTCCAACCACACATGAGGAGGGTAAGATGGTTTCTGTGGCAGTGTCTTCCTCTCCTGGGGAGTACTTCCAGGAGAGAGCATCTGGTTTGATGTTTCACGAGCCAGGAGAGTAGGTAAGAGTGAAGGTGAATCTCCCCAGGTAAATGGACCACCGTGTCTGCCAGGAGATCAGTTGCCACACTGAACAAAGATAAGAGAGGTTGTTATGGTCCATAATGAAGGGGCAAGATGCTCCCTCCAACCAGTGCTACCATTCTTGGAGTGCCAGGACTACTGCCAGCAGCTCTTGGTTCCCCACATCATAGTTTCGTTTGGTAGAAGTCAAGCGACAGGAGAAGAATGCACAGGGGAGGAGCTTCTGATGGACAGGGAGTGCTGGGAGAGGATGGCCCCCACTTTTGAATTTGAGATGCCAACCTCAACAATGAACAGCAGTGTAGGGTCTTTATTTTATCAAAGGATGTCTGGGCACTAGGGAAACATTCAAAAGATCTCTTTACAGAAGTTAGCTGACTGAGAGGGGCTGCTATGTAGCCATAGTCCTGAATAAAAATGTGAAAACCCCAGAAATATCTGCAGTTGCTTGTGTGTAGCCGGAACTGGCCACTCTGCAACTGCTTTCACATTCTCCAGATCTGGTTTTAACTTGCCCTGTTCAACAAGGTAGCCTAGGAAAGACACAGAAGACACATGAAATTCACACTTCTCTGTTTTCATGTATAGCTTGTTCTCCAGGAGTCTTTGAAGGAACAGTCTTACATGCAACTCCTAACTCTTGGAAAAGATCAATATGTCATCTAAGTAAACAAATATGAATCTATTCAGCATGTCTCTAAGAACATCATTGACCAACACTTGGAGGAAAACAGAAATGTTCATCAAGCCAAAGAGCATCACCAGATATTCGAAGTGCCCAAGGTGTGTGTTTAAAGCGGTTTCCATTCATCTCCTTCACTAATTCGGACTAGGTGATAAGCGTTTCATAAGTCCAATTTGGAGAATATGGTGGCGTCATGGAGAGGAGTAAAGGCAGAGTAAATGAAGGGAATGGGGTAATTGTTTTTTTACCGTGATGTTGTTAAGTCCAGTGTCGTCTATGCAAGGTCACAGATTTTTGTCTTTCTTTTCTACAATGAATAGATAATAATGGGGTGGCAGCGGAAGGGCTCAGTCTTTGCTGAATGTCTCTTAAGCTGTGATATTCACTGGGGATGCTAGTCAAATCGATCTTCTCAGGTGGGACAGGGGTTTGTGAAGCTTGGGGTGGAACAGTTGATAGTCAGCAGCGTTGGTGGCAATAGTCACTACATTTGCAAATAGTGAGTGTATATGAGTGTATGTGGGGATTATGGGTTTTTAACCATGGTCACCCCCCCCCCCGCCCGCACCACTGGAGTGAGAGTGGCCGAAATGACAAATAGTTCTAATTGCTCATGGTGGTTGCCCGATAGGCTGAGTTTGACAGGTGTTGTTTTGTGTGTGACACATTCAATGAGTCGGCACTGAATCTATGGCCAACACCTCTTTAGGGGTTTTGAGTTCATACACTGGGAGGTGATGGAGCTTTACTAGCTCCGAGTCAATAAAATTGTCATTGACACCAGAGTCAATGAAAACTTGAACAGGCAGGGTTTGTTGTGCATAGTGTAGTGTACCTTTAGTTTGAATGCTTTTGAGAGGGGTTGAGGAAGTTTGGTTCACCAGTGCCACCACCACCACCCCCCCTCCCCCGCCTGCTGGTGAGCCCAGTACCGCTGGACACTGGCTGAGGTAATATGCCGAGGAGGGATATAGTAGATGCAGAGGTGGTTTATCAGTCACTGTTGTCTTTTTTTCTGTGTCAGCTCAGCGCGGACAAGCTACATAGGCTCGTGGTTGACACCTGGGGCCGATGAAAGGGAGTCCAAGTTGGTTGGGTATGACATGGGGGGGGGGGTGTTGGAAACCACGGGGCAGACTGTAGATGGGATGACGGGCCGAGTCATCCCTCCCAGGGCTCTTTCCCTGTATCTCTCCCTCAACCTATTGTCTAACCTTATGGTTAGCACGATTAGCTCCTCTAGGCTAGCTGTCTCAACCCGTACAGCTAACTCGTCTTTGATCCCCTCAGACAGTCTTTTGAGAAAAAAACTCTGATAGTCGGATACTGGTTGTGAGTCTTGCTTTATTCGTAATAATTGTCTGCTAGCTTCTTTTCCTTTGACCGGGTGATCAAAAACTCTTCATTTCGTGTGTGAATTGATCATAGTAGGAGCATAAATCTGGAGAGAGGGTGGACACTGCTAGCACCCAAGATGAGGCTTGGTCAGTGAGCAAAATCATGAAAAATGCAGTTTTTGCTTGGTCCGTGGTGTAAGTGAGGTGGCTATTAACTAAATAGAGGGTGCAATGATGGGGAAACTGAGCATATGTAATTATGGTACCTGAATACCGAGCAGGTGTGGGGATGTGAGGCTGTCAGGGCATGGCTGGTGCTGCTGCTGCGGCTGAACGTGGAGGTTCGGTAGGAGGGGTCAGGGGGGCAAGCTGGGTGGAAATGTTGTCCATACGTCCGTCAAGCTGTGCCATGCTAATCATTGTAGATTGCCCATTTAATAGGTTCAGGGTGGAGTAGTGTTGATCCAACATGGCTCCTTGGCTGGGCAATGTCTGTATAAGCTGTTCGGTCTCTGCTGGGTCCATATTGGCTAGACGATTCTGTTATGGATTGAACTTTCAGCCGGACCCAGGAATTGCAGGAGATGATGAACAGTTTAACAAATATGGTTTATTAACTCACAGGAGATGCCGCAGATAAAAAATAAAAAATAAACAGTGACAAACACTAGAAGTGCCAACAAAAATAAATTGGTAACAAATATTGGAGATAAAGAAAATAAACAGTATCAAACACTGGAGACAGTGGCTGGGAAGGTTGGCTGCCCACAGTGTGATAACTAGGAGCAAGTAGAGAACACTAGGAAACAACTAAGTGAGACTGAAACAATCTTCTGGCAGAAAGGTGAAGGGCAGCAGGTCTTAGTGGGTTGATTGAGGAGTGGGATCAGGTGTGCACTGCTGCAATCAGCCAGAGGTAGATCAGCCACGCCCCCAGCCACAGTCTGCACTGCTGGGTAGAAAACAGGGTTAGAGCAATGCAAGAAAACCAAAATGAATCTTCAATAAATACACACCATAACATTGATGTTTTCACACTGTTCTTTATTTGAAGTTCTCGAGCTCCAATCCAGGTCTCTCTCTATTTTAATATCAATCTGTTTTGACTGCTCAATGCATTTTGTGCACTTAATATAGCTTTCATATGTTCTTAAAGAATCCATGCTAAACTGTTTAAATTTTATCCATTTCCCTTTCCAATACGGCGCATGCTTACATAATGTATAGCAGGCAAGAGCACATCCAGGTAGCTAGTGTCTCTCCCCCTCATGCCGGTCCCAAGCCCGGAGAAATGCAGAGGGTTGTGTCAGGAAGGGCATCCGACGTAAAACCAATGCCAATTATTGATGATGCAAATCAAAAGTATTACCTCCATACCGGATCGGTCGAGGCCCGGGTTAACAACGACCGCCATCAGTGCTGTCAATCAACAGGGTGCTGATGGAAATTGGACGACTGTTGGTCGAAGACGTCGAAGAAGGAGAGGTGGGAGGCGTGTCCGTAGGCAGAGAGAGAAGAGGAAAGGCATGAGTCTAGGACTGAGAGTGGGGACTTTGAATGTTGGAACTATGCACAGAAAAGGTAGAGAGCTGGTTGACATGATGCAGAGGAGGAAGGTGGACATACTGTGTGTTCAGGAGACCAGGTGGAAAGGTAGCAAAGCTAAAAGCTTAGGAGCAGGGTTTAAGCTATTTTATCACGGTGTGGATGGGAAGAGAAATGTAGTCGGAGTCATCTTGAAGGAGGAGTTTGTCAGGAATGTTCTAAAAGTGAAAAGAGTGTCAGACAGAGTGATGAATCTCAAGTTAGAAATTGAAGGTGTAATGCTCAATGTTGTTAGTGCTTATGCTCCACAGGCAGGATGTGAGCTAGAAGAGAAGGAGAGATTCTGGAGTGACTTAGATGAAGTGATGCAGAGTACCACCAGAGGTGAAAGAGTGGTCATTGGTGCAGACTTCAATGGACCTGTTGGTGCAGGCAACAGAGGGGACGAGGAAGTGATGGGCAGGTTTGGTATCCAGGACAGGAACTCAGAAGGACAGATGTTGATAGATTTTGCAAAAAGGATGGAAATGGCTGTGGTGAATACTTTCTTTGAGAAGAAACAGGAGCATAGGGTGACTTATAAAAGCGGAGGTAGGCGCACACAGGTAGACTACATCTTGTGTAGGCGATGTAATTTGAAGGAATTGCAAAGTCATCGTGGGTGAGAGTGTTGCCAAACAGCATAGGATGGTGGTGTGCAGGATGACTCTGATGGTGAGAAAGGTGAAAAAGGCAAAGGCAGAGCAGAAGACAAAGTGGTGGAAGCTGAAACAGGAAGAGTGTCGTGTTGTCTTCAAGGAGGAGTTGAAACAGGCTTTGGGTGGCCAGGAAGTGCTTCCAAATGACTGGACAACCACAGCAAATGTGATCAGGGACACGGGTAGGAGAGTACTTGGTGTGTCCTCTGGAAGGAAAGTAGATAAGGAGACTTGGTGGTGGAATGAGGAAGTGCAGGAGTGTGTCCAAAGGAAAAGGTTAGCCAAGAAGAAGTGGGACATTGAGAGGACCGAAGAGAGTAAACAGGAGTACAGGGAGACACAGCGTAAGGCGAAAGTAGCAGTGGCTAAGGCCAAACAGAGGGCGTATGATGACTTGTATGATAGGTTGGATAGTAAAGAGGGAGAAAATGATCTATACAGGTTGGCACAGCAGAGAAATAGAGATGGGGAGGACGTGCAGCAAGTTAGATTGATAAAGGACAGAGAGGGAACTGTATTGACTAATGACAGAAGTGTGCTGGGAAGATGGAAAGAGTACTTTGAAGAGCTGATGAATGAGGAAAATGAGAGAGAAAAAAGAGTAGAAGAGGTAACCATTGAGGAGCAGGATGTAGCAAAGATCAGTAAGGGTGAAGTGAGAAGGGCATTGAAGAGGATGAAGAATGGAAAGGCAGTTGGTCCTGATGATATACCTGTGGAGGTATGGAAGTGTCTAGGAGAGGTAGCAGTAGATTTTCTGACAAGAACATTCAACAAGGTACTAGAGAGTGAGCAGATGCCGGAGGAGTGGAGGAGAAGTGTGCTGGTGCCCATTTTTAAGAACAAGGGAGACGTGCAGAGTTGCAGCAACTACAGAGGGATAAAGTTGATGAGCCATACGATGAAGTTATGGGAAAGAATAGTGGAAACTAGACTAAGGGCAGAGGTCAGCATTTGTGAACAACAGTTTGGTTTCATGCCAAGAAAGAGCACCACAGATGCAATGTTTGCTTTGAGGATGTTAATAGAGAAGTACAGAGAAGGTCAGAGGGAGCTACATTGTGCCTTTGTGGATCTGGAAAAAGCATATGACAGGGTGCCAAGAGAAGAACTGTGGTATTGCATGAGGAAGTCTGGAGTTGCAGAGAAGTATGTTAGAGTGGTGCAGGACATGTATGAGAGATGTAAGACAGTGGTGAGGTGTGCTGTCGGTGTGACCGACGAATTCAAGGTGGAGGTGGGACTGCATCAAGGGTCAGCTCTGAGCCCCTTCTTGTTTGCTATGGTGATGGACAGGCTGACAGACGAGGTGAGACAAGAATCTCCATGGACTATGATGTTTGTAGATGACATCGTGATCTGTAGTGAGAGCAGAGAACAAGTGCAGGAAAATCTAGAGAGGTGGAGGTATGCCCTGGAAAGGAGAGGAATGAAGGTTTGCCTCAGAAAATCAGAATACATGTGTGTGAATGAGAAGGACCCAGGAGGAACGGTGATGTTACAGGGAGCAGAGATAACGAAGGTGGAGGATTTTAAGTACTTAGGCTCAACAATCCAGAGCAATGGAGAGTGTGGAAAAGAGGTGAAGAAGCGTGTGCAGGCAGGCTGGAATGGTTGGAGAAAAGTATCCGGTGTGATGTGCGATAGGAGAGTGTCAGCAAGAATGAAGGGAAAAGTGTACAAGATGGTGGTTAGGCCAGCGATGTTGTATGGCTTAGAAACAGTGGCGCTGAGGAAAAGGCAGGAGGCAGAGCTGGAGGTAGCGGAGATAAAAATGTTGAGGTTCTCCCTGGGAGTAACGAGGATGGATACGATCAGAAATGAGTATATCAGAGGGACAGCCCACGTAAGATGTTTTGGAGACAAAGTCAGAGAGGCTAGATTGAGATGGTTTGGACATGTACAGAGGAGGGATAGTGAGTATATTGGCAGTAGGATGCTGAGGTTGGAACTACCAGGCAGAAGGCCTCGAGGAAGACCGAAGAAGAGATTGATGGATGTGGTGAAGGAAGACATGAAGGTCGTTGGAGTCAGAAAAGAAGATGCAGAGGACAGGGTGAGGTGGAGGCGGATGATTTGCTGTGGCGACCCCTGAAGGGAGCAGCCGAAAGTAAAAGAAGAAGAAGAAGAAATTATACTCTTACTTGATAACTGCATGCAGCTGTTTTAACACATTTTTTTAAATATTCCATTCTGGAAAGTGCCTTCAGTCCTAGTATACAACAAAAAAGAAAAGCCATTGAAATACCTTTATTATGATTATTATTATTATTTCAGCCAGTAGCAAGGGTTTGTAATGGTTGGCACACATGTTTCACAGTAAGAAGGCCTGGAATTGGGTATTTCTGTGTGAACTTTACACGTTCTCCTCATGCTTGCGTGGATTTCCTCCTGGTACTCCAGTTTCCTTCCACAGTCCAAAATCATTCACAGTCGACTGTCTGGCTGTTCCAAATCACCTATAGGTGTGAGTGTGAATGGTTCTGTGTATTGGCCCTGCAATGGCCTGGTGAGCGGCAAGGGTGTACTCCACTCTTGCACAAAGTTAGCAGCGATGGGTGCCATCCTCTCCATGACCCTAATTCGGATTAAGTGATTTAGAAAATGAATAAATAGTATGCTTGGGATTATTGCCCTTTGAACGACCCCATTGAAGTCAAGCTTTAGCTGATGGACAAATGGCTTTATATTTGACTCGAGAATGCTTTGTTATCCAAATAATTTTATAATCAACTCAGTAACTGCAAGGCTTCCAAGTTCTCTAACAGCAAAACAAGTTCAAATCATCCCTGTTCAACCCCACATGCTGTGCAACGTAATGAACTTTCAACTGGACCCAGAATGTAGGAGACACTGTGAGATGACACCGAGTCGATTAATTATTCAAAGAGGAAGCACTTAAGCAGGCAGTAAACACAGTAACTATAGTACTGGTGACGAAGAGAAACACAAACATTAAGCACTGGGAAACTACAGTGAGAGAACCGGTCGAGCGCGAAGCTGGAACCAGGAGCCAGGGAGAACACAGGGAAGCAGAGACTTGATGTGAGACAACCTTCTGGTGCAGAGGTGAGTGTGCGGCTTGTCTTTATAGGGAGTAGATGAGGGGAGTGAATTCAGGTGTGCGGTGCTGCAATCAGCCCCTGCTGCAGGTCAGCCATGCCCCTAAGCCGGACCCTGCACCGCTGGGGAGAAAACAGAATTAGAGAACACAGCTGCCAAAATCAAAACCCCCTAAAAACACAGACCTAACATGCTGAGCTCATACTGTATTTGTTTTTTGTTTTTGTTTTTTTTAAATGAAGCTCTGTGCATTAATGCCAAACATCTCCACTTTAGTCTCTTTTGCCCAAAGGATATTAGTCCTCATTTTATCAGTACAGTAAAACCTCCGCTGACGAACGCTTAAGCTCACGAACTTTTCGCCTCAAGAACATTAAATTTGCGAGCATATAGTCTCTGCTGACGAACTAGTTTTCGGCGGACGAATCAAACCACGCGGTCGAACAGCGCCATGATGGCGGCCACGAGAAGCTGACGCACGCTCATGGCGTCACAGTTCGTCACCCCCTTTCTTTGAATGCGGAAGTGGTTTGTGTTTGCTAGACATTTTGGACCATATTGAGTGTACTTTTGCTATTATGGGACCGGAAAAGACCCCACCACAGGCAGAGATCATTGAAAAACACGAACGAGGTGTGTGTCCCAGTACGCTAAGTCTACCATTGCTCCCATCCTTAAGAACAAGGAAGCTATTAAGGGTGCGTGTGTGGCTAAGGGTGTTTCCAAACAGTAGGCATTTCCAAACACGCCTTCCAAACAGTAAGTCCCTCCCTCCCTCCTCCTCCCACTCCATTCCATCAAGCCATCAACTACCATCACAAAGGTAAATAAAACGACTTTATTATACAGTACAGTTTATTTCTTTAATTACAATACAATAGCACATTTATTATACATAAAATAAGGTATATTTTTGTGTAGTTTTCAGGCTTATTTAGTAGAAAATTATGTTTTATGGGGACCTGGGAACAGATTATTCTCATTTTAATGGTTTCTTATGGGAAATAAATGTTCGGAAGACGAACTTTTCGCCTTACACACACTTTCTGGGAACCAATTATGTTCGTGAGCAGAGGTATCACTGTATATTTTTTTTAGTTTTTAAATTATTATTATTAGATAGATTTCCTTTTTAAAAAATGTAAAAAGGTCTAAGTTGGGTTCCTGATGTGTTTGTAAACCTAAAATTTGTTCCCAGCTGTATTCTTATACTGTATTGTTAATTCCCATAATCGTTGTAAATTTAAAATATGTCAGTTGTTCTAAGTAGCAAGGTTAAAGGTCAAGAAAAACATTTGCCAAACACAGGCATGTAATGCTGGCCACTGGAGATGGAGTGGTTGACCCGGAGTTGTCAGAAGTGGATCAGCGCATCTCAGGTATTCCACTTCCAGAATGCATTGATATTGACCTCATATTTGGATCACATCCTAACGGAGAATCAGAAGGTGTTATTCTGTTTACTTCAGGTGGAGAATTTTACTCCAGCTTTTAATGAGCAGTAACTGTAAAGCAATGGCTTTTTCCCCCTTTCCGTGAGCTGCTATGAAATGCTGTGCATATACTTTACCTTTAGACACTTGCTTCAGCACGTATAACCAAATATTGTATACTATGGTATATAAGTAAAACATCAAAAACAAAGGATGGTTTCAACTCTGTTACGATTTATTTACATGACTCTTTTCCTCAGAAGCATAAGCTGTGACTTCACATTCAAAAACCATCAGCAGGACCTCCGCTCATGGCCCAAGGCTCTGGTCCATTATCAGATCTCAGAGACAGTCTTGGGCAACCAAGAATGACTTACTCAAAGACTGACACAAATAGCAGCAGCACTGAGCACAATTTCAGCTACATAAGAAAGAATAAAACATTAAAAATAAAACATACTTAAACTGATGTCATTCGTAAGTGTTTATTTTAAAGTTATAATGTGTTTTTTTATTCATTGTATTAATCAGACTTGGGAAATGATAGCCTCTCCATGTAACCTATCCAACATGAGCGCACACACATGTATATACTAAGCACACACTTGGAGCACTGGGCTGCCACACGTTGAGCTGTGATTGGGGTTAAGGTGTCCTGCTCAAGGACATTTCAGTCGTGAATGTTGAAGGAAGGGAAGATGGCACCCATTTTTCTTGCTGGATTAGGAATCAAACCAGCGACCTCTAGGTCCCAATCACACTTTTGAAACCATTAGGCCACAGATTCAATTAATGTTGTGAATCATTGTAGTCTAATTTTGGTACATGTGTGTAGTGTATTATTCTGACAATGTTCTGTCGACCAGCAACAAGAACAAAATCTTCTCTTAATTGGGAGCTTACATTCAGGTTCCACCTAAGAGTATACTGTGTGACGCCGGGTGCTTTCAGTCGAACCCAAAGATGCAGGAGACCGAGTATGATGATACAAATGACCTTTATTGAACACAAAGCAGGCACTGGAGTATGGGGAATTGTGATCAGCGTAGAGGTGAGGGGAAACCTGAAAACCAAAATCACTAAGGGAAAGTACCCAAGCGGGAACTGGTCGAGCACGGCGCTATGAACCAGGGAGCCAGAGAGATTACGAGGAGATGGGATCGCATGGAGGGAACAATCTTCTAATGCTGGGAGGAGCGTACCGCTCATCTTTATAGCCCGGTGATGGCTGAGTGGAATCGGGTGTGCTCTCCGGACTCCGCATGCGTGTGACAGCCATACCCCTCGCCAGCGCCTGCAGTGCATCGGGAGATAAAAAAAAAAAAAAGAGTTAAAAGCCACCAAATAATACAGACCATAACAGTCTGTATATGCAAGTTTTAAAAGAAATGGCCCTATGTGAATGGCATTATCAATTATTAAATAAGCCATAGTATTAGCAAACATAATTTATACATCAGAAATGACATTTTTGTGCATAATAATTTGTATCATAATAAAAATAATTATCACATTTTTAAAATATGATAAACAATGACTTAGATATATCATGAAGAAAGAAATGAAGAAAATAAAAAAGAGAGGAAATATAATTATATTTTGTTAAATAAATATTGGCTATGAAAAGTGTCACATGTTGTTGGTCATCTGAGTCTGTTTTTACCTTATTTTAATTCCTGATATCAAACCATTTTTTTTTTTTATGTCCGAATACATAAAATGTATTCAATTTCGACTTGCTGTACAATAGCTCAGAAGTTAATACCTCTATATTTAATCTGCCCAAAAACTCACTTCGTAAGAAGGACCTGGTGCTGAGGTTTCTTTGTACAGACCTCATGCTGGTTAATAAACAGTCTATGTGACATATTATACTATAAACAGTCATGATCTGGTGTAAATTACTGGCAGATGATTTAAAACAGTAAAACTAATTGTCAAAACTCGAAAATACCACCACCATAATCATCTTTTTCCACTTGATTCAATGTTGTCATCTCCTCAACCACTTTCTCCAGCTCTTCTGGGCTGAACCCAGATCATCCTATGTAGTTCCTGCAGTTGATCCTGTGGTCTCTTCCTGGTTGGACATAGCAAAAACACTACACAACAGTTGAGTTTTGGAGGCATTCCAATTAGATGCCCGAGTCATCTCAGCTGGCTCCTCTCAACACAGAGAAGCAACGGTTCTACGCTGAGTTTCTTAGCCTATTTCTGAGAGAGAGAGAGAGTCCTGTCATTTAAATTGCTTGTATTCACAATCTTGTTCTTTCAGTCACTACTTGAAGCCCATAGGTGAGGGGTAAGAATATGAATCGACTGAAAAATTGAGAGCATTGCCGGAAGGCAATGCTCTCTCTCTTCATCACGAGGGACCGGTATGCGCTTCAGTTTACAGCAGTGGCTGCACCTGTCCCACATTCTTCTGTCCCATCCTTCCCTCACTCATGAGCAAGACCATAAGATACTCTAACTCCTCCACTTCAGGGAGATTCTCATTCTACACCAAGAAAGTGCATTCCACCCTTTAATGGCTAATTACCATAGCGTCAGTCTTGGAGGTGCTTATTCTCATTCTGGCCGCTTCGCCAGAAGTCTTCATTGCAAATCACACCAACGAGAGCTGGAGGTCTGAAGTCAAATTAAGCCAAAAGGACAAATTCATCTGTATAAAAACAGAAACAAGATCCTATGACCAGCAAACTAGAACTCTGTAACGCCTTTGCTGAGCCTAGAAATTCCATCCATAAAAAATATGAACTGGTGAGAAAGGACAGCCATAGTGGAGACCAATCCTCATTGGAAACAAATTCTACATGCTGGTTACCAATGCAGACCAAACTCTGGCACTGGTGATACAAAAACTGAATGGGCCATAGCAATGAGTTGTTGCCAACTGATGGACTGGTGAGCTGTTTACAATCTATTCCGTCTTTGCCTTGTTTCGACTGAGACAGGCTCCAGTCTCCGTGAAACAGAATTAGGCAGAATTACGCAGCTTAGCAAATGGATGAACAAATGAATGACATTATTACTGGATCATCTGCCATACACATCTCTGTAAATGAGCTGTTACTGTAAAAACATGCATTCATTCATTTTCAAAACCACTTAATCCCAATTAGGGCTGCAGGGAAGCTGGCACATATCTCTGCCGACTCTGGTGATGGCGGGGTACACCCTGGACAGTTCATCAGGCCATCAGAGGGCACTGTAAAACAATAATGTTATAATATGCATATGGTTATAATTACTACTGATTAAAATAAACAAGTAATTATATATAATATAATAACAACTACAAGCTAAATATATTTGTATAATTTTTGAGAAATAATAGCTGGGTGGCTGAGTATTGACTAATGAGGAGCCAGCAGCCTGTGATAAGCTTTCTAACATAAAACTCTTATTCATAGAGGAATCAATAAGGACGTTGAAGAGAGTAAAGGTTGTTCATGCATGAAAGCATGTGTGATGAAGAATCTGTCGATGATACAGCCAGACACCAACTTCTCAACACATCAGATCAATGGTTTGGGGGTGGGGGGGTTAAAAGAAAGATTAATCAGAGATGCTGTCCAGACTTGGAACTGGTATGTGTCATACTGAGATGACAGATGAAGCAGAAGAGATTCGGTGCACTTTGCAGCATGTTAATGATGCAGGATGTTAAGCTAAAGAGGGTGACATATAATGACATTTTATGTGCATGTGTCTAAAATTTATAGTACATTTTCTGTCTTAGTTTACCACCGGGATTCCGTTATTTTTGCAAATATGTCTGTAAAGGTTTTGTACAAAGTACAAGTTGTCTCTAACCAGTAAAACAAAATAAAACCAATAATAAAAAAAAAAATAATGCATGCCTGCTTTCAATGCATCCGCCATGGTTGTTTTCTTTTTGATTCCTGAGATGATGTCACTTTCTGTTTTTAATTCCTGGATTATTTTTGCTTTCATGAGTGGAGGGAAATTTAAATAACACAATTATGCTTAAACTCTTCTATGAATAAGTGAGAAAATTCATAGTGTGCATAATTAATAAATAAACTTCCTGTTTTGGGAAAGGCAATGGCTTGTTGCATCCCATTTGCTCCCAAGACTATCCCATAAACCCTTTAAAAATTATAAAAAAACAAAATTTTGTATGAAATGTGTTAAAAGTAAAAGAAAATTATTTATTAAAGAATTTAAAGAGATAATTAACATATTTATTATTTAAACCATTATTAATGGCTCACTAGCATGCACTGCCGAATGCAAGTGCCACCCACACTTGGCAGAGCACGTCACATTTGTGGCTCGCTTCATGGTGTGCTCCGCCGAATGCGGGCGGCATCGCAGCCGACACCGGAGCTTTGAGACGGGGCACGGCTCATCCAGACCTCTGATCTGTCAAGCAGGTAAGTGCACTTTGAATACTTGTTTAGTACTCAACAGTCACCTGTTTGCTTGAGGTCCGGATGAGCCGCATTTTGCCCACATTCGGCGGAGCACAGCACATTTATTAAACATTTCTCGTAGTGAGAGCAGAGAACAAGTGCAGGGAAATCTAGAGAGGTGGAGGTATGCCCTGGAAAGGAGAGGAATGAAGCTTAGCCTCAGGAAGACAGAATACATGTGTGTGAACGACAAGGACCCAAGAGGAACGATGAGGTTACAGGGAGCAGAGATAAAGAAGGTGGAGGATTTTAAGTACCTGCTCAACCATCCAGAGCAATTGAGAGTGTGGAAAAGAGGTGAAGAAGCATGTGCAGGCAGGTTGGAATGGTTGGAGAAAAGTATCCAGTGTTGTGTGATAGGAGGGTATCTGCAAGAGTGAAAGGAAACGTGTACAAGACAGTGTTGAGGCCAGTAATGTTGTATGGTTTAGAAACAGTGGCACTGAGGAAAAGACGGGAGGCAGAGCTGGCGGTAGCAAAGATGAAAATATTGAGGTTCTCTTTGGGAGAAACAAGGATGGAAAGGATCAGGAATGAGTACATCAGAGGGACAGCACCTGTTCGAAGTTTTGAAGACAAAGTCAGAGAGGCTGGATTAAGATGGTTTGGACATATACAGAGGAGGGATAGTGAGTATAATCCAAGGGTGTAGGCTGAGTGTGTGTGTGTGTGTGTGTGTGTGTGTGTGTGCACGGGGTGTACATGCACCCCCCACAGCAGGAGTTGAGTTCTGCTGGACAAGAAATTATGTGTGTTATCAATAAACTTAATGGCTGTTTTTGAAGAGAAAGTCAGAGATCAATTCAGCATGCAGTAAACCAGAAACCGTAAGTTAACATCGGAAGTTAACGTGTAACGGGCACTGTGCATGTGCAAGCCTGAGCTGACCAATTAACAATCAACGACTAGTGCCTAGTTTCAGTGGAGCACCTCACATCAGTAAGCAATTATAGCTGACCACTGTCAATCAAAGTGCGAATGTGAGAATAAAGCACATTTTATTCGTACCGCTTCCAGTTCTTGCACATCTGTTAGAACACAAACATTGATGTACAGAGAATGAATGGCTAAAATAATCATAATCTGTCCAGCCTGTATCTGTAGCCTAATGGTCAGTACTTTTATAAAATTAATAGTATGTCTTTGTGCTGTAAATATGTACTAAAATTTGTTTGAGCTTTTGAATAGATAAATAACTTTAGCTCAATTTGTAAATTTATTTAGCAGATGTACTTGTAGATGTAGTTTGAAATATATTTGAGAATGTTTTTGGTTGAAATATAATAATTGATTGCAGTTCACCCCTGTATAGACAGCCATTTTTTAAAGTTTAAAATCCTACCCACGGGTGTACCTGGTTTCCCCAAAGTGCTTAGTAAAATAACTTATTAAATTGCTTAAATTATGTGGAAGATTATGTGAAAGTGTTTATAAAGTGCAAATGTCGTCAAATAGATTTAATTGTTTTTGTAATTGAACTGTAAATACATCTTGGTTAAATTGTCATGTGTAGTGCCATTCTGGTGCATTGAGATTCATTAATGTTGTATAATTGTATAACATAATTTAAAAGATATCTATGCTAATTTTAATTATGACCCAAATTATGTATATAATTAAAACAGTCTGGTGTTCAAAGGTGTTCTTGTGTTTCTCTCCACTCCTTTAAGGCTTTGGTCTATAGCTCCTGGGACTCAAGTTCCGGTCAACCAAGATGTGCACCCCCCCCACGGTCAGACCGGCCTACCGCCTTGTATTGGTAGTAGGATGCTGAGGTTCGAACTACCAGGCAGAAGGCCTAGAGGAAGACCAAAGAGAAGATTTATGGATGTGGTGAAGGAGGACATGAAGGTAGTTGGAGTAAGAGTGGAAGATGCAGAGGATAGAGTGCGATGGAGGCAAATCATTCGCTGTGGCAACCCCTGAAGGGACCAGCCGAAAGCAAAAGAAGAAATCAGATTTATAAAAAAATATATAACAAATTATTATATCCTTTTTTATTGTTATTTCTTAATTTTAAATGAATGTTTTATTTTCTTAATTATTGAGAAATCATTAAAATTAAAATGTCCTTTTCACAATTTACCAAATCTAAATGTTTAATACGCCACAATCATATAGTCAGATCATCTTCAAAACTGAATGGAGTCCAAAGCCCAACTTCTGGTGTAAATTTAATGAAAATCTTTTAACAGCTTTTTGTGTATTCGATTTAATAGGAAAAAAAAAAAAAAAAATATATATATATATATATATATATATATATATATATATATATTAGAGAGAGAGAGAGAGAGAGAGAGAGAGAGAGAATTTTCTGACTAGATCCTTCCGTAAAAGAGTGCTCAATACTTTTTCGTAAAGCAAATATAAGTAAAAATAAAAGGACAGGACAAATACTTTCTATTGAAACTTCATTTTCACTACAGATCTGTTTATATATAGTGTTAAATACCAAGCTGATTAACTCGATATTGATGACTTTGTCTGCACTGCACTGTCATTGTTTTGTGAATATTTATATAAAACATCTGACCCCAGGTGGACCTTGTCTACCAGATGCAATTGTCAGTGAGTTTATAAAGAGAATCATGAAATAAGTTTTCTCTCAATAGAAATGGGCCTAATTACTTTTAAATTAGTTAAGAATGACAAAATCCTGACTTTCTGATCTGAGTTGCAATCTCAGGATGATTGTATATCCTCCTGATAGTAGACAAGCATTTGAAGGCTTTTGTGACGCATTGATTTTTTTTTAAGCTGAATATCCTGAGGGGACCTAAGCACTAATCAAGTTCACTTCTAAAAAAAAAAAAAAAAAAAAAAGACTTGCTTTATCCCTTAACATAGCAAATAATGCCCATCAAAAACATCCTGAATCGATGGAACAATCTCAATGCATTACCTGAAAACCGAAGCAATAATATTCCCTTCGTTTTTCAAAATGTATTTCCATTCATGCCGCAAAAGTGAGTTTATGATATTGATACCTGCTCATTTCAGGATAAATGGGCAAATTTGTTTGCTTTTAACACCTCCCTTTAAAACAAAACACAACACAAAGTTATTGCCAGCCAATATCAATACATAATTCACCAAAATAAATAAAAATATAAACACATCAAATTACACTTTTATGAAAGCTATTCATTACCATGAACAAAATGTTTTTGTGATATTTAAATGTGATCAATTTTCTGAACATACACACACACACACACACACACACACACTGACACTCAGGGGCAATATGGAACAGCCTATTATCTTAATGTGCATGTTTTTGCACTGTGGAAGGAAACTGGAGTACCTGCAGGAAACCTTTCCACACACAGAAGAAACAAGCAAGCTTGCAAAGCCACGAACTTTGAACCCATGGCCTTCTTGCTGTAAACCAGTCATGCTAACCACTATGCCACCGTGCCATTCCCATTGTGAACTTAATTCATTCGTTATTTTCTGAACCACTTCATCCTAATTAGGGTCACAGTGAGGCTGGCGCTCAATTCAGCTGACTCTGAGCAATAGCAGAGTACACCCTGGTCAACTCATTAGGCCATCACAGGGAAGAAGCATGCTGACATCTGTGCAGTCTACTCTTTCTGGAAGTCAGCAATTGTTCTTTTACATGAATCTCACCATAGACAGTTAGAGACATGGCCGGCCTTTGATAACCCAGTTAGCTGCACTGGGGGGATACTAGTGGCAACTGTTGACAGAGGGGCTTGAACCCTCACCCTTGGCACCCTCTGATACCTTACCACCAGTCCACCATTGTGAATTTATAAAGCCATCATAAAATACAGAATCCATTATCTATACACTTATGAAAAGAAAAGCTGAAGTCAATTCCAGCTGACTTCAGATCAAAGGCGGGGTTAAACCGTGAACTGGTCACCAGTCTCACAAATCTGACCATTCACACTTTGGATTGTTAGAGGAAACCAGAGTACAGCAAACCCATACAAGCATGCAAGGGCATTAAACTCCATACAGAGAAAAAAAAAAATGTTGCCTTTACCCAGAATCCTCTTGCTGTGAGGAGACGGTGAACCCATCGTGCTCTCATTTATCAAAATAAATATGGTGAAAACATCACATGACCAGAGCCTTGGTCTCTCAGAGAGTCAGTCAGCATGCCCCAAACACAGTGTATTTTATTTGATTTAACAAGATAAAATTATACAAATTCTCAAAAGTGAAGGTAATGAGTTTTCCATATCATTTTCCCACCCCATTAATCAGATAATAATCAGGAAGCAAGTGAAGCAGCTTTAATTAGGCATAGCACATTTTAGTGCCCTGCAGGTACCTTATAGCACAAAACCTGTAATTATCAAATGCTAACACAATTAGCATGTTTTACCTGTTCAGTGATGGTACTGTATCTGTGATGTTCTATGGATAGATATGGGGGGGGGGGTAACGTGTTGCCCACCTTATTTTTTCTGAAAATCTGCCCATTATTATAGTTCAACCATAACAATCTGTGGGCATGTTTAAGCCATATACATAAACAGACGACCAGACAAGACCCTCGCAAGAAATAAAGTTCACCATTCCAAGAAGAAGAGTGTTGAAATGTTGTGTCTCACCTGCTCGAACACGTGAAATAGTATCTCCAAAGCACCAGAAATAACATTTCACCTGTAAGATGTATCTGCAGAAAACAGAATTGCATTCTTTATTATTTATTATTTATTCTCTTTTCCAGGAAAAAAAAAGAAAGAAGGAAAAAACACACCAAGTCCAAATATTTGTATAATTTTACTTGTAATTTGGGTTTTTAGTAAAATGTGAAACAATACGACTCAAAATAAAGCACTATATACATTAAATGCTAGCATGCATGATCAAGTAATAGAAAACCTAGACATCATGCATGATTAGCCACATACACACACACACACACACACACACACACACACACGATTTGATATGAGATTTTGGCCATTTCACCTCTCATCAATCGTTAAACTTCAGTCAATGATTTTTTTCTTACAGACACTTCTCACCATGGCAGCATTCACATTTAGCACTTGTGCTAAAACAATGTAAAAACAATAGCATCTCATTTATAAAGAGTCAAAGAAAAGAGAGAGAGAAAAAAACCACACACACACAAATCTAATTCAGAGTGTTTCACTTCAGCATCTGATTGCATTCTTACAGCCAAAGGAAGAAGGTCAAAAGCAAAACTCTCGCGTGCACACACACACACACACACACACACACACACACACACACACACAGCTCGTGCTGCTTTTGTGGTTGTAGCTCAACCATGCGCTAATTTCCAGTGGGCATGACCAAATAACAACTACACAGCTGGACATCACCTTACACTTGCCCTTCTCAAGGTGTCGGGGAGGATAAAGGGACAACACTCGCACCCTCGGCTGAATATGAACATCTCGATTTGTTCCTTGCAAACTTTTGTATTTACCAACAGAAAACCACAAAAAGTCTCAAGGCAGTCTGTGGTAAAGGTCCTGATGGATGCTATGATTACTCCAGCCTGCACCCACACTTGCACCCAGCAAGCATCTTACCTAGACAGCTTCTTTTCCCCATTTATCTGCTTTGCTAAAATTGACAGCTCCTTCATTTGGATTTGCTGCAGTAAGAAGTTAAAGCAGTTCTGCCACTGGTAAGATGACATCATAGTCCACGGAAATGTCTGAAATAAAGCTACTTCATTAATATATGAAATTATTAAATCAGATGCTTAGTTATTAAACCCATGCCGAATCCTTTTAAAGACATTTCAATCATTATTAAATATAAATAATTTAATAACCTTATTTCTAAAATGAAGAAACAGAATGATCTGCCATTAATATATAAACGATTTAAAATATTAAAAAGGTGTTGAAATGTCCACATTGATTGGTGTTATATTTTAGTTATAAAATCATTTAATGAATAATAATAGCTATATTTTCTCTATTCATCTAAAGGCAGTTTTGCTTGTTCAGACTTTGCAGGAGAGCAACATAATAGTGTTGATCTAAGCATGTCCACCTCACAAAAGATTATTTAAATGTCCTTTTAAAACAACAGTTAGGATTTACCGCTGAGTTGTTTTTGTTTTTGTCACTGTGGCTGTTCCAGATGAAGATTATTGATGCTTTAAAATCTGTTTAAAAATTCAATGATATGATAAACACTTGTAGATGAGTGAGTTAAACAAGCACTCACTCAAACCTCTAATATTAAGTCTAAAAGTCAAGAGTCCTCCAGTAAGGGTATTGTAATGATGATGATGACGATAATAATTATAATAATAATAATAATAATAATAATAATAATAATAATAATACAGTCCTCATTCATTCATTTTCGGAACCGCTTAATCCTAATTAGGGTCGCAGGGAGGCTGGCGCCCATCTCAGTTGAATCTGGGTATGGGCAGAGTACACTGGGCAGCTCGCCAGGCCATCACAGGGCACAAACATGCTGATGGCTATCCAGCGCCTCTTGACGAAAGTCAGCAATAGTTCTTTTACAGCCTCTCACCATAGACGATGAAAGACACGGCCGGCCTTTAATAGTTTGCTGCTCTCCGAGCTAATAATACAGTGGTTTAGTAAACATCTTTACATCCCATTACCCCGATAAAAATCTGAAAAGTGTGGCTGCATCCTGAACAACCCACCAGACTATCACAGGGTTAAAACACACAGACATTCACACTCTATACCTGGGACAATATGGAATTAACCAATTAGCTTAATGTGAGATGGGAAGAAACCAAAGTACCAGGAGAAAACCTACAGAAATATTGGCAGAAGATGCAGACTCCATAAAGAAATGCCCTCAGTGGCCCCCGAGTGGCATATGTACAAGGTGCGTGACTATTAACCCAGCGATCGCACGTTCAAATCTGGGTTAATGCACAGTCACCCATTACTGGGAAATCATAAGAGCCAATAGGCCTAGAGAGGAATATCACATTCTCACTTCCCTGTCATGCACAGTCATCGCCAGCCAATCATGAGTGTTTGTGAGCTCATTGCTATGAGGAGGCAGATAATACTTTCCCTCCGAGTGTAATAGGGAAGGCAAAAACCTGATGGGTGGGAATTAAATATGACTAAATTTATGAGAAAATGGGGGGGGGGGGGGGGATGCCCTCACTGAGCCCGGGACTGGAACACAGGACCTTCTTGATGTGATCTGGACGTGTAAACTGAACGTGCTTGCAGTTTTAAATTATTTATTATTTTTCCATTTCTTGTTGATTTGATAATCTTTAAAGGGCCAAACTGTCAGTCAACTGGCTTTGGGTGGGCTTTCCTGTGCAGGGTAAGTTGTCACAGAATGGTTTATTACTTTCATTAATAACAACACATGTACTACATGACGTTTAGTAATTGTAGAGTAAAACGAGGCTACATGTTCCCCCAGGAGCAATACCACTGCAGAAACTTAAATCAAATCTAAATTGTGTCTTCGATGGTGTTCTTACAATTTATGTTTACTTAATTTGTTCATATTTTGCTTAAGGCTTTGATTGTACCGAGGAAAAAAAAATCATATTTTTTTCCCTTGATGAAAAAAAAAGCTGGGTATGTAAATAAAACTCAGTATCATGTGATTCGTTGTCTCACTTCTGCCAGCTGTGCTAAAGTTATTGCCTGCATTCAAACTTCGTGACATTTAAAGGTTGGGCAATGTGCCAGCTGAAAGGTGATTGTGCTGTTTCCAGATTTTTACCTTTACCTGTGTTGGCTGAGTGATCAAGATCTGGATAGTCAGTGCTTTGTTAATATATATATATATATATATATATATATATATATATATATATATATATATATAAATAAAGATATATTTATATATATATATATATATACATACCTGTCAACCCTAGGCCGTTGGCGATCTTACAAATGGCTACTTATGCCCTTACAAAATAGCAACTAATCTTACGCGTCTTAAACTCTATTTTTAATATAATATGAATTTATTGGTAATGTTGTAACATATAACCTGGTGCAATCAAATAAAAGAGTAATATCTTCAGCTGCATGATTAAGAAAATTTAACAGTGATCTTTATTATAACTATATGTAGCACTTTTGGCACTTTCGATCATTTCTTTTGATGGCTTCACTTCATGGCACTTGAGCTCGCAATTAAGTTTGACTTGAATGATGGCGGAAGTGAAAGTGCGGTCACGTGGTCGGAAAGAGCAGACGATCGCAGACGATAAACGCAACGCGCGATTCTCGCGAGAAAACGGCTACAGACCAATTCGGCGTATCGTCTCTTTACCGAAACGGTGACACAAAAAACGGAGTTAAAAAAAAAAGACGAAATGATCGAAAAACGTACAGATTTCGGACGTACGGCGTACACATTTAAAAATCAGTGCTCACTTGTACAAATTACGCCAAAACCGTACAACTTGACAGGTATGTATATATATATATATATATACTCATATACACACACACACACACACACACACATATATATATATATATATATATATATATATATATATATATATATATATATATATATATATATATATATATATATATATATATATATACAGGGGTCCTTCACTTTCCGTGGTTAATTGGGACCAGGACCCTTGGCCACCGCCGAATTCCCTAAAGTAGGATCAACCCCCCTGACTGACGTATACATACACGGAGGCATGTCCATAGGCAGGGAGAGAAGAGGAAAAGCATGAGCCTAGGACTGAGATTAGGAACTTTGAATGTTGAAACTATGACAGGAAAAGGTAGAGAGCCGGCTGACATGATACAGAGGAGGAAGGTGAACATGCTGTGTGTTAAAAAGACCAGGTGGAAAGGTTCAAGGCGAGAAGCTTAGGGGCAGGGTTTAAGCTGTTTTATCATGATGTGAATGGGAAAAGAAATGGAGTAGAAGTCATCTTGACGGAGAGGTTGTCAGGAATGTTCTAGAAGTGAAAAGAGTGTCAGACAGAGTGATGAGTCTCAAGTTAGAAATTGAAGATGTGATGTGCAATGTTGTCAGTGATTATGCCCCACAGACAGGATGTGAGCTAGAAGAAAAGGAGAGATTCTGGAGTGACTTAGATGAGGTGATGCAGAGTACCCCGAGAGGTGAAAGAGTGGTCATTGGTGCAGACTTCAATGGACATGTTGGTGCAGGCAACAGAGGGGCCGAGGAAGTGATGGGCAGGTTTGGTATCCAGGACAGGAACACAGAAAGAGAGATGTTGATAGATTTTGCAAAAAAAGATGGAAATGGCTGTAGTGAATACTTTCTTCCAAAGAGACAGGAGCATAGGGTGACTTGTAAAAGTGGAGGTAGGAGCACACAGGTAGACTACATCTTGTGTAGGCGATGTAATCTGAAAGAAGTCAGTAACTGCAAAGTAGTAGTGGGTGAGTGTTGCCAAAAGCATTGGATGGTGGTGTGCAGGATGATGCTGATGGGGAGGAAGGTGAATAAGGAAAAGGTAGAGCAGAAAACAAAGTGGTGGAAAAAAGGAAGAGTATTGTACTGTCTTCAAGGAGGAGTTAAAACAGGCTTTGGGTGGTCAGGAAGTGATTCCAAATGACTGGACAACTACAGCTAATGTGATCAGGGAGACAGGTAGCAGAGTAGTTGGTGTGTCATCTAGAAGGAAAGTAGACAAGGAGAGTTGGTGGTGGAATGAGGAAGTGCACCTAAGTGTACAAAGGAAGAGGTTAGCTGAAAAGAAGTGGGCCATTAAGAAGACCGAAGAGAGTAAACAGGAATACAGGGAGACAATGCGGAAGGTGAAGGTAGCGGTGTCAAAAACCAAACAGTATGATGACTTGTATGGTAGGTTGGAGAGTAAGGAGGGAGAAAATGATTTAGACAGGTTGGCACAGCGCAGAAATAGAGATGGGAAGGACATGCAGCAAGTTAGATTGATTAAGGACAGAGAGGGAATGTACTGACTGATGACAGAAATGTGCTGGGAAGATGAAAGAGGACTTTGAAGAGCTGATGAATGAGGAAAATGAGAGAAAAAAAAATAGAAGAGGTGACCATTGAGGACGAGGAAGTAGCCAAGATTAGGAATGGTGAAATGAGGAGGGTATTGAAGAGGATGAAGAGTGGGAAGGCAGTTGGTCCTGATGACATACCAGTGGAGGTATAGAAGTCTCAAGAAGAGGTAGCAGTAGATTTTCTGACAAGAACATTCAACAAAGTCTTAGAGAGTGAGAGGATGTCAGAGGAATTGAGGAGAAGTGTGCTGATGCCCATAAAGTGAGATGGAGGCAGATTATTCGCTGTGGCAACCCCTGAAGGGAACTGCTGAAAGGAAAAGAAGAAGAATATATATATAAATGGTCCTTCTCAAAAAATTAGCATATTGTTATAAAGTTAATTATTTTCTGTCATGTACTGATAAAAACTTTACTTTCATATATTTTAGATACATTGCACACCAACTGAAATATTCCAGGTCTTTTATTGTTTTAATACTGATGATTTTGGCATACAGCTCATGGAACCCCAAAATTCCTATCTCAAAAAAATTAGCATATCATGAAAAGGTACTCGAAACGAGCTATTAACCTAATCATCTGAATTAACCAATTAACTCTAAACACCTGCAAAAGATTCCTGAGGCTTTTAAAAACTCCCAGCCTGGTTCATTACTCAAAACCACAATCATGGGTTAGACTGCCAACCTGACTGCTGTCCAGAAGGCCATCATTGACACCCTCAAGCAAGAGGGTAAGACACAGAACGAAATCTCTGAGCGAATAGGCTGTTCCCAGAGTGCTGTATCAAGGCACCTCAGTGGGACGTTTGTGGGAAGGAAAAAGTGTGGCAGAAAACGCTGCACAATCAGAAGAGGTGACCAGACCCTGAGGAAGATTGTGGAGAAAAGCCAATTCCAGACCTTGGGGGACTTGTGGAAGCAGTGGATTGAGTCTGGAGTAGAAACATCCAAAGCCACCGTGCACAGGCGTGTGCAGGAAATGGGCTACAGGTGCTGCATTCCCCAGGTCAAGTCACTTTTGAGCCAGAGAAGCAGCACTGGACTGTTGCTCAGTGGTCCAAAGTACTTTTTTCGGATGAAAGCAAATTTTGCATGTCATTCGGAAATCAAGGTGCCAGAGTCTGGAGGAAGACTGGGGAGAAGGAAATGCCAAAATGCCTGAAGTCCAGTGCCAAATACCCACAGTCAGTGATGGTCTGGGGTGCCATGTCAGCTGCTGGTGTTGGCCCACTGTGTTTTATCAAGGGCAGAGTCAATGCAGCAAGCTATCAGGAGATTTTGGAGCACTCCATGCTTCCATCTGCTGAAAAGCTTTATGGAGATGAAGATTTCATTCTTCAGCACGACCTGGTGCCTGCTCACAGTGCCAAAACCACTGGTAAATGGTTTACTGACCATGATATTACTGACCGCATTTGGCCTACCAACTCTCCTGGATGAGCTTAAAGCTGCTATCGAAGCATCCTGGGCCTCCATAACACCTCAGCAGTGCCACAGGCTGATTGTCTCCATGCCATGCAACACTGAAGCAGTCATTTCTGCAAAAGTATTCCCGACCAAGTATTGAGTGCATAACTGAACATAATTATTTGAAGGTTGACTTTTTTTTGTCTCATAAACACTTTTTTTATCGGTCGGATGAAATATGCCAATTTTTTTAGATGGGGATTTTTGGTTTTTCTTGACTTCATTGCCAAAATTATCAATATTAAAACAATAAAAGGCTTATCAAAGAAAAAACACCAGTGAGTCTAATTACTCCACCACACCCTATTTAATGGTGGAGGTGACAAAAGCGAGGCGGGTGAGAAAATGTTTGAGAATGAGATGGCTGTTTATAGCTTTTATAATATTCATTCATTATCTGGCTATTTTAGCTTACTCTGGGTGAAGGCAGGGTATACTCTAAACAGCTCACCAATCCATTGTAGGACCAACACACACACACACACACACACACACACACACACACACAGCTCGTGCTGCTTTTGTGGTTGTAGCCCAACCATGCGCTAATTTCCAGTGGGCATGACCAACTAACCCTACACAGCTGGACCTCACCTTACACTTGTTTTTATTATTAAACACTAGAATTCACGCCTAGAAAATTTGAAACAACCACTTTGCCTAATGTACATATCTTTGAACTGTGGGAAGAAATTGGAAAACCCGGATACAACCTGGACAAGCAGCAGGAAAATACGCAAATGCTACACAGAGTTGCCTTCAACGAGTTCGGGACTAGAACCTTACAACTGTGAGACAGATACGTTACATTTGCTGCATTTGGTCGGACACCCTTTTCCAGCGTGATTTATTTTCATTCATTCATTTTATGAACCACTTAATCAGGATCACAGGGATGCTGGCACCCATCTCAGCCAACTCGAGGCGACGGCAGAGTACACGCTGGGCAGCTCACCAGGCCATCACAGGGCCGACACTCACACAATCATACATACTCACAGCTACAGGTGATTTGTAACAGTCAATTAACCTACTGTGCATGTTTTTGGACTGTGGGAGGAAACCAGAGTATCTGGAGGAAACCCACACAAACAGAGGGAAAACATGCAACCTCCACACAGAAAAGCCCAGGCTGGGAATCAAACCCAAGGACCTTCTTCCTGTGAGGTGGACATGCTAACCACTACACCACCATGCCGCCTGATTTATTGATTTATATCTTTATTTATCCATTTATTTATTTTGACAGCTGAGCAATTGAGGGTTAAGGATCTTGCTCAAAGGCTCAACAGTGGCAGGTTGGTGATATTAGGGCTTGAGCCATCAACCATCATATTAGCAATCTAGAGCCTTCACGATTGAGCTACTTCTGTGTTAATCACTACACCATTATGTTGCCTCTGCTGTTATATTAAAAATATGTCTGATTTATATGGTGTAAGGACAATAAAACATGCTATAATGTCCTGATATGGAAAATGTCCCAGTTTCACAGTGATTTTCATCTAAAATGTTGTGTAGAAGAATCAACTGTTTGCTTTTGTCATTGATGTTATACAAAATTAATAAGATGCACAACAGTATATTCCATGTTTTAAAAGTGCTTGTGGTCAGAACTCTTGTGTGGAGCCCCCCCCCCCGAAAAAAGAAAAAGAAAAAAGCAAAACATCCAGTACATAATGTTCTCACCCCCCCCACACACACACATACACACCCTCCCACCCTCTTTTAATCATCACCTCTCTCCTTTCCAAGCTTGCAAATTTGTAACAGACCACAGCCAGCTCACGCCATGTCTGTGTTACAAATGTGATCTTGGTGTTCTTTTCTCGCGTGAATGCCGTGCATGCTAATGCAGTCTCAGCACAACATGTTCGCAGTCTATCCATTATTGTTTTTTGTCAGTCCAATTTAGATAAGGAAATAATCTACCTAATGCCAAATATCGAGTTAATCTGAACGCCTCCGATAGGCCTCTGAGGGAGAAAGCGAGAAGAAGGGACGGGATTACAGAAGACAACAATCTTGCTGTTGCTCTCTGATGGAAATTCCACACAAGAGCTTGTTTTCCAAACCCGGTCTCTAGTCAAAGCATTATGAATTCTAATGAGTACGATACATTCTGTCGCATTCGATATTAATAAAGTCACAAAAAAACCTCTGAGCGCAAACCTCAGTCATTACACCAACCCTCTCTATGCATACCTGTAACAGATAATGAACGGGTCTCAGGAGATGGGGTTGTCTCTATAAATGAAAAAAAAAAATAATAATAAATAAAATAAAGCTTGGAAAAGTACTTAATATTTAATAAAGTTCAGATAAATGCATGATTTGCCTCAAATCAAACTTTTGCCTAAAATATTCATTAATGCATTATAAATTTCTAAACATTTGAACACTTGTAATAAAATAATAATGTGTACATTTATGCAAGTCCTAAATTAGATACCCGAAAGCAAGAGAAAATGAGGTAGCCTGAAGAAAACTAGCACAGAGAAGTTTGATGGAGAGATGACACATGGAGGGGGGGGGGGTAGTGATGTGGCAACAGACATCCAGAGATTGGCCCAGAACAAACAGAACGGGAGGGCCTTTGTTGTTGCACTACATTCTAGTCGGAAAATTGAGCTTCAGTAACAACATTTTAGGCAATGGACCTTCATAAGGCATTAGATAACTAGCTAGTCATGCCCTAATTCTAAATAAAGGGTTCCGAGTTTGGTACTCCTGGGACTATAAGTCTCTTTTGCAAGATCACAAAACCTCAGACCAGTTATATAAGAGGGCATTAAATCTCACAACTTGATGTTATTTAACCAGTGTAACCAATCAGAGAAAAGTCTCCTCCTGCAATTACCCCATTACCAATTAGACGTCAGTTAAAATCCGCAGTTGATTAAATCTGGGATTGCACAGTGCTGATTAATATGATCCATGCTGAACTTAAAGCAATGCATGCTGGTTATCTGAAGATAACAACAGCACATTATATTAAAACCACGCAGAACCAAAGCAAAAATAATTATGATGTCATTAAGTAATTGATTGGACTTTCTGAAACTCTGCCCATCACCTAAAGAAAGCTGGTATACCCAGCCTATCCCGGACAACTCTGAATGAAGGCTGGGTATACCCTGAACAGCTCGCCAGTCTATCACGCACAAACATTCACACTTGCAAATTTCCAAGGTTTGAATATAACAGCCACTTAGGCTAATGTACATGTCCTTGGTCTATTGGAGGAAACTGAGGTACCCAGAGGAAACCCATCCAAGCATAGAGAGAACATGCAAAGACCCCACACTAAAACACCCTTACTTAGCTTGGAACTGGAAACCCAGGACTTTTTTGTCATAAAATGGATGTGCTAACAACCATGACACTGTGCCACCCACATCAAAACCAGAAAGCCAGATACCTTTACTAATTTGATATCCAGTAATGCTATTAGTAATGGTAGCTAATGCTGGGTTTACTACTTTGTGAAATTGAAACCAAAAAAAAAAAAAAAAAGTACATTAGTAAGGGCAGTGGTGACTCAGTAGATATTGTGACGGGATACTGAGCCAAAGATCAATGGTTCAATCCCAGTAACACCCCAGTTGGGCCCTTGGGCAAGACCCTTAACTCTCAATAGCTCTCGATATGCTATGATGTACAGAAACATTAGTTTCAGGATCCTTTGTAGGAATTGGTAGTGGGGTTATGGAGTGCGGACAATGGGGATGGCTCTAGGTTCTGACAGCCCATTGGTCTGACAGCCCTACTCCTTAAAGAGTACTGATATTGGGCTTCCTTACATCATAATTGGTGTATACTGTAATATGGTTAATCTAAATTTATTTAAAACAGATATAAACTCAGCAATTGTCTCCCATGGATTTTTAGCAAATTTTGAACCTGTGTTTATCCAGTGTTTTTTAACGGAACTGACATGAACTTGTTGAGCCGGGTTGTCCAGCACAAGTAATCTAAAAGCCTTTTGATCAGATCCATTTGGTGAGGCACTGTTTCCATCCATTTTCATCCTTTAACTTTTTTTTTTTAATGATAGAATTCTATAGGAACAGTGTCAGTTTTAGATCTATAAGCTTAGGCATCGTGCCAAATAGTTGTGACTGGAAGTCACACCAATAACAGGTCCTGTTGAAGTGGGAACATTGCCTGATGGAACCGTTAATGTCATACATGATCATTTAAAAAAAGCCAGTAATATAAATTCCCCACAGGTACACTTTAAATCAGGGTACCCTGCTCAATTCAGTTGGGACAGGGTTAGTGCTGTCAGACCAATGGGCTATAACTTACTCCAATGGGTCAACAGAATTTATGGCTGTAACTGCAAACCATGCGTGTTTATTAATGATGCGGCAACATTACAAATGCTGAGAAAAGGAAGAAAAAGGTTCAGAATCTGAACTCTTTCAGTTTTTTTTTTTTTTTTTGCAATTTATTTTAATGTAATTGGACAGGAAATGTTGTTGAGATCTTGGGAAGTTGTTAGGTTTCAGGTTCTCAGGTTGGTGGCTAGCGGGTGTTAGTGGGACACCTACCCAGCAGGTAGGAACATGTCTGATGAAAGCGGTATATGTTTCTGTTTTGGTGAAGATGAGATCTGCCTTAAGTGAAAACACCCAGCAGGATAAACAGACTCCAATGAACATCTCATTTTCTTTCTGTGGGCGAGAGCCCAGCTCGCTCACTGCAGTGAGAGGTGATAAAACGGGATGCATGAGACAGAGAGAAGGGTTTGGGTTACAAAGACAGACAGAGAGACAGCTTGGTGAGACAGCAGGGCAATGACACAGCAAATAGTGGAGACTGAAAAACAGACAGGCACAATAGTTAGAGTGAGACAGATTGTCGTCTAGTCTGTCTCACCCTCGTTCCACTCATTAGCCACACCATTGCAAATGTACATGAATAATTCATGAGCTCCTGATTAATTCCTCAATCCATCAGAGCAGCTGCTCTTTTCTGAGGCACTGGAGAAAGACCAGAGGGCTGATGACCCATCATGCTTGGTTGTGCAGTCACATGAACACACTCTTAAGATTAAAATAAATAAATAAATAAAACAATTACTAAGTCCAAGAAATAGTTGGCATTTTTGCATTTTGTACTTTCATTTTATGCTAATATTTATTCATACATTTAACATTGAAGCAATCGTGTCCATGGTGTTTGATAATTTTGTTCGATGTTTAAAACGGAATAGGGAGGTAGAATTATGTGCAAACAAGTGTTTGAATAAAACTGAATAGGATAAACAAGCTAAAATGTACGGTATTGCTGTTATTTTCATTCATGGATACTTTATTTCTAGACTGAAATACGCACAAATAATAAAAATTCAACTAAATAATTTAAAGCAAAGAGGCATTCAAACAGCGTACAGTACCTTCACTTGGTATGAATGATACCACAATAGGCCCTATGTGGGCACTGTCTTAAATTACCCATGTGCTTGTATTGCAGTATGTTCTATAAAACATAAGAATAATATTCTGTCAAGTTCGCTGATGGTACATCTTCACCTTTCACTCTGACATTCTAAAGGTAATCATCTCTGGGACTCAAGTAGCATAATGGTTCCTCCAAGTTTGGTAAACATTCATGCAGGAGTTTCGTAAGTAATAACAATCAAACAAACAAACAAATAAATAATTAATTAATATTAATATTACTACTACTACTACTACTACTACTACTACTACTACTACTACTACTACTAATAATAATAATAATAATAATAATAATAATAATGCCTTTTTTGTGTTGTATATTTTTAGGGCAGAAAGTAAATAAAAATTTCAATTTAAAAAATGTATAAAATTTAAAAATGTATTTCTTATTCTTCCATTTTTAAATGTCCAATTTTAAAACATCTACAAAGATAATTGCTTTATGGTTTTGTTCACTGAAATATTTATTTTATGAGATACAGTATATCCAGCTAATTTTTGTAATTATGCTGGTTATGCAGCCCAGGAAAGTGCGCAGAGATGAGTGTGTTAATCAAAATGATGCATGAATGATTAGATGATTGTGGAAAAATCAATTCTTCGTTAACTCAATTTCTGAACCACTTAATCCTATTTAGGGTCGCAGGGAGGCTGGCGCCCATCTCAGCCAACTCCAGGTGAGGGCAAGGTACTCCCTGGACAGATCGTCAGGCCATCACATTGACACTTACAACAATTCATAATCACACTCACACTTAGAGGCAATTCGGAACCTAGCACGAGGAGAGCATGCACACATAGAAACACCCAGTTTAGGAGTCGTACCCAGAACCTTCTTGTTGTGAGGCGGATGCGCTAACCACTACACCATGGTGATGCTGAAAAATCAATTATATCAGCTTAATGATTAATGTGTGATGTTGAAACTTGTTTATATTAAGCTTAGACGTTAAGGTACTTAATTGATGAGTAAGTTATAACTCTTAGAATTAACAAAATCATTGTGTGAGCTCATGTTAACCTTGACACAAAATGTGTAATCTAATCTCAAAAGACCCATGCTGAGAGGAGGAAGGCAGTAAAAAGGAACATTTATGAAACAATGGTGCAAATCAGGTAACATTAGGGTCGGGTTAGGTCGAGGAAAGTGGAAAAAAATGTTATCTATATATATATTGGCACATCAGATAGCCGCTATAAAGGGATCTGTGGAATTGACATATCAATCCTTGTAGATGGCACCTGACAGTCGACAGGGGACATGGGTGTATACTCATTTGAGGAGTCCAGGAAAGTAGTCAGGTGAGAAAGGGGCCCAGAAGGGTGAAGGTGGTAAATAAGCAGGAGAAGAATCTGAGTGGTTAGAAAGATTTTCTGATCCATCATCATCTGGGATATCTTCAGTCTGGGTACGTTGGCCAATGGTGAGAGTAGAAGAGTGTACAGAGAGAGGATTACAATGCCAAGAGAAAACCTGAATGGCTTAGTCATGAGTTTCAGATTGAGTTTGGGTGTCTTGTTCACGGTGCATGACATGACGTGTAATATAGTGCATGAGATAAGGATTCTCAGGGACAGGGCCTTCTGCCAAGTGTTCTAAAAATGTAGCATGTACCATGGCCAGGACTGTCAGCTGGTGGGCCTGATAACATTGAAGGACAACATCTGGTTTCTGCAATCGAAGGAATGGTTGAGCTGAAAACAAAGAAAGCGAATAAATGAATTGAGAACACCAGATGCATGAGCTATGACCATCGAATCTTACTATAAGACACTTAGCTTGAAATGTAGCATATGAAAACATGATGGATGACACAAGTACAAAAAAAAAAAGATGTAGATAATCGCTGGTATACTGACAGTAGAAGAACGTGATTAAACAACAGAATCATATATTTATCTAGTTGCACTTCCTAACATATTTTAAAGCTTAAGGTAGTTAGAAGATTGAGAATATTTACTCACTAACATAAAAGAGAAGAGGAAAAAGGTACTTATACGTGGTTGTGTGTAGTAGTGTGAATAAACAAAGCAGAAATTGTCAAATGAAGTCAAACAAGAAAGTAATTGCTTAAATAATCACTTTTTTATTCATATAATCCTCACATTTTGACCTAGAAATAAAGAGAATTGGCATGAAGAGAGATGTGTAATTAGGAGCGGATAATGTCAAAATCCGGGTGGTATCAGGGAGGACTGGGGCATAATGGGAAATAAGAAACATGTAAATATGGTTAGGAGGAGCTAAAGTTGACTCAAAAATAGAAAATAATAAAAAATGAGTTGGTACGATTAAATGAAAAAAATGGAGGCGCCATAAGGCACAAAAGTATATAACTCTGGGTATTTTCAAGAGATTTTCATCCTCAGGTGACGCTCTACATGAGGGTTTGGGAACATAAGAGGTGGCTCTTTTGTTGACTGCATCTGGCCCTCATATAAATCAGGTGGCCTTTCTTAATAGAATAACTAATACATAGTTTGTCTGTCATTTAAATAAAAATACAGAAAAAAAGCCATCAAATAAAACTCACGCATTTTAATCTACGCATCTATTTTTAACACCACATGTCACTGTGTGAGTTGTTTTTGGGTCAAGACATAATTTTCCCTCATTTTTGATTGGCTCATTTGTGCAGAGTGAACCCTTTCAACCAAGAACATGGCAAAAAAAAAAAAAAAAAGATGAGGAGTACAATCACTGAATGAAGATGTGGAAAGATTTGCACGAAACCAAGCAGACCTGGCAAGAAAACACAAATGGACAGACATGAAAAAACTTCAACCCGCAGACCAGCTGATTGTCAACACTTGGAACGCGCTTCCTGTCACATACCAAACCCTGCAGCATGTGAGTCCTGTTGTATTGACCATGTTTGGCTCTACATATGCATGTAAGCAGTCCTTCTCACACCTGAAAAACATCAAGATCAACCTGCAGTCATGTTTAACAGATGGAAGCCTAAACGCCTGCATGAAGCTGAATCTCACCACGTGTCAAACAGAACCACACCATGCAGCACCAGAAATCTCATTAATAGTACTTTTCTCCTTAATAAATAACTTCTTTATAACACTGTTGGTTAAAATAAATTCAGAGTCTTATTATACTCTGAAATTGTTGGTCTTTTTTTTCCATGTAGTTGTATTAGCTGTTCAGGGTGTATTCTGCCCTCGCCCGAAGTTGGCTGGAATGGGTGCCAGCCTCCCCACGACCCAAATTAGGATTAAGCGGCTACAGAAAATGATGATTGCTATATATATATATATATATATATATATATATATATATATATATATATGTCTTCCTTTCAGCTTTTTCCCTTTTACTCGGGAGTCGCCACAGCGAATCATCTGAGTCGCCAGAGGTTTTTTTTACGTCGGATGCCCTTCCCGTCACAAACCATTTAGCAAGTGATGGAAACACGCTAACGACTTTGCAGCCTACTCTTTACAAAAGTCAGCAATGGTTCTTTTACATGCCTCTCACCATAGACAGTGAGAGACATGGCCCGCCTTTGATAACCCAGTTAGCTGCACTGGGGGTCAGTGACAACCTTGTGGAGAGTGGGACTCAAACCCCCAACCTTTGGATCAGTGATCCAGCGCTTTATACCACTAGACCACCACTGCCCCATATATATATATATATGGGCAGTGGTGGTCTAGTGGTTAGGGCGCAGGATCGCTGAGCCTAAGGTTGGGGGTTCGAGTCCCCACAGGGTTGTCACTGTCCCCCAGTGCAGCTAACTGGGCTATCAAAGGCAGGCCATTTCTCTCACTGTCTATGGTTAGAGGCATGTAAAGGAACCATTGCTGACTTTCGAAAATGTAGACTGCAAAGCCGTTAGTGTGTTTCTATGACCTAGAGAGAGAGATGGGCTCTGCCTGGCCAAATCAGCCCAAGTCTCACCATGAAGGCGCCCCGACATCCTTGGATGTTAAGGGATAAGTGAAGTGATATATATATATATATATATATATATATATATATATATATATATGGCTCTCAGAGGATTAGATTTTAAAATATGCGCTTTTTGTCACTCTTCGTCAAAAAGGATCCAGACCCCTTGTCTATATGAATGGATTTGTGCGTATTGCTGAATAAAGAATTACCTACTTTTTCTCATCCAGTTGTAAGAGACTTCTTAGTTTAAATAAATTTAGTGAAAATTTGATTTGCTTATGAGTTGATTTGTTTATTGGCGATGTGAGAAAGTATTCTAAAATTTCATTAAAATAAGGTAATAACTTAAATATGTCATTTCAGTAGGCCCTTGACATTTGCGGGGGTTCGGTTGCCAAGCCCTCCCACGAATCGAGATAATCCGCTAGTTCTGTACCCGGAAGTAAAACCCCATGTATCACGTGACATGCGCAAATGAGCAGCCAGAAGTAAAATACTATGTATCTATTACATGCGCTAAAATATGCTTCTTAAACACATTCTATAGACAGTGTTACTCATTAATTCAGTATTAATGGAGTAAAATATAGTTAATGATTAAGAAAAACTTTTCAATTTTTACTCTTATTTTAATTGATGATAAAATATAAACATTATACCGCATATACTGTTTTAAAGCACTCGTTTTAAAGTCTTTTTTCAATTATTATTCCAGTATAGTACTTAAGTTAATGTTTGTGCGTGAGATTGTATGTTCTGTAGCATGTTTAACAAATGACACCAAAAGGATAAACTTTATTATGCTTCAAGTCCTTGTACATTGAACTTGGAGTGACGGCTTGGAGTGACGTCTCCAAGATGGCGCTGCCTGGAGGGTAACGTTGCGGAGTTCTCGAAGTCAAATTGTTTCTTTGTTCGTTTTAATTTGTTTTGTTTGTTCATGTTTTGCACTATGCTCGTCTATGATCCGTCGACCCTACTACAGCTATGAGCAGCTTCATCTTCGGGCAACTAAGCACGCAACAACTTCTATTGTGAGCCGCTATGGGAGCTCAATGCTAACCACATCCCGGCTAGCAATAAGCCCACTCGGAGTTCTCAGAGGGTTGGTTAGCACTTCCGGCTGTACTGCTTAAAAATGTTCAGTCCCTGCGAAACAAGATGAATGAGCTTCATGCTCAGATTGCAGCAAAGAGGGATCTACAGGACTGTGTTTCTGTGAAACATGGCTTGAGGCGATTGCACCAGCTGGCTACACGGCCTTCATCCCCTTCAAGCTCAAGCGCCAGAGTTGTCGTTCGGCCCCTTCCTGCCTGGGCTTCTTGTTCGCTGGGGTGCGGCTCGCATTGAGCTGCCTACCATAGCATATTAGCTCTGCTAGCTGCAGCCCGGCTAACCAGCCCAGTTGAGCGTGCTTAGTTATACTCGCCCAAAGATACTCCGATCTTATAGCTGTAGTAGAGTCGACTGGTCATAGACGAGAATAGTGCAAAACATGAACAAACAAAACAACAAATAAAACAATTAAAACAAACAAAGAAACAATTTGACTCTGAGAACTCCGCGACGTCGCCCTCTAGGCAGCGCCATCTTGGAGACATCACCCCAAGACGTCACTCCAACTTCAATGTAAAAGGACATGAAGCATAATAAAGTTTATACTTTTGGTATTATTTGTTAAACATGCTACAGAACACAAATCTCATGCATAAACATGAACTTAGATACTGTACTGAAATAATAATTGAATAAGATTTTAATACAACAGATCAGAGAAAACCGTCGTTTCTCAGGAAAAAGTTTTATTTCTTCAGAAGAGACATCCAGCGTTTTCTATCGTTTGAATGGTATCATAGAGTTTAACTGGTAATTAAAACACACACAAAAAAGAGGCTCATTGACATCTTGTGTGTGAATGAGGAAAAAGGGGCGGGGTACCAATTAGGAGAAAGGAGGACAGCCATTGGCTGAATTTGAATCATGTGCCGGTTGCTCGGCAGTCAGCGAATACTCAAACTGTGGGTGCAAAACCGTGAATAGTGAAGGGCCTACTGTATTAGTGGTACTAGTAGATTAGCTCCAGTATTGAGTCCACATGCATCTTAAAGAATCCTTTAAAATTGATTGTGGTGCTCTCTTGTGTCACCAGCATTCTATATTATGCCCTGAAGCATCAATGCATATTTGAAATTTAAAACAAAACAAAAGAGCAAAATGAAATTGTTACCTGACTTTTAGGACCACTCTGAGGAAGTCTGCATTTCTTTATTTTATTTATTTTATTTCTGACTGAAACTTTATCTCTGTACCTGGTATTTCTTGTTAGCAGCCAGCTCACAGGCTACGCCTGATAAAACTTTTACTCTGCTGCTAAGCACGCCTGAGGAACAGACATGTGAGAACTGAAAATGTGTCTCATTGATAAAATCTGTAAGTAATGTAAATGGAAATAGAAATATGGTAAATGGTCCCTTATTCCTTTCATGCCAGAAAGATAGCCACGAGTCGCAACCCGTAGTTTGAATTTAAACCAGAATCTGTCACGATTTACCCAGCAGGATACACGAGTTATCATAAACCACAGTTTATAGTACAGAATCCAATCATTTGCTTAGCTAGCTAGCTACCGGAAACAGTCCTCCTCTTCTTTTCTTTTCGGCTTTTCCCTTCAAGGGGTCGCCACAGTGAATCATCTGCCTCCATCTCACCCTATCCTTTGCATCTTCTTCTCTTATACCAGCTACCTTCATGTCCTGCTTCACTACATCCATGAATCGTCTCTTTGGTCTTCCTCTAGGCCTTCTGCCTGGTAGTTTCAACCTCAGCATCCTACTACCAATATACTCACTATCCCTCCTCTTCACATGTCCAAACAATCTCAATCTAGTACCTGTCCAAAACATCGCCAATATTAGTATTAATATTAGCATCGCTAATAACAACATTAATAATAAAGTCCCTGGAATTGGTCAACAGCTTGAATTGTTGTTTGTATTATCGCATATTTACGGACATAAGTCAATATGACTTGCATGGTGACTAACATTAGGTCATTAAAATGTGTTGTTAAAACCAGCAGTTTAGAGAAAAATTACTCATATTGATAGTTATCTCGAGCGCGAACTTTCAGAAGAAGGCAGGTAAGTTTTGGACCTTCATCAGCCCAGGAGGCATCAAGTGTCAGGTAGACCGTCCGTATACGTAAAGAGTGGCGCAACAGCATACTGAATGTGGAGGCACATTGTTCCTTTGCAAGCGTCGGCTCAGATCACAAAATCGCATCTGCCAGGGTAAGACTGAGCCTGCGGAAGAAGAAAGCAAACCTAAGGAAACAGCAGTGCTACTGGAAACTGTTCAAAACCAGAAGAGGCATGCAAGAGCAGTATACAATTGTGGTACACAATAGGTTTCAGCCACGACAGGAAAATGAAAGAAAGGCATTCGAAGGACTCCGAGGTGATGAATCCTAGAGATGAGCCGAATGTTATGTATGGACATTACAAGGAATATACAACTGAAGCGAACACACAAAAATACAAACAAGCCAATAAGAAGTTGAAAGCAAGGTATATAGCAGTTGAGGAGGAAGATCTCTAAAACAAGACCAGAGAGGTGGAGAGAGCCCATTCAAACTGCAAGCATGGACAGAGCTGGAAACTCAATGACATCACTGACAGAAAGACAACTAGAAAGGGACAGCTGGAAAAAAAACACACAGGGAGAAAGGATTGAGAACAGGTATAACCACTTCAAAACTCTTCTTGGACATCCCCCTAGTGTCATGGAGGAAGATGAGGAAATTCCTACTGTGTACAAGGAGTTCAACATCAAGGAGCGCCCGACTGAACAAAGTTGAACACGAGAAAGCCAGGAAATCTCTGTTGGAAGAAAAGGCTAGTGGGAAGGATGGAAGTTTTGAAGCGATATGAGGGGCTGGGCAAGATCATCCTGGGTTTCTGTAACAGAGTACTGATCTCTCTCATCTGATCTCATATTCTTCCGCTAAGTCCAGGGTTGGGTCGCGGGGGAGGCAAACTAAGCTAAGAGGTCCAGACATCCCTCTTCCCAGCCACTTCCTCCAACTCTTCTGGGGGGACAACGAGGTGGTCCCAGACGAGGCGAGAGACATAGTCCCTCCAGCATGTTCTAGGTCGACCATGGGGTCTCTTCCTGGTTGGACATGCTTGAAACACCACACCAGGGAGGCATCCAAGAAGCATTCTGACCAGATGCCTGAGCCACCTCAACTGGCCCCTCTCAATGCGGAGGAGCAGCGGATCTACTCCAAGCTCTCCCCAAATGGTAGAGCTTCTCACCTTATCTCTAAGGGAGAGCCCCACCACCCGGCGAAGGAAGCTCAATTCAGCCGTTTGTATCCGCGATCTTGTTCTTTCTGTCACTATCCAAAGCTCATGATCATAGGTGAGGGATGGAACGTAGATCGGCTGGTAAATCGAGAGCTTCACCTTGTGGCTCAGCTCCTTCTTCACCATGACAGACCAGTACAGGTTCCGTTTAACAGCAGAGGCTGGAGCGATCTGTCTGTCGAGCTCTCGCTCCATCCTTCCCTCACTCATAAACAAGACCCCAAGATACTTAAACTCCTCCACTTGGGGCAGGACCTCATTCCTGACCTGAAGGGTGCATTCCACCCTTGTCCGACTGAGAACCATGGTCTCGGACTTGGAGGTACTGATCTTCATCCTGGCTGCTTCGCACTCGACTGCGAATCGCTCCGATGAGATCTGGAGGTCCCGACTTGATGAAGCCAAAAGGACAACAAAAAGCAGAGACGAGATCCGATGGCCACCAAACCAGAGCCCCTCAATGTCTCGGCTACACCTAGAAATTTGATCCATAAAAATTATGAACAGAATCAGTGACAAAGGACAGCCTTGGTGAACTCCAACTCCCATTGGAAACTAATTCGTCCTGTTGTTACCAATATGGACCAAACTCTGGCTCCGTTGATACAGCAATCGAATAGCCCGTAGCAACGGGTCCAGAACGCCGTGCAACCGGAGCACACCCCACAAGATTGTTCAAGGGACATGGTCGAAAGCCTTCTCCAAATCCACAAAACACATGTGGACAGATTGGGCAAACTCCCTTGCCCCTTCCAAGATCCTGTCGAATGTATAGAGTTGGTCAATAATGCTACAGCCAGGACGAAAACCACATTGTTCCTCCTGAATCCGAGGTTCAACTATCGGTCGGATCCTCCTCTCTAGTACCTTTGCATAGACTTTCCCAGGTAGGCTGAGGAGTGTGTTTCCCCGATAATTGGAACACACCCTCCAGTCCCCCTTCTTAAAAATTGAGACCTTCACACCGGTTTTCCAATCTAGAGGTACAGCCTGCGATGACCACGCGGTGTTGCAGAGACATGTCAACCAAGACAGTCCTACAGCATCCAGAGCCCTGAGATATTCAGGGTGGATGTCATCCAACCCTGGAGCTCGACCACCGAGTAGCTTTCTGACAACCTCAGTGACCTCCACTCCAGTGATAGGCAGACCCCCACCCAAACCCCCAGGGTCTTCCTTCTCCATGGAGGGCATGTTGGTGGGATTGAGGAGGTCCTCAATGTAGTCCCTCCACCTCTCGCTGGCATCCTCAGTCGAGGTAAGCAGCTCCCCACCTCCACTATAAACATTGTTTGTGGAGAACTGCTTCCCCCTCCTGAGGCGTCGGATGGTGGTCCAGAACCTTTTTGAGGCCAACCGATAATTGCTCTCCAGGCCCTCACCGAACTTTTCCCACACCCGAGATTTGCATCTGCGACAGCCTCAACTGCAGCACGTTTGGCCTGCCAGTATCTGTCTGCTGCCTCGGGAGTCCCACAGGCTAATAAAACTCGATAGACTTTTTCAGCTGGACGGCCCCCTTTCACCACAGGTGTCCACCACCAGGTTTGGGGGTTACCACCATGACAAGCACCAACAACCTTCCGGCCACAGCTTTGGGCTGCCGCCTCAAAAATGGCGGCACGAAACATGGCCCATTCGGATACCATGCCACCCGCCTCCTCCGGGACCTGGTTGTTGCTCTGCCGGAGGTGGGACTTAAAGGTCTCTGGGACAGGGGACTCTTCGAAATGTTCCCAACAGACCCTGATTACACGCTTCAGTACTGATTCATGAAGAAAAGCCAGAGCAGTGGTCCTTGTTTAACATTATTCAGATATCTAAATCTTGTCATCTTAAACTAGGGAACAACTACAGGGGTATCAGCCTGAGCTCATTGGTGGCCAAGGTCTTTAACAAGATGCTGCTATACCGTATAAGGCCAGCTGTGGATGGACTACTGATATGTAACCAAAATGGGTTCAGAGAAGAAAGATCGAAAGTTGGGCACATATTTGCACTGCACAGAGTGATAGAGGGAATAAGAAGTCACAATCTACCTGCCATAATCACCTTCATAGACTTTCGGAAGGCATTTGATACCATCCACAGGGGCAAGATACTGAAGATTTTGAAAGCTTACAGCATCCCAGAGCAGAGCATTCGTGCCATTGGTTGTATGTATGAGGGCACAATGGCAAAAGATGGGGGAACCAAGCCTTTTGAGATACAAGCAGGAGTCCTTCAAGGAGACACCCTGGCACAATGCTTGTCCATAATAGTACTGGACTATGCACTCAGAGTGGCCATAGAAGGGAGAGAAGAGGAACTAGGCTTCCAACTGGTGAGGATAAGGAGTAGGAGAATTGGGCCTAGGGCAGTGATGAACCTGGACTTTGCTGATGAAATAGCACTCATTTCTGAGATAGTCCAGCAAGCCCAGCAGCTACTCCGGAATGTAGAAACCTCCGTTGCAAGGGTAGGCCTACAGATGAACGCAGGGAAAATCAAGTTCATAGCCTTCAGCCAGCAGATGCCAGTTTGTTTGAAGACCACAGACAGATCCACTCTAGAGGAAATGGGGGACTTCCAGTATCTGGGGTCCCACATAGAAAGCACCTCCAAGGACATCAATTCCTGCAAGGCAGCAGCATGGAGAGCCTGTAACAAGTTTGAAAAGATGACAGATGGGGCAGAGGCCAGAGGTAAATCATGAAGATCCTAAGCCCTGGAGCACTATACGTATACAATGAGGATTTAGGACAGATTTTTTTGTGGTCCTTCCAGATAATGAAGGGGTGTGAAGCTCCTTCCAACCAGTGCCACCACCCTTGGAGTGCCAGGACCACTGTCAGCAGCTCACAGTTTCTCATGTCGTACTTTCATTTCACTGGAGTCAGGCAATGGGAGAAGAACGCACATGGGTGTAGTTTCTGGACAGCCCCTACTCCTAAGTCTGAGGCATCCATTTCCACCATGAACTGCAGTGTGGGGTCTGGATGGATCAGTACAGGCACGTTGATGAATATGGTTTTCAATCTATCAAATGCTGTTTGAGCACTAGGAGACCATTTGAAGGGTGTCTTGACTGAAATTAGCTGCGTGAGGGGGCAGCTAGGTGGCTATAGTCCCGTATGAAACTCCTGTAGAAGTTCGCAAACCCCAGAATCCTTGGTAACTGTTTTCGCGTGGCTGAAACTGGCCACTCTGCTATCGCTTTCACCTTCTCCGTATCCGGTTTTAACTCCCACAATGAAACCTAGAAAAGAAACTGTGGAGACATGAAACTATCATTTCTCAGTTTTAAGGTGCAATTTATTCTCCAGGAGTCTTTTAAGCACTGTTCTTACTTGATGAACATGCTTGTCGTGATCCTTGGAGAACATCATAATGTCATCTCGGTACACAAACACAGACTGGTTCAGCATGTCTCTGGAAACGTTATTGACAAACGCTTGGAAAACCACAGGGGCTTTAGTCAAACTGAAGGCATCACAAAGTATTCAAAGTACCACAAGTGAGTGTTAAAAGCGGTTTTCCATTCGTCTCCTTCCCAAATATGGACTAGGTGGTAAGCATTTCTTAAGTTTAATTTAGAGAAAATGTCAGTGTCATGACCTTCTTTATCTCTGCTCCCTGTAACCTCACCGTTCCTCTTGGGTCCTTCGCCTTCACACACATGTATTCTTTTTTACTGAGGCTAACCTTCATTCCTCTTCTTTCAAGGGCATACCTCCACCTCCAGAGATTTTATTGCACTTGTTCTCTGCTCTCACTACAGATCAAAATGTGATCTGCAAACATCACAGTTTATGGAGAATCTTGTCTAACCTCGTCTGTCAGCCTGTCCATCAACATAGCAAACAAGGAGAGGCTCAGAGCTGACCCTTGATGCAGTCCCAGCTTCACCTTGAATTCTTCTGTCACATAAACAGCACACCTTACCACTGTCTTACATATCTCATAGATGTCCTGCACAACTCTAACACCGGTATGTCATCAGGGCCAACTGCCTTTCCATTCTTCATCCTCTTCAATGCCCTCCTCACTTCACCCTTACTAATCTTTGCTACTTCCTGGTCCTCAACAGTCACCTATTCTAATCTTTTTTCTCTCTCATTTTCCTCATTCATCAGCTCTTCAAAGTACTCTTTCCATCTTCCCAGCACACTTCTGTCATCAGTCAATACATTTCCCTCTCTGTCCTTTATCAATCTAGCTTGCTGCACGTCCTTCCCCTCTCTATTTCTCTGCTGTGCCAACCTGTATAAATCATTTTCTCCCTCTTTCCTTTCCAACCGAGCATACAAGTCATCAAACGCGCTCTGTTTGGCCTTTGACATTGTTACCTTCGCCTTACGCTGTGTCTCTTACGCTATGATTCTGATCAGCGGGGATTTTAACCACGCCCCTCTCTCCGCCTCTCTCCCGACGTTCACGCAATACGTGAAGTGCTCCACAAGAGACAATAAAACACTGGACTTACTGTATGCAAATGTGAAGGCTGCTTACAGCTCCCCCCCCTCCCCCCACTGGGACGCTCAGACCACAACCTGGTCTACCTGCTCCCCCAATACACACTCAGGGTGCGAAAGGAACCTGCACAGAAGAGGTCTGTGAAAGTGTGGACCGAGGAGACCAACGAGAGGCTTAGGGACTGTTTCCAGACCACAGACTGGAGCATGCTCTGTGACTCCTTTGGTGATGACATCGACGGCCTCACACACTGCATCACCGACTACATGAACTTCTGCGTGGACAGCACTGTGCCAACACGGAGGGTACGGTGCTTCTCCAACAACCACCCATGGGTCACCCCTGAGCTTAAAGTCCTCCTGAACCAGAAAAAGAGGGCTTTCATCTTGGGGGACAAAGAGGAGCAGAAGAAGGTCCAGTGTGAGCTCCAGTGGAGGATCAGGAGGGCAAAGAAGGACTATGGGAAGAAGATGGAGGAGAAGCTGGCTCAGAACAACGTGCGGGACGTCTGGAGAGGACTAAAGACCATGTCTGGATTTGGGCAGAGTGTCAGAGGGACAGCTGATGGTGACCAGCGCTGGGCGGATGAACTAAACTGTTACTTCAACAGGTTTGATTCTCCCCCTCCCCTCTGCACCTCCCCGTTCCCCTCCCTCTTCCCACGTCTCCAGTCCAGCTGACACCTCCCCTCCCCAGGCCAACTTCACTTGACTGCTACAGCCCGACAGACACATCCCCCTCCCTCTGCAGCCCACCCCAGCCCCCCCTATCCCTCACATCAGACCAGGGAGGAGACAGCTGAGGCGACTAAATCAGAGGAAATCTGAAGGACCTGATGGCATCAGTCCCAGGCTGCTGAGGACCTGCGCAGACCAGCTCTGTGTGGTACTATGCTACCTGTACAACCTGAGCCTCAGCCTGGAGAAGGTTCCCGTCCTATGGAAGACCTCCTGTGTGGTTCCGGTTCCCAAAACAGCTCAAGCGAACGAACCAGCCCACTACAGACCTGTCGCCCTGACCTCCCACCTCATTAAGACCATGGAAAGGTTCCTCCTTGAACACCTCCGCTCTATGGTGAGCCCCACCCTAGACCCGCTGCAGTTTGCCTACAGGCCCAACATTGGAGTAGAAGACGCCGTCATCTACCTTCTGCAGCGGGCACTCACCCACCTGGAGATCGCCGGCAGCGCTGTGAGGGTCATGTTCTTTGACTTCTCCAGCGCCTTCAACACCATCAGGCCAGCGCGTCTGCGGGGGAAGCTGGAGGACGTGGAAGTGGACGGGCATCTTGCTGCCTGGATTATTGACTACCTTACTAACCGTCCACAGTACGTGCGGCTGCGCGGCTGTAAGTCAAAGGTGGTAGTCCGCAGCACGGGGGCACCGCAGGGCACCGTCCTCTCACCCTTCCTTTTCAACATCTATACCTCAGACTTCATATATAACACAAACAGCTGCCACCTCCAGAAATTCTCGGACGACTCCGCCATCGTGGGCCGTGTGTCAGAGGGGAACGAGCTGGAGTACCGGTCGGTCATCGTTGACTTCGTGGACTGGTGTGAGCGCAACCACCTGTGCTTGAACACTAGGAAGACGAAGGAGATGGTGGTCGACTTCAGGAGAAGCACTCGTACACACACACACACACACACACACACACACACACACACACACACACTCACACACACACACACTTACTAAAGACCATACAGGGACAGGACATTGAGACAGTGGACAGTTTCAAGTACCTGGGTGTTCACCTTAACAATAAACTGGACTGGTCCCACAACACCAACGCCCTGTACAAGAAGGGCCAGAGTCGCCTCCACCTTCTGAGGAGACTCAGGTCCTTCGGCGTATGCGACCTCTGCTCAGGACTTTTTATGACTCTGTGGTAGCCTCTGCAATCCTCTACGCTGCCATCTGCTGGGCCCCGGGCAGCACAGAGCGGGACAGGAAGAGACTGAACAAGCTGGTCAGGAGGGCCAGCTCTGTCCTCGGCTGCCCACTGGACTCTGTGGAGGAGGTGAGTGAGAGGAGGATGGTGGCAAAGCTCACATCCATCCTGTTCAACAGCTCTCACCCACTGCACCAGACTGTAGAGGAGCTGAGCAGCTCTTTCAGTGGACGACTGAGGCATCCTCAGTGCAGGAAGGAGCGCTACCGCAGGTCGTTCATTCCCACCGCTGTCAGACTGTACAACGCCACTTTGTAACTGTCTGTGAAAATACCGGTTATGTGCAATAAAAACCCCGTGCACTTTAATCAACCACATCTACCCCACTGACTATGAACCATACCAACCCATCTACTCTGCACTCAGATACATTACACTTTAATATAGGCCAGTCTATAAAGTCATTCCCTTCTTTTCTTTTATTGTTTATTAATTTATACTATTTATGTATCTATTTATTTATTTACTTATATAATATATATGTATGTGTGTATGTTTGTACTTGTATCTATTTTTGCACCCCCTACTGATAGTACCTCAAGAGCCTGTAACAGTGAATTTCTCCATTGTGAGATTAATAAAGCTGTATCTTATCTTATCTTATCTTATCTCCCTGTACTCCTGTTTACTCTCTTCGGTCTTCTCTATGCCCCACTTCTTAGCTAACCTCTTCTTTTGTACACACTCCTGCACTTCCTCATTTCACCACCAAGTCTCCTTATCTCCTCTCCTTCCAGATGACACGCCAAGTATTCTCCTACCTGTCTCCCTGATCACATTAGCTGTAGTTGTCCAGTCATCTGGAAGCACTCCCTGACCACACAAAGCCTGTTTCAACTCCTCCTTGAAGACAACACAACACTCCTCCTTTTTCAGCTTCCACCACTTTGTCTTCTGCTCTGCCTTTGCCTTCTTCACCTTCCTCACCATCAGTGTCATCTTGCACACCACCATCCTATGCTGTTTGGCAACACTCTCACCCGCTACTACTTTGCAGTCACCGACTTCCTTCAAATTACATCGCCTGCACAAGATGTAGTCTACCTGTGTGCTCCTACCTCCGCTTTTATAAGTCACTCTATGCTCCTCTCTCTTCTGGAAGAAAGTATTTTCCACAGCCATTTCCATCCTTTTTGCAAAATCTACCAACATCTGTCCTTCTGCATTCCTGTCCTGGATACCAAACCTGCCCATCACTTCCTCGTCCCCTCTGTTTCCTGCACAAACATGTCCATTGAAGTCTGCCCCAAGGACCACTCTTTCATCTCTGGGGGTACTCTGCATCACTTCATCTAACTCACTCCAGAATCTCTCCTTTTCTTCTAGCTCACATCCTGCCTGTGGGGCATAAGCACTAACAACATTGAACATCATGCCTTCAATTTCTAACTTGAGACTCATCTCTCTGTCTGACACTCTTTTCACTTCTAGAACATTCCTGACAAACTCCTCCTTCAAGATGACTCCTCCTCTATTTCTCTTCCCATCCACACCATGAAAAAACAGCTTAAACCCTGCTCCTATGCTTCTAGCCTTGCTACCTTTCCACCTGGTCTCCTGAACACACAGTATGTCCACCTTCCTCCTCTGCATCATGTCAGCCAGCTCTCTACCTTTTCCTGTCATAGGTCCAACATTCAAAGTCCCTACTTTCGGTTCAAGACTCCTGCTTTTCCTCTTCTCTCTCTGCCTACAGACACACCTCCCACCTCTCCTTCTTCGACATCTTCGACCAACAGTAGTCCAATTTCCACCAGCACCCTGTTGGTTAACAGCACTGATGGCAGTCGTTGTTAACCCGGTCCTCGACCGATCTGGTATGAATTTTCTTGATATGACTCGCATGTTTTATTTGGCATTTGTTTGCCCTTCCTGATGCAACCCTCTGCATTTATCCGGGCTTGGGACCGGCGTGAGGGAGAGACACTGCTTTATGCCCACCCCACACACACACACACACAGATACACACGTCTGCATTGATATATGTTATTCATTTACAATTCATATTTCATTAGTTCTTTCATTGAAGATACATTATTAAATCTTAAAGACGTGTGTAATTTTGTATTTTTTCCCCTATGTCTGTGTTTAATCATTACATATAAAAGTTGCATGAAATGGCTTAGAAATCACTCTTAAAAACCCTTTAAAATAATTTTTTTTCTGCAAGACCCCGACCCCCACCCCCACCCCCGGTCAGGGCACCCCCTGGATCCTTGCTTCTCACTCTTTATTAATCTTCGGGGTTGATAGCTTTAATACTGGACAAGGTGAAAAACTTGCTTTCCACAGCATACCGATAAGATTCAAGTCAAAAAGAAACTAGAATATTGGTAGAAAATTGGATTTCATTACTCCTCTATTAGCTGTATCTGTGCGTGTGAAGTCTATACTACTCTTAATGAGCATTTTGTTCAGAGCAGGTCATTTTCATCACAGTAATGTAGCAGTATGATTTATTTTTAGTCTCGTTTTATTCTTGTTTCTCTAGCTGTTCACAGAATGTTTTTCTTTTTCTTTTTCTTTTTTTTTTTTGATGGATATTTCAAATCAGTCCTAGCTCCTCATTGTAGTTTCTTTTCTTCACATGGGTGAAATGGACCCCCTGTAATACTCCCATTATTTTAATGGCTCCTTCCTGTGCCATGTCCATGATGACTCATACTACAGCTCACACCAGGGTGCCAAAACATGTATGGGCTAATTTAATGTCATATTTCTAGTAATGAGATGATTATAAAATACTTACAAGAAGATGAAACCTATTTCTAGACACCCTTGCTAATTTAACTTTTGGAACTGGCTCATGATGTTGCCATATCATTTTCACTTTCTGCAATAAATATATATATATTTTTTTTAAGAAACTAGCTGATCTGACAGTATGACAGAATTGTTTGACGTTTTGAAAGGAAACTTCAAGAAATAACTATATGGATCCCTTGCTACTTCACGCTTCAATTCATGTAGCCTCAGTGCATCGCGATTTGTTTAAAAAATAAATAAATAAATAAATATTCATCAAATTTAAAATCAGGAAATTAAGGAAAATGCCACATAAACAAGGCCAATTATGGAAAAAAAAAAGTCCTAAACAAACACAAAACAAACAAACAAACAAACAAAAAAACCAACCCAAAATCTCTCATAAAAATGACTTACATTGTTGCATCTGTGTGTGCACCGCATCTGCGCGCATGTGTATTTATGTATACCGTCTTCTTCTCATGCAATACCATCGGTATGTGTGTGTGTGTATTTATATTTTATTTACATCTTATGTTATTTTTAAAATGTTTAATTGTTATTATAAGCATTAATGACATTGAATATGTATTTATTGATATTATACACACACATACATGTATGTATACATCAGCCAGGGGTGTGGGTGTGGGTGTGATCCTACTTCACGGATTTCGATGGCTGCGTGGGGATCTCGGTCCCAACTAACCGCGTAAAGTGAGAGATCCCTGAATACAGAATAAACCTGTAAGAAATAACACCACACAAGTCCTGCTGTTTTATGATATTAGACTTGTTAAAAATACATCATTTATATCAAGGCACTGTGACGTAGTAGTTAGCATGTGCCCATCAGAGCAAAAAGTCCTGGGTTTTGAGTCCCTGGCTTGAGCTTTTCTGTGTTGAGTTTGCATGTTCTCTTTGTGCTTCTACAGGTTTCCTCCAAATACTCTGGTTACTATGGTTTCTTGTTCCTCTCACAGTCCAGTGACAAGTATGTCAGGCTTAATGGCTGTTTCAAATTGCACACAGGTGTGAATGTAGGTATCAATAGGTTTGTATTTTGGCCCTCAGATGGTCTGGCATCATCATCAACATGTGCATTATCATGCACATGTGAGTGCATGATATAGCTGCAAAATAGGGTGAAATAGTGTAACCTTTTCTTCAATTGTTTCTAGTTTTAACTGGACAAAAAAAGTGCGGCCTCATCAAAAACCTTCAAATAAAGATTATCATTGAGGATCTGTAACCCTGCACAGGCTGTGTGTCATGTACTATACTGAACCTACCCTTAAAATGTAAGTAAAACAATCTCAAAGCTTGTTTTTAATCACCCTTTGTACATTTTTTAATGTACATTTTACTTGTAACCTCCGTTTGATTGTCTCGCTCTCAGTGGGTCAGGCTGAATTAGTTGTGTCTTCAGATTTGGCTTGTGGGATGGCTACTATTTCAGCCTACATGATATGGACATGTTTGTGAGAGGAAAATCTGCACCTTCCATCACATTCATTCCATGTCAGATAAGAGCATTATTACCTGTTAACTTTTTTTGATAATAAAACCTGGGCATTTATTTATTTATTTAAGACAGGCAAAACATACTATATCAGCTTTCTGACTCGAAGTAAAAGAAAAAAAAAAAAACATTTTATATCAGAGGAGACATTATGTGGGAAATCCAAGTTGACCTAGTAATTGAAGAAAAAGTAAATAAAGGAATACATCACCAAATTACTGCATATGCACAGTATATATATATATATATATATATATATATATATATATATATATATATATATATATATATATATATATATATATATATATATACAGTGATACCTCTGCTCACGAACATAATTGGTTCCCAGAAAGTGTGTGTAAGGCGAAAAGTTCGTCTTCCAAACATCTATTTCCCATAAGAAACCATTAAAATGAGAATAATCCGTTCCCAGGTCCCCATAAAACATAATTTTCTACTAAATAAGCCTTAAAACTACACAAAAATATACCTTATTTTATGTATAATAAATGTGCTATTGTATTGTAATTAAAGAAATAAACTGTACTGTATAATAAAGTCGTTTTATTTACCTTTGTGATGGTAGTTGATGGCTTGATGGAATGGAGTGGGAGGAGGGAGGGAGGGAGGGAGGGAGGGACTTACTGTTTGGAAGGAGTGTTTGGAAACGCCTACTGTTTGGATACACCCTTAGCCACACATGCACCCTTAATAGCTTCCTTGTTCTTAAGGATGGGAGCAATGGTAGACTTAGCGTACTGGTACTGGGACGCTAAGTCACACAAACGCACACCTCTTTCGTGTTTTTCAATGATCTCCGCCTGTGGTGGGGTCTTTTTCGGTCCCATAATAGCAAAAGTACACTCAATATGGTCCAAAATGTCTAGCAAACACAAACCACTTCCGCATTCAAAGAAAGGGGGTGACGAACTGTGACACCATGAGCAACCCGGGCCTCGACCGATCTGGTATGTTATTCTTTCTTGTGATTCGCATAGTTTATTTGGCATTTGTTTTACGCCGGATGCCCTTCCTGACGCAACCCTCTGCATTTATCCGGGCTTGGGACCGGCGTGAGGGAGAGACACTGGTTTGTGCCCCCCTCTCACGGCTGCATTATATCTATATCTATATATATATATATATATATATATATATATATATATATATATATATATATATATATATATGTATAAATATAATATATAGCTATAGATATATATATATATATATAGTACATATACATACATGTATCTACATATATATGTACACGTACATTCACGTGCGTATACACATACACACACATACACAAGTATATATAATGTTTAGATACAGATTGATACAATCAAATACTTAATGTACTTAAGGAGGTGTGTTGCATAATAATTATTTTTTCCTGTGTCGGCATGAAGTTACGAGTTTGTTTCTTTTATTTAATGAAAAGGGCTGTAATACAGCCCAAAGAATCAGATCCAAGTACAAATGGTACAGATCTGAAATGTGCGTTCCCCTGACTGTTAGCAGCTTTAGCATTAATACACTGACACAAGAACCACCATATATTCTTTCATTCATTTTCTGATTTGCTTAATCCTAATTAGGGTTGTAGGGAAGTTGGCGCCCATCTCAGCCGACTCTGGGCGAGGGTAGAGTACACCTTGGACAGCTCACCAGGCCATCGCAGGGAAGAAACATGCTGACGGCTATGCAGCTACTCTTGATGATAGTCAGCAATAGTTCTTTTACATGAACCTCACCATAGACAGTGAGGGACATGCCCGGCCTTTGATAACCCAGTTTGCTGCATGGGGGTCCAGAACCCGTAGTTAGTGGGGATTGAGCCCCCAACCTTGGGATCAGTGACCCAGTGCCTTACCACCAAGCCACCATTTCCATCACTATTTATATGTATAAATAATATAATATTTTTCAATGTAATCCTATATTATAATTTAAAAATATTATTATATTTTGATTATACATGTCTGAGATGGCAAGATGAATGTTGTGTATAAGAAATATGCAGATCTTTTTGTGTTTTGAAAATAAATTTTAACGCTAACGATTCCTGTCAGTTTCCTCTTTATTGAAGGGGCGGTTTTACGTGATGCATTATAATTTCATAGGGTTTTCTTCATCAAAAGGGCCGTTTTGTGTGACGTGCAAAAATCAGTCGCTTAAGCAATATGAAAACAATTCCACTCTGCACCCGATTTTTAGCAGGACCAAAATGTTTTTCAAGAACAAAATACAGTCCATTTACCTCAAATTCGACCCACTGACTCTGAAAATATATTCAGTTAGCCTTGAACTAAAATTCACTTGTGCATTCAGCCATGATTGCTTACATGTGAGCTAGGTTTCAGCCTAGCAGTGACTCTTGGAAGAAAATTAATGGTTAATAGAACTGCTCAAAGACGCAACAATGGCAATTTGGCAACATTGGTGCTTGAAAATGCGACCTTCTCTATCTCAGTAATCCAGAGCCTTAATCACTGAGTGGCCACTGCACATTAAAAATGCAACAGTTTATCACTTATTTCAAGAGCTGACTGCTGTACAGGTGCATTCAAACCTAATCCAGGATATCCATAAGAAAGATTGCGTGGACGTTGGTGATTTTTTATTTTTATTTTTTTTATTTTTTAAGCATTGTCTTTTATCTTCTTTTAATCCTTGTCAAACAGTGCTGGTTCCCTCATTCATTTTGACTCCACTGTGCCTGTAGCAGCATGTTGACATTTTCATAACCTATACCCTGATTGGTTGAATGTGTTCCTGTCATGTCTGAATTGTTAGAAAAAAATGAGGTTGTGGCCTTAAAAGTAAATAAAAACGTTTAAACCTTTGATGTGGGCAGTATTGGCCTGGTGGTAAATGTACTGGATCACTGCTCCTAAGGTTGTGGGTTCAAGCCCCACTCTCCACAAGTTGTCAATGTCCTCCCAGTGCAGGTAACTGGGTTATCAAACACCGGCCATGTCTGTCACTGTCTATAGAGTGAGGTTTATGTAAAAGAACCATTGCTGATTTTCGACAGGAATAGGCTGCAAAGCCGTGAACATGTTTCTGCGCTGCGATAGCCTGGTGAGTTGTCCAGGGTGTACTCTACCCTCGCCTGAAGTCAACTGGGATGGGCGCCAGCCTCCCCGTGACCCTTTGTAGGATTAATCGGTTACAGAAAATGAACTGAACTGATATAAATATATATTGTTGGAGGAAAAAAAATATGAACCAATGACACTGAGAAATCTAGTCTTTTATACAATTTTTTTCATGTATTTACCCCATTAATATGGATATCATGATTATGTTAATACATTAATATTAATTAATCCAATATTGGCAAATAGCCAGGGCTTTCTCAATTCTCCCTGAGGTTTGAGGTAGCCCTGAGTTTGTATTTTTGTTACCACAAACTTAGACCAAATTTCTCCAGCAGTAACAGACTGCCTTGCTATATAACTCCCTTCTGAAGATGCCTGAATTGCAGAAGAATGCACAGCATGGTTGCAGAGAGTGGATTTTTTTAACTACTTTGAGAATCTTGCAGTAATTCTGAATGAAATTATCTGTTGCTGTTGCTTTAAACATCCTTATAGGACACTTAGCTCAGAAAATAAATTCTCTTCTACTTATTTTTTGACCACGGTTGACTTGAGTCACACAATGGACAATTGTACATGACATGTTTGAAAAAAAAACATTTAGTTCAGGCCCACAAATGTGCTATATGTAAATTTGATCATTACTAAAATACTACGGGAACTTAATTCCTTATGATTGTTTCATGTTTTGCAGTAATTTTATAAGAATTTGCCCTTCACCTTCAGGGGCTGCTAGCATGTAGGCAGCCATGTTGCAAAGAGACAACACATTTTGTTCCAAAATCAACCACCAGATGTCTCATGCAGGGCCAACACATGTACAATCGCGTGCTTGGGTACTGAAATTGCCTATTGTGCAACCTGTGCATCAGAGAGAGAGCCAAAATGGAAGACATACAGTTGTACGTTGAGCTTCTGAAAGGGTTAGTTGACCTATTCCTAATTTAGTTGAGCCATCAGGTGACTAAATAATACACAACTAAAATAATTACATACTGCTACATGTGACTTCATATACACTAATAATGCATCATAATATATATTTAATTGCTATGTCTTTAAATAGCTCGTGCTTACCATAGTGTCTGTATTAATTTTCTTATAAATCCATATGTGGACACAAACTTCACGATGCCCTCGACCTAAATGTTGACATCAAACCTACCATGTTATATACCAGTTGGACTCATTTGGTCCATGTGTAATCATGAAGCCAAAATTATTTAATTACCCCTGAGGAGAAGTGGCAGGAGGAATTGCTGTCGTCTTGGCTTGTATTAGCTTTTTCCCGTTATGATTTGATTATGGAAACATGGTTACCGAGGTCATCATTCAGATGGTTTTACTTTTGCTCTTAAATCATCCTCCTTCCTGATAGATTGCTAGTACGAACTGAAAATTTTACATATCCATCACCTTCTCACTCACACAGTTAACCCAACAAAAACAAATAACCAAATGTGCATATCTTTTGACTATGGGAGAAAACTGAGGTACCTGAGGAAAACACAAATAATCATGGTGAGAACATAAACTATACAGAAATACCCTTGTTTAGCTCAGGATTCAAGCCCAGGACCTTCTTGCTGCACGACCATGCTGCCTCTAGTTTTGCACAACTGCTGAAATAAAAATGAAAAATTAAAAAAAGCCATATTATGATGCCTAAGAGTGCTACTTCAAATTATTATGTAGAATATACATGCATAATGTCATCTTGTCATCTTTTTGTTTGTGGAGGCTTTAAGGAATAAACTTATGCAAATGCATTGTTTTATGCTGCTTGTAAAGAAGCATAAAAGTAAATCATAGGGAATTAGAGTTTTGCACAAAACAGCCATATTGTACGTGTTAAAATAAACTCCCACTCGTCTCAGGGCATCGGGCCATTCATAGCTCAGTGTAGACCTCCAGCTGAGAAAAGCTGGGACAAATAAACTGCTCGGAAATCTCGGATATGGATATGATAATCAGGGTTTGCTTGACGTATGGGCTCCTTCTGCAAAAACACAGTGTCATTCATATTTATATGATATTGTCATCTGGGTTATAAAATATATGGAAATATTTTTGTATGCATGCATGCATCAGAAAGAGTCATGCATATTTATGTTAAAGCAATGTGTATTCAGAGTTGGGTTGCAGACACGCAGGTTAATTTGTTGAACTCCATATTCAGATTGTTAAATTCAGCTGCATGTTTAGCTCTATAAATGTGACTTTTGTTCAGGAAGATAAAGTGGTGCAGATAGATAGATAATGTTAATTTGATATTAATATAAGCTCTCTGATTTATATTATTCATTTTATTTGAAGAACTATGATCAAATTCAACACAAATAGAAACTAGAGGGTTGCAGCATCTTAGTCCATTGGTTAGCATGCCCACCTGCCAGCACTGGTTGCTAGCTAGGCAAGGGAGCTCCTCTGCGAAGTGTGTATTTTCTCATTGTGGTTTTGTGGGTTTCCTATGCGTACCCTATTATTTTTCCATAGTCCCAAGATTTTCACATTAGGTTAATTGGCTGTTTCAAATTGCCCCAAGGTATGAGTGTGCACAGTTGCAGTGTCGCCTGTGTGTGTGTGTGTGTGTGTGTGTGTGTGTGTGTGTGTGTGTGTGTGTGTGTGTGTGTGTGTGTGCTGGACCCGCAATGAATTAACAAATTTTTGAGTACCACACTTTTGCACAGAGTTGACTGAGAGGGGCTCCAGCCTCCCTGGGATCTTATTAGGAAAAAGTGGCGAATGAATGAATGATAAAAAAAAAACTTTATTTAATATTCTTTATATAAAAAGGAAACTCGGAGAGTGCAAGGAACTTCCACGACACAGTGTGAATAATCTAACAAATAGGCTCCATATAGTAACTGGTTTTATTTACTCATGTGTTTGTCCTACAGTATATCTTTTTGTATATTAATATTGAGAAATATGACAGAAAAAAAGTAGAAGAGGTGACCGTGGCGCACCAGGAAGTACCAACGATTAGTAAGGGTGAAGTGAGGAGGGCATTGAAGAGGATGAAGAAAGGAAAGGCAGTTGGTCCTGATGATATACTGGTGGAGGTATGGAAGTGTCGAGGAGAGCTAGCAGTAGATTTTCTGACAAGAACATTCAACACGGTCTTAGAGAGTGAGCAGATGCCGGAGGAATGGAGGAGAAGTGTGCTGGTGCCCATTTTTAAGAACAAGGGAGACATGCAGAGTTGTGGCAACTACAGAGGGATAAAGTTGATGAGCGATACCATAACATTATGGGAAAGAATAGTGGAAGCTAGACTAAGGGCAAAGATCAGCATTTGTAAACAACAGTTTGGTTTCATAACCAAGAAAGAGCACCACGAGTGTTTGCTTTGAGGATGTTAATAGAGAAGTACAGAGAAGGTCAGAGGGAGCTGCATTGTGCCTTTGTCGATCTGGAGAAAGCATATGTCAGGGTGCCGACAGAGGAACTGTGGTATTGCATGAGGAAGTCTGGAGTGGCAGAGAAGTATGTTAGAGTGGTGCATGACATGTATGAGAGATGTAAGACAGTGGTGAGGTGTGCTGTGCATGTGACAGAAGAGTTCAAGGTGGAGGTGGGGCTGCATCAAGGGTCAGCTCTGAGGGCATTCTTGTTTGCTATGATGATGGATCGGCTGACAGACGAGGTGAGACAAGAATCTTCATGGACTATGATGTTTGCAGATGACATTGTGATCAGTAGTGACAGCAGAGAACAAGTGCAGGGAAATATACAGAGGTGGAGGTATGCCCTGGAAAGGAGAGGAATGAAGGTTAGCCTCAGTAAGACAGAATACATGTGTGTGAACGACAAGGACCTAAGAGGAATGGGGAGGTTACAGGGGGCAGAGATAAAGAGGGTGGAGGATTTTACGTACTTAGGCTCAACATTCCAGAGCAATGGAGAGTGTGGAAAAGAGGTAAAAAAGCAAGTGCATGCCGGTTGAAAAAAGTATGATGTGTGATAGGAGGGTATCAGCAAGAATGAAAGAAAAAATGTACAAGACGGTGATAAGGCCAGGAATAAGATAAGATAAGATAAGATACAGCTTTATTAATCTCACAATGGAGAAATTCACTGTTACAGGCTCTTGAGGTATCATCAGTAGGGGGTGCAAAAATAGATACAAGTACAAACATACACACATACATATATATTATATAAGTAAATAAATAAATAGATACATAAATAGTATAAATTAATAAACAATAAAAGAAAAGAAGGGAATGACTTTATAGACTGGCCTATATTAAAGTGGAATGTATCTGAGTGCAGAGTAGATGGGTTGATGTGGTTCACAGTCAGTGGGGTAGATGTGGTTGATTAAAGTGCGCGGGTTTTTATTGCACATAATCAGTATTTTCACAGACAGTTACAAAGTGGCGTTGTACAGTCTGACAGAGGTGGGAATGAACGACCTGCGGTAATGCTCCTTCTTGCACTGAGGATGTATCAGTCGTCCACTGAAGGAGCGACTCAGCTTCTCTACAGTCGGGTGCAGTGGGTGAGAGCTGTTGTTCATGATGGATGTGAGCTTTGCTACCATCCTCCTCTCACTCACCTCCTCCACAGAGTCCAGTGGGCAGCCGAGGACAGAGCTGGCCCTCCTGACCAGCTTGTTCAGTCTTTTTCTGTCCCGCTCTGTGCTGCCCGGGGCCCAGCAGATGGCAGCATAGAGGATTGCAGAGGCTACCACAGAGTCATAAAATGTCCTGAGCAGAGGTCTGCATACTCCAAAGGACCTGAATCTCCTTAGAAGGTGGAGGCGACTCTGGCCCTTCTTGTACAGGGTGTTGGTGTTGTGGGACCAGTCCAGTTTATTGTTAAGGTGAACGCCCAGGTATTTGAAACTGTTCACTATCTCAATGTTCTGTCCCTGGACGTTCACTAGTGATTGTGTGTGTGTGTATGTGTGTGTGTGTGTGTGTGTGTGTGTGTGTGTGTGTGTGTGTGTGTGTGTGTGTGTGTGTGTGTGTGTTAGTGTGCCTCTTCTGAAGTCGACCACCATCTCCTTCGTCTTCCTGGTGTTCAAGCACAAGTGGTTGCGCTCACACCAGTCCACGAAGTCAACGATGACCGACCGGTACTCCAGCTCGTTCCCCTCTGACACACGGCCCACGATGGCGGAGTCGTCCGAAAACTTCTGGAGGTGGCAGCTGTCTGTGCTATAGCTAAAGTCCGAGGTATAAATGCTGAAAAGGAAGGGTGAGAGGACGGTGCCCTGCGGTGCCCCCGTGCTGCAGACTGCCACCTTTGACTTACAGCCACGCAGCTGCACGTACTGTGGACGGTTAGTAAGGTAGTCAGTGATCCAGGCAGCAAGATGCCCCTCCACTCCCATGTCCTTCAGCTTCCCCCGCAGAAGCGCTGGCCTGATGGTGTTGAAGGCGCTGGAGAAGTCAAAGAACATGACCCTTACAGCGCTGCCAGCGATCTCCAGGTGGGTGAGTGCCCACTGCAGAAGGTAGATGACGGCGTCTTCTACTCCGATGTTGGGCCTGTAGGCAAACTGCAGCGGATCTAGGGTGGGGCTCACCATAGAGCGGAGGTGTATGAGGAGGAGCCTTTCCATGGTCTTCATAAGGTGGGAGGTCAGGGCAACAGGTCTGTAGTGGGCCGGTTCCTTCGCTTGTGCTGTTTTGGGAACCGGAACCACACAGGAGGTCTTCCACAGGACAGGAACCTTCTCCAGGCTGAGGCTTAGGTTGTACAGGTAGCATAGTACCTCACAGAGCTGGTCTGCGCAGGTCCTCAGCAGCCTGGGACTGATGCCATCTGGTCCTTCAGATTTCCTCTGATTTAATCGCCTCAGCTGTCTCGTCACCTGGTCTGATGTGAAGGAGAGGGGGGCTGGGGTGGGCTGCAGAGGGAGGGGGATGTGTCTGTCGGGCTGTAGCAGTCAAGTGAAGTTGGCCTGGGGAGGGGGGAGGTGTCTGCTGGTCTAGAGACGTGTGAAGAGAGGGGGGGGGGGGACGGGGAGGGGGGCAGAGGGGGAGGGGGGAGAATCAAACCTGTTGAAGTAACAGTTTAGTTCATCCGCCCAGCGCTGGTCACCATCAGCTGTCCCTCTGACACCCTGCCCAAATCCAGACATGGTTTTTAGTCCTCTCCAGACGTCCCGCACGTTGTTTTGAGCCAGCTTCTCCTCCAGCTTCTTCCCATAGTCCTTCTTTGCCCTCCTGATCCTCCACTGGAGCTCACGCTGGACTTTCTTCTGCTCCTCTCTATCCCCTGAGATGAAAGCCCTCTTTTTTTTCTGGTTCAGGAGGACTTTAAGCTCAGGGGTGACCCACGGGTGATTGTTGGAGAAGCACCGTACTCTCCGTGTTGGTATGGTGCTGTCCACACAGAAGTTCATGTAATCAGTGATACAGTGTGTGAGGCCGTCGATGTCATCACCAAAGGAGTCACAGAGCATGCTCCAGTCTTCTTCTTCTTCTTCTTCTTTTCCTTTCGGCTTTTCCCTTCAGGGGTCGCCACAGAGAATCATCTGCCTCCATCTCACCCTATCCTTTGCATCTTCTTCTCTTACACCAACGACCTTCATGTCCTCCTTTACCACATCCATGAATCGTCTCTTTGGTCTTCCTCTAGGCCTTTTGCCTGGTAGTTCCAGCCTCAGCATCCTATTACCAATATACTCACTATCCCTCCTCTGTACATGTCCAAACCATCTCAATCTAGCCTCTCTGACTTTGTCTCCAAAACGTCTTACATGTGCTGTCCCTCTGACGTGATCATTCCTAATCCTATCCATCCTCGTTACTCCCAAAGAGAACCTCAACATTTTCATCTCTGCTACCTCCAACTCTGCCTCCTGTCTTTTCCCCAGGGCCACTGTTTCTAACCCATACAGCATCGTTGGCCTCAACACCGTCTTGTACACTTTTCCTTTCATTTTTGCCGATACCCTCCTATCACACATCACACCGGACACTTTTCTCCAACCATTCCAACCTGCCTGCACACGCTTCTTCACCTCTTTTCCACACTCTCCATTGCTCTGGATTGTTGAGCCTAAGTACTTAAAATCCTCCACCTTTCTAATCTCTGCTCCCTGTAATCTCACCGTTCCTCTTTGATCCTTGGCATTCATGCACATGTATTCTGTCTTACTGAGACTAATCTTCATTCCCCTCCTTTCCAGGGCATACCTCCACCTCTCTAGATTTTCCTGCACTTGTTCTCTGCTCTCACTACAGATTACAATGTCATCTGCAAACATCATAGTCCATGGGGAATCTTGTCTAACCTCGTCTGTCAGCCTGTCCATCACCATAGCGAACAAGAAGGGGCTGAGAGCTGACCCTTGATGCAGTCCCACCTCCACCTTGAACTCTTCTGTCACACCGACAGCACACCTCACCACTGTCTTACATCTCTCATACATGTCCTGCACCACTCTAACATACTTCTCTGCCACTCCAGACTTCCTCATGCAATACCACAGTTCTTCTCTCGGCACCCTGTCATATGCTTTCTCCAGATCCACAAAGGCACAATGCAGCTCCGTCTGACCTTCTCTGTACTTCTCCATTAACATCCTCAAGGCAAACACTGCATCTGTGGTGCTCTTTCTGGGCATGAAACCAAACTGTTGTTCACAAATGCTGACTTCTGCCCTTAGTCTAGCTTCCACTATTCTTTCCCATAACTTCATCGTATGGCTCATCAACTTTATCCCTCTGTAGTTGCCACAACTCTGCACGTCTCCCTTGTTCTTAAAAATGGGCACCTGCACACTTCTCCATTCCTCTGGCATCCTCTCACTCTCTAAGACCTTGTTAAATGTTCTTGTCAGAAAATCTACTGCTTCCTCTCCTAGACACTTCCATACCTCCACCGGTATGTCATCAGGACCAACTGCCTTTCCATTCTTCATCCTCTTCAATGCCCTCCTCACTTCACCCTTACTAATCTTTGCTACTTCCTGGTCCTCAACAGTCACCTCTTCTACTCTTTGTTCTGTCTCATTTTCCTCATTCATCAGCTCTTCAAAGTACTCTTTCCATCTTCCCAGCACACTTCTGTCATCAGTCAATACATTTCCCTCTCTGTCCTTTATCAATCTAACTTGCTGCACGTCCTTCCCATCTCTATTTCTCTGCTGTGCCAACCTGTATAAATCATTTTCTCCCTCCTTACTTTCCAACCGAGCATACAAGTCATCAAACGCGCTGTTTGGCCTTTGACACTGCTACCTTTACCTTACGCTGTGTCTCCCTGTACTCCTGTTTACTCTCTTCGGTTTTGTCAATGTCCCACTTCTTCTTAGCTAATCTCTTCCTTTGTACACACTCCTGCACTTCCTCATTCCACCACCAAGTCTCCTTATCTACTTTCCTTCCAGATGACACACCAAGTATTCTCCTACCTGTCTCCCTGATCACATTCACTGTAGTTGTCCAGTCATCTGGAAGCACTTCCTGACCACCCAAAGCCTGTTTCAACTCCTCCTTGAAGACAACCCGACACTCTTCCTTTTTCAACTTCCACCACTTTGTCTTCTGCTCTGCCTTTGCCTTCTTCACTTTCCTCACCATCAGCATCATCCTGCACACTACCATCCTATGCTGTTTGGCAACACTCTCACCCGCTACTACTTTGCAGTCACTGACTTCCTTTAAATTACATCGCCTGCACAAGATATCGTCTACCTGTGTGCTCCTACCTCCACTTTTATAAGTCACCCTATGCTCCTCTCTCTTCTGGAAGAAAGTATTCACCACAGCCATTTCCATCATTTTTGCAAAATCTACCAACATCTGTCCTTCTGCGTTCCTGTCCTGGATACCAAACCTACCCATCACTTCCTCGTCCCCTCTGTTTCCTGCACCAACATGTCCATTGAAGTCTGCCCCAATGACCACTCTTTCACCTCTGGGGGTACTCTGCATTACTTCATCTAACTCCCTCCAGAATCTCTCCTTCTCTTCTCGCTCACATCCTGTCTGTGGGGCATAAGCACGAACAACATTGACCATCACACCTTTAATTTCTAACTTGAGACTCATCACTCTGTCTGACACTCTTTTCACTTCTAGAACATTCCTGGCAAACTCCTCCTTCAAGATGACTCCGACTCCATTTCTCTTCCCATCCACACCGTGATAAAACAGCTTAAATCCTGCTCCTATGCTTCTAGCCTTGCGACCTTTCCACCTGGTCTCCTGAACACACAGTATGTCCACCTTCCTCCTCTGCATCATGTCAGCCAGCTCTCTACCTTTTCCTGTCATAGTTCCAATATTCAAAGTCCCTACTTTCAGTCCTAGACTCATGCCTTTCCTCTTCTCTCTCTGGCAACGGACACGCCTCCCGCCTCTCCTTCTTCGACGTCTTCGACCAACAGTAGTCCAATTTCCATCAGCACCCTGTTGGTTGACGGCACTGATGGCGGTCGTTGTTAACCCGGGCCTCGACCGATCCGGTATGTCATTCTTTCTTGTGATTCGCATAGTTTATTTGGCATTTGTTTTACGCCGGATGCCCTTCCTGACGCAACCCTCTGCATTTATCCGGGCTTGGGACCGGCGTGAGGGAGAGACACTGGTTTGTGCCCCCCCCTCACGGCTGCATTACAGAGCATGCTCCAGTCTGTGGTCTGGAAACAGTCCCTAAGCCTCTCATTGGTCTCCTCGGTCCACACTTTCACAGACCTCTTCTGCACAGGTTCCTTTCGCACCCTGGGTGTGTATTGGGGGAGCAGATAGAAACAGTGGCACTGAGCAGGAGGCAGAGCTAGAGGTCACAGAGATGAAAATGTTGAGGTTCTCTTTGGTAGTAACGAGGATGGATAGCATCAGGAATGAGTACATCAGAGGGACAACACATGTAAGATGTCTTGGAGACAAAGTCAGAGAGGCTAGATTGAGACGGATAGGACATGTACAGTGGAGGGATAGTGAATATATTGGTAGTAGGATGATGAGTTTGAAACTACCAGGCAAAAGGCGAGAGGAAGCGCGAAGAGAAGACTTATGGATGTGGTGAAGGAGGACATGAAGGTAGTTGGTGTAAGAGAAGAAGATGCAAAGGATAGGGTGAGATGGAAGCAGATGATTTGCTGTGACGACCCTTGAAGGGAACAGGGAAAATGAAAATAAGTATATTGATATGAATGGGGAGGGGGGGTCATTTTGACGTATTGAAGATGATCAAAGTTTGGCTTTTCAGGATCACTGAAGGTCAAATGGCGGCACTGTGGTGTAGTGGTTCGCACGTCCGCCTCACAGCAAGAAGACTAGGGTTTGATTCCAGGCCTGGGTGTTTCCGTGTGGAGTTTGCATGTTCTCCCCGTGCTCGTGGGTACTCCAGTTTCCTCCCACGGTCCAAAAACATGCACAGTAAGCCAATTGGCTGTTCTAAATTGCCCATAGGTTTGCGTCATGCAGAAGGCCATGGCAAACCACTGCACTACCCTTGCCAAGAAAACCTCCATGAAGATGATAATCAAGGCGTTATACTTCATGGCAGGTCACCAAGAGTCGTCCTACGACTTGGAAGGTACCAGACTCGACCACATGTCAAATGTATGCTTGTTTTGAAGTTGATATATGTTGTTAACGATTAGTGTTCCACAGTAACACTATGTCAGTTGCCATTCATTTTGAATTTACGTGCACTCTATCTCCAAAATCTTCTGACCTTGAAATTTCACCTTGACATTCTGAAGGGTTGGGTAGTAGTTCCAGCAAGTTTGGCGGACATCTGTTCATGGATGTGGTCAGGAACTTTTTTTTACAGACAAACTCACACTCGATTTAGGTGGAGTTAATTACTTTGCACTTGGTTTTATCTGCCATGTTTAAGGAAGAATTGATGAAACGTGGGAATGAAGTCAGCCAACTCTACATGAACAGGCTGTCTAAGCATCTCATTGTTTAGAATATAGTCGTAGTTCAAATTTCAAAACAAAAGTTTGGCTCATTAAAACTTGTATTTAATTTTGCAGTCAAGTTCCTATTTCTCAGAAGCTCTAGTTTACATACAAAAGCAGCTTTTTTCCCCCCAGAAGAATAACATCCATCGTGAGTTTCCATTGCTGCTGCGAGTTCAAGGATAGCCTTATCATCCTTCAGTTAGTTTTTATTTTGGTAATTGTTGCTATTGCTGTTGTTTTTAATGCTTTCTTTAACCAAGGACAGCAGCTCGAGCTAAGGCCACATGGGAAGATGTGAAGATAAAATCAGGTGAAAATAAACATAATGATTGTTGAGACTCAAATTTGTTTTTTTGTTGCTTGGTGAGTTGGTTTGGCACTTTCCTTCATCATAATTGTGCATTATTTGTTTTTTTTTGTTTTTTTTTGTTTGTTTTTGTTTGTTTACCTATCTAATTAGATTGCAGGGATTCTTTAAGGGTTCACAACTTCCAGATCAAAACTTTTGAAAACATTTCTAAATCTCAAAAAATAATTAAACAGAAACAAAACACGTAGCACACAAAGTTCTGCAAATGTTCGTTAAAGGATCACCATAAAATTCATGCAGCTCGTCCTCCTTCTTAGAATGTTTGTACGATGGGAAAACAGGAAAACACTTGGCTGATAGAACAGAAATTCAAAGAGTTTCACCTTTTTTACAAGCAGCCAAAGAGCCTTTCAGAGTTTCAGGTCTTCTCTGAATGTATTTATTTGATGATTTATTTATTTAAATGTTGATATACTGTATTAATCCTTGAAAGGAAATTATTTCCTCTGCATTTAACCCATCCGAAGTGAGCACACACACACACACACACACACACACACACACACACACAAAGCAGTGGGCTGCCACACACATTGGGGTTCCCAAAGAGCAGTTGGGGGTCAGGTACCTTGCTCAAGGAAACCTCAGTCATTAATGTGGAGGAAGGGAAGATGCAGCTCACTCCCCCACTGTTTTTCATTCTGGATTGGTAATTGAACCAGTGACCTTACTAAAGTTTTTCAGAAAAATAAATAACTGGAACCTCATTGGTCGAACGAATCTTTAGTCGAACAATTCGGAGTTCGATCAAAAAATATGCAAAAAATCTGCCTCAGTTGGAATGGAGCAGAGCCGAGTGTGTTGAATGCTGCTTAGTGTTCAGTACTTTGAACAACCAATTAGAGAGAGTCTCGTATTGCGTATTGCATTTATTCATTATATCACAGCTACTTTAACACTTAACCCTAAGTCTGAAGAAAAGCAGCAGTAATTCTACTGGAAAAGAAAAGAGAAAAGTTGTGAGAACACGAACAATCAACTGCAATCAAGAAAGGGAGAAGGGAAAACCTGCCACGCCCCTTCAAGGCAATAACCTGCCCCTTCTCTCCTTTCTCATCCATCCACATATGCTGACACATCACAACCAAAAACGTATGTAAACAAATACAGTACCTAATTAGGTTAATTATTACATATTATGATTATGTTTTACTGTTTTGTACATTTACGTATGTATTGTATATTAACATGTTTCATAAATACACCTCATTTTCAAAGTATATAAACATCTACTGGTGGAAGTAAACATTCACCTGAACCCATTAATCCACTTTTAACTATTTCTGATGGGAAATATTGTTTCACTCTTTTAACAAATCGGTAATCAACCATATTTTTGGAAAGAATTGTGTTCGACCACCAAGGTTCCACTGTACACAGGAGCTCTGATATGACCTTCCATGGACATACACATGATGTAGTTTGAAAAAAATATAATGTCCTCATATGAAAACAGTGTAGTCTCAAAAGGTTACATGTTCTCATAGACCAGTGGCTCTGAGTATTAGAGACAGAGTGTTAACCACTACACCACCAAGGGTGTACGCTGGAGGGGGTGGGGGGTGGAGGGGTTTGTACAGGGTGCCCCCCCCCCACAGCAGGAGTTGAGTTCCGCTGGACAAGAAATTATTTGTATTCACAATCTTATAAATAAACTTAATGACTGTTGTTGAAGAGAAAGTTGGAGATAAGTTCCGCATGACTAGAGTCAGGAAGTAAACCAGAAGTGGACGTGTAACGGGCACTGCACATGTGCAAGTCCGAGCTGACCAATCAACAAACATAATATTATCAGTAAGCAATAATAGTTGAACACTGTCAGTCAAACAAAGTGCGAGTGTGAGAATAAAGCACAGTTTCTTAGTACTGCTTCCGGTTCCTGCACATGTGTTAAAGCACAAACATGGACGCACAGAGAATGAATGGATAAAATAATCATAAGCCATCCAGCCTGTATCTGCAGTATTTTTCAGTCAGTACTTTTATAAAATTAATAGTATGTCTTTGTGCTGTAAATATGAATTAATATTTGTTTGTGCCTTTGAATAGATAAATAACTTTAGCTCAATTTGTAAATGTATTAAGCATACGTACTTGCAGATGTAGTATGAAATATATTTGAGAATGTTTTTGGTTGAACTATAATATTTGATTTGTCTTCTGAGAGTAATAGATGAATCGTCTTCTGCTGAAAAACTGTGTGTGTGTTGTTGCCATGAGATTCCATGTTGTTTATAAATATACAGTATATCAGTTTTATATATATATATATATATATAATATATATATATATATAATATATATATATATATATATATATATATATATATATATATATATGTATATATATATATGTATATATATATATATATATATATATATATATATATATATATATATATATAATATATATATATATATAGGATTTTCTGAGTACATCCTTCCGTAGGAGAGTGCTCAATACTTTTTGGTAGGGCAAATAAACAAAAATAAAAGGACAGGACAAAGACTTTCTATTGAAACTCCATTTATCACTACAGATCTGTTTCGAGGGGTGGTGAAACCATCCTCTCTCTTCAGGTGATTATAGAGAATTCTTATAAATAATATAGATTCTTATAGAAAATATAGATTCTTCTATAATCACCTGAAGAGAGAGGATGGTTTCACCACCCCTCGAAACAGATCTGTAGTGATAAATGGAGTTTCAATAGAAAGTCTTTGTCCTGTCCTTTTATTTTTGTATATATATATATATATATATATATATATATATATATATATATATATATATATATATATATATATATATATATATATATATATAGCGTGTTACCCTTGTGTTAAGACGTCATCTCTGTGATCTTTGTGTTTACACTGTTTTGCAGACTTTTGTAACCCTAAGCAAATATGGTTGGTCAGAAGTGTAAGCCTACTAGCATGGGTGCAAGTCTCATACACAGAGATGAATTAACTATCTGCTCAGATTGGCGCAATCTACCATGCATACTCCGTTAAGCAAAGAGCATTGTAAAATGAATGTAAACCAGAATCCAGAAAAGAAAGAGAACTATCTGCTCTGCTGGTTATTCACATCAGTGCAGGCTGAGTACTAAACGAGTTCATTGGCGCCCTTGCTCACTTGAAAGACCGGAATTCCGTATAACCCGCTTCAAGCACAGCAAGTAAACTACTTCCGGTATTGAGCGCCTCACATATTGTAAGCGTTGATAGGCTGTTTTAAGCTTCATGTAAAGTGAGTCGGCTCAGATTTATGTATTGTGAATCAGCTCAGCTTCATGTAAAGTGATCATCTGTCGACCATCGGAACCATTTACAAGCAGAAAGATCGCATCATAAAGAATGTTAAAGGTTATATCTAATACTGTATTTGATATTTGACGAGTGAATTTGATTAAAATTTATCAATTTGAAATTATTTTGCGTGAACTTAATTTATTTGAAATTAATGTTGATATTATGAGGTATATTTCATATTATTTTACAATATTATGTTTATAATAATTGATTTAGAGGTGTTTTGAAGCTGAGTAGCTCCTTCAGTGGACGACTGAGACATCCTCAGTGCAGGAAGGAGCGCTACCGCAGGTCATTCATTCCCACCGCTGTCAGACTGTACAACGCCACTTTGTAACTGTCTGTGAAAATACCGGTTATGTGCAATAAAAACCCCGTGCACTTTAATCAACCACATTTACCCCATTGACTGTGAACCATATCAACCCATCTACTCTGCCCTCAGATACATTTACACTTTAATATAGGCCAGTCTACAAAGTCGTTCCCTTCTTTTCTTTTATTGTTTATTAATTTATACTATTTATGTATCTATTTATTTATTTACTTATATAATATATATGTATGTGTGTATGTTGTATTTGTATCTATTTTTGCACCCCCTACTGATGGTACCTCAAGAGCCTGTAACAGTGAATTTCTCCATTGTGAGATTAATAAAGCTGTATCTTATCTTTATCTTATCTTATCTTTTATGAGATACGGTAATGGTATTTATGGATGTATAAGTACGGTATGAGCGTCATACGTCACATGTCATACGTCACTGTAACAACTTACGTTCACTTTCAACTTACGTTCAGCCGTCCGGAACCAATTAAAAACGTAAGTCGGGGAGCTTGTGTATTTCATGTGGTACTTTGTTCCAACCCAGTGACGTCACGGTAACTTTGTGTAGGCAGGCACTTAGCAATGGCGGCGATAACTTATACGACAAGCACATAAAAAAAAACGCTGTGTGTGCAATGGTTTATTTATGATATAAAATTTAAGCCACAATCGCTTCAATCAACTATACTTAAGCTACTGCCAACTTATTTAGTCGGCGTTTCATTTCCCCTTTAAGGCTTACACATATAGCCCCTGGGACTTGCGTTCTGGTCAACCAAGATGTGCCCCCCCCCCCCCCACGGTCAGACCAGCCTACGCCCTTGACCACTGTGCCAACCCTGCTTAAGGGTTCATCTTGATAACTGAACATTATTCAGAGGTAGTGAAGCTTTTGAAAACCTTTATGTTTGAAATTTTAATAAAATACTTTGTAGATGTTTCCTAACAAATGAACAATTAAAGGCTTTAAATATTCAGAGCATACAAGGGCAGGGAAACACTCCAGCATACACTAACAGAAACAGCACACATTCCCATAACTTTGTCATCCCTCTACAGTAGTGCTTTACTGTTAATGTCAGTGCAGACCTGAGTGAAGAACCTTGGCTGCTGCATTTTCTGTCTGCTCCATTACAACTCAGCCATGCATGGTTTACCAGAGAGAAGGTGATAAACTTGGATTAAATTGGATTTGAGTGGTGGAGTAGAATGCAAGGGTAACTGCTTTAATGGTGCTCTATGCTCCGCCATGCAATCTCACAATGCTGGGTTACCCAAACATACATAGAAAAGCACAGAGTCTCTCAGGAACATTTAGAAAATGTTCTAAGTTGTACAAGAAGCGCTTCAGTCACAGTTCCGTGGCTAGTAGGTATATTTTTGTGTAGTTGAATAAGCAGCACTCATATATGAAAAACATCAGGAATGAACAAGAATAACAAAATACAAATAGAACAATGGTCACAAACTAAAGATAGTCACCAAGCATCTGCACTATAGTAAATTTAGAGACGGCATGAGCGCTGGCGGTCAAAGCTTTTAATCTCGTGTATCAAAAGAAACGAATGATGATAATCCTCATGTTGGCTGTGGATGAACGTGTATGATGGACTTGGGTGATTAAGTCTGGAAACTTGGATGAAGCGTGTTGGATGATTCGCCTGAGATGATTCGTCTTAAATGATTCCCTTTAGATGATTTCTCGTGCCGGTCAACAATGGGTCCTTATATAGATTCTCTAAAGTTCGGGAATGTTCCGAATGTTCTAATCACATGACACGTCACAGGGCGCATGCACAACTAGGTCAATCTTGAAGTTTCCTTAATATGCTGGAACGTTCCAGACTCAATTAGACTGGCTTCCTTTCGGCTTTTTCCCTTTTACTCAGGAGTCACCACAGCAAATCATCTGATTCGCATGTTTTTGATTTGGCAGACGTTTTTACGTCAGATGCCCTTCCTGTCACAACCCTTTTAGCAAGGGACAGAAACATGCTAACGGCTTTGCAGCTACTCTTTTTACGAAAGTCAGCAATGGTTCTTTTACATTCCTCTCACCACAGACAGTGAGAGACATGGCCTGCCTTTGATAACCCAGTTAGCTGCACTGGGGGGGGGCAGTGACAACCTTGTGGAGAGTGGGACTCGAACCCCCAACCTTTTGGATCAGCGATCCAGCAACCTATACCACTAGACCACCACTGCCCCTCCAGACTCAATTAGACTATGCGGGCAAAACAACTGCGACCCAAATACAGCTGGGTAATGCACTAACTGAATATAATCACATACTCATAACGTTTATACATTCATTATATTTATATTTAAATGAATACAGTTATTATTTACACACCCATAACATAATAAAACTCTGTGCAGTTGTTGATGTAAAAGTATCGCTGTGTGATAATGTGGCAAGGTGTATATATTAGTACTAAGAAGTGTAAGCGAGATAAGATAACGATCTGAAATAGTTTCTGATTGTGGAACTGTGACTATATTTTCAATATTTGATCCAAAATTTAGTATTAAATGGAGAGAGTGAGCAGCTTTATGAGTGGATCCTATTACATTCTGATTTACCCCCTACTGAATCTAGGATTGATACGAACACTGTTCTTAAAAGGTCCTCTGGGTTATCGACATGAATATTAAAGTCACTAATAATTAAAGATTAATCTAAAGAAATGAAGGTTTTGAAATGAAGTCTTCAAATTCACAGGGAATTCTGAGTCCGGCCCTGGGGGTCTGTAAATAGTAATTAAAGGAATCAGATGTGTGTGCATGTTTTTTCAAAGAACATACATAATGTTAGTGCATAGAATTTCAAATGTGATAAATTCATGTCCGGATTTTTGTATAAGGCAAGCTTTCAGTATAAATAACTGCGATGCTCCTTCTCTGCCAATTAGATGAGCTTGGTGTATCCGGGAAGACTCACTTCATTTAATGCTACACATTTATTGGGTTTAATCCATGTTTCTGTGAAACACATTGCACTAAACTCCTCATCAGTAATGATTTCATTAACAATTAGCTCTTCAGATGTAAGAGATCTAACATTTAACAACTCTATCTTTAGATCAAAGGTGCAGGCTGTAGATTCAGAGTGATTTAAATTTATGTTAATAAGATAATTGAAACAGACTTTCTGAGCGTTTTTACATATTTGTTTAGCTCAGGAAGCAGACACAGTCTCTATTGCATTGAACTTGACCTTGAGTGATGCAGCTAGCAGATCATGTTTCTAATCTATCAGGCCAGGTTTACCTTCAAAAGACCTCCAATTACCTATTAGTTCCACTTCATTTTTGAAATACCACTTGGACATCCAGCAGTTCAGTGACCATAGCCTGCTGCAAGCTGCATTACCACAACATACTGTGATCGGACCAGAACATATTACAGCATCGGACATTGCCTTTGCTAATTTCTACACATTTATAAAATTACTCTGAGTAACCTCTGACTGACGAAGGTGTATATCGTTAACTCCAACATGTATAACTATCTTTGAGAACCTGTGCTCACCTAAGAACATAAGATAACCTGCTATGTCTGGTGCTCTGGCTTTCAGGATACACTAACAAGCATCGCTGGTGTTCCTAAATGATCAACTAATTTCATGTGCTGAATACGAACACTCCCTCAAAAGCCCCCTGCAACTCCACAGAAAATTTCTTTCAGATGACACCTGCACAGGTCCTGAAGACTCTGAGGCGAGTTAACCCCCACAAGGCTGATGGACCAAACAGTGTACTTCCCAGTGTTCTGAAGGCCTGTGCAGAACAGCTGATTGGTGTGTATGCAGACATCGTCAATCCGTCTCTATGCCAAGCCATAGTTCCCCATGTATACCAGTTCCAAAAGAAGCGGGACCCATCTCTCCTGAATGACTTCAGGCCAGTGGCACTTACATCAGTTGCCATGAAATGCTTTGAAAAACTGGTTCTCACACACATCAACCACTCAGTACCAGACGTGACTGACCCCCTTCAGTTTGCCTACCGCCCCAACCACGCGGTGGATGATGCAGTTGCCATTGCAATGCATCATATCCTACAACATCTGGACAGCAGAGGAACATATGTCAGGACACTTTTCCTGGACTACAGCTCTGCTTTCAACACCATACTACCGCGCAGGCTGACTGGGAAGCTGACAGACCTCGGTGTACCGACCCCCACCTGCAAGTGGATTCTGGATTTCCTGATGACAGACCAGGTGGTGAGGATGGGAAGGAGGGTGTCAGCGAAGCTCACAGTCAGCACAGGATCACCACAGGGCTCCTGCCTCAGTCGGAAACTCTTCACCCTGTACACACACGACTGTGTCTCCATCCAGGAAAATACCACCGTCATAAAGTATGCTGACAACATCACCATCCTGGGCTTTATTAAGGGTGGGGACAAATCAGGCTGGTGAATGATATTCTTATCTATGGAGAGGACAACAACCTCAGTGTAAACATAGATCAGATGAAAGAAATAAGAATGGATTTTAGACCTCCCATATTGCAACCACTCTTCATCAAGGGGACTGAGGTGGAGAGGGCTGACAACTGTAGGTTCTTAGGACTGCAAATAACATCAGATCTGAGCAAGATTTTAAATGGCCATACTGGAAAAAAGCCCAGCAGAGACTCTATTTCATCAGGATGCTCAGAAAAGCTGGCCAGCAATGTCGTCCTCTTACCCAGGTCTACAAAGAGCTGATTGAAAGCATCCTCACTACAAAAATCACTGTGTGGTACGGCAACACCACACCGACAGACAGAAAGGCTCTGCAAGGTATCACGAGGACTGCAGAGAGGATTGAAGGCTAAGAAGTGAAATCCATCCATAAACAACAACATGACAACCATAGATAATAACATGACAACTATAGATGATAACGTGACAATTCTGACTTGATCTGTGAATCTACTGACTATTTATGGGGCGTTCAAGGGTTTCAGCATGGACATCTCTCATGGAGACCATGGCGACCTCTAAAATATTTCTTTCAAGGCACAGCATAGTAAACAGTCTGTGGTTTGTTATGCAGGTCAACTCCCCTTCAGTTTGCAAGAGATGGTCAAGCATGGTGTCCTGGCAGCAAGGCATTTGTAGTAACGGTGTACAATTGTCACAAGTGCACATAAAATTGCTGATCTGGTCATGTTTACCGGCATGTGCGTGATCACTGTCAATATCCCTATTATCGCTCTTGGCGTCATATTAGGCTGTGGTTCTTGGGCTAACGTTGGCGATATTCCGTCGGATAGGCTCGAAAGCATATGCCTGTGGATTAGCAGGCATTTCCTCTATCCCAATATCGCCTTCATCTTCCGAAAAATAATCATCTTCTGCTGAAAAACTCTGTGTGTTGTTGGTGTGAGATTCCATGTTGTTTATATCATATAATATGCTGTGATATGCATGCACTATATTTCATGTGGTACTTTGAGAGTGAGCAGATGCCAGAGGAATGGAGGAGGAGTGTGCTGGTGCCCATTTTTAAGAACAAGGGGGACATGCAGAGTTGCGGCAACTACAGAGGGATAAAGTTGATGAGCCATACGATGAAGTTATGGGAAAGAATGCATCGTGCCTCCCAAGTGAACCTCTAAGGTAGTAGAAAATTACATTTGGGAAATAAGTACCTGATACAAATGACAGCGATGGAGAAAAAAATAAATGCTTGTAGGAGTTTAACCACGATTAGTTAATCCAAATGCACATCCAACATTACCCCCCCCCACCATGCTCCAAATTATGATTTTGCGGAAAATATTCTCCTGCAGATATCAGCTACATTAGGTTACAATCCAAATTGAAGTGAATAGTTTGTCTATTATTGTTTCCAGATAGTATATTGCCTATAATTCTTCTTATCAATATATTTTAGATATACAGTAGGCCCTCATTATTCGTGGGGGTTTGGTTCTGGCCCCTCCCGGGAATGAAGATAATCCGTGAGTTAGGTACCCGGAAGTAAAACCCCATGTATCATATTGCATGCGCGAATGATCAACAGGAAGTAAAATACTATGTATATATTAAATGGCCTAAAATATGGTTCTTAAACACATTCTAGAGACAGTCTTACTCATTAATACCGCATTAATGTAGTAAAATGTGGTAATGATTAAGAAAAACTTAATTTTTTACTGTGATATTTATTGATAATAAAATATAAACATTATACAGCATATAGACAGTGTATATATAATGCAGCCATGAGGGGGGGCACAAACCAGTGTTCACCTTCACACCGGTCCCAAGCCCGGATAAATGCAGAAGGTTGCGATAGGAGGGCATCCAGCGTAAAACTTTTGCCAAAATTTTGATGCGAATGAATGAAACAAATTGCATACTGGATCGGTCGAGGCCCGGGTTAACAACGACCGCCATCAGTGCTGTTAACCAAGAGGGTGCTGGTGGAAATTGGACTACTGCTGGCCGAAGAAGGAGAGGCGGGAGGCATGTCCATAGGTGGAGAGAGAAGAAGAAAGGCATGAGTCTAGGACTGAGAGTAGGGACTTTGAATGTTAGAATTATGAAAGGAAAAGGTAGAGAGCTGGCTGAAATGATGCAGAGGAGGAAGGTGGACATATTGTGTGTCCAGGAGACCAGGTGGAAAGGCAGCAAGGCTAGAAGCTTAGGAGCAGGGTTTAAGCTGTTTTATCATAGTGTGACTGGGAAGAGGAAATGGTGTAGGAGTCATCTTGAAGGAGGGGTTTGCAAGGAATTTTTGAGAAGTGAAAAGAGTGTCAGACAGTTTCAAGTTTGAAATTGAAGGTGTGGTGTTCAGTGTTGTTGGTGCTTATGCCCCACTGGCAGGATGTGAGGTAGAAGAGAAGGAGAGATTCTGGAATGACTTAGATGAAGTGATGCAGAGTACCCCCAGAGGTGAAAGAGTGGTCATTGGCGCAGACTTAAAAAGAACATGTCGGTACAGGCAACAGAGGGGACGAGGAAGTGATGGGCAGGTTTGGTATCCAGGACAAGAACACAGAAGGACAGATGTATGGAAATGGCTTTGGTGAATACTTTCTTCCAGAAGAGACAGGAGCATAGAGTAACTTATAAAAGCGGAGGTAGGAGCACACAAGTAGACTACATCTTGTGTAGACGATGCAGTTTGAAAGAAGTCAGAGACTGCAAAGTAGTAGTGGGTGAGAGTGTTGTCAAACAAAACATAGGGTGGTGGTATGCAGGATGACGCTGATGTTGAGAAAGGTGAAGAAGGCAAAGGCAGAGCAGAAGACAAAGTGGTGGAAGCTGAAAAAGGAATAGTGTCGTGATGTCTTCAAGGAGGATTTGAAACAGGCTTTGGGTGGTCAGGAAGTGCTTCCAGATGACTGGACAACTACAGCTAATGTGATCAGGGAGACAGGTAGGAGAGTACTTGGTGTGTCCTGCGGAAGGAAAGTAGATAAGGAGACTTGGTGGTGGAATGAGGAAGTGCTGGAGTGTATACAAAGGAAGAGCTTAGCTAAGAAGAAGTGGGACATTGAGAGGACCGAAGAGAGTAAACAGGAGTACAAGGAGACACAGGGTAAGGCGAAAGTACTGTGTCAAAGGCCAAACAGAGGGCATATGATGATTTGCATGATAGGTTGGAGTGTAAGGAGGGAGAAAATTATTTATACAGAGACAGGAAAGACGTGCAGCAAGTTAGAGTGATTAAGGAAATGTATTGACTGATGACAGAGGTGTGCTGGGAAGATGGAAAGAGTGCTGTGGAGAGCTGATGAATGAGGAAAATGAAAGAGAAAAAAGAGTAGAAGAGGAGAGTGTTGAGGAGCAGGAAGTAGCAAAGATTAGTAAGGGTGAAGTGAAGAGGGCATGGAAGAGGATGAAGAGTGAAAAGGCAGTTGGTCCTGATGACATACCAGTGGAGATATGGAAGTGTCTAGGCGAGGTAGCAGTATATTTTCTGACAAGAACATTCAGCAAAGTCTTAGAGAGTGAGCAGATGCCGAATGAATAGAGAAGTGTGCCCTATGCCCATTTTTAAGAACAAGGGAGACGTGCAGAGTTGTGGCAATTACAGAGGGATAAAATTAATGAGCCATATGATGAAGTTATGGGAAAGAATAGTGGAAGCGGGACTAAGGGCAGAGGTCAGCATTTGTGAACAACAGTTTAGTTTCATGGGAAGAAAGGGCACCACAGATGCAGTGTTGCTTTGAGGATGTTAATAGAGAAGTACAGAGAAGGTCAGAGGGAACTGCATTGTGCCTTCGTGGAGCTTGACAAAGCATATGTCAGGGTGCCGAGAGAGGAACTGTGATATTGCATGAGGAAGTGTGTAGTGGCAGAGAAGTATGTTAGAGTGGTGCAGGACATGTATGAGAGTTGTAAGACAGTGATGAGGTGTGCTGTCGGTGTTACAGAAGAGTTCAAGGTGGAGGTGGGACTGCATCAAGGGTCAGCTCTGAGCCCATTCTTATTTGCTATGGTGATGGTGATGGTTTGCTGACAGACAAGGTTAGGCAATATTCCCCATGGACTATGATATTTTCAGATGACGTTGTGATTTGTAGTGAGATCAAAGAACAAGTGGAGGAAAATCTAGAGAGGTGGAGGTATGCGCTGGAAAGGAGAGGAATGACGGTTAGCCTCAGTAAGACAGGATACATGTGTGTTAATGACAAGGAGCCGAGAAGAACAGTGAGGTTACATGGAGCAGAGATAAAGATGGTGGAGTATTCTAAGTAATTCGGCTCAACAATCCAGAGCAATGGAGAGTGTGAAAAAGAGGTGAAGAAGCATGTGCAGGCTGGTTGGAATGGTAGGAGAAAAGTGTCCGGTGTGATAGGTGATAGGAGGGTATTGGCAAGAATGAAATGAAAAGTGTACAAGACGTTGTTGAGGCCAGCGATGTTGTATGGTTTAGAAATAGTGGCCCTGAGGAAAAGACAGGAGGCAGAGCTGGAGGTAGCAGAGATGAAAAAGTTGAGATTTTTTTTTGCGAGTAACGAGGATGAATAGAGTATAAGTACATCAGAGGGAGAGCACATGTAATAGGTTTTGCAGACGAAGTCAGAGAATCGAGATTGAGATGGTTTGGACATGTACACAGGAGGGATAGTGAGTATATTGGTAGTAGAATGCTGAAGTTGGAACTACCAGGCAGAAGGCCTAGAGGAAGACCAAAGAGAAGATTTATGGATGTGGTGAAGGAGGACAGGAAGGTAGTTGGAGTAAGAGTAGAAGATGCAGAGGATAGATTGAGCCGAAAAGAAAAGAAGAAAGAGGAAGGCACACACACACACACACACACACATATATATATAAGAATACTAACTGAGTATACTGTAATCAGTTTCATTAAAAATACAGCACTGTAGTTTTCAAAAATGCCTACCAGAGAAAGGTATTGCATTACTGTTTTTGTGAGTCATGAGATGACTGAATTCAGGTATGATCTGCATTCAGTCCGAGCAGCTCAGCCACGCCCCTCAGCCGGAGTGGGTAGAACACAGTTTTAGAGTGAGAGAGTTAGAGAGCGTCACAATTCAAAGAAGCGGTAACGTGATGCGAGTTGATCCTCTGGCACGGAGGTCAGCGTGCTTTTATTTATTGTGAATAGATGAAAATAGTGAATTCAGGTGTGTGGCACCAAGCAGCTCAGCCGCGCCCCTCAGCTGAAGCAGAGAGAAAACAGTTAGTTAGGGGCACAGCCACCAAAATCAAAGTCCCCCTCAAAACACAGACCATAACAAAAAGGACATAAAGAACAAGAAATGTAATAAATTGGATAAACAAAACAAAATTAGAAACATGCTACACCACAGTAAATAAAATCACACACACACACACACACACACACACACACACACACACACACACACACACACACACACACAAACATTCTAAACATTAACTTAGATACTGTACTGGAATAATAATTGGAAAACACTTTAATAGTGGAGTGTTTTACAACAGATCAGATGATTATTCCTCTTCAGGCACTTCAGAGGAAGCTGTCATTTCTTCCGGAGAATGTCTTATTTCTTCAGAAGAGACATCCGAGGTCATTACCTTTTTTCTGGCACTTAGCCGACGTTTGAGTGGCATCATAGAGCTTAACTGGTAATAAAAACACACTAAAAAAGGCTCATTGACAACTTCTGCGCAAATGAGGAAAAAGGGGCTTTGCATCATCTCAACCAATCAGCAGGAAGGAGGACAGCCATTGGCTGAATTTGAATGACCTGCCAGTTGTTCAGCAATTGGCGAATATGCAAACCGTGAGTGCAAAACCGTGAATTGTCAAGGGCCTACTCTATATGTTAATGTATATTAATTAATGATGTTTTAAACAATTTTAATGCTTGAATGTAGACACATCCATTTTCTTTTTAAAATGATATTGTCTTTAAAATGCGTAATTAATTTCAAGTAATTAATAGAAACTTGTTATTTATTTAATGAGAACCAAAAACTGGCAGAGTGGTTACCATGTTAACCTCACAGCAAAAAGCTGCTCAGTTTATGTACTGGCAATTCAGTGTGGAGTTTGCATGTTCTCTCTGGCGTGCTTGGGTTTCCTTCGAGTACTCTGGTTTCCTCCAGCAGTTCAAAGACATGCACATTTTTGCTAATTAGTAAAGTCTCTTGGGCTTTTTACACCCAAGCCTAGTGGCTTATCATCTCATCTTTGGCTAACTGGCTGTTTCAAATTGGCCTGAGATGTGAGCATGAGTCCCTGAGATGGTCTTGTGAGCTGTTTGGGATGCCTTTGCCTTATCTTGTTGAGATAGATCCCGGTCTCTCCGTGACCTTTACAGGATTAAATGGTTCAGCAAATGATTTGAGATTAGTGAGAGAGTGTTTTTATATAACTTGTACTTGGGGGAAACATGAGGGTGAAAATGTTATTTTGTGATTAGGATAACAGCGAACATGGATCATGTGTCTTGACATGTAATAAACAAATAGGTTTGATTTATTTATCATAAACAAACAAATGAGTAGATAAAATCAAATTTTATTATTGTGCAGGAGAGCTGTTGTCAACCCCTCAAATAATTCGGGAGTAAACAGTTCCTATGCTTAGTTGAAATTAGACTGTGAAACGTACTGGTGATAGCATTTTGTTTATCAGTTGAGTCACCCTTAAAATCTTGGTAGGTTCTTTGACTTCTCGAATGGGGAGAGATATTTTATTTCTCTCTATATGGAAACAGAATGATGCAAGCAGCTGTGCACACATACACTACCAATCAAAGGTTTGGACCTAACGACTAATTCTATGGGTAGGCGTGTCCAGATATTTGGATTACAATTACTGTATTAATTCAGCAGTGGAAACTTTGCCATTTAACGATTCCAAAGTGAGCACACACACACACACACACACACACACACACACACACACACACACAAAGTGCTACACGTTACAGCACCTGAGCAGCAGTGCGAGTTAGGTGCTTTGCTCAGTGGTGCATCATCCATGAATATGGAGGAAGGGACGGTGCAGATCACTACATCTGTCATCCATCCTACTTGCATATATGTGTGTGTGTGTGTGTGTGTGTATGTTTATGTGTATGTCTGTCTGTCTTCCTTTCGGCTTTTTCCCTTTTACTTGAGAGTCGCCACAGTGAATCATCTGATTCACACGTTTGATTTGGCAGAGGTTTTTACGTCGGCTACCCTTCCTGTCACAACCCTTTTAGCAAGGGACAGAAACACGCTGACGGCTTTGCAGCCTACTCTTGTCGAAAGTCAGCTATGGTTCTTTTACATGCCTCTCACCGTAGACAGTGAGAGACATGGCCCGCCTTTGATAACCCAGTTAGCTGCACTGGGGGGACAGTGACAACCTTGTGGAGAGTGGGACTTGAACCCCCAACCTTTGGATCAGTGATCCAGCGCTCTATACCACTAGATCACCACTGCCCCCAGTTTATGTGTATATGAAGTGAAAAAGTAATGGTTCAGAATAAAAACAGAATCTGCCTGTAAGCTTTTGGATGTAATTAGGACTGGCAATGAATCATAAAGCCTTGTTGTAGCTCTACCAGTCTACCGTCACTTCAGTCAGGTGTGCTTGGTCCCACCAGATGTGATTAATCAGTTAAAAGAGCATGATTTATCAGTAAACATCAGTGAACACCACATTCACTTTATTTTTTTATTCCTTTGACTGCTTTATATTATGACTGAAACTGTTTTGACTCTTTATTTATCATCGCAGATATTTTTTCCCACAAATAGCAGGAATAACACGAGGATTGATTATCATAGGAGTGCTGGGATTTTGTCTTTCTGAGGTCTTTGCCACATTAAGCTGTTGAGGATTCTGCTCATAACATGTGCATGTGATGAAGGAATGAACAGCAGCCTGATATTTCATCTCTTCACCTCCTCAGATATATCCAGCTACAGCAGAGTCATCAGAAAACTTCTGAAGATGGCTGATATCTGTGCAGTAACTGAAGTCAGTTGTATAGAGGGTGAAGAGAAAAGAGGAGATACAGGTCCTTTGTGGTGCTCTGGTGTTGCTGACTACTGTGTACGACATACAGTGCTGCAGCTGCACATAGTGTGGGAGAGAGAGTGGCATGGCAGGGGGTTCAGACTTATTCCTGATGAGTTATAAGAAGGCTGAGCAGTATCCACATTTTCGAGTAGAGTATGTTAAAAAAATTAAAAATAAACATATACTAGTCCTTCTCAAAAAATTAGCATATTGTGATAAAGTTCATTATTTTCTCTAATGTACTGATAAAAATTAGAATTTCATATATTTTAGATTCATTGCACACCAACTGAAATATTTCAGGTCTTTTATTGTTTTAATACTGATGATTTTGGCATACAGCTCATGAAAACCCAAAATTCCTATCTCAAAAAATTAGCATATCATGTTCAGGTACTCTAAACGAGCTATTAACCTAATCATCTGAATCAACCAATTAACTCTAAACACCTGCAAAAGATTCCTGAGGCTTTTAAAAACTCCCAGCCTGGTTCATTACTCAAAACCGCAATCATGGGTAAGACTGCCAACCTGACTGCTGTCCAGAAGGCCATCATTGACACCCTCAAGCAAGAGGGTAAGATACAGAAAGAAATCTCTGAGCGAATAGGCTGTTCCCAGAGTGCTGTATCAAGACACCTCAGTGGGACGTCTGTGGGAAGGAAAAAGTGTGGCAGAAAACGCTGCACAACCAGAAGAGGTGACCGGACCCTGAGGAAGATTGTGGAGAAGGACCGATTCCAGACCTTGGGGGACCTGTGGAAGCAGTGGACTGGGCTACAGGTGCCGCATTCCCCAGGTCGAGCCACTTTTGAACCAGAAACAGAGGCAAAAGCGCCTGACCTGGGCTGCAGAGAAGCAGCACTGGACTGTTGCTCAGTGGTCCAAAGTACTTTTTTTGTATGAAAGCAAATTTTGCTTGTCATTCGGAAATCAAGGTGCCAGAGTCTGGAGGAAGACTGGGGAGAAGGAAATGCCAAAATGCCTGAAGTCCAGTGTCAAGTACCCACAGTCAGTGATGGTCTGGGGTGCCATGTCAGCTGCTGGTGTTGGTCCACTGTGTTTTATCAAGGGCAGGGTCAATGCCGCTAGCTATCAGGAGATTTTGGAGCACTTCATGCTTCCATCTGCTGAAAAGCTTTATGGAGATGAAGATTTAATTTGTCAGCACGACCTGGCACCTGCTCACAGTGCCAAAACCACTGCTAAATGGTTTACTCACCATGGTATTACTGTGCTCAATTGGCCTGCCAACTCTCCTGACCTGAACCCCATAGAGAATCTGTGGGATATTGTGAAGAGAAAATTGAGAGACACCAGACCCAACACTGTGGACGAGCTTAAGGCCGCTATTGAAGCATCCTGGGCCTCCATAACACCTCAGCAGTGCCACAGGCTGATTTCCTCCATGCCACGCCGCATTGAAGCAGTCATTTCTGCAAAAGGATTCTCAAACAAGTATGGAGTGCATAACTGAACATAATTATTTGAAGGTTGACTTTTTTTGTATTAAAAACACTTTTTTTTTAATTGGTCGGATGAAATATGCTAATTTTTTGAGATAGGAATTTTGGGTTTTCATGAGCTGTATACCAAAATCATCAGTATTCAAACAATTAAAGACCTGAAATATTTCAGTTGGTGTGCAATGAATCTAAAATATATGAAATTCTAATTTTTATCAGTACATTAGAGAAAATAATGAACTTTATCACAATATGCTAATTTTTTGAGAAGGACTAGTATATATATATATTCTTTTGGCTTTTTCCCTTTTCTCGGGAGTCACCACAATGAATCATCTGATTTGGCAGAGGTTTTTACGTCGGATCCACTTTCTGTCACAACCTTTTAGCAAGGGACAGGAACACGCTGACGGCTTTGCAGCCTACTCTTTATGAAAGTCAGCAATGGTTCTTTTACATGCCTCTCACCATAGACAGTGAGCGACATGGCCTGCCTTTGACAACCCGGTTAGCTGCACTGGGGGACAGTGACACCCTGTGGGGACTCAAACCCCCAACCTTAGGATCAGCAATCCTGCGCCCTATCCACTAGACCACCACTGCCCCTACATATGTATATGTATACATTTATATATATATATATTTATAACTTTCATATATTTTAGATTCATTGCTCAGAGATTTCTTTCTGTGTCTTACCCTCTTGCTTGAGGGTGTCAATGATGGCCTTCTGGACAGCAGTCAGGTCGGCAGTCTTACCCATGATTGCGGTTTTGAGTAATGAACCAGGCTGGGAGTTTTTAAAAGCCTCAGGAATCTTTTGCAGGTGTTTAGAGTTAATTGGTTGATTCAGATGATTAGGTTCATAGCTTGTTTAGACTACCTTTTCATGATATGCTAATTTTTTGAGATAGGAATTTTGGGTTTTCATGAGCTGTCTGCCAAAATCATCAGTATTAAAACAATAAAAGACCTGAAATATTTCAGTTGGTGTGCAATGAATCTAAAACATATGAAAGTTTAATTTTTTATCAGTACATTAGAGAAAATAATGAACTTTATCACAATATGCTATTTTTTTTAAAAAGACTAGTATATATATTTCGCTCATTGGTCCTGTCCTAACTTCTCTCAGCTCCTCTACTGATGGAAGGCTTGAAACCAGTGATGGTCTTTGTATCACTCCAACACTCTCCTTTATGTTTGAGTTTCCACTTCAGCTTTGTCTGTGATAAGAGTGTCCTTATCCTCTCTGATCTTGACTCTCTCACCTCCCCTTTGTTACCAACCCTGAATGCAATCTTCTTCTTGTAGTTAAGGAGGGCTTAGCTTTAATCTATAATAGTGACCCATGACTTGTTATTAGGGTAAAAAAAAAAAAGAATGTCTGAGCTTGAACAGGCATTGGTGGAGAAATATATACAATGTGAAATGCACTCAGTGAGCCCATCAATGTCCTCACTGTGGGGCTTACAGAGTGCTTGCCAGTCTGTTACTTCAAAACAAAAGTAACTCCTCTAAGGGCTCCTCTGACTGTCTTCAAACAGTCCTTTTAGTTATAGGCTTCCTCTTTACAACAGGTTCATAACATGAAGAAAGATAAATTAAGTTTTGGCCTGATCTTCTGGGGTCTTTTGGGGAGGGGGAGGGGGCTGTAGACATCCTTAATATTCAGGTCTACAGTTCATGTCTACAGTTCTCTTCTCTCTGGTGGGACAGTCTATGTACTGCACAAAATTCATGGAATGTTGTGTCCATGGTGACATGGTTGAAGTCAACTAAGATCACAATGAAAGCACTTAAGAGGTGGCTTAAGTCTATTAAGTACCACTGAATACCCTAGTACGAAATATGAGACTTGTGGACCTGACTGTTGTTGTTTTTATTCTTTGCAGGCATACAACACATCCACCTCATCCACACCTCCATCATTTCCTGCTGTTATAGCCTCGCTAAATTCATACAACTACAAACATTGCAGATTGTTTGTTATGTGGCTTATTAAACTAGCTAATTAACTAGGTTTTGTTGTCAGACATCATCTTACAGCTAAATATTAATGCATCCCGTGTTTCTGGAAAGTAGGCTCTCTCTTTCTTTCTTTATGCTTTCTTGGATTTTCTTGTTAGTGTCTGTGTTATTATTATAATTATGATTCCATAACTCCGCTCGTGTGAAACGTGCAACCTGCTTAACCTGCTTAAAGCTAAGCTTACTGATTAACTCTGGATTAAGTAGTGGCAAATTAATCCTTCATGCATGGCTCTCTTATGGGATTGTGTGTGTGTGTGTGTGTGTGTGTGTGTGTGTGTGTGTGTGTGTGTGTGTGTGTGTGTGTGTGTGTGTGTGTGTTTGGATTAGTTACAAAATATACTGACATTTCCTTTGCACACAGCCCCAAAGGCATCAGTTGTTAAACGGCGCTCTTTCACCCCAGCAAAAGCCAGTTTACTCTATTTAACCTTTAACCCCACAGTTGCTGAAAAATAGTGAAAAGCTGGCACAGAAACTTTACCCTTCCTGTGAGGTCAGCCTGCAGGGTTAAAGTTTAAATAGAAACGCGTAAAGGAAACAGAAAAGCAGATTTATGTGTTTTCACCTTGTCTGACCTGACTTAAACACATTACACTGTACAGAATGGCACAGTAATGCAATGCTTTAGATCTAGAGTAAACACTTTGTGTGGTAGTTTTACCTATAATACATATTATGAAAGACGCGGCAGTGGTGGTCTAGTGGTATAAGGCGCCGGATCGCTGATCCAAAGGTTGGGGGTTCGAGTCCCACTCTCCACAAGGTTGTCACTGTCCCCCCCCCAGTGCAGCTAACTGGGTTATCAAAGGCCGGCCATGTCTCTCACTGTCTATGGTGTGAGGCATGTAAAAGAACCATTGCTGACTTTCGACAAGAGTAGGTTGCAAAGCCGTCAGCGTGTTTCCGTCCTGCGATGGCCTGGCGAGCTTTCCAGGGTGTACTCTGCCCTCACCCTGAGTTGGCTGGGATGGGCACCAGCCTCCCTGCGACCCTAATTAGAATAAAACGGTTACAGAAAATGAACTGAACATATTATGAAATATAAAGTGTTAATACAGCAATACAAGTAATTCTAAAACAAGACACATCAAATATATTTACATCTTCTAATTCTATGATCTCCACTTCCAAAACTATTATTTCTTTTTATTATTATTATTAAATTTTAATGTTCTTCTTTCGTATAGGGCCTAATCCTATTTTTTCTTGTGTGCCTAATCCAGTATGCTCTTGCTAGTACCATTTAACTAAGACTGGTTCTGATACTTTGACTGATAATGACACTAGAACTCTATTAGTTCTAATACTAATACTGATACTGACATTATTACTGTACCGGTACTGGCAATGATACTGGTACTTCTATTGGCACAAGCACTGATATTGGTATTGATACGTATTGGGACTCTGATGCTGATACTTATTCTAATATTGATAGTGGTATTGATACTGGTAATGATACTTATTCTGAGATTGATAGTAGTACTAATGCTAGTACTGATACTGCCACTAACACTGTTTCTGACACTGGTACTAATATTGACACTAGTACCTAAACTAGTACTGTTCCTAATACTGAGACTGGCACTGGTATTACTACTTATACTAATACTAACACTGGTACTGATACATATACAGTAGGCCCTCGACATTCGCGGGGGTTCGGTTTCGAGCCCCCCCACAAATCGAGATAATCCGCGAGTTCTATACCCGGAAGTAAAACCCCATGTATCACGTCACATGTGCGAATGAGCAGCCGGAAGTAAAATACTATGTATCTATTATATATGCTAAAATATGCTTCTTAAACACATTCTATAGACAGTCTTACTCATTAATACAGTATTAATATAGTAAAATATAGTAATGGTTAAGAAAAACTTTTCAATTGTTACTCTTATTTTTATTGATTATAAAATATAAACATTATACAGCATATACTGTTGTAAAACACTTGTTTTAAAATCCGTTTCAATTATTATTCCAGTGCAGTACCTAAGTTAATTCCTAGAATGTTTGTGCGTGGGATTTTATGTTCTGTAGCATGTTTAACTAATGATACCAAAAGGATAAACTTTATTACCCTTCATGTCCTTTTACATTGAACTTGGAGTGATGTTTTTGAGTGACGTGTCCAAGATGGCGCTGCCTAGAGGGCGACGTCGTGGAGTTCTCAGAGTTAAATTGTTTGTTTGTTCGTTTTAATTTGTTTTATTTGTTTGTTCAAGTTTTGCACTATGCTCGCCTATGATCGGTCGACCCTACTACAACTATGAGCAGCTTCAGCTTCGGGCAACTAAGCACGTAACAACTTCTATCTTGAGCTTATATGCTATGGCAGCTCAATGCTAGCGGTTAGCTAGCGGTTACCAGCTAAGCCCAGGTGGAGTTCTCAGAGGCTTGGTTCGCACTTCCGGCCATACTACTTGAAAATGTTCAGTCCCTGCGAAACAAGACGGACGAGCTTCATGTTCAGCTGAAGAAGGACTGCTCGCATGCCAGACATGGTCAATATGGGAAGATTCACATGCTGCAGTGCTTATGTGACAGGAAGCACGTCCCAAGTTTTGGCAATCAGCTGGTCTACGGGTTGAAGTTTTTCCATGTCTGTCCATTTGTGTTTTCTTGCCAGTTGTACTTGGCTTCGTGCAAATGAGCTGATAAAAACGAAGGGAGTTTACCTCTTTACTTAAAAACAACACCCACAGTCTGTGGCTGTTGTTATAATCCAATAAAATTAGAGTTTCAACGTATCAGACCTGCCCACACACTGGCGTACAGAAAGGATTGGCTCTCCGCTGAGCGCCACAGTGACGTGGCATTGAAAATAGATACTTACTTAACTTACTTAATCCTCTTCTTCCCTAGTGGGACATAAGGCTGCAACAATGTACCTCCATCTGGACCTGTCTTGCGCTGCATACTGGGCTTCGCCCCATGTAAGGTGCATCTCTTCTAGCTCTGTTGTTACTGTCCTTCTCCATGTTGTTTTTGGCCGGCCATGTTTCCTTCTTCCAGGTGGAGTCCACTTGAGAGCTGTTTTTGGGATGCGAGATGGGTGCATTCTCAAAACGTGTCCTAACCATCGAATGCATCTGTGCTTTATTTCGAGCACCACACTGTGACTGTTGGTTTTCTTGTAAAGTTCCTCATTTGATATCTTGTTTGGTCAAAAATTCGACAGATTTTCCTGAGACAGCTATTGTGGAACACGCTAACTTTGTTCATGTCACCTTTAACAATTCGCCAGCATTCCGAACCATACAGCAGGACTGATTTATCATTGCTGTTGTAGATCCGTATCTTGGTGCTGAAACTGTACTCTTTTGACTTCCAGATGGGCTGGAGTTTAACAAATGCACAGCGTGCTTTACCCAGCCTTGCTTTGATGTCTTTACTGGCTGCATTGTTCTCACTGAGGAGACTTCCAAGGTATGTAAACTCTTTGACATATTCAAGTGGTTGGTTGTTCACTGTGATCGGCACATTCGTGGTGGAGTTGATGCACATCACTTCGGTTTTCTTGATGTTAATGTTTAGCCCTGTCTGTTTAGCATAATTATGTAGTCTATCAGTTTTCTTTTGTAAATGGACATGTTTACTAGAAAGCACAGCAAAGTCATCTGCAAAGTCCAGGTCCTCGAGTTGTGTGAAAGGCGTCCATTGAATACCTCTGATCTCAGTGAGTATACTCTGGCGCATAATCCAATCAACAGCAATCAGAAACAGTATTGGAGAAATGATGCACCCCTGTCTTACACCAGATTCCACAGGGAAGCACTCTGTTAGGTTACCATTTACAATGATACTGCATTCACTCTTGGTAGAACATCTTGATTAGTGTGACTATCTTTTCTGGAATTCCATAAGATAGCAGTATCTTCCATAGGGTTTCACGATGCAAACTGCCAAAGGCTTTTTGAAAATTTATGAAATTGATGTACAGAGGGGGTATTCAATTCTAGATGATTTTAAAGAAAACTTTTGATGGTATTGAAAGCAGTGTGATGCCTTGCCAGTTGTCACAGTTCTGAAGGTTACCTTTCTATGGAAGTTTGACAATGAGTCCTTTTGTCCAGTCTTCTGGAATAGCTTCTTTTCCTTACACAGTTCTGAAGAAGTCTGTTAATACCTTTGTTGAGGTTTCAGGGTCAGCTTTTAGCATCTCAGTGTGTATAAAGTTGGTACCAGCTGCTTTCCAACTCTTCATGGTTTGGATGGCACATTTGACTTCATGTTCTTTCGGGCAGCTGATATCAATGCCAAGAACTTCATTTGCTGGTAGGGGATTGGGTGCATCCTCTGGTTCAGGTCTGTTGAGAACTTCACTAAAGTGTTGCATCCATCTCATTGCTTGCTGTTCTTTAGTTGTAAGAATCTTGCCATCGTTATCTTTCACTGGGCCAGACTGGCAGGCGTTCATGCCACACAGCTGTTTCGTGATTTTATATACAGCGCTTAGTTCTCCTCTCTCAGCAGCTCGTTCAGCATCACTAGCTAATTCATCAGCAAAGACTCTTTTGTCTCCTTATCCAGCACTCCTTTTGACTTCCTTACCCTTAGCCTTGTATGCTTCCAAAACTTGCTTTTGTAGTCTTGATGATTTTGTGTTTAGCATCTTTTCCTTCAGTCATTTATTTTCTGCCATGTTCCAGATGTAATACATTCTTTGTTAGATTTCTTTTTGTAACCAAGTACTTTGGTGGCTGTCTCCACCTAGGTATCTCTGATGTTTTTTCCATCTGGTGTTAATATCTTTGTTTTCTTCCGTTATGCCGGTCAAAACACTGAAGCGATTTCTGAGTTATAAAACAAACTCTTTCTTAGTTTTAGAACATTTCAGCTTAGCAATGTCCAGTTGTTTTCTTGTCTTGTTCTGTTTTTCTACTTTCCTCAACTTCAGCTTTTACTAGGTGGTGATCGCTATGAATGTCAGCTCCACAGTACACTCGCATGTCTTGTAATGATCTTCGCCACTTCCCATTGATCAATATATGGTTAATCTGGTTTACTATGACCCCATCAGGTGACTTCCAGGTGAGCCTGTGTATATTTTTATGTGGGAAGATTGTGCCACCGATAATGAAATCATTTTCCAGACAGAAGTCAGCTAGACGTTTGCCATTGTTGTTCATCACACCACATCCATGTTTTTCCATAGCTCTCTTGTGATTGGTATTGTCTGCTCCAACCTTGGAATTCATATCACCCATAATCACAAGTGTATTGTGTTTAGGGACTTTTGAAACTGTAAGTTGTAACTCTTGAAAATACATGTATAGATTTAAATGTGTGAGATTTATTCATCTGTTTTAGTTTTATTTGATGGCTTTTTTGTATTTTTATTTAAATGACAGTGAAATTATGTATTTGTTATTCTGTTAAGAAAGACCACCTGATTTATCTGAGAGCCAGATACAGTCATCAAAAGAGCCACATCCTGCTTGTGAGCCAAAGGTTCCCGACCCCTGACATCGAGTCTCCTGGAGACACCTGGGGTCCAAGCACTGGCACCAACTATCTGATCCTCACCAAGCGCTACAGCCTACCCTGCATCAGACTCACCTGCAGCTACCAGAGTGGATGATGCAGCTATCACAACCCATACAGCGGAGGAGCTTCAACTGCTCATGGACCACTTCAGCCAGGCATGTGAGGTGTTCGGTTGACAATCAGCCAGAAGAAAACGCAAGTCGTGGGGCAGGATACAGGCCCTCCACCTGGTATCAGACTCTCTGATCAGTTGTCCATGACTTTGTGTACCTGGGCTCTACCATCTCTGACTCTCTCTCTCTGGACACAGAGATAGACAGGCACATCAGCAAAGCTGCTACCACAATGGCTTAGACTCAACAAGAGTTTGGACAAATGTAAAATTGACTGAGCACACGAACATCCAGGTATACAAGGCCTGTGTTGAGAGCACACTGCTCTATGGAAGCTAAACAGGCTCAACGCCTTCCACATGCACTGTCTCCGCTGCATTCTGGGCATCACCTGGCAAGACAAGGTCACAAACACCAGCGTAATGGACAGAGCTGTAGTTCCCAGCATGTACAGTCTCCTGAAGCAGAGGCGCCTGCATTGGCTTAGCCACGTTGTGCGCATGAAGATGGAAGAATCCCAAAGGACCTCCTTTATGGAGAACTAGCACAAGGATCCCGTCCCACAGGCAGACCCAAACTCCGCTTCAAAGATGTCCATAAGAGAGATCTGAAAACCCTCAAAATCGACCTATACACTTGGGAAGCCACTGCCTCTGACCTGCCTGGAGACAGTCAGTGAAAATGGGATTGTCAAACTTTGAGGAGACGCTTGCCCACAATTCTGAGGCAGAAAGACAAAGAAGGAAGGCCCAAACCCAGACACACATACAAGCAACTGCATCCATCCCTCCTGGATGTGGGAGAGACTGCCATTCCCTCATCGGCCTGACCATCCACACCAGACGATGTCTTCAACTCCAGCGTGCAAGCCCATAGTCTCTCAAGACTCGGATCCCTAAGAAGAAGAAGAATGGAGATTTATGCTGGCTTTAACACTTTTTGTCCGACGGTGACAAATTTGTCACACAAGAATTAAGAGCCTAAAAATGTAATTTATATCACTACGGGCATCTGGGGAACGAGTGTGACAAATGCGGTACAGTTCCTGTTGAAGCGGAAATTGGTATTGTGTCATTTTTTCCCGTGCTTTGTCAGTTAGGCTCAAGACATCGTGAGTGAGTGACGTCCGGTAGTAATCGTTCAAATTGTCAGTACTAAAAGCAGAGAAAAAATAGAAGAATAATAGAATAAAAAGAATAGAAGGTGGAATTAGAATTATATTAAATATAGAATTCCTCTATAATCACCTGAAGAGAGAGGATGGTTTCACCACCCCTCGAAACAGATCTGTAGTGATAAATGGAGTTTCAATAGAAAGTCTTTGTCCTGTCCTTTTATTTTTGTTTTGTATATATATATATATATATATATATATATATATATATATATATATATATATATATATATATGTATATATATATATATATATATATATATATATATATATATATATATATATAGTGTGTGTGTTTTGATATGAATATGCTTATAATTATTATAAATGTGTACAATTTGTATCAATAAACGTATAAATAAAATTTAAAAATTGTATAAATATATACGACTGGTGAATGTCACTCATTATTCCATTTCACCACTGGTATATCAATCGCCCACAGAATCTTTTATGGCAGGAAAAACATCAGTGTCAAAACTCCTGAGCTGGCCACTTGTGAAGATAGTGACGAATCTGAGACAGAAATGGATTATGATGACGAGGTGGCTGATCCCAATTTCATCCCTGATGATGTGAATTTGGAAAAGGAAATATATCTCGATAAAGAGACTCCTCCAAATGATGTCAGTGTCACCACTGAGCTCGATGGAGATTCGGACGTATCATAGATGAACAAGCCCTAATGCAAACTGCAGCTGATTCTAGGGCAAGCAGAGCAACAAGACGAAATCTCACTCGACAGTGGTCAGTCCTTCAAAATGAACATCCTTCAGTTACAGTGCCCTTCCTTGGTCCTGATCTCCCTTTTTCTCCAGAAATTCTCTCTCCTTTGCAATATTTCAAGTTATTCCTCTCTGAAGATCTCATAGATGTAATAGTTCACAAAACTAACCTTTATTCTGCTGAGAAAACATCAATAAACCTCTAAATGTAACTGGAAAGGAGATGGAACGGTGGCTTGGGCGTGTTTCTTTCTTTTTGATTGTTTGATTACCAAACACTCCAATGCACTGGAGTAGAAAATTATATCCATTATGTGATATTGCCGACAATGTGAGGAGCAGAGATAGGTTTGAAGCAATAAAGAGTAATTTTCACCTTGTGAATAATGCATCACTAAATGGATCATGGTCCGATAAATTTTGCAAAGTGCGACCTATGATTGATCATCTCCAAAGCAAGTTTCGAGCCCTCTCTAAAAGTGAAAACATCTGCGTGGATAAACAGTTGGTTCCTTTCAAGGGAAGGTCATCTGCTAAGCAGTAAATTCCGAACAAACCAAATAAATGGGGATTCAAACTTTTTGTTCGTGCAGACGAAAAGGGAATGTGTACGATTTCATCCCCTACGGTGGAAAGATAGAGCCATTGAGGATCCTCACGTACCTGATCTCAAAGCGAGTGCCAATTCTGTTTTGCATCTCACCTTAAACCATCCCTCCAAAAGTGAATCATCTCTTATTCTTCGACAACTGGTTCACATCCCTTCCTCTGTTTGACCATCTTTCCGGTCGTGGAAAATTTTGCTGAACTCTGAACACCCTTATTTTCATACAAAATAATTTTTTATAAGTTTTTTATTTCAGCGTGATCCATTTTATTTTACATACATCTATAAGTACCATTTGTGTCAGTATTTCTATGCCAAAATATTCTTATAAGGCTCATTTTATACTGCTATTTTTGTAAAAGAGATTTTTTCAAGGTATGTGACATATTGTGATACATTATTGATAATGCAATAAAGGATATGTGATAAAAAAAAATTAAAAAAATATTTTATATATATATCTTCTTCTTCTTTCTTCTTTTCCTTTCGGCTGTTCCCTTCAGGGGTCGCCACAGCAAATGATCTGCCTCCATCTCTCCCTATCCTCTGCATCTTCTACTCTTACTCCAACGACCTTCATGTCCGCCTTCACCGCATCCATAAATCTTCTCTTTGGTCTTCCTCTGGGCCTTTTGCCTGGTAGTTCCAACCTCAGCATCCTACGACCAATATACTCACTATCCCTCCTCTGTACATGTCCAAACCATCTCAATCTAGCCTCTCTGACTTTGTCTCCAAAACATCTAACATGTGCTGTCCCTCTGATGTACTCATTTCTGATCCTATCCATTCTCGTTACTCCCAAAGAGAACCTCAACATTTTCATCTCTGCTACCTCCAACTCTGACTCCTGTCTTTTCCCCAGGGCCACTGTCTCTAAACCATACAACATTGCTGGCCTCATCACCGTCTTGTACCCTTTTCCCTTCATTCTTGCCGATACTCTCCTATCACACATCACACCGGACACTTTTCTCCATCAATTCCTCCATCAATTGCTCTGGATTGTTGAGCCTAAGTACTTAAAATCCTCCACCTTCTTTATCTCTGCCCCCTGTAACCTCAAAGTTCCTCTTGGGTCCTTGTCGTTCACACACATGTATTCTGTCTTACTAAGACTAACCTTCAATCCCCTCCTTTCCAGGGCATACCTCCACCTCTCTAGATTTTCCTCCACTTGGTCTCTGCTCTCACTACAGATCACGATGTCATCTGCAAACATCATAGTCCATGGAGATTCTTGTCTAACCTCGTCTGTTAGCCTGTCCATCACCATAGCAAACAAGAAGGGGCTGAGAGCTGACCCTTGATGCAGTCCCACCTCCACCTTGAACTCTTCTGTCACACCGACAGCACACCTCACCACTGTCTTCCATCTCTCATACATGTCCTGCACCACTCTAACATACTTCTCTGTCACTCCAGACTTCCTCATACAGTACCACAGTTCTTCTCTCGGCACCCTGTCATATGCTTTCTCCAGATCCACAAAGGCACAATGCAGCTCCTTCTGACCTTCTCTGTACTTCTCTATTAACATCCTCAAAGCAAACACTGCATCTGTGGTGCTCTTTCTTGGCATGAAACCAAACTGTTGTTCACAAATGCTGACCTCTGCCCTTAGTCTTGCTTCCACTATTCTTTCCCATAGCTTCATTGTATGGCTCATCAACTTTATCCCTCTGTAGTTGCCACAACTCTGTACATCTCCCTTGTTCTTAAAAATGGGCACAAGCACACTTCTCCTCCATTCCTCTGGCATCTGCTCACTTTCTGGCTGCATTATTTTATTTATATATATATATATATATATATATATATATATATATATATATATATATATATATATATATATATATATATATATATGTGTGTGTGTGTGTGTGTGTGTGTGTGTGTGTGTCCATCATCTGATCAGAAGCGTTTGTTGTGTGCCTTCAGCAGAAACCACTTTCCTGTTCATCCATGGCTTCTAATTATGTTATGTGATGATCTGTTTGTCTGTGGTAACACTGTCAACTGTGGTGTTGATGTTTGACAGTACTGAGTGAGTGAGTTAATGTTTGTATTACAGCCACAGGTGGCTTGAGAGGCAAACATACTCAAATCTGTGTCATTAAACCTGTCCTGAAGTACAGAGTCTACCCCCATAGGCCATACCTTGATGGTCTTCACAGATGGCTTCACATTGTTAATGAGTGGTGTGTATTTGGGGTGACAAAAAGAGATTTAGTGGGGGAGGGGGTTGCCTTGTAGGCTACAATGATGTGAGCATAAACATGGTCCAAAGTGTTGTCCCCTCTGGTGCAACAAGATACATGTTGGTTAAATTTGGGAAGCACTGACTTGTGGTTAAAGTTGCCCACTACGATGAATGTGGCTTCTGAGTGTGTAGTTTGTTGTTTGCTAATGGCTGCATGATGTTCATTAATAACAAGCATTAGCATATGGAGCTGTTATTAGAGTGGAAGTACTCCCTTGGCCAATAGAAAGGTCTACACTTATCCATAAGAAACTCTTGGTTACCTGAGCAGTGTCTTCAAACAATGACAGAGTTGGTGCACCAAACCTTGTTGACACAGATGCACAATCCTCTGCCTTTTGGCTTCCCAGAGGTCCTCTGCTGTTCTGTCTGCCCAGTGAATATGGTGCCCAGCTAGCTCGATAGCATTGTCGGGTATTCCTCTGTGTAGTCATGTCTCCATGAATATCATGACATTACAGTTTATAAGTCTCCTGCTGTTTGTGATCCAAAGTCATTACTCATCCATCTTGTTCACCATGGACGGCAAAAAAAATGGTGGTTAAAGAAAGCCAGTGCAATGTTAGCTTAAATTAGCTCTTAGCCCTCCTTAATTCCCTCACCTTTGTTTGCAGTGTATGCCGCCTGCGAGCACTTCCAGTTGGCCAAGTAGCCTGCATAGCATCGGGTGTTCTTTTGAGCTCCGGGATCAGATGGAGGTTGCTGATAAAACAGTTGATAATTTTCTAATTCGATATCCAGAAGTTCTTGCCAGGTGTAAGATGTGAGCGAGAACCAAAATGAGTCAGTGTAGGTTACTTTGCAACAGTGGACCAAATGCAATTTGAACAAAACACAATATGTAGCTGCACAGTTTAAGGAGTGGTTTAGAAAGCCTTTATGAAGCCTAAAAAATGTTTTATTATTATTATTAGTCTAATACATGTTAAAAAGATTCATCTATCATGTGGACAATGTCTCCGGGCGATGGATATGGTAGAGGCTGGGGTGAGCTGCGATGAGGAAGCGAGACATATGGGTTGTACGAAACCCACCATTAGAAACTTAACTTGCACTCCACAATATGACAGGGTCAGTTGATGACAGCCTAAATCCAGACAGAAAGAGAATGTTGACTCCCAAACAGAATCGCGACATTTGGTTACAGCATTTGTGAGACCAATTTTGGCATGCAGTACCACCGCAAATTGCTGACTATATCACTGCAAACCACCACTTGTAACATTGCAAATCACCACCTATAATGCTACAAATCACCATCTGACCACCGCAAATTATCCCCGGTATCAACAAAAAGGCCATACACAATACTGACTGTTGTGACTTTCACTTTGGCAGGTCCTATTTTATTTTGTTGTTTTTCATGTGGATAATATATTTTGGACATTTTTTGTTTGTTGTTTTTTTGAAGCCTACCTACTAAAGAAATTACCCATATTACAAACATCTTACTGGGTTATCAAGGCCGGCCATGACTCTCACTATCTCTGGTGAGAGGCTGTTAAAGAACGATTGCTGACTTTCATCAATAGTTGCAAAGCCTGCATATTTCTCTTCAAGATGGCGCTGGGCAACCTGCAGCCAGTTACAGGAGCTCTTCACCTTGTTTCCCCACTTTTTCTCTTTTCTATTGTATATAGGTGTGTTTCTTTATATTTTTTCAAAGTTTCTTTTTCTTTTTTCATTCCTACATTTGGGAAGCCCACTTTTACAATGCTTTTGTTTTGCTTTGCACTTTTACTTTCACTTTTTGTATTGACATCAGGAAACCCATTCACCGGCGACTCTGAACAACGCAGGTTTTACACACGTGAGACCCCGCAGCCCCTCTCTCCTTCATGCAGAAAAGCCTGTTGTTCCCAGGGACATACAGAGAAAAAGGAGAGGCTGTAGAGGGGGACGAAAGACGCGGAGTACAGAAATTCCCTCTGTCATGATGGGAAATGTCCGCGCTATCATCGACAAGACCGAGGAGCTGGCGACGCTGACCCAGGAGCAGAGGGAGTACCGGGATTGTAGCCTCATGTGTTTTTCGGAGACGTGGCTGAATGAACACACACCGGACTCTGTGGTTTCCTGAACAAACTTACACTTGCGCGTGCAGATCAGAGTGTGGCGGAAAGCGGAAAGAAGAAAGGAGGGGGCTTGGCGGTCTATGTGAATGAACAGTGGTGCAACCCGGCCAACGTGCACGTGAAGGAACAGCTGTGCATGCGGGACCTGGAGCTGCTCACGGTGAGCGGGCGGCCATATTATTTACCAAGGGATTTTTCACACGTGATTGTGTTTTGCGTGTACTTTCTGCCCTCGGCTGATGCGACGGCTGCGTGTGAACGCCTCCACAGCGCTGTCAGTCAGATGCAGACTTGTCACCCCTGCGCCATGATTCTGATCAGCGGGGACTTTAACCACGCCTCTCTCTCTCCGCCTCTCTCCCGACGTCCACGCAGTATGTGCAGTGCACCACGAGAGACAATAAAATGTTGGACTTGCTCTATGCAAATGTGAAGGATGCTTACACCTCCATCCCCCTCCCCCCCACTGGGCTGCTTAGATCACAATCTTGTCTACCTGCTCCCCCAATACACACCCAGGGTGCGAAAGGAACCTTTGCAGAAGAGGTCTGTGAAAGTGTGGACCGAGAAGACCAAAAAGAGGCTTAGGGACTGTTTCTAGACCACAGACTGGAGCATGCTCTGTGACTCCTTTGGTGATGACATCGATGGCCTCACACACTGTATCACTGATTACATGAACTTCTGCATGGACAGCACTGTGCCAACATGGTCACCCCTGAGCTCAAAGTCCTCCTGAACCAGAAGAAGAGGGCTTTCATCTCGGGAGATAGACAGGAGCAGAAGAAAGTCCAGCGTGAGCTCCAGTGGAGGATCAGGAGGGCCAAGAAGGATTATGGGAAGAAGATGGAGGAGAAGCTGGCTCAGAACAACGTGCGGGACAGCTGGAGAGGACTAAAGACTATGTCTGGATTTGGGCAGAGTGTCAGAGGGACAGCTGATGGTGACCAGCGAATGAATTAAACTGTTACTTCAACAGGTTTGATTCTCCTCCCTCCCCCTCTGCCCCCCCCTCCCTGTTCCCCCCTCTTCACATGTCTCCAGACAAGCGGACACCTCCCCCTCCCCAGGCCAACTTCACCTGACTGCAGCAGCCCCACAGACACATCCCTCTCCCTCTGCAACCCATCCCAGTCCCCCCTCTCCCTCACGTCAGACCAGGTGAGGAGACAGTTGAGGCGACTAAATCAGAGGAAATCTGCAGGACCAGATGGCATCAGTCCTAGGCTGCTGAGGACCTGTGCGGACCAGCTCTGTGAGATCCTATGCTAACTCTACAACCTGAGCCTCAGCCTGGCGAAGGTTCCTGCCATGTGGAAGACCTCCTGTGTGGTCCCAGTTCCTAAAACAGCTCAAGTCAAGGAACCGGCCCACTACAGACCTGTCACCCTGACCTCCCACCTCATTAAGACCATGGAGAAGGTCCTCCTCGACCATCTCCGCTCTGTGGTGAGCCCCACCCTAGACCCCCTGCAGTTCGCCTACAGGCCCAACATTGGGGTAGAAGATGCCGTCATCTACCTTCTGCAGCGGGCGCTCACCCACCTGGAGATCGCCGGTAGCGCTGTGTTCTTTGACTTCTTCAGTGCCTTCAACACCATCAGGCTGGCGCTTCTGCGGGGGAAACTGGAGGATGTGGGAGTGGACGGATATCTTGCTGCCTGGATCATCAACTACCTCACTGACCATCCACAGTACGTGCAGTTGCGCAGCTGTGAGTCAAAGGTGGTAGTCTGCAGCATGGAGGCACCCCAGGCCACCGTCCTCTCACCTTTCCTCTTCACCATCTACATTCACCTATAACACGGACAGCTGCCACCTCCAGAAGTTCTCTGATTACTCCGCCATCGTGGGCCCTGTGTCAGAGGGGAACAAGCTGGAGTACCGGTCTGTCATCGTCGACTTTGTGGACTGGTCTGAGCGCAACCACCTGTGCTTAAACACTAGTAAGACGAAGGAGATGGTGGTCGACTTCAGGAGAAGCACACCAACACACTCACTGGTAAACATCCAGGGACAGGACATTGAGACAGTGGACAGTTTCAAGTACCTGGGCGTTCACCTCAACATTAAACTGGACTGGTGCCACAGCACTAACACCCTGTTCAAGAAGGGCCAGAGTCGCCTCCACCTTCTGAGAAGACTTAAGTCCTTTGGAGTGTGCAGACCTCTGCTCAGGACATTTTATGACTCTGTGGTGGCCTCTGCAATCCTCTACGCTGTTGTCTGCTGGGCCCTGGGCAGCACACGGCGGGACAGAAAGAAACTGAACAAGCTGGTCAGGAAGGCCAGCTCTGTCCTGGGCTGCCCACTGGACTCTGTGGAGGAGGTGGCTGAGAGGAGGATGGTAGCCAAGCTCACATCCATCATGGACAACAGCTCTCATCCACTGCACCAGACTGTAGAGGAGCTGAGCAGCTCGTTCAGTGGACGACTGAGACATCCTCAGTGCAGAAAGGAGCCCTACTGCAGGTCTTTCATCCCCACCGCTGTCAGACTGTACAATGCCACTTTGTAACGGTCTGTGAAGAAACCGGTTAGATGCAATAAAAAACCCGTGCAATAAACCACGTTAATCAACCACATCTACCCAACTGTGCCTGTGAACCATATCAATCCATCTACTCTGCACTCAAGATACATGTACAATTGTATATTAGCCAGTCTACAAAGTTTTTTTATTGTATATTATTATTATTAAGAAGAAAAAAAAAACAAAAAAAAAAAACAAAAAAAAAAACAAAACAAACAAACAAACAAACAAAAAAAAAAAAAAAATATATATATATATATATATATATATATATATATATATATATATAGAGAGAGAGAGAGAGAGAGAGAGGGAGTTTTTTTGTTTGTTTTGTTTTGTTTTTTGTTTTTGTTATTTTTATATTTTATTGTTCTGTTCTAATTATGACTCAAGGATGTTACACCTTTCTGAGCTATTTTGCACCCCCCCCTGATGGTACTTCAAGACCCTGTAACAGCAAATTTCTCCATTGTGAGATTAATAAAGCTGTATCTTATCTTATCTTATCTTAGTCATCATAGTGCATTTCTGTCTTGCGATGGCCTGGCGAGCTGTGAGTGTGATGGATGGGTGAGCTGGTAAAGGTGTACTCTACTCTCGCTCGGAGTCAGTTGAGATGGGTGCCAGCCTCAACATGAAAATGAATGAATCAATGCATAGTTTTGGGTACCAGAATAAAAATCATGTTTAAAATTGTGGTCTGAAAGTTTTTAATGATATCAGTATACTTATAGTAGGTACCCCAAGGCATTTTTTGTTTGTTTGTTTGTTTGTTTGTTTTATATAACAATCTCTCATATAGCAGTTCATCAGAAAGAATGTAAAAAAATAAAATAAAATTAATTAAAAAAAAAATCATGAATAAGATACCCTTATTGGTTCAAAAGATACTGTATTTTAAACATCTACATGATGGTACTGGTCGCAGGTCCATTTTACATTAAAATTCTTATTCATCTGTGTATACAAATTGTATTTTTTTTTAAATTAATTATTATCTGCATGTTAAATTTTAAAAAATGTTATTCCTAAAAATGGGGAAAAAAAGTTCCACTTGTTAAAATTCACTAGTCTTTTCATTCTTTTTCGGATTTTTCATGGGTTATTTATACTTTGAAAAAGTATTCACGCACTACGAGCTACATCTGAAGAACCTTTCTAGTCTCCTATATTTTCAAAAAGTGTAGCACACTTCAGGGAGTGTTCAGTTTGTCAGGCTTGGCACAAGTGCCTAGTTTGCCTTTTCCAAAATTGTGAACTTCAGTGCGACAATCACCAAAATTTATGTACAACACCCTTTTATAAAGGGTTCTAAGTGGATTCATAAGACAATAAAGGGTTCTTAGCCATTCAAAAAATTTTTGTGACAGAGAAACTCTGTTGTAGTCCTTCCAGAGAGACAGCTGAAAAATTAACGGATAGCTTAAGCGGACATCTGATACATCATAATTTTTCAATTCAGTTCATCAGTTGATTTTCTGTAACCACTTAATCCTAATTAGAGTTGAGGGGAGGCAGGCACCCATCCCAGCCGACTCTGGGCAAGGGCAGAGTATACCCTGGACAGCTCGCCAGGCCATCACAGGGCAGAAACACTCTGACGGCTTTGCAGCTACTCTTGTCGAAAGTAAGCAATGTTTTTTTTTTTTGTTGATGTTTTTTTTTTGTTTGTTTTTTTTTAACATGAACTTCACACCATAGACAGTGAGAGACATGTCCGGCCTTTGATAACCCAATTATCGGCACTGGGGGGACAGTGACAACCTTGTGAAGAGTGGGACTCAAACCCCCAACCTTAAGATCAGTGATCAGGCACCCTATACCACTAGTCCACCACTACCCACATCATCATTTTTTGTGAAAGAAAATGATCTGGTGATAAAAGTTGTCTCTGTTACCACTCTAGGCTGTCACGATACCACAGATTATGTACGTCACTATCTGTTTTGGAGTAAGTGAGAACTATGATCCTATCACTCTCTTATTCTTTTCCTTTCAGCTTTTCCCTTCAGGGGTCGCCACAGCAAACCATCCGCCTCCACCTCACCCGATCCTCTGTATCCTCTACTCTTACTCCAACTACCTTCATGTCTTCCTTCACCACATCCATAAATCTTCTCTTTGGTCTTCCTCTAGGCCTTCTGCCTGGTAGTTCCAACCTCAGCATCCTACTACCAATATACTCACTATCCCTCCTCTGTACATGTCCAAACCATCTCAATCTAGGCTCTCTGACTTTGTCTCCAAAACCTCTAACATGCGCTGTCCCTCTGATGTACTCATTCCTGATCCTATCCATTCTCGTTACTCCCAAAGAGAACCTCAACATTTTCATCTCTGCTACCTCCAACTCAGACTCCTGTCTTTTCCCCAGGGCCACTGTTTCTAAACCAAACAACATCACTGGCCTCATCACCCTCTTGTACACTTTTCCTTTCATTCTTGCCGATACCTTCCTATTGCACATCACACCAGATACTTTTCTCCAACCATTCCAACCTGCCTGCACACGCTTCTTCACCTCTTTTCCACACTCTCCATTGCTCTGGATTGTTGAGCCTCAGTACTTAAAATCCTCCACCTTCTTTATCTCTGCTCCCTGTAACCTCACCATTCCTCTTGGGTCCTTGTTGTTCACACACATGTATTCTGTCTTACTGAGGCTAACCTTCATTCCTCTCCTTTCCAGGGCATACCTCCACCTCTCTAGATTTTCTTGCACTCGTTCTCTGCTCTCACTACAGATCACAATGTCATCTGCAAACATCATAGTCCATGGAGATTCTTGTCTAACCTCATCTGTCAGCTTGTCCATCACCATAGCAAACAAGAAGGGGCTCAGAGCTGACTCTTGATGCAGTTCCACCTCCACCTTGAACTCTTCTGTCACACCGACAGCACACCTCACCACTGTCTTACATCTCTCATACATGTCCTGCACAACTCTAACATACTTCTCTGCCACTCCAGACTTCCTCATGCAATACCACAGTTCCTCTTTCGGCACCCTGTCATATGCTTTCTCCAGATCCACAAAGGCACAATGCAGCTCCGTCTGACCTTCTCTGTACTTCTCTATTAACATCCTCAAGGCAAACACAACATCTGTGGTGCTCTTTCTTGGCATGTAACCAAACTGTTGTCTACTATGATCCTAAACTATGTATATGGATGTATACTATGATCCTATCACTTTGAAGCTCTATTTCAGCTGTTACATGTTAGGTCACTGAAGCCTGTCACTGCCAACACTGGTTAAAGGGCTAACCATCACAGGGCATCACATACAGCCAGCCATGCTCACATCCACACCTAATTGCAATTTGGAACAGACAATCAATGTACATGTCTTTAGGCTGTAGAAGGAAACCAGTGTACCCATGTAAGCACAGGGAGAACATGCAAACTCCACCCAGAAACGCCCTTGCCGAGCCTGGGACTTCTTGCTGTGAGGCAGACGTGTTAACCACTATGCCCCATTACTGTCCCTTCCTGAGACCGTCTTTACTGTTATTAATTCAGTTTATTATGAATTAATATTTCATTTCCTTTTCTTTTAAAAGCCAGTGCTCCTCTTCCATAATGCCTTACATATCTTTTCAAAGTTCTCCGCATGTGTCATTCCTTCTCACACCCTCACCTCCTCTTTTACACAAAGCTGAAAATAAATGAGAGAAAAAATAAACCCTTTCAGGAGAAAAAAAAATAAAAATCTACTGACAAAATTCTTTTCTTCCCCGGCGTGGGTGACAGCTCCATTAGCACGGACAGCCTGGAAGAATTACAGCTCTAATCGCACTTCCTGCTATCAGAGGAATTAAAAGTTTAATTTCACGCAGAACAGCTCAACGGGTAGTGCAGCCTCATCTCGGACTATTGTTAGGACGTGAAATGGAAAGACAAATGTGGCATTTCAATTAGCTGAAAAACAAATTACATGTAATAAGTCCTTCCTTACTCTGATACACACTATCCGAGTTAGCAGGTGTTGTTCATTTCAATGCATTATGTGATAACTTACTCAGTAAAGACAGTTGATTGGCTTTGATACCCGAAAAAGTTTATGTAGTTATTTAATTGTATTAATTATTTTTATTACATTTTTGTATTTATAATGAATAATAAAAAGTGGACAAAATTTATGAATCTCACAAAAAAAATTGTGTTGGTTTTCCATTCTTTTTACATGCATCATATTAGCATTAGGCCTCTGTCAGTCTCGATGGACTGTGGTGCTGTGCTCTGACTGGCATCCTGGCTGAAGATACTCTCCAGTGCGCAGAGCCGGGGTAGGAAGTATGGAGGACAGGCTGTTACCCAAGCAACAAGTCCCCCATATTGGCGCCACCGGAAGGATCCAATGGAAGGGCAGAAGCCGATACGACTGAGTTCCAGTGCCGCTGCAGGAATTGCCAGAACGTTGCTATGAACAAAGTGCTTCAGGGGGCTCCGACTCCCTATTAGAAACACGCTGAAGGCTATGCAGCTACTCTTGACGAAAGTCAGCAATGTTTTTTTTTACATAAACCTCTCACCATGGACAAGGCCTTTGATAACCCAATTAGCTACACTGGGTTATATTGGTATATTATATACTATATTATACAGTACTTTTTAGAAAGCATACATTTTCTAGTAGTCTGAGTCCCAGACTTGGTGAGGGTGTTTCTGTGTGGTTTGTGCATATTCTGTCCGTGCCAGCATCCCTGCACTCTGGTTTCCTCCCACAGTCCAAAGACATGATGTTGTAGAAGGTTTAAACAGCCTGTGGGATGAATGAGTGACCTTTCTGATCCTTTCACCTTCATTTCAATCCCCTTTTAAAACAATGTACTTGTGAGGTTCTTTAAATTGATTGTGGGTGGGGTTTATTTTAAGGGAGGCTGGAAATAATTGTTATTTCAGGATAAGCCACACACATAATAATTCCTAACCAGACTTTTTAATAGCTCTGAGAAATTGACTTTGTCCATGACTGACTTTGAGTTTTTAAACATTTATAATATATAAAAGATGATGCATAACAAATTTAAGATTTATCGTTAATTATTTATTTCCTGTTGTCTTTTAGCAATAGGACTAATAGATATTTGACAGCTCACAGTTTACTTTGTTACCTAACAGGATAATTATAATCACAGAGTTGCAAATTGCTTCCATTTAGAATTTATTGCACTATAAATTGGCTGTACAAGTCATTACTTCCTGCCCAGTATGGTCCACTGAGTAAAGCAGCATTTAGAACTCAGAAAACGCAAAGGTTTTAATGATTTTGTTTCCTGCTCAATTTCAGCTACAATAAGACCTTTATAGGACTTGTTTGTTATTATTTGGTATACCCAGAGGAAACCAATGCAAACAAGAGGAAAAAATGAACAGAATTCCATACAGAATTACCCGAGCTCGGGACTAAAATCCAGGAACATCTTACTGTGAGGCAGACATGTTAACCACTGTATTACTATTTTAGTGAAGCTGATTCATTCATTTTCTGAACTGTGTAATCCTAATTAGGGTCACAGGGAAGCTGGTATCCATCTCAGCCGACTCTGGGCAAGGGCAGAGTACACCCTGGATGGCTCGCCAGGCCATTGAAGGGCAGAAACAAGTTGACGGCTATACAGCTCCTCTTGACAAAAGTCAGCAAAGGCTCTTCTACATGAACCTCTCACCATAGAGAGTGAGAGACATGGCCGGCCTTTGATAACCCAGTTAGCTGCACAGGGGGTGGGGGGTGGGGGTTTGAGAGTGGGGCTCGAACCTCCAACTTTTGGTAACCACCAAGAGTCCATCGCAGGGGCAGGGACAACCCTTTGAGAGTGGGGCTTGAACCCCCAAACTTGGGATCAGTAATCCAGCACCTTACCACCAGGCCACCACTGCCCTGTTATTTATTCATTCATTCATTTTCTGTAATCTAATTAGGGTCGTGGAGAGACTGGCACCTATCCCAGCCAACTTAGGCGAGGGTGAGTACACCCTGGACAGCTCACCAGATCCAACACTTTACCACCAGGCCACCAGTGCCCCTTTATTGAAGCTTTTTATTATTTTTTTTTACTTATTTTTCTTTAAATTTATTTTATTTTATTTTATTTTATTTTATTATATTCATACACTGTCTCAGCCACCTTACAGTAAATCAGAGCTTGCACTATACTTCTCCGCACACGTTCCACTAATTACACTGTATAAGGACTCTGTTCCCACATGCTCAGTGGGAATTAGAGCACCTGTATGTTGGTGCCACCGCATATTAAGCTTGTGTTCTTCGTGATGGATTACAGTGTTTTGATGTTTTCCTGCATCCTACTTTTTGTTTTGTTTTGTTTTTTTCTTTGACATTCTGTTTGTCCTTCTGAATGATTTCTTTGTGTTATTGTCTGTGACTTGACCATATTTTGAACCATATGTCTGTGCTTCATTAAATTCCCCATTTTACTCCATTTGCATCTACCTTCATCTCTGCTGCAAAGCAGTGTGACGACCAATATACTCTGTATGTGTGGTGAAAAACAGTGTTCTGTATATACTCCTACAAGAACCTGTTATTTAGAAAATAGGGACGTGTTTATGTAAGTAAAATGCAGTCATAACTATTCATTCATTTTCTCCACTGTTTAAGAGTAATTACGGCCGGGTACACCCTTAACAGCTTGAAAGACAATTGAAAGGCAAGACGTATACAACCATTCACCCACACACGCACACACACACACATACATAAGAAAACCCATGCAAACAAATGCAAACTCCACACAGTTACAGTCAAGCCAAGGCCTTCTTACTGTGAGGCAGATGTGCTAACCACTGTGTCAACATGTTATAAGTACAGGGATCCCTCACTTTCTGCGGTTAATTGGGAATCGAGATCCCCTGGGACCACCGATTTCCACAAAGTAGGATCGACCCCCGTGACTTACGTATAGTAATTGTATATGTGTACAGACGCTCCCCAACTTACGTTTTTGTTCGGTTGCAGATGGCCGAACGTAAGTTGAAAAAAACAAAACAAAAAACAAAACGTAAGTTGTTACTGTATGTTCCAGTGATGTATGGCATTCATACTGTACTACACATCCATAAATACCATTACCGTATCTCATAAAACTCATAACATTGTAAAATAATATCAAATATATAAAACAATACCAATATTAATTTCAAATAAATTAAATTCAAGCAAAATAATTTCAAATAGATCAATTTTTATCAAATTCACCCATCAAATATCAAATACAGTATCAAATATAACCTTTAACATGCCCTCTGATGCGGTCTTTCTGCTTGTAAATGGTTCCAATGATCGACGGTTGGTCACTTTACATGAAGCTGAGCTGCATCACTTTACATGAAGCTGAGCCGAGTCACTTTACACGAAGCTTAAAACAGCCAATCAACGCTTACAATATGTGAGACGCGCCACCAAAAGTAGCTCACTTGCTTGTGCTTAATACAAAGCATGCGTTATCCAGACTTCCGGTCTTTCAAGTGAGCAAGGGCACCATTGAATACTTGTTTAGTACTCAGCCTGCACTGATGTGAATCACCAGCAGAGTGGAGAGTTCTCTTTCTTTTCTGAATTCAGGTTTTCATTAATTTTACAACTCTCTTTGCTTAACTGAGTATGCATGGTAGATTGCGCCGATCTGAGCAGATAGTTAGTTCAGTCTTGGGAAAACTGGAAATTCCGGCCTATGCCGGAAAACTTGCATCCATGCTAGTAGGCTTATGCTTCTGACCAACCATATTTGCTTAGGGTTACAAAAGTCCGTAAAAACAGTGTCAACCCAAAGATCACAGAGACGATATCTTAACACAAGGGTAACACGCAGTGAACTGGGAAGAAGCAGGGGCACGTTCAGTCTGTCATTTGTAAACAATGGACACAGTATCATTACGTCATTGTGTCATTATGTCAGCGTACTACATAGGTACGTCTCATAGTACAGTGAGCACACTAAACTCAAAATTTGACTTTTTTTTTTGAAAAAAAAGTAAAATTGAAAAAATGTAAAACGAGTGAACATGAGCGATTATATAATACCAATAAATACATATTCAACATTATAAATGCTAAAAATAGCAATTAAACATTCAAATATAATTCATAAGATGTAAATAAAATATAAATACACACACATACAGACTCGAACATGTACACATACAGATGCACACCTCACATAAAAATGTAAATAGTTTTGTTGGGTTGTTTTTTTGTTTGTTTGTTTGTTTGTTTTTGTTTTGGGGGGTTTTCATAATTGACCTTGTTTTGTGGCCTTTTCCTTAACTTCTCACCTATTTTTCTTTAATTTCTTTATTTTTTATTTTTCGATAAATATTTTTGAAAAACCCGTGATGCAGTGAAATCGCAGGAACTGAAGCAGAAAGTAGCAAGGGATCATATGAAAATATTTGAATGTGGTAGTGCTCTGTATTGGATGTTATCATGCACAGCTTGAAAAAGTGAAGGATCCACAGGACACTACTTTGTTTGTGTCTTATTGTAGTCTATGTCATGCTATTCTAGGTTACACTACTTCAAGTACAGCCTGACTCCTGGACACTCTACTATTGTGCTATGTCACTTTTCACTGTTATACTGTACATGTTATACATGTTGTTCCAGCCAAAACAAGGATGTCCAAGTTATGAGCCTGAAATAAAGAAAGGTGATGAACAGTGGAACAGTGCTGTGGAGAAGTCTTGTTATCTAAGCGACTTCCTCTGGAAGAATGCCAGTATAGACATTATGATCACAGCACAGATAAGAAAAGTGAGTGCCGCCTTTGGAAAATTGCACCACAGACTCTGGTCAGATCATGGACTCCGCCTCAGCTCAAAAATCAATGTCTAGTGCACAGTTGTACCAACTACTCTTATGTATGGTAGTGAATCCCGGACCATGTACTGGCAGCATATTAAAACAATTGACCAATTTTATCTTACATACCTTCATAAAATCCTGGAAGGAATAAATACCCAACTGTACTGCACTTGAGTGTTGTGAGATCGAGGGAATGAAAGCTCTACTGATTAAGAGCCAATTCTGCTGGGATGGATATCATGTACATATGGAGGAGAGCTGAATACCCAAAACTCTCGAATATTGGGAATTAGTCAGCAGTTGGTATACACAAAATAATGTAGTGTGTGTGTGTGTGTGGGGGGGGGGGGGACCAGTGTCTCTCCCTCACGCCAGTCCGAAGCCCGGATAAATGCAGAGGGTTGTGTCAGGAAAAGCATCCGACATAAAACCAATGCCAAACTTTTTCATGCAAATTACAGATAGTACCTCCATACCGGATCGGTCGAGGCTCGGGTTAACAACAACCGCCATCAGTGCTGTTAACCAACAGGGTGCTGGTGAAAATTGCGACTACTGTTGGTTGAAGAAGGAGAGGCGAAATGCGTGTCCGTAGGCAGAGAGAGAAGAGGACAAGCATGAGTCGAGGACTGAGAGTAGGGACTTTGAATGTTGGAACTATGAAAGGAAACGATAAAGAGCTAGCTGACATGATGCAGAGGAGGAAGGTGGGCATACTATGTGTTCAGGAGACCATGTGGAAAGGTAGCAAAGCTAGAAGCTTAGGAGCAGGGTTTAAGCTGTTTTATCATGGTGTGGGTGGGAAGAGGAATAGAGTAGAAGTCATCTTGAAGGAGGAGTTTGTCGGGAATGTTCTAGAAGTGAAAAGAGTGTCAGAAAGAGTGATGAATTCAAGTTAGAATTTGAAGGTGTGGTGTTCAATGTTGTTAGTGCTTATGCCCCATAGGCAGGATGTGAGCTAAAAGAGAAGGAGATATTCTGGAGTGAGTTATATGAAGTGATGCAGAGTACCCCCAGAGGTGAAAGAGTGGTCACTGGTGCATACTTCAATAGACATGTTGGTGCAGGAAACAGAAGGGACGAGGAAGTGATGGGTAGGTTTGGCATCCATGACAGGAACACAGAAGGACAGATGTTGATAGATTTTGCAAAAATGATGGAAATGGCTTTGGTGAATAGTTTCTTCCAGAAGAGACAGAAGCATCGGGTGACATAAAAGTGGAGGTAGGAGCACACAGGTAGACTACATCTTGTGTAGACGATGCAGTTTGAAGGAAGTCAGTGACTGCAAAGTGGTAGTGGGTGAGAGTGTGGCCAAACAGCATAGGATGGTGGTGTGCAGGATGAGGCTGGTGGTGAGGGAGGTGAAGACAAAGTGGTGGAAGCTGAAAAAGGAAGAGGGTCGTGTTGTCTTCAAGGAGGATTGAAACAGGTTTTGGGTGGTCAGGAAGTGCTTCCAGATGACTGGACAACCACAGCAAATGTGATCAGGTAGACATATAGGAGAGTACTTGGTGTGTCCTCTGGAAGGAAAGTAGATAAGGAGACTTGGTGGTGGAATGAGGAAGTGCAGGAGTGTGTACATAGGAAGAGGTTAGCTAAGAAGAAGTGGGACATTGAGAGGACCGAAGAGAGTAAACAGGAGTACAGGGAGACACAGCATAAGGCGATGGTAGCGGTGTCAAAGGCCAAACAGAGGGTGTATGATGACTTGTATGTTAGGTTGGACAGTAAAAAGGGAGAAAATGATTTATACAGGTTGTCACCGAGAGATAGAGATGGGAAGGACATGCAGCAAGTTAGATTGATAAAGGATAGATAGGGAAATGTATTGACTGATTACAGAAGTGTGCTGGGAAGATGGAAAGAGTACTTTGAAGAGCTGATGAATTAGGAAAAAGAGAGAGAAAAAAGAGTAGAAGAGGTGACAATTGAGGAGCAGGAAGTAGCAAAGATTAGTGAGGGTGAAGTGAGGAGGGCACTGGAGAGGATGAAGAGTGGAAAGGCAGTTGGTCCTAATGATATACCTGTGGAGGTATGGAATTGTCTAGGTGAAGTAGCAGTAGATTTTCTGAGAAGATCATTCAACAAGATCTTAGCGAGTGAGCAGATGCCGGAGGAATAAGTGTGCTGGTGCCCATTTTTAAGAACGAGGAAGACGTGCAGAGTTGTGGCAACTACAGAGGGATGAAGTTGATGAGCCATATGATGAAGTTAGGGAAAGAATAGTGGAAGCTAGACTAAGGGCACAGGTCTGCATTTGTGATCTACCATTTGGTTTCATGCCAAGAAAGATCACCACAGATGCAGTGTTTGCTTTGAGGATGTTAATGGAGAAGTATAGAGAAGGTCATAGGGAGCTGCATTGTTCCTTTTTGGAGCTGGAGAAAGCATATGGCAGTGTGCCGAAAGAAGAACTGTGGTATTGCATGAGGAAGTCTGGAGTGGCAGAGAAAGATGTTAGAGTGGTGCAGGACATGTATGAGAGATGTAAGACAGTGGTGAGGTGTGCTGTCGGTATGACCGAAGAATTCAAGGTGGAGGTGGGACTGCATCAAGGATCAGCTCTGAGCTCCTTCTTGTTTGTGATGGTGATGGACAGGCTGACAGACAAGTTGAGACAAAAATCTCCATGGACTATAATATTTGCAGATGACATTGTGATCTATAGTGACAGCAGAGAACAAGTGGAGGAAAATCTAGAGTGGTGGAGGTATGCCCTAGAAAGAAGAGGAATGAAGGTTAGCCTCATTAAATCAGAATACATGTGTGTGAATGAGAAGGACCCAAGAGGAATGGTGAGGTTGCAGGGAGCAGAGATAAGGAAGGTGGAGGATTTTAAGTGTCCGGTGTGATGTGTGATAAGAAGGTATCGGCAAGAATGAAAGGCAATGTGTACAAGACGGTGTTGAGGCGAGCAATGTTATGGTCAGTGCTGGCTGGCTGAATCAACTCTTCTTTAATCATTGCAGGCGCTGGCCAGGGGTGTGGCGGTTGCCAGGAGGCAAGTTCCAAGCAGAGCGCACCTGGTCCCTCTGAGAGTAACGAGAATGGATAGGATCAGGAATGAGTACATCAGAGGGACAACCCATGTAAGATGATTTGAGGACAAAGTCAGAGAGGCTCGATTGAGATGGTTTGGACATGTACAGAGGAGGCATAGTGAGTATATTGGTAGTAGGATGTTGAGGTTGGAACTACCTGGCAGAAGGCCCAGAGGAAGACCAAAGAAGAGATTTATGGATGAGGTGAAGGAAGACATAAAGGTCGTTGGCGTAAGCAAAGAAGATGCAGAGGACAGGGTGAGATGGAGGCAGATGATTTGCTGTGGCGACCTCTGAAGGGAACAGCTGAAAGGAAAAGAAGATTGGTATGCACAAGGGAGACAGTCCAAGAGACACAAGGATGTCTTGAAACCTAGTCTGAAAGCAACAGCTTTGAAAGGCAAGCATTCAACTGCTGACACTGGTGATCAACCTCTCATGATGAACTCCAGAAATTTTAGGAATCCAGGAAGCAAAGAGCTCTGTTCATAGCTTTAGGTCTATTTACTGTTCCTGTGCTCCTGTCCTGAGTATGATATTACTGAGTTTCTGTACTATTTTACACAATTGTGTTAATGTACTTTATTTTAAGGGCAGTGTTTGCCTGGTGTTAAAGGTGCTGGATCACTAATCCCAAGATTGGGGGTTCAAGCCTGGTTGTCACTGTCCCTCCAGTGCAGCTATTGGGTTATGAAAGGCCGGCAATGTCTCTAACTGTTTATGATGTTAGGCATGTTAAAGAACCATTGTTGATTTTGGATAAGAGTCGCTACCTAGCTGTCAGCGTATTTCTTCCCTGCAATGGCCTGGCGAACTGTTCAGGGTGTACTCTGCCCTCTCCCGGAGTCAGCTGAGATGGGCACCAGCCTCCCTGCAACCCTAATTAGGATTAAGCGGCTACAGAAAAGGAATATACTGTATTTTATACTTCACTACACTGCTCCGTTACTTTGTATTTCCACTGGACATTATGTCACCACATCACGATACTCACAATACTGTTACATTAATCCCTTTTATATTACTCTTATACTCACCTCTTTACACTGGTGTGTTACATTATTGTCTTACACTACTTTGATACACTCCTCTGTCTCACACTGCTGTCTTGCTCAAATCTATTACACTTTTCTGTGCTGAACTATCACTAGTTTCTTACACTCCTGTGTTACACCCATCTGCGCTACACTGCTCTCTACAGTCTACACTCATTGGTCGTAGAAATTATATATTATTGTGTATATGCTATATTACAGTTTTGTTGTATACTTTCTTGTTTCATTAGTTCTGTTATGCTCAGGAGTGCAACACAGTAGTGTTAAACATGTGAGCATAGCATACGTCACATGATAACATATCTATATTTTGCCTCATGCATTACTGTGCACTAATGTACATTATACCTTCTTTTGCATATTATTTTGCTTTGTGTTACATTAGGATAGTACACTATTCACTGTTAGACTGCTTTAAATTGCATTACATCATGTTGCACTTACTTGCCTGGGTTTTTCTTCCATGATTGCTAGAATTCACCCATACAGCTCTCTTGAGAGTCACTAATGATTCAAAGTGGGGGAAAAACAAAACAAAAACAAAAACAAACAAAAAAAAAAAAAACAACATCTTCAAATTATGGACAGGACTCGTATACAACAGAACTGTTGTCTAGAAATCGATATTCTTTTGAGATAAAATAAGAACATTGGCATTATAGGCAGAGGTAAATATGATGTTAAAATCTGTAGCTGATTGTCAGCACACTCCGACAAATAAATCCCACCAGGTCTTTAAAAGGGCTATTATTTCAATAGGAATTAAAGGCTGACCGTAATCCAATTCACTTAACCTGCAGTGGTAGCAATATGCACACACAGCATTAATTGGGTGTGTCAACACCAGCTTTTAAAGTGATTACTTTGTCATCTACTTTGCATGAAACAGGTGGCCAACAGTCCAAATGTTCATGGTGGCAAAACCTGGCAGAATGACAGATGTTTAGTACCATTTCTTAGAGAGATTATAGGGTTGTGTGTTAAACACATGCAAATGTGGCTGCTATCACAGCAGGAAGAAGTGCTGAGGTGTGAGCATGCACTCACTAATGATGGAGATGAAAGGTTTTTGAAAACATCAGTGATAGATCAATGATAACAAGTAAACTGTTATTCTAAAAATAAATTATTCTTGAAAGTTGAAAGAATCAGCTTGGGACATCAAGACAATTTGGCAAAAGAAAGGTTATGTAGAAACACAGTACATCATTTCCCAGACATACTAGATAGTTTTGGACTGTATGTGTGGATTCATTCATTCATTCATTTTTGAACCACGTACTCCTAATTAGAGTCATGGGGAGGCTGGTGCCCATCTCAGCCGACTCTGGGAAAGGGCAGAGTACACCCTGGACAGCTTGCTAGGCCATCGAATAGCTCCTCTTGACAAACGTCAGCAGCGGTTCCTTTACACCTCTCACCAAAGACAGTGGTAGACATAGCCAGCCTTTGATAACCTAGTTAGCTGCACTGGGGGGACAGCAGTGACAATCGTTGACAATCGTGACCCCCCCCCCCCCCCAACATTGAGATCGGTATTCCAGCACTTTAGAACCATGTGGAGCCCATGAAGTGGACTTGTCCTCTTTGTATAATACAGAATGTAGCAAGCTTACCCTTGTGGCTGGTGGGAGGGGGCTGGACCATGGCAAATGCAAAACAGCATATTGTCAAAACTGCTGTCTAAAGAGACAAGGAAGAGGATGTCAGAGATACCATAGAAACCGAGCATACTCTCTTGTGTGTGTCTACCCCATCTTTTGGCTATGTGGCTGCTAATTATTCAAACCAGTGGTGCTAATGAAGTGTTCATCAGAAGTGGCAAGTAGCACCAAGCTTGTCAGAACAAGGCATAGAGGGTTCTCATGGTAACACCATGGTTTTCCACACTGCTCTTGAGAACTGTCCCCAGACTCCATAGCTTCTGATTACCATTGGCATGGCAATAGAGCCCTGCTAACTGTTGAGCCTGGAATGAGAATTTCTGCAGAGGCAAAAGGCAACAGGTTCTCATAGTGCTTGCTTCAACATTTACTGTAATTGGGCATGGCCAGTGATCAAGGTGAAGTACTTCCCTGTAAGCTCCTTGAGGGTTTATTTATCTACAACAGAGTGCCTCTTAGCAGGAGTCAGTATTCCGCTCATAGTTGCAGTAAGGTTTTTCTCTCCTCAGAGTCTTTGGAGAGCATGGCACCCAGCTCTACTTGAAATGTGTACTATTTTCATGGCATGCGTGTCATGGTGGTAATTCAAAGAACAAAAAAGTCTGCATAGGCTGAAATCCATATATCTGCATGGTTTTTGGACTCGAGTACAAACGGTCTACATCTCTCTCTCTCTCTCTTTTGCCATGAAGTATGCTGTGAGGAAAGCACATCGATTCATCTATAATTTGCAGCATCTGACTTCAAATGAATATTTGCTTTCTGTTTCCATTCAAAGTTCCCTTTCCCTGGTAATCTCCTTTCATGCACCCAGCAGGGGTAGTAGGGTGAATAGGGTTATTTTTAGTCAGAAAGTTGAGCTAGATATAAAACTATGCTAAGGTGGGGTCTGCTCAGGATCATCCAAGCTGCTAGCACCGTTGTCTCAGTGGCATGGGGAGCATATATGAGATGAGTTTTCACACAAATAATTAATGAATGTTGCTGTAATTTACATGCAAATAAATGTTGATGTGATTGATGCAAATAAATGCCTTCAAGCAGGGTTCACAGGCATTTCTGTACCCAGTCCATTTACCACTGTTCACTTACCTCAGCAGCAGAGACCTCTGTGAGATCCTCATGCATACAGGAGACAACAATGCTGCTGCTGTGCAAAATACCCTGGAAGATGACTTGAGGGACATGGTGTGCAAGGTACCCTATTGTGGGGTCTGCTGACTGGGACAGTGGACTTTCATAACAGAATATGTGAAAAGACTCTGTCCTTTCTTCCCAGCCAATTTTAAACTCCTAAATTGTTGTGTGTCTTTTCATTTTTCTGCACTTACTTTCTTTTCTACCACCTGATAACTATTAAACTTGATTCATAGCACCAAAAAGGAAGGTGTTTGCCAAAAGAGTGACACCCAGTTGCCCTCAAATGAGAACCACGCCAGGACATATACACCATGCAGTTGAAATAATGCAGTATGAGTACAGTGGGGGTTTCAAGAGGTTTAGCAGGGTCAGAGCACACTCCAGGGCTTTGTGGTTTGCAGGAACTTGTCCGTGGTGACCAGCTCTGTAACTTCAGCCACGATTAAACATTTCAACTGGGAAGAAAATGAGAACATCACAGAAAAATACAAAAACTGAACCAAGAACCTTCTTGCTGTGAAGTTTACACAGTGTGTGTGTCTGCGTGCGTGTGCGAGTGCGTGTGTTTGTGTGTGTGTGTGTGTGTGTGGGGGGGGGGTTCTGGTCATTAGCACTGGCTTTGGCTGACAGATGTCTCCACGACTGATCTTCATACACACAGGTCTATATGAGACTGGCCATAGTCTTGAGCTTTTCAACTCCACAGGAATGCACCATATGCTTCCAGGCCTTTTATTTACCTGCAACTGTCATCAACTCAGGAGTCTCTCGTCTCATCTCTGTCTAACACAATGCCTCCTCCAAAACATTCCACACATTTACACTCCCAAGAAGACAGCACAAAGACAAAAAGACAAGAATCAGTTCTATTTCCCAATATTTCATGTTCAGACTGAGGACATGAAACTAATCACTAATAAAATTATTAAACACGGCCATGTATTTATATATATCCTGGGGGGTAATACAGACGAGGTGAGACAAGAATCTCCATGGACTATGATGTTTGCAGATGACATTGTGATCTGTAGTGAGAGCAGAGAACAAGTGCAGGAAAATCTAGAGAGGTGGAGGTATGCCCTGGAAAGGAGAGGAATGAAGGTTAGCCTCAGAAAATCAGAATACATGTGTGTGAATGAGAAGGACCCAGGAGGAACGGTGATGTTACAGGGAGCAGAGATAACGAAGGTGGAGGATTTTAAGTACTTAGGCTCAACAATCCAGAGCAATGGAGAGTGTGGAAAAGAGGTGAAGAAGCGTGTGCAGGCAGGCTGGAATGGTTGGAGAAAAGTGTCCGGTGTGATGTGTGATAGGAGACTTTCAGCAAGAATGAAGGGAAAAGTGTACAAGACGGTGGTGAGGCCAGCGATGTTGTATGGCTTAGAAACAGTGGCGCTGAGGAAAAGGCAGGAGGCAGAGCTGGAGATAGCGGAGATGAAAATGTTGAGGTTCTCTCTGGGAGTAACGAGGATGGATAGGATCAGAAATGAGTACATCAGAGGGACAGCCCACGTAAGATGTTTTGGAGACAAAGTCAGAGAGGCTAGATTGAGATGGTTTGGACATGTACAGAGGAGGGATAGTGAGTATATTGGCAGTAGGATGCTGAGTTTGGAACTACCAGGCAGAAGGCCTCAAGGAAGACCAAAGAAGAGATTTATGGATGTGGTGAAGGAAGACATGAAGGTCGTTGGAGTCAGAAAAGAAGATGCAGAGGACAGGGTGGGATGGAGGCGGATGATTTGCTGTGGCGACCCCTGAAGGGAACAGCCGAAAGTAAAAGAAGAAGAAGATGTATTTATACATATCCTGGGATGGCCTGGCAAGCTGAACAGGGTCAGCTGAGATGGGTACCTGCCTCCCAACAACCTTTATTATGATTAAGCAGTGAAAAAAACAAACAAACAAACAAAAAAACAAAACAAAAACAAAAAAGACTAAATACATAATTATATATGTAGATGTCTCTCTCTCTCTCTCTCTCTCTCTCTCTCTCTCTCTCTCTGTGTGTGTGTGGGTGTGTGTGTGTGTGTGTGTGTGTGTGGGTGTGTGTGTGTGTGTGTGTGTGTGTGTGTGTGTGTGTGTGCTCGCGTGCATAAGATTTGGGTATTACCTAGAAGCGAAGAGCCAAAAAAAAAACTTCTCGTGATTCAAGGATTTAAAGTGAATTTGTTTTAATGATGCCATCGATGATGTAATGTCATTTCAGCATCACTGCATGACAGCCCCCTACCCAAAGTTTTGATTTTGATGGAAAGTGCTATGTGAATGAGGTAAGATTTATTTTCTGGAAACCCAATATCACCACAGGGTAAAAAGATGCCATTCCACTGAATAGGGTTATTTTCCTAAGCACATTATACATGACAGAAATGTCATGCGATTCCTGTGAATAGAGCGTTCTATTCAAATAAGAAATACACTGCAGTAATAAAAACAGTAACAGATTGTCAGGAAAAAAAAGGAGAGAAGATACATTCTGCAAACGGCACACCTCTTTATATTGTCTTAAAAAAGTGTATTTTATTTTATAACTTGAAACAAGTAACAGTTTGGCGAGGAAGAAAAAAGTAGAAGTTATCATCACTCACATGTATCATTTGCATAACAATGATTATATACCGGCATGCATGATATCACTACAGGGTGGCCATGTGTACACGGATGGATGGACGAACGGATGGACTGGCACATTGCTCGTGACTTCATGCTCATAAAATCAGATTGCTGGTTGGCCCGGTGGTAGCATACTAAATTACTGTTCCGAAGGCCAGGGACCCACATTCAAGGGTCACTGCTGTCACTGCTGTCCCCCAGTGCAGTTAACTGTGTTATCAAGTCTATGGTGAGAGTTAAAAAAGAACCATTTCTGACTTTCGTCAATATTAGACTGCATAGCCATCTGCCTTGAGATGGCCTTGCAAGCTGTCTAGGGTGTACTCCGCCTTCTGACCCTAATTAGGATTAATTAGTTCAGAAAATGCATGAATATTATTCCAATTTCTCTGAAGTATGGGGATCCATTTTTGGTTGCACGAAGCTCCGCTATAATAATAATAATAATAATAATAATAATAATAATAATAATAATAATAATAATAATAATAATAATAATAATAATAATAATAATCGAGCAGTGGTGGCCTGGTGGTAAGGTGCTGGATTATTGATCCCAAGGTTGGGGGTTCAAGCCACACTGCCAATGGTTATTACTACTGTTACCCCAGTGCAGCTACCTTGGTTATAAAAGGCTGGCCATGTTTCTTGCTGTCTGGGGTGAGGTTCATTTAAAAAAACAAACAAACAAACAAAAAAAACATTGCTGACTTTCATCAAGAGCAGGTTGCATAGCCGTCAGGGTGTTTCTGCCTTCCGATGGCTTTTCAAGCTGTGCAGGGCTTACTCTACCCTTGCCCAGAGTTGGCAGAGGTGGTGCTGGCATCCTCGCGGCTAATTAGGATTGACTTGTCCAGAAAATGAATGAATGAATGAATGGATGGATGAATGAATGGTTAAAAACTATGGTGCCAAGTTACTCATTTAATAAACTGCAATATCCTATTAGTGTGATGGAGAGACTGGAGCTTATCTCAGCTGGCACTCATGGCATTCACACCTATGGGGAATCTGAAACGGCCACCAAGCCAAATGTGCATATCCTCAGAGTGTTAGAGAAAACGAGAGTACCCATGGAAGCACAGTGAGAACATGCAAACTCCACACAGAAACACCCTTTATGAGCCTGGGACTCTAACCCAGGAACTTCTTGATGTGAGGCAAATGCTAGCATTAGCATATACATTATATGCCAAATTATTGCCTAACATAAGACATGTTTTGCTCTTAAAGCTGAAACAAATGTGCACTATTTGCTAGTTCAAATTTTATTAACATATTTTTCTATAACCATATGAGGTGTTTGGTGTTTCCTAACACATACTCAACATGCCACACACAGTGATATGATAGACTGTGGTTACCATAGCAACACAGTGACGATTCACAGGTTCACAGTCTCTTGAATGCTTATGGCTGCTTCACGTGTGTTTTATCAAACAGGACCAGGCTCCTCATGAGCACAGACACACACACACACACACACACACACACACACACACACACACACACACACAGGGAGATAGGGAGAGAGTGTGCGTGTAATATATTCAAGAAAATGAATCCAACAGGGTGTAGAGGCGAGAATGTCCACGTCACAGCAAGCAGGGGTTGAGTTCAATTCCCAGGCCTGGCCTTTTCTATGTTAAATTTTCTTTCCATGTTTGAGTGGGGTTCCTCTGGGTACTCTGGTTTCACCCCACATTAAAAAGACAAAACAAAAAATAAACCAAATCAAACAAACAAAAAAAAAAACATGTAAATTAAGTTGACAGTCTATTCCAGATTGCTGCAAGGTGTGATTGTGATTGCGAATGACTGCGTCTGTTGCCCTGTGATGGTCTGGTAAACTGTTCAGGGTGTGCACTGCATTCTGTCTGAGGCCTCAACATATTTGATTGATTGAAACATATTTTATTCATTGGAGAAAGGGATTGGGCACAAGTTATCCAACTTAGTGAAGCCTTTCCACAGATTATTTAGCCAATTAAATTACTGTGTATGTTTTTGGACTGTGGGAGGAAACCGGAGTACCCAGAGGAAACCCACGCAAGCACGGGAAGAACATGCAAACTCCACACAGAAACACCCAGGCTTGGATTCGAACCCAGGCCTTCTTGCTGTGAGGCAGGCATGCTAACCACTACGCCACCGTGCTGCCGTAATATATTTGAAGCATAGCATTGTTCCAATGAGGCTCTGAGCATCTGTACTTAATAATTTTTCATGAGGAGGAAAGACGATCTCAGAAGACAGTCATCGTGATAGTACATGGCATCTTTCTCATCCTTGCGAAGGCTAACAACTCAATCTCTGGTGATTTTGTGTTGGAACATTAGCATAAAATAAGTGTGCATATAAAGGAAATGGAGGCTGTCGCATACTGAGTAAGTCTTGTTTATACATCATAAATGAAGTTAACCTATTCTTACTGAATATAAACTAAATAAATGTGCTTGTTTCTCATGTAATAGTTGCTGATGCTAATAATTTGCATGCAGATGGACTGAACAGGGAAAGGTGTTTTTTTTTTTTTTTTTTTTTAAGATTAATTTGGTACAGGGGCACTGATAAAGTGTAATCAGGAAAATATCATTTCAAGATAATGACTGAGAAAAGACAAATTAAAATAAACACTGAGCACGGAATGGACTTTTATTTAGTTTTATTTATTTATTATTTTTTTAAATTTGTAATGTATGTGCATGGGGTAGCATGGTGGTGTAGTGGTTAGCAAGTCCACCTCACAGCAAGAGGTTCCTGCGTTTGATTCCCAGCTCAGGTGTTTTTGTGTGGAGTTTGCATTTTCCCCCCATGCCTGTGTGGGTTTCTTCCGGGTACTCCAGTGTCCTGCAACAGTCAAAAAATATATACAGTTTGTCTGTTCCAAATTGCCCCCAGGTGTGAGTATGAATTTTTGAGTTGTGTGTGTGTTGCCCATGCGATTACCTGGCAAGCTGTCCAGGCTGTACACCACCCTTGCCAAGAGCAGGTTGAGATGGGTCTGAGCCTCCCAGTGACCCTAATTACGATAAAAAAAATAATGAATATATGAATGGATGTGCATAAAATTACTAATGTCATTAGTTTAAGCCACCAGTTTAGCACCTGTGTGTTACTTGATTATGAAAATCTATAGAGCTTGCTTTTTGTGTACTATCAGTAAAATATTTCCTGTTCTTCTTCTTCTTTTTATTGTTGTTGTTGTTGTTTTTGTTGTTATTATTATTATTATTTTTATTATTATTATTATTATTATTATTATTATTATTATCATTCATCCTCTCTGCTGCCCTCCTCACTTCACCCTTACTAATCTTTGCTACTTCCTGGTCCTCAACAGTCACCTCTTCTTCTCTTTTTTCTCTCTCATTTTCCTCATTCATCAGCTCTTCAAAGTACTCTTTCCATCTTCCCAGCACACTTCTGTCATCAGTCAGTACATTTCCCTCTCTGTCCTTTATCAATCTAACTTGCTGCACGTCCTTCCCATCTCTATTTCTCTGCTGTGCCAACCTGTATAAATCATTTTCTCCCTCTTTACTTTCCAACCGAGCATACAGGTCATCAAACGCGCTCTGTTTGGCCTTTGACACTGCTACCTTTGCCTTACGCAGTTTCTCCCTGTACTCCTGTTTACTCTCTTTGGTTTTCTCAATGTCCCACTTCTTCTTAACTAACCTCTTCCTTTGTACACACTCCTGCACTTCCTCATTCCACCACCAGGTCTCCTTATCTACTTTCCTTCCAGATGACACACCAAGTATTCTCCTATCTGTCTCCCTGATCACATTAGCTGTAGTTGTCCAGTCATCTGGAAGCACTTCCTGACCACCCAAAGCCTGTTTCAACTCCTCCTTGAAGACAACCCGACACTCTTCCTTTTTCAACTTCCACCACTTTGTCTTCTGCTCTGTCTTTGCCTTCTTCACCTTCCTCACCATCAGCATCATCCTGCACACCACCATCCTATGCTGTTTGGCAACACTCTCACCCGCTACGACTTTGCAGTCACTGACTTCCTTTAAATTACATCGCCTGCACAAGATGTAGTCTACCTGTGTGCTCCTACCTCCACTTTTATAAGTCACATATAAGATAAGATAAGATAAGATAAGATACAGCTTTATTAATCTCACAATGGAGAAATTCACTGTTACAGGCTCTTGAGGTACCATCAGTAGGGGGTGCAAAAATAGATACAAGTACAAACATACACACATACATATATATTATATAAGTAAATAAATAAATAGATACATAAATAGTATAAATTAATAAACAATAAAAGAAAAGAATGGAGCAACTTTATAGACTGGCCTATATTAAAGTGTAATGTATCTGAGTGCAGAGTAGATGGGTTGATATGGTTCACAGTCAGTGGGGTAAATGTGGTTGATTAAAGTGCACGGGGTTTTATTGCACATAACCTGCATTTTCACAGACAGTTACAAAGTGGCGCTGTACAGTCTGACAGCGGTGGAATGAACAGACCTGCGGTAGCGCCCTTCCTGCACTGAGGATGCCTCAGTCGTTCACTGAAGGAGCTGCTCAGCTCCTCTACAGTCTGGTGCAGTGGGTGAGAGCTGTTGTTCATGATGGATGTGAGCTTTGCTACCATCCTCCTCTCACTCACCTCCTCCACAGAGTCCAGTGGGCAGCCGAGGACAGAGCTGGCCCCTCCTGACCAGCTTGTTCAGTCTCTTCCTGTCCCGCTCTGTGCTGCCCGGGCCCAGCAGATGGCAGCGTAGAGGATTGCAGAGGCTACCACAGAGTCATAAAAAGTCCTGAGCAGAGGTTCAGATACGCCAAGGACCTGAGTCTCCTCAGAAGGTGGAGGCGACTCTGGCCCTTCTTGTACAGGGCGTTGGTGTTGTGGGACCAGTCCAGTTTATTGTTAAGGTGAACACTCCAGGTACTTGAAACTGTCCACTGTCTCAATGTCCTGTCCCTGGATGTTCACTAGTAAGTGTGTGTGTGTGTGTGTGTGTGTGTGTGTGTGTGTGTGTATGTGTAATGAGTAAGCTCCTGAAGTCGACCACCATCTCCTTCGCCTTCCTGGTGTTCAAGCACAGGTGGTTGCGCCACACCAGTCCACGAAGTCAACGATGACTGACCGGTACTCCAGCCTGCTCCTCTGACACACGGCCCACGATGGCGGAGTCGTCCGAGAACTTCTGGAGGTGGCAGCTGTTTGTGTTATATATGAAGTCCGAGGTATAGATGTTGAAAAGGAAGGGTGAGAGGACGGTGTTCTGCGGTGCCCCCTGTGCTGCAGACTACCACCTTTGACTTACAGCCGGCAGCCGCACGCATTCGTGGACGGTTAGTAAGGTAGTCAATAATCCAGACAGCAAGATGCCCGGCCCACTCCCACGTCCTCCAGCTTCCCAGCAGACGCGCTGGCCTGATGGTGTTGAAGGCGCTGGAGAAGTCAAAGAACATGACCCTCACAGCGCTGCCGGCGATCTCCAGGTGGGTTAGTGCCCGCTGCAGAAGGTGAGATGACGGCGTCTTTTGCTCCGATGTTGGGCCTGTAGGCAAACTGCAGCGGTCTAGGTGGGGCTCACCATAGAGCGGAGGTGTTCAAGGAGGAGCCTTCCATGGTCTTAATGAGGTGGGAGGTCAGGGCGACAGGTCTGTAGTGGGCTGGTTCCTTCGCTGAGCTGTTTTGGGAACCGGAACCACACAGGAGGTCTTCCATAGGACGGGAACCTTCTCCAGGCTGAGGCTCAGGTTGTACAGGTAGCATAGTACCACACAGAGCTGGTCTGGCGCAGGTCCTCAGCAGCCTGGGACTGATGCCATCAGGTCCTTCAGATTTCCTCTGATTTAGTCGCTTCAGCTGTCTCCTCACCTGGTCTGATGTGAGGGATGGGGGGCTGGGGTGGGGCTGCAGAGGGAGGGGATGTGTCTGTCGGGCTGTAGCAGTCAAGTGAAGTTGGCCTGGGAGGGGGAGGTGTCAGCTGGTCTGGGAGACGCAGAAGAGGGGAGGGGAACGGGAGGGGTGCAGAGGGGAGGGGGAGAATCAAACCTATTGAAGTAACAGTTTAGTTCATCCGCCCAGCGCTGGTCACCATCAGTTGTCCCTCTGACACTCTGCCCAAATCCAGACATGTTCTTTAGTCCTCACCAGACGTCCCGCACGTTGTTCTGAGCCAGCTTCTCCTCCAGCTTCTTCCCATAGTCCTTCTTTGCCCTCCTGATCCTCCACTGGAGTTCACGCTGGACCTTCTTCTGCTCCTCTCTGTCCCCCGAGATGAAAGCCCTCTTTCTTATGCTCCTCTCTCTTCTGGAAGAAAGTATTCACCACAGCCATTAACATCCTTTTTGCAAAATCTACCAACATCTGTCCTTCTGCGTTCCTGTCCTGGATACCAAACCTGCCCATCACTTCCTCATCCCCTCTGTTTCCTGCACAGACATGTCCATTGAAGTCTGCCCCGATGACCACTCTTTCACCTATGGGGGTACTCTGCATCACTTCATCTAACTCCCTCCAGAATCTCTCCTTCTCTTCTCGCTCACATCCTGTCTGTGGGGCATAAGCACTAACAACATTGACCATCACACCTTCAATTTCTAACTTGAGACTCATCACTCTGTCTGACACTCTTTTTACTTCTAGAACATTCCTGGCAAACTCCTCCTTCAAGATGACTCCTACTCCATTTATCTTCCCATCCACACCATGATAAAACAGCTTAAACCCTGTTCCTATGCTTCTAGCCTTGTTACCTTTCCACCTGGTCTCCTGAACGCACAGTATGTCCACCTTCCTCCTCTGCATCATGTCAGCCAGCTCTCTACCTTTTCCTGTCATAGTTCCAACGTTCAACGTCCCTACTTTCAGTCCGAGACTCATGCCTTTCCTCTTCTCTCTCTGGCAACGGACACGCCTCCCGCCTCTCCTTCTTCGATGTCTTCGACCAACAGTAGTCCAATTTCGATCAGCACCCTGTTGGTTGACGGCACTGATGGCGGTCGTTGTTAACCCGGGCCTCGACCGATCCGGTATGTTATTCTTTCTTGTGATTCGCATAGTTTATTTGGCATTTGTTTTACGCCGGATGCCCTTCCTGACGCAACCCTCTGCATTTATCCGGGCTTGGGACCGGCGTGAGGGAGAGACACTGGTTTGTGCCCCCCCCTCACGGCTGCATTAATTATTTATTATTATTATTATTATTATTATTATTATTATTATTATTGTTGTTGTTGTTGTTGTTGTTGTTGTAGCATTCTCTTTAAAGTTACAAAAGATGTCATTTTAATAAAGAAGAAAGTAATTTAAAATATTGTATTTTTCCCCATTGTTCATAATCAATGTCATAATCAGTAATCAAATGTATGTAGATAATAATCAAATTTATCATATTTAATCTAATATTTAATTTAATTTATTTAATTTAATATTTAATAAAATGTATTCAAAATAAATAATCAAATTTAATTTAGATGTTTTTATCATTCATTCATTTTCTGAACTGCTTCATCCTAATTAGGGTTGTGGTGAGGCTGGTGCCCATCTCAGCTGACTCTGAGCAAGGGCAGGGTACACCCTGGACAGCTCATCAGGCCATTGCAGGCCTACCCAGCTTGCTTGAACAGACAAATAGATTACCTTTCGGCTCACCACAGCGAATGAAGAATTCTTCATCTTGGCCAACAATATTTCCTCTGAGAAAAGAAGAAGATTTAACCGAAATCTGAGGCAAGATCACAAGGTAAGATATAAAGCTATACACTTCACAGCCAGATGCCTATTGATAGTTCATAGTTCTAAATTTAACTTGGCTTCACTTATGTTTATTGAGAGTATATGGAATGTGTAGCAACTGATACATTTTATAGTCTGCAAGGTCTAGAGTTTTGCACACTAACATTAGTCAGGATTTCTTTAATGGCCATTTGTGTTTTTTACACAATTCTGCGGTTGTTCAAAGAGTCAAGTTACAAACAGAAAAGGATAATGATGATGATGATAATAAGACAATCAATAAATTAGTAGATAACCGCAATAACGAAATTACACTAATTATATAATATAATTTTATTTATACAGTATTTATATTGCACTATGCCCATTGTTTTGTTGGGAAAAAAATGAACAGTTCTCTGAGTAAACAAAATGGCCGCAACTTCAAAGTTAGATGTTTTCCATTCTCAGAGCAAGGTTTAGAGATACAGTCAGTACATAAACCAAGTTTATTTCATGAGAATCCGCTGTTCTTCTGCCGCGGGCTTTGTTGCTAGCTGCTGCGATCCAGTCCTCTCTGAAGGCCGTGTAGCCGGCTGGTGTAGTCGCCTCGCTGGGTACGCTCCTCAAGCCATGCTTCATAGAATCACAGCATGGAGCAGTCTTGTAGATCCCTCTGCGTTGCAATCCGAGAATGAAGTTCATCCATCTTGTTTCGCAGAGACTGAATATTTTCAAGCAGTATGACCGGGAGTGTTAACTGTTAACCAAGCGCTAGAGTCACCGTTCAGCCCATCCACGCCATTGGCGTCTCTGCCTGGGTTTATTGTTATCTGGGGTGCGGCTAGCATTGAGCTGCGGTAGCATATAAGCTCAGGATAGATGAGCGTGCTCAGTTCTAAATGTGGTCTCATAGCTGTAGTAAAGTCGCACAGTCATAGACGAGCATAGGGCAAAAATGCAAATGAGCAAAAGCAACATTTAAGACAAATGAAGAAACAATTTGACTCCGAGAACCCCGCAATGACGCCTCTAGGAATCACCATCTTGACCATTTACTGTTAAATGTGCGAGGTCCAATGACGTGGAAGAACATCCACGTCATTGGCGAGGTCTGCCACAGTAAACTGTGCATGCGTGTCTTTCTGGTTTCATGTGCTTTCTTGAACAGACAAAGAAGACTCGTTGTTCTGAATCTTGGCCAACCATATTAAATTTTTCGAGAATTAACTGAAATCTGAGGCAAGATCACAAGGTGAGATATGTGTACATAAAGTTACCTACACTTCACAGCAAGATGAATGTTTTATATGTATATATATATATATATATATATATATATATATATATATATATATATATATATATATATATATATATATATAGGGATCGGGAACCTATGGCTCGCAAGCCAGATGTGGCTCTTTTGATGACTGTATCTGGCTCTCAGATAAATCAGGTAGCCGTTCTTAACAGAATAACGAATACATAATTTCACTGTTATTTAAATAAATATACAAAAAAAAGCTATCAAATAAAACAAAAACAGATGAATAAAACTCACGCTTTTAAATCTATTAATCTATTTTCAATGCCACGTCACTGTGGCGCGAAGCGGAGAGCCAATCCTTTCTGTACTCCAGTATGTGGGCGCGTCCGATACCTTGAAACTCTAATTTTATTGGATTATAACAACAGCCACAGACTGCGTGTGTTGTTTTTGAGTAAAGAGATACATTGCCCTCGTTTTGATCAGCTCAATTGCACGAAGCCGAGCACAGCTGGCAAGCAAACACAAATAGACAGACATGGAAAAACTTCACTATGCAAACTGGCTGATTGCCAAACCTTGGGAAGTACTTCCTGTCACATAAACATTGTGAGTTGTGTCGAGTCCTCACCACGTATCAAGCTGGTCTAGTCACACTCCGGCTAACCAAGCCAAGGTGGAGGTCTCAGACTCTCCGTCACTTGGTTAGAAGTGGAAGATTAGCACTTCCAGTCATACTGCTTGAAAATGTTCAGTCCCTGCGAAACAAGATGGATGAGCTTCATGCTCAGATTGCAGCACAGAAGGATCGACAGGACTGCTCTATGCTGTCTTTCTGTGACACCCCATGAGGCGATTGCACCAGCCGGCTACACGGCCTTTATCTCCTGCGATCCCAAGTGCCAGAGTCATCGTTCGGACCTTTCCCGCCTGGGTTTATTGTTAGCTGGGGTGCGACTAGCATTGAGCTACCATAGCATATTAGCTCAGGATAGGAAGGTGCTAAACTTCAGAAGACTCCTATCTCATAGCTGTCGTAAGGTCGACCAGTCATAGACGAGCATAGTGCAAAACATGAACAAACAAAACACCAAATAAAATAAATTAAAACACAGAAACAATTTGACTCTGAGAACTCTGTGATGTCGCCCTCTAGGCAGGGCCATCTTGGAGACGTCACTCCAAGACGTCATTCCGAGTTCAATGTAAAAGGATATGAAGCTTAAAAATAGTTTATCCTTTTGGTATCGTTTGTTAATCATACTATGGAATATAAAATCTCAGACACAAACATTCTAAACATTAACTTAGGTACTGTACTGACATAATAATTGAAAAAAGACTTTAAAAACAAGTGCTTTACAAAAGTATATGCTGTATAATGTTTATATTTTATCATTGAAAAATTGAGAGGTTTTTCTTAATCATTACTACATTTTACTACATTAATACTGTATTAATGAGTAAGACTGTCTATAGAATGTGTTTAAGAAGCATATTTTAGCGCATGTAACAGATACACAGTATTTTACTTCTGGTTGCTCATTCGCGCATGTAACATGATACATGGAGTTTTACTTCTGGGTACAGAACTCGCGGATTATCATCATTCGCGAGAGGGGCCGTAACCGAACCCCCGCAAATATCGAGGGCCTACTGTGTGTGTGTGTGTGTGTGTGTGTGTGTGTGTGTGTGTGTGTGTGTGTGTGTGTGTGTGTGTGTATATTATATACACACACACACACACACACACACACACACACAAACACACACTCGGCCCTCTACTTATGAAATTAACCTGTTCCAGAGCCTTTTTTCGTAACCAGGAGTTTTTGTAAGTAGAGGTGCATTTTACATGTAAAACGTGTGATTCCTTCCAAGGTTCCCAATACTACCCCATAAATCCTTTAAAAATTATAAAAGTACACCAATTTTGTATGAAATATGTGTTAAAAGTAAAAGAAAATTATTTATTAAACCATTTAAACATTTTACTAACATATTAAACAATTTTAATAACACATTTATTAATTAAATCATTATTAAACATTTTTTATGAACCATTTTTTTATTAACCAAACCAACAATATTAAATATTAAACTTTTTTTATTAATCAATTTTTTTTATTCACCAAACCAAACAATATTAAACATTATTTAACATTTGTGACGCGCTCCGCCAAGTGCGGGAGGTGTTGCGGCCGACATCGGAGCTTTTGGGGCAGAACATGGCTTGTACGGACCGCTGATCTGTCAAGCAGGCAAATGTGCTTTGAACACTCATTTAGTACTCAACATTCATTCGTTTGCTTGAGGGATCGGAGGTCCAGATGAGCCACGTTTTGCCCACATTCGGCAGAGCGCGCCACATTTATTAAGCATTTACTGAATTAAACAACTTAAAATAAGCTGCAATGAGCACTCTCAAAACTCACAAACCAATAGTACATCTCTCCTTTACGTGTGTGACAAACAAGCTTTATGGGTGCAGTACTATGGCGAGTGAGCTCCCTCCTGGCCAATGGGAGGCCAATGGGAGGCCAGCGGGGCAGGATGTTAGGAGACAGCCAACGAGAGAGAGCACCTTGCGCATTGTTTGAATGTTTGAATGGCGAATTTTAATGTTTGAATGGCGTGTTTGAATTTTTGAATGGCGCGCTTGGCACTTTTCGTAAGAATAGGTTGTTTCGTATACATGAAAATTTAGGAAAATATGTTTCGTAACCTGGATTTTTCGTATTCAGAGGTTTTCTTAAGTAGAGGGCCGACTGTAAATATACAGTAGGCCCCTGTTTTTCGCGATGGTTCTGTTCCAGCCCTTCCAGCGAATCAAGAAAATCCACGAGTTATTGACGCGGTTTTAAAACCCTATGATATTATATGCGCTAAAATGTGTTTGTTAAACACATTCTGTAGACAGTCTTACTCATTAATACAGTAATAATGCAGTAAAATGTAATAACTATGAAGTAAAAACTTTTTAGTACACGTTGAGGGTGTACTATTCCCTTACCCATAGTCAGGTGAGATGGGCACCAGCTTCCCCATGACCCTAATTATGATTCAGTGGTTCAGAACATGAATGGAAAACGTATTATTATTATTATTATTATTATTATTATTATTATTATTATTATTATTATTATTATTATTATTATTATTATATAAATATATTGCAACTTTTTTCCGTCAGATTGAAATCCAGCACTCATAGTAATAAAGGAGAGCATCATACACTGCTGTGTCTTACATATATGTGTACTTATAATTCTTTAATATAAAAAAAGAACGTGCTATTTCATTCCTGGGCCTGTAATAAAAAGAAAATGTTATAGTTTTCAGCTCCATGTGTTACAAAGTTCATCTTCCACTGGGACACAACTGAAGAAAGAATATTTTATTAAATTTATTTTGGATTAGGTTCCCGTAGAAGGTCAGAGAAGAAACAACATACTCATGCTAAAATGTTAAGGAAAAAAAAGAATGTTTCTGTGCAAAGGCTTTAATTTTTGAAATACAGAGAATTTTAACCTTTGTGAATAATAGATACATCTTTGCATGCTCTTTAAAAGGAAATTAATTTCACCAAGTCTTTTTTTGGGGGGGCTTGGAAATTGATGATTTAATTTTTTTTTCTGGTTCTGCCGATTGGTATAATTTCAGCACACACTATTGCTCACTATTGCTTCCGTGTCTTGAGAGTTAATTCGCTGTAATATCTTAGTGGTGGGTTTGACGGATGTGAGAGTCGACTCATTGCTTCCTTTCTTTCTTCCTTTCAGTATTTTTTTTAACTCAGTTCCTCTGAGATTTTGAACCTGGCATGATAAAAATGAGAAGAAATGGAAAACTTAAGTAGGACTAATGCCTTTTTTCATCACCCATTCATTTTTCAGAGCTGAAACTTTTGTATTTGTGAGGAAAATATTACTAGCTCATGCTAATTACCAATTCAGAAAAAAAAAAAAAAAAAAAAACTTTTTCTTTCGGCTGTTCCCTTTTTTCTCAGGGGTTGCCAATTATTTAGGGGTCGCAGATTATTGTATGCTTGATTTGGCATAGGTTGTTACACCGGATGCCCTTCCTGACACAACCCTTTAGCAAAGGGCCGAAACATGCTGAAGGCTATGCAGCTACTCTTTACGAAAGTCAGCAATGGTTCTCTTAAATGAACCTCTCACCATAGACAGTGAGACATGGCCGACCTTTGATAACCCGATTAGCTGCAGTGGGGGTACAATGAGAACCTTGTGGAGAGTGGGACTCTAAGCCCCAACCTTCGGATCAGTGATCCAGCACCTATGACCACCAGGCCACCACTGCCCTTTTAATACCAGTTACGCTCCAAAAAAAAAAAAAAAAGCTAAGGATATTTGGAAATTTTCTAGATTTTTTAAATTTATTATTATTATTATTTTCGGTTTTGTGAATTGACCTTAATTTCAGGTTTTTTATTGACAAATATCCTTAACTTTTCGTACCAATTTTAGTGTAGTGTACCAATTCGAAACCTTCCATGACCTGAAAAACTAGGAAGTAATTTAACATGACAAGCATTAATACAAAAAACGAGATTTTCCCACAAACATGCTAAGCAAGAAATCGAGAAAAAATTATTTGTTAATCTCAATCCTTTTGCACTTGACTGTCCAATTGGCAGTCCAGGGATTTGTTCTGACATGTTGAGTTGGTTACTCTATCTTACAAAATGTAGAAATACATGGTTCTACTCACAAAACTGGCACATTTTCCAACTACCCAACTTCAAACTTGAATAAATATTTCCTTGTCTAAGTTTATTTGTGAACCAATATATCAAAACCTTCACTGAGAGCCAATGAAGAATCACAGTGGGAGTCATTTGGGAGTCTGGGATTTCAGTGGGTTTCACAGTGACTCCCAGTCTTCCAGTCTGATGCCTCCCGTGCGTAATATGATATCAGTATTCAACAAACAACAAAGTACATTACTGTACATACATTGAAATTTACTTTGCACTCTGGGCACCCGTCAACATTCATTTGATGCTGAGCAGGAAGCAACAGCTGCCAAGTTTTAACATCTTATGGTATGACACAGCCAGTTTCGAACTTGGACTTTCCAGAGGATAAAAGCTGATGCGCTACCAACTGAGCTAAACTGCTGGTTAATTTTAAAATGAAACGAGACTTACCTATAAGCTTAAGTTTGGTTGTAATTCTCTTAGAGTAGTGAGAGTGGGAGGAGAGGAGAATTCACTTATAATCCATTTGGACAGAATCGCCATATTGAATAACACCTCACCTCAGAGCAGTTGAACAACAACAACTTGCTTTGTAAGTTCAATTTAGCAAGAATTTCAGATGTGTCATACGCACATTAATACTAGTATATTAATATTTGATAATTTGTTTTTTAATATTTCCATTCTAATTTGTCTGTGTTTTATATTCCAAAACATGTAAGAGAATGTAAACAAGATTCAAAATTTACCCAGTGAGATTTTGATAAACAGTTCAACATTTAAATATCCATTTGTTCGACAATAACTTTGTCCTCAAGAATATGTTTTGCTGAAATTCCATATTGATACCAACTAATGTGACCTTAATACTTCGTTGTGTAAAATCATGTTTACTAAATGCTGTGTTTGTATCATTGTAGGTTATTTCGTAAATGTTCTGGAATTATTCACAGACGTAATGTCAATGTTGATATCAAAACCACATCTTTATTTCACTGCTCAGTTGTCTGACTGCAAAGCTGTTTGAATATGTTTGGCAGGGACCATGCAGTTTTTGGTAACGCTTGGCCAGTCCAAAAAAACAACTCAAAATGGGAAGAGCATATAAATGGAGAACTAGAAGATATTCCTCCAGACAGCAAATTGCTACTGCTTGAAATACCCAACAGTGCCACGAAGAATGAAATGTCGGGTGATATCTCTAGTCAGAACATCTTGCAAGAAAATATGAATCAGGAGGGCGAACAAGCTTCAACTCCGTCCATGTCTAGTTCTCCTATGAACACCCAGAGGTAAGAAGCAAAAACTGTCATGGTCTGTGCTGGCTGGCGGAATTAACTCTTCTTTAATTATTGCAGGCACTGGCGAGGGGTGTGGCGGTTGCCGGGAGGCGAGTTCCAAGCAGAGCGCACCTGGTTCCTTTCTGCAATCAGCAAGCTGTCCGTCTTCCTTTCGGCTTTTTCCCTTTTACTCAGGAGTCACCACAGCAAATCTTGATTCGCACGTTTGATTTGGCAGAGGTTTTTACGTCGGATGCCCTTCCTGTCACAACCCTTTTTTTAGCAAGGGAAAGAAACACGCTGACGACTTTGCAGCCTACTCTTTACGAATGTCAGCAATGGTTTTTTTACATGCCTCGCACCATAGATAGTGAGAGACATGGCCCGCCTTTGATAACCCAGTTAGCCGCACTGGAGGCATCTGCAATCAGCAAGCTGCCAGCTATAAATGGGAACGGCGCGCTTCCCTCCGATGTCAGAAGATTGTTTTTCCCATGACTCTGCTCCTCGGCTTTCTCTTTGACCCCTGGTTCTTGCTTCGTGCTCGACCAGTTCCCTTGATTTAGTATTCCTGTAATTTACTATCCCTAGTGTTTAACAAATCATTTGAACTTTCTTTTGGTCTCCTGCATCGCTGGGTCCTACGCACACACCCCAGGCTTAACACCAAACATCATAGTATAGTGGTACCTCTCTTTACAAAAGTCTCACCAAACGAAAAATTCAGGTTATGAAAATCATTTTCCTAAAATTTTTGTCTCTGAATACGAAACAAGTTCATGTTATGAAAGCGCCATCTTCAACATTAAAAGGTCCTTTCAAACATTAAAACAAGGCATTCAAACAATGCACGAGCTGCTCTCTCATCAATGACGTTCAAACATCCCGCCCCACTGGTCTCCCATTGGCTAGGAGGGATGACGCAGCTACCTCCTATTGCCTATCTCCCAACATCCCGCCCCGCTGGCCTCCCATTGGCTCGGACGGATGATGCAGCTCCCTCCCATTGGCTATTATGGAGTTGCATCTACCATGATGTTTTCCGTGTAAAGGAAAGAGTTATTGTTGTTTCATGCTTTATTTCTTGACTCAGGATTTTAACCTTCCATAAACATTTGCAAGATTATAACTTTGCTAAGAAGACATGGTCAACACACACGTACATGCACACACACACACACACACACACACACACACACACACACACACACACACACACACACACACACACGTGATTTCTGGTGCGAGTGAGAAGAAGAAACAAGCTCAAGTGATATCGCAAAGCAATATGGCCAAAATCATCTACCATCGGTACGCCATTGAAGCAGAAGGAGGTCTTAAAAAGAATGCTTTTATAATTTTTTAAAGGGTTTATGGCGCAGTATTGGGGGCCTTGGAACAAATCATGCATTTTACATGTAAAATGCAGTTCAATTTACAAAAAAATGCAGGTTATCGAAAAGGCACTGGAACAGATTAATTTCATAAACTAACTATGTTGTATCTTCTTTTCCTTTCGGCGTTTCCCTTCATTGGTCGCCACAGCAAATCATCTGCCTCCATCTCACCCTATCCTTTGCATCTTCTTCTCTGCACCAACTACCTTCATGTCCTCCTTCACCACACCCATGAATCGTCTCTTTGGTCTTCCTGTAGGCCATCTGCCTGGTAGTTCCAACCTCAGCATGCTACTACCAATATACTCACTATCCCTCCTCTGTACATGTCCAAACTAATATGTCATATATAGGTATAAAATGTATTAAGAGAATTAACATCATATCTTTCTTCTATTATTATTATATTATTATTATTATTATCTATTAGTATGCATGTACTCCTTAAGATATGTCAAATTTGCTTGCAACCAACAAAGAAACTACTTGTTCAAAAACGACCAAATGTTTCATGTTTTTCAGTTCAGCGGAAACCAGCAGCAGTATACCACCAGGACCCAGCCTAAATTCCAAGTCAAGAAGCATGGACCTCCTTAAGTTTACTCTTAAGTCTCATCTTTGTCCCGAGCTACCCAATTCAGTCTTTCCAAAGGCACTCCTTGCTAACATAAAATTATGGAAAATTGTAAGTATAGTTAAGTGTATTAAAGCCATATTACTGGTATTGTATACAGAGATAATCTTTTAATTTTCTGGTACATTTGATGAAGTATTGTGACAACGTGGTAATTACATTAGCAATTTCATTAGTTGTATTTTGAAATTTCAGCTATCTTACATATGGTAAATATGATGCTCTAACGTCTTCAGTTCTTCAACAATATCCTCATTTAAATGATGGACTGGCTTCTGCAGATGCTCAGATAAGGATGTACATTATTCACCACTGTTCATTTACTGTACGATGATTTTAATTTGTGATCTTTGAATCATTGGTCATTTTAAAATGAGAAGATACAAAATGGTTTAATGTTTACTGAAAAAGTGTCAATTACTTTTTTCACAGTTACTATGGCATCATCGTCTCAAGAACAGGTTCAAAAATTCTAGGAAAAGAAGAGACTCCTCAGTGGATCAAGAGCAAGAGAGGAAAAAGAGAAACTGGAAAAGACCGCAAACCAATCAAAAATGTCTGGGGTGTTCGGAACTTCCTGCCAGAGGATGTATAAACTTCATCCAAAGAATGAAGATGATACAAAGGGGATGCTTACGCAAAGATATCTCGATCATTAAAAAAGAGACAACCACAAAATCAAAGATAGAATGGACAAAACGTTTCCCAACAGGAGAAGAATGATTGTCAAGGATCTAAAGCCAATACAAGTTGTCAAAGAGGAGTACCCACTCCTCTTTGAAGATCATGCAGAAGTGGCATATGATTTTACTAAACATCAACTATATTTTGTTAGCGATAAACACATTCTGTGTAAACAAGTCAAAATTAATTTATGATTAGTATGATGGATATTTTTCATGACCTAACACTTTTATTTTGACCTAACATTTTTCATGACCTAACACTATTATTTGCAGGACATAAAATCCATTGATTATGTTTGTGATGTGTATGTGTTTTTCAGATCTTCTTTTCCTTTCGGCTGTTCCCTTCAGGGGTCGCCACAGCAAATCATCCGCCTCCATCTCACCCTGTCCTCTGCATCTTCTTCTCTTACTCCAACGACTTTCATGTCTTCCTTCACCACATCCATAAATCTCTTCTTTGGTCTTCCTCTAGGCCTTCTGCCTGGTAGTTCCAACCTCAGCATCCTACTGCCAATATACTCACTATCCCTCCTCTGTACATGTCCAAACCATCTCAATCTAGCCTCTCTGACTTTGTCTCCAAAACGTCTTACATGTGCTGTCCCTCTGATGTGCTCATTCCTGATCCTATTCATCCTCGTTACTCCCAAAGAGAACCTCAACATTTTCATCTCTGCTACCTCCAGCTCTGCCTCCTGCCTTTTCCTCAGTGCCACTGTTTCTAAGCCATACAACATTGCTGGCCTCATCACCGTCTTGTACACTTTTCCTTTCATTTTTGCTGATACTCTCCTATCACACATCACACCGGACACTTTTCTCCAACCATTCCAGCCTGCCTGCACACGCTTCTTCTCCTATTTTCCACACTCTCCATTGCTCTGGATTGTTTATCCTAGGTACTTAAAATCCTCCACCTTCCTTATCTCTGCTCCCTGTAACATGACCGTTCCTCCTGTGTCCATCTCATTCACACACATGTATTCTGATTTTCTGAAGCTAACCTTCATTTCTCTCATTTCCAGGGCATACCTCCACCTCTCTAGATTTTCCTCAACTTGTTCTCTGCTCTCACTGCAGATCACAATGTCATCTGCAAACATCATAGTCCATGGAGATTCTTGCCTAACCTCGTCTGTCAGCCTGTCCATCACCATAGCAAACAAGAAGAGGCTCAGAGCTGATCCTTGATGCAGTCCCACCTCCACCTTGAATTCGTCGGTCACGCCGACAGCACACCTCACCACTGTCTTACATCTCTCATACATGTCCTGCACCACTCTAACATACTTATCTGCCACTCCAGACTTCCTCATGCATGTGTATATGTTTTTCAGATCACAGATGAAATCATTCGATTGGTGGAATGCAATTGGTCATCAGTGTATGAAAGTAATCTGAGTCAGCTTGTGGGAATACTCACCAGATTGCCTTCCGGGCAGAAGGAGACTAAGGTTGTGAAGGAGATGAGAGAAGCTGCCTACATCTACACTTGATTCTGAGAAGAAATGTAAGTCTTTACTATATTTTGATTAGTGTCTGATTAATTGCAAGTGCTATATACCAACAAAATTTGGGATTATGAAGGTAAAATGTCGAATGACACCAATATTATGAAGTCCGATAGATCTAATGTTCGCTCTATATTCTGTTATAAATGCTTGTATCATTTTCAGATATCTCACACTGCATCGCACTGATGGGCCTACCATTCCACTTAAAAGAGAACCTTGGGGAAATCCTCGTCAAGAGAGGTGAACGGAATGGTCTGCAAACATGAATCGAATGGCATGGATCATCAATAGACAGTGATGACGTGAGCTTCCAAGTCAGAGCAGAAAATGTTGACATTTGTGTGACAAAGACCCTGACCAATGCTTTTTTTTCCTACTTGTGTCAGTGTATGTATTCATTAATGCATAATTCATTAATTCTCCAGTAATAAATAAGACACTCATAATCATATATTGATATCTTCAAGTTTACTAGTAGTTTATAGCTTTATGTTGTTTTGGTAAAATGTTCCTTTGTGCACATTGGGTTATTTTAGACTGAATATTTTTTAATATATTTTATTTTAATTGTTTAATATGTTTTATTGATTATTGTTTCATAAATTTTGTTTTAAATAAAAGTTTTAGTTTTGTTTTACTTTTCAGGTTAATTGAATATTTATAGGGGAGTCGGAGGACATGAAGGCAGTTGGTGTAAGAGAAGAAGATGCAGAGGATAGGGTGACATGGAGGCAGATGACCCCTGAAGGGAAAAGCCGAAAGGAAAAGAAGAAGAAGAAGGGGAGTCCAGCAATAGTGCCTTCAATGCCAATTTTATTTATCTAGGTTCACTAACAAATTTAATCTAATTTGGAAGTAAAGTGGACTCTTTAAAGAGTCCACTTGAACCCAAAAAGAGTCAAACTGACTCCTCTGAGAGTCAATCAAATAATAAAGGGTGTCAGGTGGAGACTTAGGGAAGTCATTTTAAGTACCGCTGCTGGACTCCCCTAAAAGAGTCATAATGAGTCTTACTTGGTTCTCGGTGTTTAGTGCATGCCTGGGAGATAATATTATATCAAAATATGTACATGTCGTGAGCACAGTTTTTGAAATACTGTAAAGTGCACTGCCTTCCAAAATTATTGGCACACGTGGTTATGGTGTGTTCTTTCACTTCAAATAAATTCACTTTTTTTTTCTTCTAAATAATAACAAATTACACTGGAAAAAAAGAGGAAAATCCAGCCTTTAATTTAAGTCCATTGTTATCCCACATTAAAAAAATTATTCTTTGATGTCAGATCATGTGTATCATAATTATTATCACCCCTGATGTTAATACTTTGTACAACTTCCTTTTGCCAAGAAAACAGCACCGAATTTGCTCCTGTAATGTTTCACAAAATGGAAGAATCTCTCTAAATGATCCAGCCACTTGCATCCTCTTCTTTGTACTTTCTTCTTGAGCCTACTTGAAAGGAACTTGATTATGTATCTGGTGAACCATTTCTGTGTAGATTTGGCCACATGTTTCGAGTCATTACCTTGCGGAAAAATCCAGTGACAACCCATATTCAGCTTTTGGCGAAGACCACTATTAATTTGGATTTTAAATCACCTGGTAATTCAAAGCGTTCATGATACCATGCACTTTAACAAGGTTCCCAGGGCCTCTGGAGGAGAAACTGGACACAGCATCACTAATCGTCCACCATACTTCACATTGGGTATGAGGTGCTTTTGTGCAATCATCTTTTATGTTCCGTCAAACCTATTTAAAGTGTTTGTTGCCATAAATCTCTATCCTGGTCTCATCTGACCAGCACTCACGGTCCCAGTGGATGTCCCAGTACCACTTAGCAAACTCCAGATGTTAGTGTTTATGATTGTGATTGACAAAAGTTTTTTTCTGTGCATGCCTCCTAAACAGCTAAGTTGGCACGTAGATGTCAACCGATGGTTGTTTTGGAGACTTTGTGACCCCAAGATTCTGCAATCGGTTACAATTCTTTAACAGTTCACTTTGGAGAACTTTTTATTTCTCTTTTCAGCCTCCTCACTGTATATGGAGGCAAAATAACCTTGCGTCATCTTCCAGGCTTGTTTACCAATGTTCCAGTTGTTTTAAACTTCTTAATGATTCCTCTGACAGTAGATATGGGGGCAGGTGCATTTCCTTGTAGCCATTGCCTGATTTCTGAAGGTCGACACACAGCTGTCTTACTTGAATGGTGTTTTCCTTTGGGTTTCTCATGGTGAAGAGCAGATAAGAGAAATGGCCCCTGTGTAACGTCATATTTATTCCCCAGGAAAACAGGAAGTGATGAATTACTAATTAAATGCTCCTAGATACTCTGATTAACTTTGTAAACTGCTGTAGAAATGACAGAAATGCCTCAATTACATCTATTTCCTTGGAATTGTTAGGGGTGTCAATGATTTTATGAATTTATAATGAATTATAATGAATAACGAATAATACATTTTTTTAAAAAATATATTTTTTAAATAATCATTTCTTGTCAATGATTTTTTTTCCCCTTCAAAATTCGCTTGAGTTGAAGATTACATTTTTCTACAGTGTTCAGTGTAAGAGAAGCCTCAGCGGTAAAATTGGATTTATTGTAAGGCTTTTAACACATCTTAACCAGAGGCATCAATAACTATGGAGGGTGGTGTACACTCATTCCTAATGTCCACCTTTTTCACAGTCAGTTTTGTGACAAGCAAAAGACCTCGTTATTTTTTACCTCTGCTAAGGTCTTCACAGGTCTAATAACAACATTAAACAGATTACAGGTGCACGTACCATGAACCACAGATTTTGTATGTGTGTAGCAAAATTGGTAATTAAGCACCAGACTTAAAAAAGGGTTGATGATATACGTAACATTCCCTGTCCATGTTACATGGTGTATATTTTGCTCCTACCAATCACTGATGTTTTGGCAATTATTGATTTTAGATAAAGAAAAGTTGAACATGTCAAGCACCATCAATTGCCAAAGTATAACAAATGACACAATTATTATCTAAAGGCTATTATTAGTGAATAGAAAGCTATTGATTCTGTCCATGCTACTGAGTTTTTGAGTCGTCCTACTGATAATTTGATGATGCTGATTCTACAAGGGATATTATCCTGCATCCTCCAGGATTAATGCATATTGGCCTAATACATTAAAAAATGGAGAAAAAAATATTTTCTCTAAATCTGAAGAAAATGTAACAGGTCAGTCTCACACCTTTCAGTACCAGTTTCATGATCAGACCCACATGTAAGCTGAAGTCACGAGATAATAAAGAGAAATACATTGAAATTAATACTTTTTGGATGATTTTCACACTAGCTTTGCTCTGACTCACTGTGCTACAACCTAAACTTTTGAGGTCTCTGTTTTTGCCGACTCTTTCTGTCAAAAAAAAAAAAAAAAAAATTGGCACACAGTAGCCTGGTAACTTGGGGAAAATGTTTCATCCTACTTTGTAAAAAATGAGAAGTTGATTCTGGGAAGTAATTTATTTTGGCATACACAATGCCATAAATAGGAGCTGCATAGTCGTCGGTGTGTTTCTGCCATACGATGACCTGGTGAGCTGTCCAGGGTACACTATGCCCTTGCTCAGAGTTGATTGAGATGGGTGCCTGGCCCCCCTCGATCCTAATTATAAACTTCCTCCCACAGTACAAAAACATGCACAGTAGGTTAATTGGTTGTTTCAAATCAGCCCTAGGCATGAGTGGGAGTATGAACAGTTTGTACCTTGCCCTTGCCTACAGTTGGCTGAGGTGGGCGTTAGCCTCCTTGTGGGCCCTAATTAGGATGAAGCCATTACAGAAAATGATGATGTCACAAATGTGTCAAGGTGTTATAGAAAAAAAAAAAAAAAATCAAAAGAAATAAAGAAAAACTTTGTGTTGTTGGCTACTGCAGTTCGCTTGCGTTTTTATTTGCATGACCAATTTTCATATCGATTTCTTCAGTGCATTGAACTGTGTTTAGCTAGTTTACTTCACAACATACCTTGAGATAAAGTGTTAAGATTAATTACCCTTGAAAATTTTGAAAGCCTCATTCAATAGAATATCAATTTAAATCCCTTCATGACATCATTAATTTAACTTTTACATTTTATTTTTAACTTTTACTTTATCACTGAGGTCATGGTAACAATGTTTGTACATGGTGAAAATTGGGATAAAACAACTATTCACAACCATCACAAAAAGCTACTGTATTGCATTTTACATTTTTGATGCTTCACTATCAAGTGACTGACAAAAATGCACATCGAACATAGAACAATTTTAGCTCACAATGTAATGTTTCAATTTTCCCTCCTGTATTACTGGGTAATGGCAAGGAAGCAAACATTGCTAGTATAGGCGAATAACACATTAAAATGCTAATAGCCTGTCAATTTCAGTTCTGTGAAATGATATAGAATTTTCCCCCAAATTATTTGGAATTCTAAAATAATGCTTCAAAATAAGGCATGCAGTGTTTTTGTTCGTATGACTTCTTTGTGGACATTCTTAGCACATGCTAATAAAAAGCTAATTATTGTAAGGTAATGTTTATTGTAAACTGTGTCAATAATTCTGACAGAATGACCTTTGGCTCATGAAGATACCCAAAAGAAGAGCATTGTGTAAAAATAGCCACACTAAATTTACTAATGAAAAAAATGAAGCACTGTAGGTAGCATTTTCAATCTGGTTCTTTGTTTAGATAAATTGTGTCACATGACCTAATTTAATATGATTGTTTTTAGTACAAGCAAGCCATAAACAAGCTGTTTATCCCCTTCGGTAACCTTGCAGTAATTCTGAATGAAAAAAAAAAAAAAAATGTTGCCTTGAACATTCTTATAGGGGCACCTAGCTCAGAAAATAAATCCTGTCCCACTCATGGTTTAATCATGGTCAAATTGAGTCACACAGTGTACAGTTGTACATTACATTCAAATAAATAAAATAAAATAAAATAAAATAAAATAAAATAAAATAAAAATCCTTAAAAGAATCTGTTTGATGTTCAGGCCCAAAAATGTGCTATGTGTTAACTATGATCATTACTAAACTACTATATGAACTTTATTCTTAATGATTGTTTCATGTTTTGCTGTAATTTGATAAGAATTTGCCCTTCACCTCCAGGTGCTGCAAACATGTAGGCAGCCATGTTGCAACACCTCTTGTTCCAACATCAACCACCAGGTGTCTCACCTGTTTTCATGCAGTGCCAACACATGTACAATTGGGTACTGAAATGGCATATTGTGGAACCTATGCTTCTGAGAAGGTGAAAAGCTGACCAAAAAAAAAAACAAAACAAAACAAGAAAAAAAAAGGGTTGTGACAGGAAGGGCATCCGACATAAAAACCTCTGCCAAATCAAATGTGCAAATCAAATGATTTGCTGTGGTGACTCCCGAGTAAAAGGGAAAAAGCCAAAAGGAAGACAGATACACGAAGAACCACGAAGTAGGAACACCCCCCCCATTTCTACCATCTTGTCATCTCATTTCTATATGTTTTCGCGTCTATACAATATCAAGAAGTGTATATTAAATGTTACACAGTAATATGCATATGTAAATACTGCAATGTATTAATATTTAAATAGAATTTATACATAAATACTTTAAGTACTGTACTCACCTCTGACAATAGCGCTTCACAAAATCACAAAGTTCACAAAATCACAAAAAAATCCCACGGAAATGTGTGAGGCAACAGCGTCACGCGTCTAAGCCAATCAGCTTGCAAGATTGAGTTGAGTAGGCGGTCCCTGCCTGAACTGGGGAGGAGGGGCACTTCATTTGGAAAAAATAAATGCAGCCTGTCTTGGGTCCCTGCCTTCAGCCTGCTTACATGTGAGTTTCAGCACGAATTTTGAATTTTTTTATGCATATTTTTTTAATTTTATTTTTTATTAAAATGCCGCGATGTACCAAGACCGTGATGCTCAAATTGCGAAGTGGCAAGGGATGACTATGTATATATATATATATATATATATATATATATATATATATATATATATATATATATATATATATATATATATATATATATATATATATATATATATATATATACACATATACACACACACACACACACACACACACACACACACACACACACACACACACACACACACACACACACACAGATGACTATAATATGATCCACTCTTCTTCCCACAACCCAAAAAAGATAACTGGTAAAGCAGTTCAGAAAAAAAAAAAAAAAAAAAAAAAGAGATACAAACAAGTAAATATTAGTGTTGGCTTTTGATTCTAGGGTAAACATGCTGATTAGCAGAAACTATTTTAAAAGCATCACACTTGGGTCACATGACCTTTAATGACAAATGAACAATATTCTAGATAAGTACTTGCTGTTTTATCTTTTATTTGTTTGTTTGTTTGGTTGTTTGTTTGTTTATTTGTCTGTTTTCTTAAAGCTGAAATATGCAAAAACAAACAAAAGGAATCGTCTTGGCTTTGGATAAGGATGATGGGTCTGCTGCGTTCTTTCCATTTAATATTTTTTATTTATATTTTTTGGCTTTTTCACAGGTTTGTGCTATTTGAATACTCTTGTTTATTATTCTAGATTACTATCATGTGCACCGAAGTGTCTACTGGCACAAAGCTATAGCACAAGTTGCTGAGGCTAATAATAAGATGCTCAAGCTCCTTGGCAGGTCTAGCAGCACTTTATTAATCTGTTTATCTTAAAGGACGAAATAATTAAATAATTAACAAGACTGTATCATTTCTGGCTAGTGCAAGTTGTTTAACTCCATGCTGTGTCTCGGACAAACAAGATGCTACAAGATGCTAAATGCTATTTTGGTAGTTGTCTCACTGCACTGCTCTACCTGGTTTATCAGTTGCTCAATCACGCTTCTTTACGCATATACTATATATTCATTAATTCATTAATTTCCTGAACTGCTATTGTTTCCTGTTTTGTTTTTAATTAATTAAAGTGGTGCATATCATAATTATGACACTCAATTGTTAAACTGCTTAACCCTGCTAGAGTCACAGGAAGGCTACTTTCTATCTCTGCCAATAAAGAGTGAAAGTGGATTACACCCTGAACTGCTCCCCAGAACACTGCAGGCCAACACGCACAGCTATTCACACTCACATCTACACCTTGAGGACATTTGGAATAGCCTCTCAGCCTAATATGCATGTATTTGAACAGTGGGAGGAAACTAGAGTACACAGAAGAAACCTATGCAGGGAGAAAATTCAAACTCCACAGAGACATGCGCTTGCCAAGCCCAGGACCCTCTTGCTGTGAGGTGGGGGAAAAAAATATTGGTAGAATATTAGAACACCAACAGCAAATATAACATATAATATGTATGTATGTACCCATATAGTCGCACAAATATTTTTTAAAAATCCAATTTTTATACATCCCAACAAACCAATACCCTGCCTTCTTGTTTTTGATTGACACATCATCAGGTTTGAAATTAGTGCCACATCTTCGTCCTGCAATTTTCAGTGTACTCGTATTCATTCTTCATTATCAAAATCCCATTTTGTAAAGATGACATGATTAAATTAAACTCAGTCTGATTTGATGGATGAGAGTCCACCAGGGGGACAGCTGTCACACCATCCCACATTCACACACTGCTCAGATTGCAATTTTGCTCACGTATTGTTTGCTAACAGCTGCTTTTGTAGCAAGGTGAAGGGGTGCATTAGGAAAAACACTAGACTACAAATGACTGTTGATTAGCATTGACAGTCCAATCCTCACCTTAATCTGTAAGCAGAGAACTGGACCATACATCGTCTTGCAGTTCACACTGAGAATATGAATGAGACAATGCAGGAGACGGAAGAAGAAAAGTGAATGCAGGATGTATCAAGCTGAGCAGTGTGACACATCCTACAACTACAGTGACATTTACAACAACAATATGAACAGCATGAAATGTCTATTTTCCTTTACATCTGCACTGACTGATATGCCACAGTGTAACTGAATTCTGGATTCTGATTGGACGGAATTGAAGACGTCGAAGAAGGAGAGACGGGAGGCGTGTCCATAGGCAGAGAGAAGAGGAAAGGCATGAGTCTCGGACTGAAAGTAGGGACTTTGAATGTTGGAACTATGAAAGGAAAAGGTAGAGAGCTGGCTGACATGATGCAGAGGAGGAAGGTGGACATACTGTGTGTTCAGAAGACCAGGTGGAAAGGTAGCAAGGCTAGAAGCTTAGGATCATGGTTAAAGCTGTTTTTTTCATGGTGTAGATGGGAAGAGAAATGGAGTAGGCGTCATCTTGAAGGAGGGGTTTGTGAGGAATGTTCGAGGAGTGAAAAGAGTGTCAGACAGAGTGATAAGTCTCAAGTTAGAAATTGAAGGCGTTATGTTGTTAGCGCTTATGCCCCACAGGAGGGATGCGAGCGAGAAGAGAAGAGATTCTGGAGTGAGTTAGATGAAGTGATGCAGAGTACCCCGAGAGGTGGAAGAGTGGTCATTGGTGTAGACTTCAATGGACATGTTGGTGCAGGCAACAGAAAGGACGAGGAAGTGATGGGCAGGTTTGGTATCCAGGACATGAACACAGAAGGGCAGTTGTTGTTAGATTTTGTAAAAAGGATGGAAATGGCTGTGGTGAATGCTTTCCTCCAGAAGAGACAGGAGCATCAGGTGACTTATAAAGCGGAGGTAGCAGCACACATGTAGACTACATCTTGTGTAGACGATGCAGTATGAAAGAAGTCAGTGACTGCAAAGTAGTAGTGGGTGAGTGTTACCAAACAGCATATGAAGGTGGTGTGCAGTATGATGCTGATGTTGAGGAAGGTGAAGAAGGCAAAGGCAGAGCAGAAGACAAAGTGGTGGAAGCTGAAAAAGGAAGAGTGTCGTGTTGTCTTCAAGGAGGAGTTGAAAATGGCTTTGGGTGGTCAGGAAGTGCTTCCGGATGACTGGACAGCTACAGATAATGTGATCAGGGAGACAGGTAGGAGAATACTTGGTGTATCATCTGGAAGGAGAGAAGAGAAGGAGACTTGGTGGTGGAATGAGGAAGTGCAGGTGTGTGTACAAAGGAAGAGGTTAGCTAAGAAGAAGTGGGACAAAGAAAGGACTGAAGAGAGTGAACAGGAGTACAGGGAGACACAGCATAAGACAAAGGTAGCAGTGTCAAAGGCCAAACAGAGGGTGTATGATGACTTGTATGCTCAGTTGAGCAATAAGGAAGGAGAAAATTATTTATACAGGTTGGCACAGCAGAGCGATAGAGATGGGAAGGACATGCAGCAAGTTAAAGTAATGAAGGACAGAAAGGGAAATGTATTGGCTGATGACAGAAGTGTGCTGGGAAAATGGAAAGAGTACTTTAAAGAGCTGAGGAATGAGGAAAATGAGAGAGAAAAAAGAGTAGAGAGGTGACTGTTGAGGACCAGGATTTAGCAAAGATTAGTAAGGGTGAAGTGAGGAGGGTATTGAAAAGGATGAAGAATGGAAACACAGTTGGTCCTGATGACATATCGGTGGAGGTATGGCTTTGTCTTGGAGAGGTAGCAGTAGATTTCCTGACAAGAAGAGAGAGAGGGGATGCCAGAGGAATAGAGGAGAAGTGTGCTGTTGCCCATTTTTAAGAACAAGGGAGGCGTGTAGAGTTGTGGCAACTACAGAGGGATAAAGTTGTTGAGCCATACGATGAAGTTATGGGAAAGAATAGTAGAAGCGAGACTAAGGGCAGAGGTCAGCATTTGTGAACAACAGTTTGGTTCATGCCAAGAAAGAGCACCACAGATGCAGTGTTTGCCTTGAGGATGTTAATAGAGAAGTACAGAGAAGGTCAGAAGGAGCTACATTGTGACTTTGTGGATGTGGAAAAAGCATATGACAGGGTGCCGAGAGAGGAACTGTGGTATTGCATGAGGAAATCTGGAGTGGCAGATAAGTATGTTAGAGTGGTGCAGGACATGTATAAAAGATGGAAGACAGTGGTGAGGTGTGCTGTCGGTGTGACAGAAGAGTTCAAGGTGGAGGTGAGACTGCATCAAGGGTCAGCTCTGAGCCCCATCTTGTTTGCTATGGTGATGGACAGGCAGACAGGCGAGGTTAGACAAGATTCCCCATGGACTATGATGTTTGCAGATGATATTGTGATCTGCAGTGAGAGCAGAGAACAAGTGCAAGAAAATCTAGAGAGGTGGAGCTACGCCCTGGAAAGAAGGGGAATGAAGGTTAGTCTCAGTAAGACAGAATACTTGTGTCTGAATGACAAGGACCAAACAGGAACGGTGCGGATATAGGGAGCAGAGATATGGAAGGTGGAGGATTTTAAGTACTTTGCCTCAACAATTCAAAGCAATGGAGAGTGTGGAAAGAGGTGAAGAAGTGTGTGCAGGCTGGTTGGAATGGTTGGAGAAAAGTGTCAGGTGTGATGTGTGATAGGAAGTTATTGGCAAGAATGAAAGGAAAAGTGTGCGAGACGGTGTTGAGGCCAGCGATGTTGTATGGTTTAGAAACAGTGGCCCTGGGGAAAGACAGGAGCCAGAGCTGGAGGTAGCAGAGATGAAAATGTTGAGGTTCTCTCTGGGAGTAACGAGGATAGATAGGATCAGAAATGAGCACATCAGAGGGACAGCACATGTAAGACGTTTTGGAGACAAAGTCAGAGAGGCTAGATTGAAATGGTTTGGACATGTACAGAGGAGGGATAGTGAGGTAGTAGGATGCTGAGGTTGGAACTACAAGGCAGAAGGCCTAGAGGAAGACCAAAGGGACGATTCATGGATGTGGTGAAGGAGGACATGAAGACAGTTAATGTAAGAGAAAAGGATGCAGAGGACAGGGTGAGATGAAGGCAGATGATTCGCTGTGGCGACCCTGAAGGGAACAGCCAAAAGGAAAAGAACAAGAACAAGAACAAGAAGAGAGGAGGAGAAAGAAGAAGAAGAAGAAGAAAAGGTAATTTCTTGGCAAATTCCAGTTTTATATTGGTGAACTTGTTAATGCAACCATGAGGCGGGCGGGGGGGGGGGGGGGGGGGGGGGCACTAACCAGTGTCTCTCCCCCTTATGCCAGTCCCAAGCCCGGATAAATGCAGAGGGTTGCGACAGGAAGGGCATCCGGCGTAAGACTTCTGCCACATTAAAAATGCAAATGGTCAAAACAAAATTCATACCAGATCAGTCGAGGTGGGTCAGAAGGGTGACTGTTGAGGACCAGGAAGTAGCAAAGATTAGTAAGGGAAAAGTGAGGAGGGCATTGAAGAGGATGAAGAGTGGAAAGGCAGTTGGCCTAGATGACATACCAGTTGAGGTATGGAAGTGTCTAGGGGAGGTAGCAGAGATGGTTTGGACATGTACAGAGGAGGGATAGTGAGTATATTGGTAGTAGGATGCTGAGGTTGGAACTGCCAGGCAGAAGGCCCAGAGGAAGACCAAAGAGAAGATTTATGGATGTGGTGAAGGCGGACATGAAGGTCGTTGGAGTAAGAGTAGAACATTCAGAGGATAGGGAGAGATGGAGGCAGATCATTTGCTGTGGCGACCCCTGAAGGGAACAGCCAAAAGAAAAAGAAGAAGAAGATATTAGTGAACTTGTTATAATACATTTAAGTTACCCTTTATGCGATTGTGATCAGAGCTTGTATAACATACTTGCAATTTAGTAGAAACTTGTTAGGGTGGTGTGGTGTGATCTTCATAGACATGTCAGATGAAGTCGAACTTTAAACTGTTTTTCTTCTTTTCCTTTTGGCTATTCTGTTTCATGGGTCACCACAGCAAATCAACTGCCTTCATCTCACCCTGTCCTCTGCATCTTCTTTTCTTACACCAACGACCTTCATGTCCTCCTTCACCACATCCATAAATCTTCTCTTTGGTCTTCCTCTAGGCCTTCTGCCTGCTAGTTCCAACCTCGGCATCCTACTAGCAATCTGCTCACTATCCCTCCTCTGTACATGTCCAAACCATCTCAATCTAGCCTCTCTGACTTTGTCTCCAAAACATCTTACATGGGCTGCCCCTCTAATGTATTCATTTCTGATCCTATCCATTCTCGTTACTCCCAGAGAGAACCTCAACATTTTCATCTCCACTACCTCCAGTTCGTCCTCCTGTCTTTTCCTCAGTGCCACTGTTTCTAAGCCATACAACATCTCTGGCCTCATCACCATCTTGTACACGTTTCCTTTCATTCTTGCTGATACTCTCCTATCGCACATCACACCGGACACTTTTCTCCAACCATTCTAACCTGCCGCCACGCGCTACTTCACCTCTTTTCCACACTCTCCATTGCTCTGGATTGTTGAGCCTAAGTACTTAAAATCCTCCATCTTCCTTATCTCTGCTCCCTGTAACCTCACCATTCCTCTTGGGTCCTTCTCATTCACACATAAATTCTGGCTTACTGAGGCTAACCTTCATTCCTCTCCTTTCCAGGACATTCTTCCACCTCTCTAGATTTTCCTCCACTTGTTCTCTGCTCTCATTGCAGATCACAATGTCATCTGCAAACATCATAGTCCATGGAGATTCTTGTCTAACCTCGTCTGTTAGCCTGTCCATCACAAAAGCAAGCAAGAATGGGCTCAGAGCTGATCCTTGATGCGTCATATCCATCATACGCTCTCTGTTTGGCCTTTGACACCGCTACTTTCGTCTTACGCTGTGTCTCCCTGTACTCCTGTTTACTCTCTTCAGTCCTCTCAATGTCCCACTTCTTCTTAGCTAGCCTCTTCCATTGTACACACTCCTGCATTTCCTCATTCCACCACCAAGTCTCCTTATCTACTTTCCTTTCAGAGGACACACCAAGTACTCTCCTACCTATCTCCCTGACCACATTTGCTGTTGTTGTCCAGTCATCTGGAAGCACTTCCTGACTACCCAAAGTCTGTTTCAACTCCTCCTTGAAAACAACATGACACTCTTCCTTTTTCAGCTTCCACCACTTTGTCTTCTGCTCTGCCTTTGCCTTCTTCACCTTCCTCACCATCAGCATCATCCTGCACACCACCATCATATGCTGTTTGGTAACACTCTCACCCACTACTTTGCAGTCACTGCCTTCCTTCAAACTGCATCATCTACACAAGATGTAGTCTACCTGTGTGCTGCGACCTCCGCTTTTATAAGTCATCAGATGCTCCTGTCTCTTCTGGCAGAAAGTATTCACCACAGCCATTTCCATCCTTTTTGCAAAATCTATCAACATCTGTCCTGTGTTCCTGTCCTGCATACCAAACCTGCCCATCACTTCCTCGTCCCCTCTGTTGACCACTCTTTCACCTCTGGGAGTACTCTGCATCACTTCATATAACTCACTCCAGAATTTCTCCTACTCTTCTCGCTGACATCCTGCCTATGGGGCATTAGCACTAACAACATTGAACATCACACCTTCAATTTGTAACTTGAGACTCATCACTCTGATTGACACTCCTTTCACTTCTAGAATATTCCTGACAAACCCCTCCTTCAAGATGACTCTTACTCCATTTCTCTTCCAATCCACACCATGAAAAAACAGCTTAAACCCTGCTCCTAAGCTTCTAGCCTTGTTACCTTTCCACCTGGTCTCCTGAACACACAGTATGTCCACCTTCCTCCTCTGCATCATGTCAGCCAGCTCTCAATCTTTTCCTGTCATAGATCCAACATTCAAAGTTCCTACTCACAGTCCTAGACTCATGCCATTCCTCTTCTCTCTCTGCCTACATACATACATACCTGTTTCTCCTTCTTCGACCAACAGTAGTCCAATTTCCATTACACCCTGTTGTTAACCCGGGCCTCGACCAATCTGGTATGGAGATGATATTTTTGATTTTCATTTAAAAGTTTGCATTGGTTTTACGTCGGATGCCCTTCCTGACACAACCCTCTGCATTTATCTGGGCTTGCGGCCAGCGTGAGGAAGAGACACTGCCCCCCTCCCCCACGGCTGCATTGAAGTCAAACTTTAAACATGTTTAGATAAAACATTGTGTGGACATAGTCGAACTGCAATGCAGTAGCACATTCATAGTTTAGTACAGTGGTGTCTTGGTCAACATGTCTATTTTACAGCATGAAGGTCCTGGGTTCGGGTCCCACGCTCGGTGAGGCAGTCTCTTCGTGAGGTGTGGATGTTCTCCCCATGCATGTGTGAGTTTCCTCAGAGTACTTTGGTTTCCTCCACTCTAAAGATATAGTCGGCCATTGTAGTCATGTGATAGACTCTTTCGGGTGCACCCTGGGGTCCACTGAGATGCAAGTTGGATTAAGAAGTTTGGCTGATGGGTGGATTGATGGACGGATAAAGCTGAGGTGGTACTAAACCGTGTTGCACTTCAGTGACATTGTCTTGGCCTTGCCTATGATGAGATTCTCCATTGAGTTTCATTGAGCTTTCACAGTGGTTAACAAAAAGGTTCCATGCTATCACCCTGTGTATCTTTTTGAACGATGTTCAATTCAACTTCCTTATAACAGTTATGATCATTATATTATGGTGGCATAGCACAATTTACACCACCCCATATGAGGTCTGTTTAGATGCTTAATATGGATGTCGTAAAATAGCATTGGGGCAGTGGTGGTCTAGTTGTATAAGGCGCTGGATCGCTAATCTAAAGGTTGGGGGTTCGAGTCCCACTCTCCACAAGGTTGTCACTGCCCCCCCAGTGCAGCTAACTGGGTTATCAAAGACCGGCCATGTCTCTCACTGTCTATGGTGTGAGGCATGTAAAAGAACCATTGCTGACTTTCGACAAGAATAGGCCGCAAAGCCGTCGGCGTGTTTCCGACCCTGCGATGGCCTGGCGAGCTGTCCAGGGCGTACTCTGCCCTCATCCAGAGTTGGCTGGGATGGGCACCAGCCTCCCCGCGACCCAAATTAGGATGAAGCCCTTACAGAAAATGAACTGAACTGAAAATAGCATTAATGGTGTAATAGTGTAACTAATGCCTATTAGAAACTTCATTTACATAGTAAGAGCATGGATTCAGTGAACATAGATGTGGGAATGAGAAAATGTATGGACCAACCAAATGGCGGAGTATTTATGAAGACCTGAAGGGTGCAGTGAGAACGTTATACATGCGTGGTGCAATAGGATTGGTCAAAAGTAAAATTATGTTCGTGGCCTACGCGTGATCAAGAGCATAATAAGAATTTAGTTGGACCACGCTAAATGCTGTGAGAACCTGGAAAGAACGGAGTAACCATATAGTACAAACCTTTTCAAAACTGCACTTTCTAGTCACACATTCATGGAAATTTTTCAGGGTGCAGTGTAGATTTTATGGTGTCTGTCAACGTGTAATTGGAGCACCAAGCTGTAAGTTCATTCTATATTTTCACGGAGGTGTTTATGCTTCTTTGTGGTTTCTGAGTTTGGTGAGGGAATGAATGTTTTCTTTAATGTAGTGAAGACCTAAATTGTCACAAAGACATTACACATCAGTATAAATGGATAAAAAGTGCAAGGTGTTGTTCGTTAATTTACACTTACTAGTTGCCACTGCAGGGTGTTGATTAATCAGTCAGTGAAAAATAAAGGAAAACAATCCTCAAGGAAAGCAACTAAGTTTAATTGAACCTGAATGAATTCCATTCTAGAGGAAGCAAATTCCACCATTACATTCACAAATTTACCTTTTTTTTTTGATGTAACACATTGATATCACTTAAAAAAATGTGCAAAGGTGTGTGCTAAAAAAAGAAAAAAAAATTCTACCACTTGCCATCCTTGAAAGTTAAATAAAATCCATAGTGGAGTTAATTCAAAACCACAGGAAATGCATTGCCATCCAGGCCCACTCAGCTAGTGTGGAGTCAGAGTACAGAGTCAGAGTACGTGCAGCCGATCCAGACAGGTGTTCAAGGTTAAAATCTCCCAGATGCTGTTGTAGACATCACATCTTCTGTTTCTCATGAAGCCAGAAGGAACATCTTCACTGCACTGCTCGCTCAGTCACATGAGTGCAGTTGAAAATCTTTATTACATGGTGTTATGTGAGCTTAATTTATTATTTTACACATATTACACTTGTGTATTGAATCGTATCTAATTCCCACACATCAAGTAAACTGTGATGTTGAGATTTTGTTACTCCCCCACTCTACATGCTCACCCAGGTCTGTTGACAGTGGAGTGGCTGATTGCCCCAATGTCACAGAGTGTCCCCATGTCTGTCTTTCTTCTGGTTCTCTCTCTTTTCGTTATGCTGCTATAGCCAGTCATGCCGGCGTCCCTGCTGCACTCAGAAATAATATAATCATCTGTTTCTATTGCACTATTATGACTGTTCCTAACAGCATCTCTCTCTCTCTCACTCTGTCTGCCCCCCCCCCCCCCCTTTTTGTTGAGGTACACATTCTCCTTCTGGGATGCTGGTGATCCTGATCCTTCTGCTTCCCGAGTCCTGTGATCTGTTCTGGTGTGCTGATGTTGGCTGGAGTCATCATCTTGGAAGCCCTCCTTCCTGCTGATGAGGATCCATATGGACCCAGATGTACACTAACAGATTGTGAACATGACTTTTCACTGCTGGTTATATGGACTCTTTCCCACAATTATTTAGGATTTTTTTTGACAATAATTAATTTCTTTATATATATATATATATATATATATAAATAAAAAAAATATATATATAAAATATATATATAATTCATTAATTTGTGGTTCACTTCCCAGTCTTGGCGAGGGCATTTGGATGTTCTCCACATATTTGCATGGGTTTACCAATAATGAATACATAGTTAGTAGTTAGTACATCTGTCTTACAGCAAGGAGATCTTGATCTTGAGTCCTGTGCCCAGTGTAGGCATCTCTGTGTGGAATTTGCATGATCTTAAAGTTCATATGTAGGTGCCCTCTAAGTACTCTGGGTTTCTTCCATAGTCTAAAGACATGCACATTACATTAATTGGCTGTTTCAAAGTAACCACAGGTGTGAGTGTGAGCATTGCCCTGCAATGGTCTGGCAGGCTGTTCAAGGTGCAACCCACCTTCGTCCGGTACCAGCTGAGATAGGCACCAGGCTTTCCGAGACCCGAGAAGGAATAGGTGGTTCGATAAATGAGGGATAAGTGAAAATTACAGCTACTACTGGAGTACCTCGTTATGGATTACTTTGATTATTATCGGCTTCTGAACTGAAATTAAAAAAAAAGAAGTAAATAGAGAGAGAAAGAGAGAGCGAGAGAGAGAGAGAGAGAGAGAGAGAGAGAGAGAGAGAGAGAGAATGCAAAAGTAATGTGATGTACAAGATACACTGGGATGTGTTCTAAGCACAACTTAACTAATGCCCGGTGCAGTCTTGGGGTGTGGTGGTGGTGCAAAGACTACAACTCTCTCTTTCTCCCTCTCCGTTTCTCCTCCTCTCTCGCTCGGTTTCCTGAATCGATAACTTCTACGGTTGCCGCATTGCTCTCACAGGCTCCCGCAGCCTTCTTCTCTTTCACACTTGGTTTTATCAAGGTCATCTCTACCGGGCACGTGGCATCTTCCCACATTGCTCTCTGTTTTTCCGTGTAGCCATGCAGCACTACTGCCCACTGCTGGGGAACAGTGGGAGTGTCAGTGGATTGAGATGAAGGACTGAGTAGAGCATGATTGTAGACCTGTGCATCCTATATAGATCAGGACCTAAATAATAATATAGAAACCTATTATAAATTGCTAAAAATGCATATATTTGCATGCCCAACTGCACTAATGCATATATTTACATGCCCAACTGCACTGTTGACAATAAATGGGGGCGGCACGGTGGGGTAGTGGTTATTAGCAAGTCAATTCAGTTTTCTTTGTATAACACTTTACAACTGACATTGTTGCAAAGCAGCTTTATGTAATGAGTATTTATGTATAGATGTCCATCTTATAGCACAAAGGTTCTGGGTTCGATGCCCAGGCTGAGGCATTTCTATATGGAGTTTCCATAGGTTTCGTCTAGGTACTCCAGTTGCCTCCCACAACCCAAATAAATGCATATTAGGCTAATTGGCTGTTAAAAATGGACCCTCAATGTGTGTGTGAGTATGAATGGATGTGTGAGGTGAGTTGTGAGGAGTGAGCCCTGCCTTCTTCCTGTGTCTGCCGAGATAGGCACCAATCTCCAGGTGACCACAATAGGATTAGCTGAATTAATGAGTACAGGGATCCCTCACCTACTACGGTGAATGTGGACCAAGACCCACTCCAGACCGCCGATTTCTGCGAAGTAGCATCGACCCCCTGACTGACGTATGCGTACATGTATGTGTATATAATATCAATAAATACATATTCAATATCATAAATGCTTATAATAGCAAACATTCAAAAATAATGCATAAGATGTAAATAAAATATAAATACACACACATACAGATCCGCACGTCCCGTAAAAATGTAAGTAGCTTTGTTGAGGGGTTTTGGGTTGGTTTTTTTTTTTCTTGTTTTTTTTTTTTTTTTGCATAATTGGCCTTGTTTTGTGGCATTTTCCTTAACTTTTCCCCAATATTGCCTTAATTTTGTTATTTAAAATTTTTTTTCCAAAATAAATATTTTTGAAAAACCTGTGATGCACTGAAGCCGCAGAAACACAAGCACAGAGAAGCAAGGGATCACTGTATATAATCATATTCTTTTGGGAAATAAGTGTTGTTCACCATTTGGTTTTACACTGTGGAATCATCTGTGAAAAAAAATGATTAAAAAAACAAATAAACATTATCATTTATTCATTCATTTTCTGAACTGTTTAATCTTAAATAAGGTATCGGAAAGGCTGATGCTCATCTTGACCCAATCTATTCAGGTCATCACAATGCAGAAACTCACTAACAGCTATGCAGCTCCTCTTTGGTCAGCAATGGTTTGTTTATATGAACGTCCCACCACAGACAGTGAGAGCCTTTGATAACCCTGAGGCAAATAAATAATATAATCACAAATACAATGAAGTCGTTAAAACAGGGCTCTTCAAAACTCTATTGCTTTTATATCACAGTGGTGTATGTGAACATTATCCAATTAAAATCAATTTGATTTTGGAGTTATTTTTTTAAAAGAGGACACTTGTCTCCAACATGTCTTTAACCTTGCATGCTACAGTTCCATGAATAGGCTTCTGAATGCAAGGCTGTTGTTGTTCTACATTTTGGTCTTTTAAATAAATTGCACAATGTGGTTTCTGATGGAAATGAGCTGCACGAACAGAACACCGACATCCTGCGTTGATTAAAATATATCTGCTTGTTCGAGATAAGACAGCGAAGAGTGTTGTATTACAATCCATGCGGACTAAGGTGACTATTATTCAGCTGAGAACTGATATTACATGATGTCTTACTTTTGAGTCTGTTAACTCTGACAGCTAAAGTTATGAGGAAATAACATACTTACATACATGCGTGCTGCATCATCATCATCATCATCATCATGTTCTTCCACTTATTCCGAGGTCGGGTCACAGGGGCAGCAGCCTATGCAATGAGGTTAAGATGTCCCTTTACATAGTAATTTCCTCCAACTCGTCCGGGTGACACCGGGGCATTCCCAGACAAGCTGAGAGACAGGCCCTCCAGCGTGTTGTAGGTCAACCCCGGGGTCTCTTCACAGTTGGACATGCCTGAAACACCACACCAGGGAGGCATTTGGGAGGCATTCTGACCAGATGCCCGAGCCACCCCAACTGGCTTCTCTCAATGCGAAGGAGCAGCAGATCTACTCTGAGCTCCACCCAGATGGTAGAGCTTCTCACCTTATCTCTAAGGGAGAGCCCCGCCACCCAGCAAAGAAAGCTCATTTCAGCCGCTTGTATCCGTGATCTTGTTCTTTCGGTCACTACCCAAAGGTCATGACCATAAGTGAGGGCTGGAACTTAGATCAGCTGCTGCATTGAAAGCTTTGCCTTGTGGCTCAGCTCCCTCTTCACCACGAAGATTTGAGAGATTTCCTTTCGGCTTTTTCTCTTTATCAGGGGTCGCCACAGCGAACGAATCACACGTTTGATTTGGCATAGGTTTTTACATTGGATGCCCTTCCTGACACAACCCTTTAACAAGGGGCAGAAACATGCTGATGGCTATGCAGCTCCTCTTTACGAAAGTCAGCAATGGTTCTTTTACATGAATCTCTCACCATAGACAGTGACAGACATGACCGGCCTTTGATAACTGGACCGGAAATAAATAACTAAATAACTAAATAAATAAATAATTAATGCTCCCAGAGATTGTTGATCGGCTGGAGTCTACCTCAAATGACACCCTGAACTCACCAGGTCACTGCAGGGCAACACATTTACACTCATAACCACGCCTAGAGGCAATTTGCAAAAGTCAGTTCACCTATTGTCCATGTCTTTGAACTGTGGAGGAAACTGGAGTACTCGGAGGAAACCCAGACAAGCACAGTGAGAAGATGCAAGACACGCAGAGCCCATGAATCAATCCCAGAATCTTCTTTCTGTGAAGTGGACATGCACCATGACACCCTAATAAATTCCAACCATCCCTAAATTTTAATTAGAATAAGCACAATCACAACAGCCACACACACAAAGTTCCATTAATGAAAAACTGACTAAATGTAGAAAATTTGTTGTACTTAATCATTCAGGAACACACCGGCGACCAGAGACATGCACTGTTACTTACTCTAGTGAAATCAAAGTGAATGACAATGCAGGGGGAGCTCTTGGGAAATTAAATGGCTTCAAATACATGCAGTGTGACACACTGTCCAATGAGTTGCTAATAGAGAGTCTAAATATGGAAGGCATTCCACAAGTTAAAGAGGAAAATAAATAAATAAATACCTTTAACATGTTCTGCTGACCCCTTGTGGCGACATTTGTATATATGTGTGGCCAGTGCGCTAAAACAAAGTGCCTCCTTTTCAATCAGTAGTTTCAAGACCAATGCTCACTCTCATACTCACAACTAGGAAAAGCCAATTGGCTGACAATGCATGTTTTTCAACTGTGGGAGGAAGCTGTAGTACCAGGAGGAAACCCATGCATGTACTTGGAGGACATGCAAACTCCACACAGAAATGCTAGAGTTGTGAATCAAACCCAGGCCTTCACAGGATGATGTGCAAACCAATTTGCCACAATCATCTGAGAGTTCTGTCTGCTGCGTCTCATCAGCCGGGAAGACAAAACTCTCAGATGAGTGTGGTGAAATAAACAGGATGTATGGAGCATATGGCGTGTGTGTGCATGGAATAAAAATAATGTTTCACGCTCCATCTAATTTTATTTTCTATTGTGGTGTAAACTTATAATTTATTTATTTAAGGGACAATGTACAGGAACATTAAGCTCATAGAGACAGAGATGTACTGTACCAGATTATAGCTTAATAGCTAGTTTCCATCTGTAGTCCCTAATTTAGAACGGCCAATTAACCTACAGTGCATGTCTTTGGATTGTGGGAGGAAACCGGAGCACCCAGAGGAAACCCACACAAGCACGGGGAGAACATGCAAACTCCACACAGAAACGCCCAGGCCGGGAATCGAACCCGGGCCTTCTTGCTGTGAGTCGGACATGCTAACCACTACGCCACCGTGCCGTCTTAAAGCAGAGTTATCTTTCTTTGGAAAAATAAATGCACAAACACTTTTAGGTGTGTCATATTTTGGGAGTAAAAAGAAAAATTAATGAAAACTATTTAGAATTAACACAACAGATGATGCAGAGTCCATTTTTAAAAGTTTTATTAAATACTTTTCTTTGCCCTGAGGCATTCCTGAAGGGGCGTGGCTTAGTACTTTCCTCATGAACATTTTTGTGCAGGTGTGTAAAAAAAAATTAAAAATTACATGTCTCGGTAGAAACTCTTATAGACACGTGCACAAGCGCGCACGCACACACACGTCTGTTTTTCTCAGTATGAAGCTTGTTTGGACCAGCTGTCCGGACATTGTTTTCAGAAGCTGTTCCCATGGTGTCATGGCTAATAGCCTGAGGCATGGCTTCTGTCTTGCATGCATGCACACACACACACACACACACATACACACATACACACACACACACACAGTCAGTGACGTTTTGGGTTTTACTGGATCTGTAAGTATCTCTCTCTCTCTCTCTCTGTGTCTCTCTCTCTCTCTCTCTCTGTCTGTCTCTCTCTCTCGCACACACACACAGCTTATGAAATGTGAATATAAAGTGATTCGAGTGCATAAGGACATTAATGAAAACCAGCAAAAACATAAAGAAGGAGACAATCACACTGGCACAGCATATTTGCTCTTTTTATGTTTCTGTTCACAGCACAGAGTCGACATATTCATAGCTGCATGCACAAACAAGTCTTATTTTCCTTTCGGCTATTCCCTTCAGGGGTCTCCACAGCGAATTATCTGCCTCCATCTCACCCCAATCCTCTGCATCTTCATCTCTTATACCAACTACCTTCATGTCTTCCTTCACCACATCCAAAAATCTCCACTTCAGTCTTCCTCTAGGTCTTCTGCCTGGTAATTCCAACCTCAGCATCCTACTACCAATATACTCACTATCCCTCCTCTGTACATGTCCAAACCATCTCAATCTAGCCTCTCTGACTTTGTCTTCAAAACATCTTACATGTGATGTCCCTCTGATGTACTCATTCCTGATCCTATCCATCCTCATTACTCCAAAAGAGAACCTCAACATTTTCATCTCTGCTACCTCCAGCTCAGCTTCCTTTCTTTTCCCCAGGGCCACTGTTTCTAAACCATACAACATCGCTGGCCATCGTGTACACTTTTCCCTTCATTCTTGCCGATACTTTCATATCACATATCACCCCAGACACTTTTCTCCAACCATTCCAACATGCCTGCACACGCTTCTTCACCCCTTTTCCACACTCTCCATTACTCTGGATTGTTGAGTTTAAGTACTTAAAACCCTCCACCTTCTTTACCTCTGACACATCTACCTCCCATTGCCTATTACAGAGCTGAATCCAGCATGATGCTAAAGGACAGAGTTACTGTGTTTTATGCTTTATTTCTTGGCTCAGGCTTTTAACCTTGCATAAACATTTGTAAGATCATAACTCTGCTAAGAATACATGGTCAACACGCGTGCACACACACACACACACCACACACACACACACACACACACACACACACACACACACACACACACACACACGTGTGTGCATGAGAAGAAGAAATGGGCTCAAGTGATATCACAAAGGAATATGGATACACTCTTCCATCATCAGTACAATATTGCAGCAGAAGGAGGTCTCTAAAAGGTATGCTTTTATAATTTTTTTAAACGGTTCAGGGATTAGTAATGGGAGCCTTGGAATGAATCACGCCTTTTACATGTGAAATGCAGTTCAACTTACTAAAAATGCAGGTTATGAAAAAAGCTCTGGAAATGGACATTACCTTTTTCTGTCGCTTAGCTGGCGTTTGAATGGGATCATAGAGCTTACATGGTAATTAAAAAACACGAAAAAGGGTCATTGACAATGAAAAACATTATAAAAGCATACCTTTTAAGGTACTTTCTTCGTGTGGACCATGTCTTTTTATCAGAGTTATAACCTTACAATGACCATAGCACTGAGAATCACTTTCACCGGGAATCACACGTGTGTGTGTGTTCGTGTGTTTACCATGTCTTCTAATCAGAGTTATAATGTTACAAATGTTTATGGAAGGTTAAAAACATAAAATACAGTTGGAATGACACACAAACATGAACATGGTTCATGCACAAACTTGAACAAAGTTGTAACGACAGCATCATTAATTCCTAGCCAATAGGAGGCCAGCGGGGCAGGATGTAGAGAGATTGCCAATGGGAGGGAGCTGCGACATCCCTCCTAGCCAATGGGAGGCCAGCGGGACGGGATGTTGAGAGACAGCCAATGAGAGAGCAACTCGCAAATTGTTTGAATGGCGCTTTTCGTAAGAAGAGGTTCTTTAATGTATAGAGGACGAAAATGTTTTTTGTAACCTGGATTTCATATTCAGAAGCTTTTGTAAGTAGAGGGTCGATTTTGTGTGTGTGTGTGTGTGTGTATATATATATATTAATATACATATATACAGTCAGCCCCCTACTTATGAAACCCCTAGGTATGAATATTCCGGCTTACGGAAAACATTTTCCTAAGTTTTCGTCCCCAGGATACGAAAACAACCTCCTCTTACGAAACGCGCCAAATGTGCCATTCAAAATTCAAACACGCCAATTAAAATTTCACACGATGCGCGAGTTGCTCTCTCATTGGCTGGCTCCCAAAATCCCACCCTGATGACCTCCCATTGGCCAGGAGGCAACTGACGTTACCCATACTTCCTGTACCCATACTTCCTGTTTGTCACACGTGTGAAGGAGAGCTGACTGTTGGCTTGTTTTGAGATTGATCATGCAGCATTATATTTCGTTATCACCGAAGACCCTCTACAATTGGGACGATATTGAAGCAGAAGGAGACCTTAAAGCGGAAATACAGTGACGGAGGTGATTATTTCGGCACAATATTAAAACAGAGTGCTCCATGGGAAAAGCCCTCCAATCTTGCAAGGAAGCAAGTTAATATTGAATATGGACCTCTGATCTTTCAAACAGGTACTGTAATTCTGTTTTAAATAAAACACCCCATCCATTTTAACATTTTAATAGAATTGTTCCATCAGCTGCATGTTGTATGTGGGCAGGGCCCAAGTTTTGTTTGTGTGTGTATGATTGAGAGAGACTGCCTACAGAGTCAGTCAAAGATGAAAGGAGGCTTAACTCTAGTTTTTAGTTTAGTTTTTTAAGTTGTTTAATTCAGTAAATGTTTAATAAATGTGGTGCATGTGAGCAAAACACGGCTCATCTGGACCTTCGATCCCTCAAAGAATCAAGTTAAAGTTGAGTTTGGATCTCTGAACTGTCAAGCAAGGAATGCGCTTTGAATTCCATATCTTAAAATGCTCTGGCATCCTGTTTGTGGGCTAAGCCCACAGTGCCACAATAAACAATTAATGTGTACTGTATTGCGCGCGTGTGTGTGTGTGAGAGAGAGAGCGAGATGTCTGTGTATGTGTGTGAGAATAAAAAAAAGTTTAGTAATAGTTTAATTAATAAATATGTTAATAAAATGGTTTAATATGTTAAAATGTTTAAATTCCTTAATAAATAATTTTCTTTTACTTTTAACACATATTTCATACAAAATCGGTGTATTTTTATAATTTTTAAACGGTTTATGGGGTCGTCTTGGGAGCCTTGGAACGAATCAGGCATTTTACATGTAAAATGCCCCCTACTTACGAAGCTCCTGCGTTATGAAAAAGGCGCTGGAACAGATTAAATTTGTAAGTAGGGGCACGCCAGCGCCTTTTTGTAAGGCGGGAGTTTCGTAAGTAGAGGCGCATTTTTGATGTAAAACACCTGATTCGTTCTATGGCTCCCAAGACTACCCCATAAACCCTCAAAAATGATAAAAGTACACCAATTTTGTATGAAATATGCATGAAATATGTGTTAAAAGTTAAAGAAAAGTATTTATTAAACCATTTTTAAACATTTTTTATTAAAGCACATACACACACAACACTGTCTCTATCCCTATTTCTCTCTCTCTGTCTCTTTCATACACATACACACATACACACACACACACACTCACATACACACAAAACTCTGTCTCTATGGTGTGTTTTGCCGAATGCGGGCTCCATCAACAAGCAACGCGCAGCTGACAGAACAATTTTATTAAAAGGTTTAAATTGGCGGGATGTTGTATTTAAAGCAGAATTACAGTACCTGTTTGAAAGATCAGAGGTCCTGATTCAATATTAACTTTCTTGCTTGCAAGATCGGAGGTCTTGTTTCAGGGAGCACACTGCTCATGCTAGTTTTGCTTCAATATCGTGCCAAAATTATCACCTCTGTCACTGTATTTCCGCTTTAAGGTCTCCTTCTGCTTCAATATTGTCCTGATTGTGGAGGGGTTTCAGCGATAACAAAATATAACGCTGCGATGATCTGAAAACAAGCAACAGTCCTGTTCAACTATCCTTCACACGTGTGACAAACAAGCTTAATGGGTGCAGTACTATGGAGATTCAGCTCCCTCCTAGGCCAATGGGAGGCCAATGGGGTGGGATGTTGGGAGACAGCCAATGAGAGAGCAGTTCGTGCATGATTGGCATGTTTCAATTTTGAATGGCTCGTCTGGTGCTTTCCATAAGAGGAGATTGTTTTTGTATACAGGGGACGAAAACTTAAAAATGTTTTTCGTAACCCACAGTTTTCATATCTAGAGGTTTCTTATATATATATATATATATATATATATATATATATATATATATATATATATATATATACACGCCTAATTCGTTCCAAGGCTCCAGACTGGATAAACCCCATAAACCCTTTAAAAATTATAAAAGTACACCAATTTTATATGAAATTATGAAATATGTTTTAAAAGTAAAAGAAAATTATTTATTAAACCATTTTATTAGCATATCTATTAATTAAACCATTATTAAACATTTTTATTAACACACACACACACACACACACACACACACACACACACACACACACACACACACAGGCTACGCCCACAAGACGTGAATTCAAAGCTGATTCCCTGCTTGACAAACTCAACTTTAATTTGATTCCTTGAGGGATCGGGATACCAGATAAACTCAAATTCACCCACATTTATTAAACATTTACTGAATTAAACAACTTAAAAAACTAAAAACTAAAGCGTTATTCTCTCTCTCGCTCTCTCTCTCTCTGTCCCACGCGGGCGCGCGCGCTGCAGGCCAGGCCCATAAGACATGAATTTAAAGCGCATTCCCTGCTTAACCATTTACTGAATTAAAACAACTTAAAAAACTAAACTAAAAACTAAAGCGTTATTCCTTCTCTTTCGCACGCACTGCGGGCCACGCCCACAAGATGTGAATTCAAAGCGCATTCCCTGCTTGATAAACTCAACTTTAATTTGATTCCTTGAGGGATCGGGATGCCAGATGAGCTCAAATATGCCAACATTTATTAAACATTTACTGAATTAAAACAACTTAAAAAACTAAACTAAAGCTTCCTTCTGTCTCTATCTGGGAGGCCAGCGGGGCGGGGTGTTGAGAGACAGCCAATGAGAGAGCAACTGGAAAAGAAGTTCACCTGGGGAAAAAAAAAGCTTATAGCAGATGTGGCAATTAACTTTTCCTCGAGCCTAAAACAATTTATACTTAAAAAAAATGTCCAGAAGCAGGTCAAGTGCTAAGTGGCTTACATTTTATTTATTTTTAATGCTATCTAGCATTATTATTATCATGCAAGTTTGCGGAAATACCGAAATGCTCCCGCCTCTCCTTCTTCGAGCAATAGTAGTCCAATTCCCACCAGCACCCTGTTGGTTGACAGCACTGATGGCGGTCGTTGTTAACCCGGGCCTCGACCGATCCGGTATGAAATTACTATTGACGGTTCGAATTGTCCCCTCCCTGAATCGCCACCTTATCGTGGTGGAGGGGTTTGCGTGACCAAATGATGCTAGGAGCTATGTTGTCGGGGGCAAATGCCCCTGGTAGGGTCACCCAAGGCAAACAGGTTCGGGGTGAAGGTCCAGATGAAGTGCGATTCAAAAAAAACCTATGACACATGATATCTGAGAGAGAGCACAGGAAGCAGTCTCCCTTGCCCTGACACAGGTCACCGGGGTTCCCTCCTGGAGCCAGGCCCGGGGGAGGAACTCGAAGGCAAGCGCCTGGTGGTTGGACTTCTGCCCATGGAGCCTGGCTGGGCTTAGCCCGAAAAGGCGAAATGGGTCCGCCCTCCCATGGACCCACCACCCATGGGAGGAGTTTTAGAGTTCGGGTGCAGTGTGAGTTGGGTGGCAGCCAAAGGCATGGGTTCTGTCGGACCGATCCTCAGCTACTTACTCTGACCCTCGGGACACGGAATGTCACCTCTCTCGCGGGGAAGGAGCCTGATCTGGTGCGCGAGGTGGAGAGATACCGACTAGATATAGTCAGGCTCACCTCAACGCATAGCTTGGGCTCTGGAACCATCCATCTCGAGAGAGGCTGGACCTTATTCTATTCTGGAGTTGCTCATGGGGAGAGGCTGCGAGCCGGTGTGGGTATCCTTGTTGCCCCCCGTCTCGGTGCCAAAATGTTGGGGTTCTCCCCAGTTGATGAAAGGGTAGCTTCCCTCCGTCTTCGGGTGGGGTGACGGGTCCTGATTGTTATTTGTGCTTATGCATCAAATGACAGTTCAGAGTATCCACCCTTTTTGGAGTCTTTAGGAGGGGTGTTGGAGAACGCTCCCTCGGGAGACCCACTCGTTGTCTTGGGAGACTTCAACGCCCATGTGGGCAACGATAGTGTGACCTGGAAGGGTGTGATCGGTAGGTACGGCCTCTCCAGTCTGAACCCGAATGGTGTTTTGTTGTTAGACTTCTGTGCTTGTCACAGTTTGTCTATCACGTAACATAAGTGTGCCCATAAGTGCACTTGGCACCAGGTCACCCTAGGTCGCAGTTCGATGATTGACTTTGTAGTTGTGTCATCGGACTTGTGACCATATGTTCTGGACAGTCGGGTGAAGAGAGGAGCTGAGCTGTCTACCGATCACGACCTGGTGGTGAGTTGGCTTCGGTGGTGGGGGAGGTTGCCTTCCAGACCTGGCAGGCCCAAGCGTGTAATCAGGGTCTGCTGGGAACGTTTGGCGGAGTCCCCTTACGAGAGGTCTTTAACTCCCACCTCTGGCAGAGCTACAACCACGTTCCGGAGGAGGCGGGGGACATGGAATCCAAATGGGCCATGTTTCGTGCCGCCATTGCTGAGGCAGCAGCCCATAGCTGTGGCCGTAAGGTCATCGATGCTTGTTGTGGCGGTAATCCCCGAACCCGGTGGTGGACACCTGCAGTGAAGGGGGCAGTCCAGCTGAAGAAGGAGGCCTATCGGGTTTTATTAGCCTGTGGGACTCCCGAGGCAGCAAACAGGTATCGGCAGGCCAAACGTGCCGCACCCAAGGCTGTCGCAGATGCAAAATCTCAGGCATGGGAGGAGTTTGGTGAGGGCCTGGAGAGTGATTATCGGTTGGCCTCAAAAAAGGTTCTGGACCGCCATTCGACGCCTTAGGAGGGGGAAGCAGTTCTCCACAAACACTGTTTACAGTGGAGGTGGGGAGCTGCTTACCTCGACTGGGGATGTCGTCGAGAGGTGGAGGGAATACTTTGAGGACCTCCTCAATCCCACCAACACGCCCTCCATGGAAGAGGAAGACCCTGGGGGTTTTGGTGGGGGTCCGCCCATCACTGGAGTGGAGGTCACTGAGGTTGTCAAAAAGCTCCTCGGTGGTCGGGCTCTGGGGTTGGATGAGATCTGCGCAGAATATCTCAAGGTTCTGGATGCTGTAGGACTGTCTTGGTTGGCACGTCTCTGCAGCATCGCGTGGTCATTGGGGGCTGTACCTCTGGATTGGCAAACTGGGGTGGTGGTCCCAATTTTTAAGAAGGGGGACCGGAGGGTGTGTTCCAATTATCATGGAATTACACTCCTCAGCCTACCTGGGAAAGTCTATGCAGGGGTACTAGAGAGGAAGATCCGACCGATAGTCGAACCTCGGATTCAGGAGAAACAGTGTGGTTTTCGTCCTGGCCATAGCACTCTTGACCAACTCTTAACGCTCCACAGGATTCTGGAGGGGGCATGGGAGTTTGCCAATCCGTCCACATGTGCTTTGTGGATTTGGAGAAGGCTTTTGACCATGTCCTTCGAACGATCTTGTGGGGCGTGCTCCGAGAGTACGACGTTCCAGATTTGTTGCTCCGAGCCATTCGGTCGCTGTATCATCGGAGCCAGAGTTTGGTCCATATTGGTAACAACAGGTCGGATTTGTTTCCGCTGGGAGTTGGAGTCCGCCAAGGCTGTCCTTTGTCACCGATCCTGTTCATAATTTTTATGGACAGAATTTCGAGGCGCAGTCGAGGCGTTGAGGGGTTCTGGTTTGGTGGCCATCGGATCTCATCTCTGTTTTTTGCGGATGATGTTGTCCTTTTGGCTTCATCAAGTCCGGATCTCCAGCTCTCATTGGAGCAATTCGCAGCCGAATGCGAAGCAGCCGGGATGAGGATCAGTACCTCCAAGTCAGTCGGACAAGGGTGGAATGCACCCTCCGGGTCGGGAATGGGGTCCTGCCCCAAGTGGAGGAGTTTAAGTATCTTGGGGTCTTGTTCACGAGTGAGGGAAGGATGGCGCGAGAGATCGGCAGACAGATTGCTGCAGCCTCTGCTGTTAAGCGGTGCCTGTACCGGTCTGTCCTGGTGAAGAAGGAGCTGAGCCGCAAGGCTCAAAAAAGTCGATCTACGTTCCAACCCTCACCTATGGTCACGAGCTTTGGGTAATGACTGAAAGAACAAGATCACGGATACAAGCGGCTGAAATGAGCTTCCTTCGCTGGGTGGCGGGGTTCTCCCTTCGAGATAAGGTGAGAAGCTCTACCATCCGTGAAGAGCTCGGAGTAGATCCGCATTGAGAGGGGCGAGTTGAGGTGGCTCGGGTATCTGGTCAGAATGCCCCCCGGACGCCTCCCTGGTGTGGTGTTTCGGGCATTTCCAACCGGGAAGAGACCCTGGGGTCGACCTAGAACACGCTGGAGGGACTATGTCTCTTGGCTTGTCTGGGACCGCCTCGGTGTCCCCCCGGGAGAGTTGGAGAAGGTGGCTGGGGAGAGGGACGAATCTCCATGGACTATGATGTTTGCAGATGACATCGTGATCTGTAGTGAGAGCAGAGAACAAGTGGAGGAAAATCTAGAGAGGTGGAGGTATGCCCTGGAAAGGAGGGGAATGAAGGTGAGTCTCAGTAAGACAGAATACATGTGTGTGAACGACAAGGACCCAAGAGGAACGGTGAGGTTACAGGGGGCAGAGAGAAAGAAGATGGAGGATTTTAAGTACTTGGGCTCAACAATCCAGAGCAATGGAGAGTGTGGAAAAGAGGTGAAGAAGAGTGTGCAGGCATGTTGGAATGGATGGAGAAATGTGTCTGGTGTGATGTGTGATAGGAGCGTATCGGCAAGAATGGAGGGAAAAGTGTACAAGACGGTGATGAGGCCAGCGATGTTCTATGGTTTAGAAACAGTGGCACTGGGGAAAAGACAGGAGTCAGAGTTGGAGGTAGCAGAGATGAAAATGTTGAGGTTCTCTTTGCGAGTAACAAGGATGGATAGGATCAGAAACGAGTACATCAAAGGGACAGCACATGTTAGATGTTTTGGAGACAAAGTCAGAGAGGCTAGATTGAGATGGTTTGGACATGTACAGAGGAGGGATAGTGAGTATATTGGTAGTAGTTTGCTGAGGTTGGAACTACCAGGCAGAAGGCCTAGAGGAAGACCAAAAGAGACGATTCATGGATGTGGTGAAGGAGGACATGAAGGTAATTGGTTTAAGAGAATATGTGAAGGATCGGGTGAGCTAGAGGCAGATAATTCGCTGTGGCGACCCCTGAAGGGAAAAGCTGAAAGGAAAAGAAGATATCGAACGATCTATCTATCTATCTATCTATCTATCTATCTATCTATCTATCTATCTATCTATCTATCTATCTATCTATCTATCTATCTATCTATCTATCTATATACATACATACATACATACACATATATATATATATATATATATATATATATAGACTTTGTAATCATTCCTCTGTAATCACCTGAAGAGAGAGGATGGTTTCACCACCCATTGAAACAGATCTGTAGTGATAAATGAAGTTTCAATAGAAGTCCTTGTCCTGTCCTTTTAGTTATATATATCTATCATCTGATTCGCACGTTTGATTTGGCAGAGTTTTTACGTCGGCTGCCCTTCCTGTCACAACCCTTTTTTAGCAAGGGACAGAAACACGCTGACGACTTTTTAGCCTACTCCTTATGAATGTCAGCAATGGTTCTTTTACATGCCTCTCACCAGAGACAGTGAGAGACATGGCCCGCCTTTGATAACCCAGTTAGCCGCACTCGGGGGGGGGTAGTGACAACCTTGTGGAGAGTGGGACTCGAAAGGGGGTAAAGACTATTTCACAGCACTGTTCATTTCATTTTCAGAGCAATGGAGAGTGTGGAAATGGTTGGTGATAGGTGGGTATTGGCAAGAATGAAAGGAAAAGTGTACAAGACGGTGATGAGGCCAGCAATGTTGTATGGGTTAGAAACAGTGGCACTTGGGAAAAGACAGGAGGCAGAGCTGGAGGTAGCAGAGATGAAATTTTGAGGTTATCTTTGGGAGTAACGAGGATGGATAGGGTCAGGAATGAGTACATCAGAGGGACAGCACATGTTAAATGTTTTGGAGACAAAGTCAAAGAGGCTAGATTGAGATGGTTTGGACATGTACAGAGGAGCGATAGTGAGTATATTGGCAGTAGGATGCTGAGGTTGGAACTACCAGTCAGAAGGCCGAGAGGAAGACCAAAGCATATTTATGGGATGTGATGAAGGTGAAGGAATGATTTGCTGCGGCGACCCCTGAAGGGAACAGCCGAAAGGAAAAAAAATAAGAATAAGAGTTCATGGAGTTCATTTCATTTTGTAACCGTTAAATACCAATTAGGGTCACAGGGAGGCTGGTGCCCATCCCAGCCGACTCCGGGCGAGAGGGCAGAGTACACCCTGGACAGCTCGCGAGGCCATCACAGGGCGGAAACACGCTGACGGCCATGCAGCTCCTCTTATTGAAAGTCAGCATGAACCTCCCACCATAGACATTGAAAGACATGACCGGCCTCTGCTAACCCAGTTAGCTGTACTGGGGGGACAGTGACAACCTTCACCAGCGCCCTATACCACTAGACCTCCACTGCTCCTTTCACAGTACTGCTAATCCAAAAATGTTTGAAAAGTCCTTGTGTTTGTACTATGACAAAGAAAGACAGATACACATGTTCAGTAATTTAGACATAAGATTGTTTTTAATTGTGTTAGATCATAATTAGAAAAAAGTTTCCATCATGGGACTTTTACATTTAGGAAAAAAAAAAAAAAAGGAAAATTGTCCTTTAGTGCAGCCCACCGGAGGTCCTGAAAGATAGAGAATTCGGACAGTTAATACAAATTACATATATATATACACACACACACACACACACACACACACACACACACACACACACACACACTTTTACATACAATTATGCACATTTATATAGATTTTTACTGTAGAACATTATGTTAAAAATCAGGAATAAATTATTACTTTTCAATGGCCCCCAGTGAACTGAGTTATTTATCAAAGGCGTGTCTCACTGTCTGTGGTGAGAGGCGTTTAAAAGAACCATAGTTGTCGTTGGTAGGTCATTCGGTTGCTGTCAGCATTGTTCTACAATGGCCTGGCAAACTGTTCAGGGCGAACTCTGCCCTCACCCAAAATCGGCTGAGATGGTTGGCATCCTACCTGCGACCCTAGTTAAAATTAAGCGATTCAGAAAATGAATGAATGAATGAATGAATTAATTAATTAAAATATCTAATTGGTATATAGATTGTGTATTCCATGGCTTGCCAAGTTTACTCTACTCAAGCTTGTAAACGATTCCAGTAATTTCTAAGTTTAGTGTTTGTGTGTCTGATAAATCAGCAACATCAATGCAAAAACTCATCGAATAAAACAAGCACTGTTTCAAAAACCCTAAAAATCAAGATGTTCCCTTTATTTGGATGTCAATCATCACATTGTTAGAATCACTCCTTCAATTTTGTTACAGTCTAGCTTTTTTTTTTTTCGTCCTCTCATAAGAACACAGCTGCCGTAATTACAGCAATGAAACTCAAGTGTTTGTTTGTGCCCTGAGAAACTCGTCCTCCCTGTTTTTTTTTTTTTTTGTCAAAGAGAGCAAAGGCATTCACTCATTTACTTTTCTATTTCATCAATAAATAAGAGCTAAACTGAACTATTATTATTATTATTTTTTAAACAAACAAAACGATTTAGTGAAGCGCTTTGTTATATTGTGAAGGTATTAACTGTGGGTTCATAGGAAAATCCCGAGCTTGCGTTTCACATCATTTTGTATTCAAGAAAACACACTTTAAGATGTATTTAACTGGATTTCTCAAACTCAGATTCTTAGCCTTAATCTACACAGTTAGCACATAGGAATTAGCATATAAGCTAAGCACTGGGGCATTGGTGGACCAGTGGTAGGGTGCTAGCTTATTAATCCGATAGTCAGGGTTGGAACCCCACTCTGAACAAGTATAATAAACACAGTGATATTATAAGTCAAATGTGATCACCTAGTTTTTCTCACAGGCGGGATCGGACTCGGAGCCAGAGTCAGAGCCGGAGCCGGCGCTGGAGCCGGAGTCAGAGCCGGGTCCACGCCCATGCCCTTGCCCACGGTTCTTCCCACGACGACGCCCGCGGCCAGATTTTTTGCCACGGCCATGGCCAGGCGATTGTCCCCTATTTTTCTTCTTCTCTTTGTTTTCATCATCTGAATCATGCTCTTTGCATTCATCCTTGTTTTTGCTCTTGTCCTGTTAAATGTCAACATAAACATTTTATTTATCTTTTCTAGAACAGTGGTTAGCACATCTGCCTCACAACAAGAAGTGGGTTCTTTCAAGTCCCAGGGCTGGCTTTCTTCCGAGTACTCTGGTGTCCTCCCCCAAAACATCAGGGTGACACAGCAGGATAACTGGTGGTTCCAAATTGCCTCCTCTAGATGGGAGGGCAAGCGTGAATGAATGAATAAATGTGTGTGTGTGTGTGTGTGTGTGTGTGTGTGTGTGTGTGTGTGTGTGTGTGTGTGTGTGTGTGTGTGTGTGTGTGTGTGTTGGCCATGCAATGAAATAGTAAGCTGTTACAGACTTACCCAGGCCTAGTGCACAGTATAACCTCCCATAGATAATCTCACTGTGATTTTTAAAAGGCGCAGTAAATTAAATTGTAAAGAACTAACACATTTTTGAACAAAGCCAATTTCATGAGCGAGTTGTGAAGTTAATGTGAAAAATCGGCAAAAACACCCCATAGAATATATTTTACACTAATATAATAACTTAATGCTGACTCAATCAGTCAGAGATCGATAAATCTATCGCCATAGCGATGAGTCATCATCTATGCACTGTTTGTACAGTATCCCTTTCTTTCTTTGGCATCCAACAGCACACAACACTATTTGTACAGTGTTTACTATATGCTGACCCTCTCAGGTCATTTCTGAGACTGTAGAAAAAAGTCCATCATGCTTTCGGAATTTTTACATAAACTGTGCCCCAAAGTATCGGTTTTTATGACATTTCTAAAAGCAAGAGTAAGCGATTCATATAATTCTAATTCTCAGCACTTATCTAGAGGAAATTATAAAGTTTACATCTAGCTGGAACTAAAATGACATAATATTTAATAATAAAAATATAATAATAATATTTTGCGATACTTGGAAAACAAATCAAACATCGCACCTTTTCCTTCTCCTTCTTTTCACATTCAGGGGTTCCTTTGACATTCTCTGCCTCATTAGCTAAAGCTGAAGGGCAGAGAGAAAATCAGAGTTACAACTGGGGGAAAAAAAAGAAAAAAGTTTTATATATGATTCTTATATGGATGGATGGTTTCACCACCCCTCGAAACAGATCTGTAGTGAAAATGAAGTTTCAATAGAAAGTCTTTGTCCTGTCCTTTTATTTTTACTTATATTTGCTCTACGAAAAAGTATTGAGCACTCTCTTATTTCTACTCAGAAAATTTTATATATATAGAAGATATATATATATATATATATATATATATATATATATATATATATATATATATACACACACACATACATACATACACACAGAGACATACATGAAAACTCCATTTGAGAAACCGGGACTCAAACCCAGGACCTTCTTGTGAACCACCTGACTACCCTAATGAAGAACTAATTAAAATAAAGTAATAGCTGAGAGTGTATTTATTTCACTTGTTTGTTTTTTGGGTTGTTTATTTATATATTTATTATTTTTTTTTAATTTATTTTTTTTTTCCTGAGCTATGCTTAGATTATTACCATTGTTAATAGTTTTTATTTTTCAGTTTAAAAACAATCAAGTACATAATCCTTTACACCCCACAGACAGTTAGTCATGATATCAATTTGTAACCTTTAAGATAAACAGGTTATAAACATGATATTAGTGGTAATAAGCAATCTGCGTCTAATAGCTATACAGAAATAATTATCTCATTATTATTAGATTTTTACCTTCACCCAAGTCCATGCTTCCCCCTAAGGTTAGAGTCTCAGTCTTGCGGTGCTGAAATGAAATGAGGCTCCTAACAGGGACAAATGAAAATAAATAGCAACCACGCCCGATGACGTGTTTCAAATACCCGCTAAACAAGTTCACCTTTATACTCACGCTCAGCTTGAGCTTCATTTCCGAACTCAATGATCAGCTTGTGAACATGAATTGATTTGTAGAATTTCAAGTGACTCTGACGTGATCAGTGCGGAATGCTTAATGTGTCCTAGTTATGGAGCATGGAGACGGAGATGTTTGTAATTCAATCATTAGGATGGAAAATACATGATGCCATCAAACACAAGTATGTACTATGACTATTATACCAATAGCAGAAATTCGGTTCATCAGTTTATTTTCTGTAACCACCTAATCCTAATCCTAATCCTAATCACAGGAGTCGGTTGCATTAACCTGGAACTTGCGATCTCTGGGTTAATTGTAACTCATCTTGTCAATGCGCTACACGGGAGCCGGCCATAAATAATTCCACCTTAAACATGTGCCAAATGCAAATCACTTCAGTTTATTCAGCTAGTTTTACTTTGACCAACCAATTAGAGGATAGAAAAATGCTGACGTTATTGTAAGCCTGCTAGCTGGCCCTGTGAGACAAGCCTGAACTCCGATTGGTTAAAGAAACAGTCCACAAGTGAAACCGGCCAGCACTGCCGATTCTGAAAGCAGATTAGATTTGCATTGCAGCACAAAGAAAAAAATAATAATAATAACGACACTAACATCTACACTGGAAACAGTGAAGCCAAGAGACACGCTACAAAATGAAGAGAATAGACAGTTGGAGATGAATTAATACAAATTAATGGAACAAATACAGTACAGTAGGCCCCTGACTATTCGCGATTTTGCACTTGCGCCCCCACATATTCGGGGATTGCTGAGTAACTGTCACGTGATTCAAATTCAGCAAATGGCTTTTCTCCCTCCTGCTGATTGGTTAAGATAATGTATATGCCCCTTTCTTTCTCATTCACTTTGTGCATGTGTTTTTTTGTGTGTTTTTAATTACAGTTAAGCTCTGTCATGCCACCCAAACACTGCACACCTTCTTAGGCTTCTAGTAAGTGTGAGAATTAGGGACACCATCGACACAGTAAATTACTGTATGCTGAAATTGTCTTTTGGTGTAATTTGACTTTGTTGTCAACTGAAAGCACTTTATTTACTAATCGACTAAGTTTGAAAAGTGTTATGGTCTTTTTGACTAAATACTTGAATTCAGCATGACCCCCAGTGCAGCTAACTGGGTTATCAAAGGCGGGCCATGTCTCTCACTGTCTATGGTGAGAGGCATGTAAAAGAACCATTGCTGACTTTCGTAAAGAGTAGGCTGCAAGGCCGTTGGCGTGTTTCTATCCCTTGCTAAAGGGTTGTGACAGGAAGGGCATCCGACGTAAAAACCTATGCCAAATCAAATGTGCGAATCAGATGATTCACTGTGGCGACTCCCGAGTAAAAAGGGAAAAAGCCGAAAGGAAGACAGACAGACTTGAATTCAGCATGAATTATTTTCAAAGTTTGACATACAGATCACAGGGGGCTTGGTGGTAACATGCTGGAACACTGATCCCAAGGTTGGGGGTTTAGGCCTGACTCGCAATGGGTTGTCACTGTCCCCTCAGTGCAGCTAACTGGGTTATCAAAGGCCTGCCGTGTCTCTCAGTGTCTATGGTGTGAGTTTCATGTTAAAGAACCATTGCTGACTTTCAACAAGATGAGCTGCATAGCTGTCAGTGTTTGTGTTCTGCCATGGCCTGACGAGCTGTCCAGGGTGTCCTCTGCCCTTATGCAGAGTCACTGAGATAAGTGTCAGCCTCCCCGTGAATCTAATCAGAATTAAGCGTTTTAGAAAATGAATGAAACAGATCATTAAATTACCGTATTTTCCAGACTATACGTCGCTCCGGAGTACAAATAACATTGACCAAGAAATGCATAAAAAAAAACCAAAGGCAGTTATATTAACAGTAGAATATATATATATATATATATATATATATATATATATATATATATATATATATATATATATATATATATATATATAAAGGAAGTTATATTATAAATAATAAACCCTGGAAGGCGCAGATGCTGTGGAGACTGATGCTGTGATTACAAATGATTTGTTTTTGCCAAATATTCAAGAATAATAAAATAATAATAATAAAAAAAACAAAATAAACAACAACAACAAAAAAAAAAAAACTTGGAAAAGTGTTTTAAAATGAAATGCAAGAACCAAATCAAAAAAACATAAAAAATTAAGACAAAGTGTTTGTGTGTACAAAGAAAATCAAGCCACACACACACACACACACACACACACACACACACACACACACACACGTGTGTGTGTCACACTAGAGTATAAGTTGCAAATTCATAGAAACTGTCCATCTTGGCTTGAAAATCTACTGCCAGTTTTTGAGATGTTGTGGTTCTCGTTCTGAAAGAGAGAGGGGGCTGCGTTGCACGAAGCAGTAACACCCAGTAGGTTCTCACGCAAAGTCATTTATATTCATCTCCTTGACAACTACCTGTTGACAAGCCTGCAGGCCGTTGCTCAAGCACCAACTCGTTCCTCTAGCTGTGGCCATCTAGTTTTTAGCCTGCAATTAGCTTTTTTTGTTTTGTTTTGTTTGTTTGTTTTCTTTATTGCAGTCATAGTAATCTCCACTTTTCTCCAGTCCCTCACAAGTTTCTCGTTCACTCCGAACTTTCTGCTGCTCGATTGCCATTTTCTACTTGGTATTTCATTACTTGCCACTTCCCCCAGTACAGCTAACTGGGTTATCAAAGGCCGGCCATGTCTCTCACTGTCTATGGTGAGAGGTTCATGTAAAAGAACCATTGCTGACTTCCGTAAAAAGGAGCTGCCAATCCATCAGCGTGTGTCTGTCCCTTGCTAAAGGGTTGTGTCAGGAAGGGCATCCGACCTAAAAACCTATGTTCATTTTCTGTAACCGCTTCATCCTAATTAGGGTCGCGGGGAGGCTGGTGCCCATCCCAGCCAACTCCGGGCGAGGGCAGAGTACACCCTGGACAGCTCACCAGGCCATCGCAGGGCGGAAACACGCTGACGACTTTGCAGCCTACTCTTGTCGAAAGTCAGCAATGGTTCTTTTACATGCCTCACACCATAGACAGTTAGAGACATGGCCGGCCTTTGATAACCCAGTTAGCTGCACTGGGGGGGACAGTGACAACCTTGTGGAGAGTGGGACTCGAACCCCCAACCTTTGGATCAGCGATCCGGCACCTTATACCACTAGACCACCACTGCCCCTATGCCAAATTCAAATGTTCAAATCAGAGGATTCGCTGTAATGACCCCTGAAAAAGAGAAAAAGAATAATAATAATAAGATTTCACTACTTGCAGCTTGTAATTCTCAAAAGATGATTTTCTTTTTGGGGATATTTCTTCAGTGGTGGATGAGTAGGAACTGGTACCCAAGCGTAGAGTGCTCTCTAGCAGTTGTGAGTGTATAAATAAACATGTGAAATTATTATTATGATGAAGAGACTTATAATAATAAAATAAAAGACTTATAATAAAATATAATGGGCAGTGGTGGTCCAGTGGATAGGGATAATAATAAATAAATATAATAATAAAAAATATAATAATAAAATACTTATAATAATAATTCCACATGTTTATTTGTACACTTTTATTTGTAGAGCACAAGTCGCACCTTCAGATAAAATATGAAAAAAAGTGTGACTTATAGTCCGGAAAAGACGCTAACCAATTGGTCATATTCAAGTTTTGTGTTCCACATTGAGGGTCAGCCATCTTGAAAACTGGCCACCATTTTGAATGTATGCATCTACTGGGCATCTCTGAAAGAGCAGTTTCAGGACACAATTAATGCTAAATTTGGCATTTCTCCCACCAAGTGAATGGTTCTTACAATATTCTGCTGCACCAAAACCACAGCGGATCTCAGCTCTTAATCTTTGAATATGCCTTTAAAACAAACAAACTAACTAACTAAACGAACAAACAAAACCACCTTGATTTGTGAACCTTTTTTTTTTTTTTTAAGTGTACATCAGAGGAAATAAAGGGGACAATACTTTGACAGTACAGTTCATCCAAAAATATTTGTAGTCCCATTGTGTTTATACTATTGCAAGTGCACAAAGAATGAGACGGATGTTGAAAGAAATGTAGAAATTGTTTTTAATCATGTTACAATATGATTAGAATCAACGATTGAAAAAAAAAAAAACAAAAAAAAAAAAACAAGTCCTTCATCAGTTCAGTCCTACCGTGACCCTAAAAGGAAGACAAATAAAACCAATTAAAATACACATGTGTATATAACAAACTCAAGTGACAATTCAATTTCTTTTTAATAAAAATTAATTAAAAATATATTTAATATATTGTGGTAGATTGAGATGGTTTGGACATGTACAGAGGAGGAATAGTGAGTATATTGGTAGTCGGATGCTGAGGTTGGAACTACCAGGCAGAAGGCCTAGAAGAAGACATAAAGAGAAGATATATGGATGTGGTGAAGGAAAATATGAAGGTAGTTGGAGTAAGTGTAGAAGATGCAAAGGGTAGGGTGAGATGGAGGCAGATCATTTGCTGTGGTGACCCCTGAAGGGAACAGCCAAAAGGAAAAGAAGAAGATTTAATATGCAGTATTGTGGATTACATGGCTTGCCAGGTTTACATGACACGTTTTTCTTTGTGCAACCTCACACACAAGTTCACCAGCTAAAACGTGTTTCATTTTAAACAAGCCTAAAAATCAAGTTGGACTCCTTTAGTCAGCCGTTTATGTCAATCACATTTTTGACATGAGAATCACTTCTCTTGAATTACACCAACATTCCGGCCCAACCTTTACAACATCTTTGTCTTTCCATCGAGACACGCCTGCAATAATTATAGCCATTTAACTGAACTATTGGTTTGTTCTCTCAGAAACTTGTCCTTCCTGTTCTATTTGTCAAACAAAGCAAAACCCTCATTCACTCTAGTCGATCAATAAAGATAAACTTTTTTTTTTTTTTTTTTTAAATTAGCAAAGCTCTTGGTCATATTGGGAAGACCAGTTAGCAATTCAAACTGATCTGTGTTTACTGTGAGGTATACATTACATGTGTTTAACACAAAATACATACACAAAAGGGAAGCAAACAGGACGGAATAATTCAAATAAAGAAATTATAATTAGCACCAGCTTTGGATAAAGATGTCAGGCTTGCTCAGGTTTAGCTCTAGTGCAGTGGTTCTTAACCTTGTTGGCGGTATTGAACCCCACCCATTTCATAGGCTTATTCACCGAACCCTCCTTTATTGAAAAATAAAATATGATTTTTTTTTTTTTCAAATTCAAGACATAGGTATATGTTATGAGCCGTGCATTAACAGCGGGGTTGATCCTACTTCGCAAGTCATGCAGATAGAACGCTGACTAGCATCACATTCTGTTATATATGTGAATCCTTGTTGTACATATTCGTCCCGACTACTTTCATTTTTTGCTTATATAGTAAGGATTAAAACATTAAGAAAGAAATCACATGATGTACCATCACTACAGTCACAAGTCGACTACTGAGCACACCAAATTTCCTGCAGCACAGATTGGCCAAGCAATTTCGCGTGATCACCTGCAGTCAGTGATGGCCAAGCGGGGCGTATCGTCATGAATATGAGTTGGGTGTGTGTCTTGACCTCCACCAAACTCCTGAGACTGACTCACCGAACCCCTAGTGTTCGATCGAACCCAGGTTAAGAACCACTGCTCTAGTGTTTGTCTGTGCTTTCTCTCAGTCTTTATTGAATGTTGTACAAACAGCTCATTAGCTAGTCACCTTTTACCTTATAGAATACCTCACCGCTAAATATCAAGCAAATAAAGTGGTCATGCTCGCGGTTAGTATACGCCCCCGTCATGAAATGTTAGAATCCGAAAACTGACGCAATTCTTCTTCCTCTTTTCCTTTCGTCTGTTCCCTTCAGGGGTCGCCACAGCAAATGATCTGCCTCCATCTCTCCCTATCCTCTGCATCTTCTCTTACTCCAACGACCTTCATGTCTGCCTTCACCACATCCATAAATCTTCTCTTACACCAACGACCTTCATGTCCTTCACCACATCCATAAATCTTCTCTTTGGTCTTCCTCTCGGCCTTCTGCCTGGTAGTTCCAACCTCAGCATCCTACTACCAATATACTCACTATCCCTCCTCTGTATATGTCCAAACCATCTCAATCTAGCCTCTCTGACTTTGTCTCCAAAACATCTAACATGTGCTGCATTTTATAAGCCGTGATATAGTTTTCATACCTAGTCTTCGTCACTGGAAGAGGAGGATGAGCTGGAGCCAGAGCCGGAGCCAGAGCACTTGTCTCCTTTCTTCTTCTTGTCTCCTTTCTTCTTCTTGTCTCCTTTCTTCTTCTTGTGTTCTTTATCCTGCTTGTGTTCTTTGTCTCCATCCTTATCTTTACATTTTTCCTTGTCCTGTTAAATGTCAACATACATTTTATTTACCATCTTTAAAAGAGGGCAGCACATTGAAGTAGTGATTGGCATATCAGGCTCATGGCAAGAAGGTCCGGAACACAAATGCCAGGCTTAGTGAGGGCGTTCATGCTACAAGAGTGGCTTTTCTCCAGATCCTATGGTCTCTTCCCAGTCTTAAAACATGCACATTAGGCTAAGTGGCAGTTTCAAATCACCCCTAGAAGGAAGTGCAAGTGGGAATGGCTGCGACAGACTGGCGAGCTGTTTAAGTTGTACCTAGACTTTGCTGAAATAGGCTCCGACCTCCCTGCGACCCCAGAAGGATTAAATGATTTAGCTCATGGATAGACGGTGGACTAAAGGAATGTGCTGTTGTCGTGCAGTTGCTGGAAAACAACAAGCACCAATTTACATGATTGCTATATTGTTGTTCGACTCAGACCACTCAGTACATGCACACAATGCCCCCTCAGTGTCAGAAGTGGGATTGGTCAATTGAGTATAACATGAGTATGGTATGACACAAACCAGAAAGGGCCCAAGTTGGCGGGGGGGGGGGGTGAATTTACCGCCGGGCTGTGCAGCCTGGCATGCTTGGCATATCCTGGAGATGCAGGCATACCTCCATGGGACAAGACAAGAATAAAACAGCCATATACCAAAACACTGGGGGAAAACACGTGAAACTAAAAACTGGAAAAGCAGCCTAGTGCACTCACTGTAACCACTAAAAACAAACTAACCTACCTTGACTTTAAACACTAAGTAAGTCAAAGTTAACCAAGTGAACTGATCAATAAAAGCCAGTCATGTGAGTGAATAGCAAAGTTAAATGCCAAGGACAAGGGGTTAAAAAAAATAAAAGTATTTTACACTAATATAAAATAAGTTATGCTTATCCCAGAGTGTGCAAAATGACTCAATGGGTCAAGGAGCAACAGATCTGTCACCACAGCTACAGATAATCGACACACTATTTTCACAGTTTTCTTTCTTTGACATTTACCAGCACAGTCCTATTTGTCTAATATGCTATATGTCGTCCGTCAGGTTATTTCAGGTACTGTGTGTGTGGAGAGAGAGGGGGGAAAAAAAAAATATATATATATATATATATATATATATATATATATATATATATAACATCATGCCTTTTTGCAATTTACATGAATGTTATAATAATGTACAGATTGTGAAATCCTACAAGCAAGTGTAAGATCTTCGTACATCATCCATACTCAGAACTTATGATGAGGAAATAACACAAATATTATGCCACACACCCCCAGGGCTGTTCTTTTTATAACTAGTGTTTGAGCATTTTTAATTACCACCTGGATATAATGAATTGAAAATGTAAAAGCTTCATATCAAATTAAATATTACTGTAAGTTGTACAATATTTGGAAGGAAAAAAAAAATAAATCACACCTTGTCTTTATTCTTCTTCCCAAATCCAAAAATTCCTTCAACTTTATTTGCATCACCCTTCTTCACTTCATCATCACACACAGCTGAAGAGCAGAGAGAAAAAAAAATCAGATACATATTATATATATATATATATATATATATATATATATATATATATATATATAATATAAACACACATACACACTAGAAAATAATAGACAAGCAATGTGCAAAAGCTTCTAAATTTATAAATAAACAATTCAGTAGATATATATATATATATTCTTGTTAAGTAATAATTAAGTAAATATAAGTAATCAGTAATAATTATGCAGGGAAATTGGTAAACACATGAACTAAGTAATTAAATAAATACATAAATGCAGAATTAACAGGTAAAATAAATGAATGGGTAATGAGGGACTTCTTAAATAAAATAAATAACTTTGAAAACACATTATATAAAATTTGATGCAGTTTTCTTCACCATGTTCACATAATTACAATTGTTAAATGTTACATTTTTAGTTTAAAAAAAAAAAGTGAGAATGCATTTGAAATATTTTCCACCCCACAGAAAGTAATGTTATCAGTTGTAAAGGTTCACACGAGGTCATAAACATGATACGAGTAGTAATGATCACACTGTGAACAAGACCACCATTATTATAAATATTTATTTAATTCCATCAAAATTTTACCTGAAGCCAAATTAAACTCCATGCTTCTTCCTGAGTTCAGAGACACTTCCTCACTTTTGGAGTGCACAAGTGAAATGAAACTCTGAACAGGGACCACACCCAAGGCTGTGTTTCGAATCATCTGCTGCACAAGTTCACCTTTACACTTACAAACAGCTTGGGCTTCATTTCCAGGTGAGTCAATTCCAAATGACTCTGGTAATGAGTGCAAGGTGCATTATGAGCCCTAGATAGGGGATAAGGAGTCATTTGTAATTTTGCCATTAGGATTGCAAACACATGACATCATAATACAAGGACATCAGCCTATTTAAAAAATATTCCAATGCTATTATAATTATTATTATTATTATTATTATTATCTTCCTCCATTTAATCCAGTGTTGGGTTGCAGCCTAAGCAATGGGGACACTGAGGCCTTCTCAGACCAGCCAAGAGACACAATCCCTCCAGTGTGTCGACCCCGGGGTCTTCCTGGTTGGACATGCCTGAAACACCACACCAGGGAAGCATTCAGGAAGCATTCTAACCAGATGCTTGAGCCACCTCAATTGGCTCCTCTCAACACAGAGGAGCAGCGATTCTACTCTGAGCTTCTCATAGATTACCGAGCTTCTCACCCAATCTCTAAAAAAGGGCCTCACCACTTTGAGAAGGAAGCTTATTTCAGCCACTTGTATTAGCAATCTTGATCTTTAGGTGACCACCCAAAGCTTGTGACAGTAGGTGAGGGTTGAAACATAGATTGACTGGTACATTGAGTACTTTGCCTTGCTGCTTAGCTCCCTCTTCACCATGACGGACCAGTACACGCTCTGCTTTACAGCAGAGGCCTGGCAATCTCCCGCTCCATCCTTCCCTCACTCGGGAACAAAGCCCTGAGATACTTGAACTCCTGCAATTGTGGCAGGACCTCATTCCAGACCCCGAGGGTGCAGTCCACCTTTTTCAGACTGAGAACCATGGCCTCGGACTTGGAGGAGCTGATTCTTATTTTGCACTCAGCTGCAAATCGCTCCAATGAGAGCTGGAGGTCCTGGCTTAATGAAGCAAAAAGGACAACATCATCTACAAAAAGCAGAGACATGATCCTATGGCCACCAAACCAAAACCCCTATATATATATATATATATATATATACCCTTATATTATAGGCTGCACCGATAAATTCTGTGCATAAAAAATATGAACAGAATCAGTGACAAAAACCAGCCTTGGCAGACTCTAATCCTCACCAGAAACGATTTTAATAACGACCTGTTGTTACCAATGCAGACCAAGCTCTGGCTCTCATGAAACACACTGGCTGGCCTGTAGCAACGGTTACAGGACACCATACTCCTGGAGCACGTTCCACAAGATAGCCTTTTCTAAATCCACAAAACCCAAGTGTAGAGATTGGTCAAACTCCTATCGCAGCCCTCTGGGACCTGTAGAGCGTATAGAGCTGGTTGAGAGTGCCGCGGCCAGGACAAAAACCACATTCTTCCTCCTGAATCCTCCTGAGGTTCAACTTTCGGTCAGATTCTCCTCTCCCTTACCACTTCATAGACTTTTCCGAGTAGGCTGAGGAGTGTGATTCCATGATAATTTACTGCCATGACACGCACCAATTACCATCCAGCCACAGCTAAGGGGCTGCCGCCTCAACAATGGAGGCATGAAACACGGCCTATTTCAGGATGTGGTTGTAGCTCAGCCGGAGGTGGGAGTTAAATTCCCCACTGACAGGAGACTCCGTCAAACGTTCTCAGGAGATCCTAACTACACGCTTGGGTTTTCCAGGTCTGCAGAGCCACCCCACCATCGGAGCCAGCTCACCACCAGGTGGTGATCAGTTGACACCTCAGCTACTATACTTCATCTGCGTTTCCAGAAACATGTGGCTGCAAGTCTGGTGAGATGACCACAGAGTTGATCATTGAACTGGGGTGTAGGGTGTCCTGGTGCAAAGTTTGCTTATGTTAGAACATAGTGTTCATGTTGGGCAAGCCACGACGAGCACAGACATTCAATAACGATGAGTATTATTGTTATAAGTAGGATTTTATTATTCATGTTTGGCAAATGTCTCTTCGTGGTAGGGTGCTGAATTACTGATCTCAAAGTCGGGGGTTCAAGCCCCACTATCAACCGGCTGTCACTGTCCCCCCAATGCAGCTAAGTGGGTTATCAAAGGCTGGCCATGCCTCTCACTGCCTATGGTGTGAGGTTCATATAAAAAAAACATTGCTGACTTTTGTCAAGAGTAGCTACAGAGCTGCCAGTGTGTTTCTTCTCTGCGATGGTCTGGTGAGCTGTCCACGGTGTACTCTGGCCTCATACAGAGTTGACTGAGCTGGGCACCAGCCTCCGTATGACCCTAATTAGGATGAAGTCGTTCAGAAAATGAATGGATGAATGAACCTGTCGTATGTTTTCATTTGTCCATGCAGTTATAGAAAAAAAATAAAGTGTTGGCTGAGAGAGGCTCCAGCCTAGCTGTGACCCCAGTATAATTAAATGAGTAAAATTCAGTGAGATGACCTAATGTATAAGTGTTTGGACTGCTGCAAACAGGCGTACCATGAAGAAACCCACACTCAACTACTACTACCACTACCAACTACTGTAGAGGATATTCAATTACACATCATTCTAGTACAGTATGGCAAAAAATCATGTTCGCCAGGGGTCATACATTTTCTGTTATTTCTTATGGGAATAATTGTTGCATCTAACAAACTTTTTGGCTTTCGAGCTTGCCCTCGGAATGGCTTAAATTCATAAATCAAAGTACAACTGTATTAGCATATTAAAATGGTCTTGTTGGTAGGAGCATCTGGAACCCTGTTCTCTATTTTTATTTAAAGCATTGTGGAGTGATTGTTTGACTTAACTAATCCCTTTGCTGTTGACCAAAACTTTGCTCATCTGGGCTTATTCTTATTCAGCAGATGCATGGATGTTGATATTTGCTCACGACAGTTGGTCATACATAGTCAAGTATTTGCCAAAGCTCAGTGTGTCAACATAACAGCAGTAATAAAGTCAGAACCCTCAGTTATTTCCAGACTTCCCTTGATTTGAGAGCCAGATGAGGGGCATGACACTGGTTGGAAAAAAAACTATAGTATCTCACTCAACTGTACCTAAGATAGGCACGCAACTACTTAAAATCATTTTAGCCAGTCCATCAAACTCTAATACTAGCCCCTACATAAATGGAAGATATTTGGTGAGCTGCCACTAGGGTAAGCACTAACTGCCCCCTTGACCCAGTTCATTCTGGCTCTTTATTGCCAACTGAAAAAAAACATAGCATTTGGTGGCCCTCCACCAATTTTTCACTAAATCGCTGCCTTTTTCTGCTGTCCATTACTGGCCTTTTGTAGCAAGTGTGGGCTACAGGCTACACAAAGTCACATTTCTTTTCAGTATCAATGATAAGATTTCAAAATAGACAACATATAATAGAATATTTTACATAATCATCCTGACTTGATAACCAAGTGCTTTTCATTGGGTTTGCAGCTGAAATAATTGTTAGAATAAATGTATTAACTTGTTAGCATGCATTCTTTAAAAAGAAGAAAAAAAAAAAAGAAAAACACAGATTGTCGAAGGGCAGCGGTGGCCTAATTGTAAAAGGTGCTGGATCACTGATCCTAAGGTTGGGGCTTCAAGCCCCACTGTCAACGAGTCATCTCTGCCATGCAGCTAATTGGGTTATCAAAGGCTGGCCATGTCTCTTACTGTCTATGGTGTGAGGTTCATGTAAAATAACCATTGCTGACTTTCGACAAGAGTAGCTGCATAGAATTCAGCATGCTTCTGCCCTGCTATGGCCTTGTGAGCTTTTTATGGTGTACTCTGCCCTCGCCCAGAGTCAGCTGAACTGGGCGCCAGCCTCCCTATTAACCTAAGTAGGATTAAGCGGTTACAGAAAATGAATGAATGAATGAACAAATTGTTAATGTAAAAACTTAATTCTGCTTCTCTGATATATGAAAACAAAAACACATGAGTCTCATCACAGCCCTTTCTCACAGTAAACCCACTCTGAACTTTTCTCAGATTTTGGTGATATTTCTTCTTTTTCTTTTGGCTGTTTTCTTTCAGGGGTTACCACAGCAAGTCATCAGCCTTTGTGCCATTGTGTGTGTGTGTGTGTGTGTGTGTGTGTGTGTGTGTGTGTGTGTGTGTGTGTGTGTGTGTGTCTTCTTCTTTTTTTCCTTTCGGCTGTTCCCTTCAGGGGTCGCCACAGCAAATGATCTGCCTCCATCTCTCCCTATCCTCTGCATCTTCTACTCTTACTCCAACGACCTTCATGTCCGCCTTCACCGATCCATAAATCTTCTCTTTGGTCTTCTTCTGGGCGTTCTGCCTGGTAGTTCCAACCTCAGCATCCTACTACCAATATACTCACTATCCCTCCTCTGTACAGGTCCAAACCATCTCAATCTAGCCTCTCTGACTTTGTTTCCAAAACATCTAACATGTGCTGTCCCTCTGATGTACTCATTCCTGATCCTATCCATCCTCGTTACTCCCAAAGAGAACCTCAATATTTTCATCTCTGCTACCTCCAACTCTGACTCCTGTCTTTTCCCCAGGACCGCTGCGTCTAAACCATACAACATTGGTGGCCTCATCACCGTCTTGTACACTTTTCCCTTCATTCTTGCCGATACTCTCCTATCACACATCACTCCGGACACTTTTCTCCATCCATTCCAACCTGCCTGCACACTCTTCTTCACCTCTTTTCCACACTCTCCATTGCTCTGGATTGTTGAGCCTAAGTACTTAAAATCCTCCACCTTCTTTATCTCTGCCTCCTGTAACCTCACCGTTCCTCTTGGGTCCTTGTCGTTCACACACATGTATTCTGTCTTACTGAGGCTAACCTTCATTCCCCTCCTTTCCAGGGCATACCTCCACCTCTCTAGATTTTCCTACACTTGTTCTCTACTCTCACTACAGATCACGATGTCATCTGCGAACATCATAGTCCATGGGGAATCTTGTCTAACCTCGTCTGTCAGCCTGTCCATCACCATAGCAAACAAGAAGGGGCTGAGAGCTGACCCCTGATGCAGTCCCACCTCCACCTTGTACTCTTCTGTCACACCGACAACCCAACTCACCACTGTCTTACATCTCTCATACATGTCCTGCACCACTCTAACATACTTCTCTGCCACTCCAGACTTCCTCATACAATACCACAGTTCTTCTCTTGGCACCCTGTCATATGCTTTCTCCAGATCCACAAAAGCACAATGCAGCTCCTTCTGACCTTCTCTGTACTTATCTATTAACATCCTCAAAGCAAACACTGCATCTGTGGTGATCTTTTTTGCCATGAAACCAAACTGTTGTTCACAAATGCTGACATCTGCCCTTAGTCTAGCTTCCACTATTCTTTCCCATTTCTTTATTGTATGGCTCATCAACTTTATCCCGCTGTAGTTGCCATAATTCTGTACATCTCCCTTGTTCTTAAAAATGGGCACAAGCACACCTCTCCTCCATTCCTCTGGCATCTGCTCAGTTTCTAAGACCTTGTTGAATATTCTTGTCAGAAAATCTACTGCTACCTCCCCTAGATACTTCCATACCTCAACTGGTATGTCATCAGGACCAACTACCTTTCCACTCTTCATCCTCTTCAATGCCTTCCTCACTTCACCCTTACTAATCTTTTCTACTTCATGGTCCTCAACAGTCACCTCTTCTACTCTTTTTTCTCTCTCTCATTTTCCTCATTCATCAGCTCTTCAAAGTACTCTTTCCATCTTCCCAGCACACTTCTGTCATCAGTCAATAGATTTCCCTCTCTGTCCTTAATCACTCTAACTTGCTGCATGTCTTTCCCATCTCTATTTCTCTGCTGTGCCAACCTGTATAAATCATTTTCTCCCTCTTTACTTTCCAACCGAGCAAACAAGTCATAATACGCCTTTTGTTTAGCCTTTGACACCGCTACCTTTGCCATATATATATATATATATATATATATATATATATATTTTTTTTTTTTTGTTTTTTTTTTTTTGTTTTTTTTTTTTTTGTTTTTCCATTGACAAGACACTGTGGGACCTGAGACATCTATTGAAAGTGTAAATGGAAAAAGGAAAATAGCAAGAACAAATGATAAACATGAAGAAAAAAAATAATTCATGAAACTAGTATGATAACATAGTATGAAACTGCCGATGATGTCTGTATTGATTATTCAGTTGGTATGTTTAGATTGTATTATGATTGTGGAGTGAGGAGGAGGCCAGGAACAGATTAATCTTCTCAGCATTGTTTGCTCAGGGAAAATATGTTTCGATCGGCAAACAATTCAATTTTAGCACATTTGAAAATTAATCAAGTTCAAAGACTGAGGTTCTACTGTATGTTCATTTCACATGGTCCAACCCACATACAGTACTTTGGTTTTGTCTTGTAATAGTTGCAGCCACTAAGGAGTCCACAGTTTGTCTCTATTTGTTTCCATAAAGTTATGAATTAAATATGAAGATTTTATTTCAATTTAATTGAATCTGTCTCATCCACATGACGGGCTGGCGAGCTGTTCAGAGTCAGTCTCCCTGTAACCCAAATAGTTCAGAAAATAAATTAGTAAATGAATATTTAATTCAGCCAAGCAGTGGTGGCCTGGTGGTGTAGGCACTGGATCACTGATCCTAAGGTTGCAGGTTCAAGCCCCACTCTCAATGGGTTGTCACTGTCCCCCTAGTGCAGCTAATTGGGTTATCAAAGGCCGGACATGTCTCTCACCATCTATGGTGTGAGATTCATGTAAAACAATCATTGTTGACTTTTGACAAGAGGAGCTGCATAGCTGTCATCGTGTTTCCACCCTGCGATGGCTTGGTGAGCTCTGCCCTCGTCCAGAGTCAGCTGGGATGGGCGCCAGCCTCCCCGTGAACCTTACTAGGATTAAGCGGTTACAAAAAATGAATTAATGGATGTATGTCTAATTCAATGGTGTTTAAATATGAAGAATAAACTTAAAAATAGAAAATAAAAATAGGGTTTTCATCATGGCACATCTGAAATATTTATACATGGTCACCATGCTGCAAACTTCACTTTGTCACTGTTTTATTTTAAAAATAAAAACATAAAATAATATATTAGGGTTAAACTTGTCATAGTATTACTCACATTTATAGTGCAAAGAAGAAAGAAAGAAAGAAGGAAAGAAGTAAAGAAAGAAAGAAAGAAAGAAAGAAAGAAAGAGAAAGAAGGAAAGAAAGAAAGAATGAGAAAGAAAGAAAGAAAGAAAGAAAGAAAGAATGAAAGAAAGAAAGAAGGAAAGAAAAAAAGAAAGGATCTCATTTCATACCACTTGATTCTTAATGATGTCACAACACCAGGCACAGAGATGAGAGCACAGAAATCCAGAATTAGTTTTTATTTAATGGTTCCAACACCCAAATCTATATCAGTAATCAGAGATATGAAGAAGGAAATAAAAATGAGCAAAAGATAGTAAACAGATAACCACTGGAACACTTGCAGAAGGATGTGAACAAACCGGATTCTTTTACTGCGCTCGAAGGATCAGGTGCCCGCTGAACAGCACTCTGGGAAGTGTAGTGCCAACAAACAAATAAAAGTATAATTTTTGTTTCTGTTGTTTATTGCAAATATGTGACACAAAAGTGGAGCATTTTTAAATCACTGTCTGTTTCTGTCTATCAAAGAGTTTCAATGAGCAACAAGCCTTCAGATTTTTCAAAAGGAAAAAAAAAAAAAATGTAAGGAATTAATTTCATTCGTGCTTTTTCATTAGATGAAAAGTTTATAGCTTGGTAATTAACCAATACCAATTAAAAAAAAAAAGCATATGCAGCATTTTTCCCCAGAACAAACAAAACAAAACAAAACGAAAAACCCTAGTTTCTTTACAAACACTAAGCAATTCTTGTTTTATTTGGTGATAATAATAATAATATGTGAACAAAAGCATCAGCTCCAGTTTTTCAGAATGCAGGCAAATTTAACATCTTGATTAGAGTCTAAAACTTAAACCCGTCAAACCCCCCCTAAAACAAAACCAGTAATGCCATCATCCTTCAAATCGAAATTTAATCAGAAGGTTTTTTTTCTTTTCTTTTTTTTTTTTTAATTCATTAATTAATTCTGTACCATTAAAACCTGTCCATGGCTGTCTGCCAAATAAAGCTGAAAACTTGTTTGTGGGAGAAAAAAGGTTTGAAAGAAGAAATTCAAAATTCTTTCCTTTTTGATAGTTGATATAATGTCTGGTTTCCATTCCTCTCAATATCCAGATGTGATCTATACCCTAAACCCTCACCCCTATCATCCCTGCAGCCTTGTGGGAAAGTCTCTGCCCCCTGACTAAAGACGCCACATGAGATAGTAATCGGGGATGTTTCGAGTTTCTTTTTATCTTTCGCTCCTCCTGCTGCCTCACTCCTTCCACCCTCAGGTTCTTTTTTGACATCCTCCTGTGGAATCAAAATGACTTCAGTGAATCGACTCTTTCAAGTGAATCAAATCAACTGCCCCTATCGTTTCACAACTACTTCATCAACCAAACTGCAAAATATGAATTAAATTTTACCAAACAAAGCTAATCAGTAGCCTGCTAATAACCAAGTGTTTTAAAAGGTTTGCACACTATCAGTGCACAAATTTACAAGTTTGAAATCTAGCTGGTATTTTGCAGACAGTTATGAATTTCATCCCGAAGAAGTCTCCAGTTAATAATAATCCAGTTTATAAAGCTAAATCAAATAATAACAATTATGAGAATTTTATGATTAATAATAATAATAATAATAATAATAATAACTATTTAAACACACTGTATATCTGTAGCATAAAACTTTCACCTGCCAAAATAGTATCTACCAATAAATAAATAAATAACTTAAAATAAAGGGATCCCTCGTTACTTCGTGCTTCAGTTTGTGCAGCTTCAGTGCATCGTGAGTTTTTCAAATATATTCATTGAAAAATGTAAAAAAAAAAAAAAAGGAAATTAAGGAAAAATATGGGAAAGGTTCAAGAAAATATCACAAAATAAGGCCAATTATGCAAAAAATAAATAAATCAATCAATCAAAAAACAAAAAACAAACAAACAACAACAAAAAATACTTACATTTTTGTTAGGTGCGCGTCTGTATGTGTGTGTATTTATATTTTATGTACATCTTATGTATTATTTTGGAAGTTTAATTATTATTATAAGCATTTATAGTGTTGAATATGTATTTATTGATATTATATACACATACATGTACGTATACGTCAGTCACTGGGATCGATCCTACTTCGCGGAAATTGGCGGTCATGCGGAATCTTGGTCCTCATTAACCACAGAAAGTGAGGGATCCCTGTACTACATTCCAAGTCAGTGTGTTTTGACATAATTTTCCCAGTTACAAATTCTTTATTTATTCATTTTTACAAAAAAAAAAAAAAAAAAAAAAAAAAAAATCACAGTGTTTCACGGTTTTAATCACAGTGTAATTTATTTTATTACCCTTAAGTCTTTTTTCTTCTCACAGACGTCATCAGTGGGAGCTTTGCTGGAACACTGAGGCAGAACAGAAAACGAAAACATTAAAAATTACAACACATGTTAATGGAAGGATTCGGTTTTCAAGGCAATCTGTATCAGGGAGAATGTCATGGAAATAAAAGCCAGTATATGCCATGAAAACTCTTTCAAGATCTTGATACAAATGACTTGTATTTTGTGAATATGGATCCCTCACGCCCTGCATGCCTGCCTCACAGCAAGTAGGTTCTGGGTTTGATTCCTACCCTGGACATTTCTCTGCGGCGTTTGTATGTTCTCCCCACGCTTGCGTGGATGTCCACTCGGTACGCCGGTTTCCAAAAACATGCATGGCAGGTTAACTGGTTGTTCCAAATCAGCCCTGGGTGTGAGTGTGAGGTGAGTGCGCGTGGTTATGTGAGTGTTAGCAATGCGATGGACTGGTGATCTCTCCTAGGTGTACACCGCCCTCGCGCTGAATCAGCTGGGATGGGTTCCAGGCTCCACCTAACCCTTAGAAAGACTAAACAGCTTGAAAATGAATGAAAGAATGGATGAATTAATTAATTTCCAATAAAGTGTTTCAAAGTAAAAACCAAAATGTGTTCATTCATTGGTTGACTCATTAAGGTTGATTCAAATACTTTCTAATTCAGTCATTGGTTGAAAAATATATTTAAGAAATTAATTTTAAATTATTAAAATGTTTATTTCATTGACTATTTCATGAGTTTCTTTGGTTTACGGATTGATTCATGCAAAATGCATTTTTCTGAAAATTTTAGATGTGTTGCAAAACATGTTTAAAAAAAATCTTTAACTTGGTACTTCGAGTGAACATTTGTTTAACCAAAAAAAATAAAATAAAATAAAATAAAACAAAAATAATTTTGTAATTATGAGCAAAGTTTGAATTCGATCCCTGCGATACACTCAACAAAATGGTGAACAGAGTTAAATCATATTTTCTTACATTTTTAATCAGTTGAAAGCAATGCAAAGTTACGCTGTTGTAACTCAAGGAAAATTACTTCTGGAATTGTCCTCCACAAATCAGTATGAACTTTCCAGGAAGAGATGATTCCTTATAACAATGTGCATCTTCCTAAAATCTTGATGTACATCTCCACACCGATAGTATAGTTTCTCTTGCTTTTAACTCACCCATGCAGAGGGTACTGATGCACACCTATACAACCAAAGAGGCTGTTTTTGCATCTTTTGGTGAGAAAAATCTTGCATTGAGAACTTTGTATTCCATTTTCCTGAAAACATGATGAAATGTTAACACATCTAGCGAGCCACAGCACTTGGTCTCTCACTCCTGCTGTGCCGAGCCTGGGCCCAAAGAACTCAGCAAAAATTCTTCATGGAGTTGACATATAGCTTTGTCCTTGTGTAAAAGGGCTTTAGATTGCATTTATCAATGCAGTAGTGGACTGTGTTCAGTAATAACAGTTTTCTGTTTTACTTCTAAGCCCATGTGACTGTATCTGTCATAGTCACATGACAATCTTTAGTCAGTGCTACCTAAGGGCTCAAAGGTCACCAACACACCGAACTAACAGTGATTTTGACATTGCTGTTTACAGACAGAGTTTGTTTATGCACTATTATGTACTGGAGGTGTGAATTTCTATGCAATCCTATGTTTAGAAATGTTCCTTTCAAACTAATACTTCTCTCGGGAATTTTGCCACAAAAGGGTAAGCTGTGGCCGTTCACTTCCTGCAGGGCCTGAGCCTTTGGTGGAGGATATTTAAACCTAAACATGATCCCTCACCTGTTACGAGTTACTTTATGACTGTTGTTCAAATATTAAAGAAATTTTCCAGTCTTATTTTAACTCTGTGCCAACTTTCCCTGATTGTGTTGCAGGTGTGATCAAAGGATTATTTTTTAATTACGACAGCATATAAACAGATAAAAACACAACATACTGACTTTTTTTTTTTTGGAATACTCACACTCTTCTTTTTATCCTCCTTCTTTGCTTTCTTCTTCTTATCATCATCGCTGTCTGAAGAGCTCGAGGATGAGCTGGAGTCCTGAATGTGAAAAATTAATCCAAAAGCCAAAGTATAAAATTCTAATCTGAATAAATTCACAGGAAAAATAATTCTGAATGTAAAACTAACCTCAAATACATTGTCATCAGAATGAACAGTGATCGAGCCATTTTTATTTCTTTATTTATTTAATTCACACAATAAACCTATTGTTTGATTTGATTGTTTTATTTTATTTTTCCCCCATTTATTCTGTTGTGACATACTGCCACAGTGGTTAGCATGTCAGCCTCACAGCAAGATGGTTCTGGGTTCCATTGCTGAGCTCAGGTGGGCCTGGGTGGAGATCGCATGTTCTCCTGTGCTTGGGACATGTTCTTCTGGGCCCTCTGGTTTCCTCCCACAGTCCAAAAGCATGCACAATAGGCTAATTCCCCTTGTTCAAAACAACCCGAAGTGTGAGAGTGTGAATAGTTGTGTGAGTTTTGCCCCTGCGATGCAAACTAATGAATTACTGTGAACTGTGCAAAAAAGCAGTATAAATGCCATGACTGTTGGGTCTGCTGGATTCTATTACTCTACTACTGCGAGTAAACTACTTACCGTATAGAATCATCATCTCTACCACAAATAGAGATTAATCAAGTTAGTGATGTCTGCCTGATAGTATTTTGAATACAACGGTGTGTGTGTGTGTGTGTGTGTGTGTATATATATATATATATATATATATATATATATATATATATATATATATATAGAGAGAGAGAGAGAGAGAGAGAGAGATACATATATACATACATACATACATATATATACATATATATATATATATATATATATATATATATATATATATATATATATATATATATATATATATATATATATATATATATATATATATATATATATATATATATATATATATATATATATATATATATATATATATATATATCTTCTTCTTCTTCTTCTTTTACTTTCGGCTGCTCCTTCAGGGGTCGCCACAGCAAATCATCCGCCTCCACCTCACCCTGTCCTCCGCATCTTCTTTTCTGACTCCAACAACCTTCATGTCTTCCTTCACCACATCCATAAATCTCTTCTTCGGTCTTCCTCGAGGCCTTCTGCCTGGTAGTTCCAACCTCAGCATCCTACTGCCAATATACTCACTATCCCTCCTCTGTACATGTCCAAACCATCTCAATCTAGCCTCTCTGACTTTGTCTCCAAAACATCTTACGTGGGCTGTCCCTCTGATATACTCATTTCTGATCCTATCCATCCTCGTTACTCCCAGGAGAACCTCACCATTTTCATCTCCGCTACCTCCAGCTCTGCCTCCTGCCTTTTCCTCAGCACCACTGTTTCTAAGCCATACAACATCGCTGGCCTCACCACCATCTTGTACACTTTTCCCTTCATTCTTGCTGACACTCTCCTATCGCACATCACACCGGATACTTTTCTCCAACCATTCCAGCCTGCCTGCACACGCTTCTTCACCTCTTTTTCACACTCTCCATTGCTCTGGATTGTTGAGCCTAAGTACTTAAAATCCTCCACCTTCGTTATCTCTGCTCCCTGTAACATCACCGTTCCTCCTGGGTCCTTCTCATTCACACACATGTATTCTGATTTTCTGAGGCTAACCTTCATTCCTCTCCTTTCCAGGGCATACCTCCACCTCTCGAGATTTTCCTGCACTTGTTCTCTGCTCTCACTACAGATCACAATGTCATCTGCAAACATCATAGTCCATGGAGATTCTTGTCTCACCTCGTCTGTCAGCCTGTCCATCACCATAGCAAACAAGAAGGGGCTCAGAGCTGACCCTTGATGCAGTCCCACCTCCACCTTGAATTAAATCGGTCACACCGACAGCACACCTCACCACTGTCTTACATCTCTCATACATGTCCTGCACCACTCTAACATACTTCTCTGCAACTCCAGACTTCCTCATGCAATACCACAGTTCTTCTCTTGGCACCCTGTCATATGCTTTTTCCAGATCCACAAAGGCACAATGTAGCTCCCTCTGACCTTCTCTGTACTTCTCTATTAACATCCTCAAGGCAAACATTGCATCTGTGGTGCTCTTTCTTGGCATGAAACCAAACTGTTGTTCACAAATGCTGACCTCTGCCCTTAGTCTAGCTTCCACTATTCTTTCCCATAACTTCATCGTATGGCTCATCAACTTTATCCCTCTGTAGTTGCTGCAACTCTGCACGTCTCCCTTGTTCTTAAAAATGGGCACCAGCACACTTCTCCTCCACTCCTCCGGCATCTGTTCACTCTCTAGTACCGTGTTGAATGTTCTTGTCAGAAAATCTACTGCTACCTCTCCTAGACACTTCCATACCTCCACAGGTATATCATCAGGACCAACTGCCTTTCCATTCTTCATCCTCTTCAATGCCCTTCTCACTTCACCCTTACTGATCTTTGCTACATCCTGCCCCTCAATGGTTACCTCTTCTACTCTTTTTCTCTCTCATTTTCCTCATTCATCAGCTCTTCAAAGTACTCTTTCCATCTTCCCAGCACACTTCTGTCATCAGTCAATAGAGTTCCCTCTCTGTCCTTTATCAATCTAACTTGCTGCACGTCCTTTCCATCTCTATTTCTCTGCTGTGCCAACCTGTATAGATCATTTTCTCCCTCTTTACTATCCAACCTATCATACAAGTCATCATATGCCCTCTGTTTGGCCTTAGCCACTGCTACTTTCGCCTTACGCTGTGTCTCCCTGTACTCCTGTTTACTCTCTTCGGTCCTCTCAATGTCCCACTTCTTCTTGGCTAACCTCTTCCTTTGTACACACTCCTGCACTTCCTCATTCCACCACCAAGTCTCCTTATCTACTTTCCTTCCAGAGGACACACCAAGTACTCTCCTACCTGTGTCCCTGATCACATTTGCAGTGGTTGTCCAGTCATTTGGAAGCACTTCCTGGCCACCCAAAGCCTGTTTCAACTCCTCCTTGAAGACAACACGACACTCTTCCTTTTTCAGCTTCCACCACCTTGTCTTCTGCTCTGCCTTTGCCTTTTTCACCTTTCTCACCATCAGAGTCATCCTGCACACCACCATCCTATGCTGTTTGGCAACACTCTCACCCACGATGACTTTGCAGTCACTGACTTCCTTCAAATTACATCGCCTACACAAGATGTAGTCTACCTGTGTGTTCCTACCTCCGCTTTTATAAGTCACCCTATGCTCCTGTTTCTTCTCGAAGAAAGTATTCACCACAGCCATTTCCATCCTTTTTGCAAAATCTATCAACATCTGTCCTTCTGCGTTCCTGTCCTGGATACCAAACCTGCCCATCACTTCCTCGTCCCCTCCGTTTCCTGCACCAACATGTCCATTGAAGTCTGCACCAATGACCACTCTTTCACCTCTGGTGGTACTCTGCATCACTTCATCTAAATCACTCCAGAATCTCTCCTTCTCTTCTAGCTCACATCCTGCCTGTGGGGCATAAGCACTAACAACATTGAGCATTACACCTTCAATTTCTAACTTGAGACTCATCACTCTGTCTGACACTCTTTTCACTTTTAGAACATTCCTGACAAACTCCTCCTTCAAGATGACTCCGACTCCATTTCTCTTCCCATCCACACCGTGATAAAATAGCTTAAACCCTGCTCCTAAGCTTTTAGCTTTGCTACCTTTCCACCTGGTCTCCTGAACACACAGTATGTCCACCTTCCTCCTCTGCATCATGTCAACCAGCTCTCTACCTTTTCTGTGCATAGTTCCAACATTCAAAGTCCCCACTCTCAGTCCTAGACTCATGCCTTTCCTCTTCTCTCTCTGCCTACGGACACGCCTCCCACCTCTCCTTCTTCGACGTCTTCGACCAACAGTAGTCCAATTTCCATCAGCACCCTGTTGATTGACAGCACTGATGGCGGTCGTTGTTAACCCGGGCCTCGACCGATCCGGTATGGAGGTAATACGGGCACCAGCCTCCCCGTACACCTAATTAGGATTAAGCGGCTCCAGAAAATAAATGAATGGTTCATCAAATGAATGTGTGTGTGTGTGTGTGTGTGTGTGTGTGTGTGTGTGTGTGTGTGTGTGTCCACAGGTGATTGGCATTGTATTTCATTCTGTGATATATTTCATTTCAGGTATTCTCATTTACCTCTTTCTTTTTCTTCTTCTTTTTCTTCTTCTTGTCGTCATCACTATCAGATGAGGATGAAGAATCAGATGAAGATGAACTTGAATCCTGAAAGCACCACAGAGAACACGAGGTCATTTATAAGCCTTTAGGTTTTTTTTTTCTTCAACTTCTTTTCCTTTCGGCTGTTTCCTTCAGGGGTCGCCACAGTGAATCATCTGCCTCCATCTCACCCTATCCTCTGCATCTTCTTCTCTTACACCGACTACCTTCATGTCCTCCTTCACCACATCCATAAATATTTTCTTTGGTCTTCCTCTAGACCTTCTGCCTGGTAGTTCCAACTTTAGCATCCTACTACCAGTATATTCACTATCCCTCCTCTGTACATGTCTAAACCGTTACATTGCTGTTTACATTGCAAACTATACATGCACATACCTTTAGGTAATTAATTTAATTCATGATAAACAAAGCACCTTCTTCTTCTTCTTCTTTTTCTTCTTCTTTTTCTTCTTCTTTTTCTTCTTCTTGTCATCATCACTATCAGATGAGGATGAAGAATCAGATGAAGATGAACTTGAATCCTGAAAGCACCACAGAGAACACGAGGTCATTTATAAGCCTTTAGGTTTTTTTTTTCTTCAACTTCTTTTCCTTTCGGCTGTTTCCTTCAGGGGTCGCCACAGTGAATCATCTGCCTCCATCTCACCCTATCCTCTGCATCTTCTTCTCTTACACCGACTACCTTCATGTCCTCCTTCACCACATCCATAAATATTTTCTTTGGTCTTCCTCTAGACCTTCTGCCTGGTAGTTCCAACTTTAGCATCCTACTACCAGTATATTCACTATCCCTCCTCTGTACATGTCTAAACCGTTACATTGCTGTTTACATTGCAAACTATACATGCACATACCTTTAGGTAATTAATTTAATTCATGATAAACAAAGCACCTTCTTCTTCTTCTTCTTTTTCTTCTTCTTTTTCTTCTTCTTTTTCTTCTTCTTGTCATCATCACTATCAGATGAGGATGAAGAATCAGATGAAGATGAACTTGATTCCTGAAGACAACATAGACAACATGGTCATTTAAGCTCATGAAGGTAATTTATTTAATTTATGATGTACAACGTAGTTTCACCTTCTTCTTCTTCTTCTTCTTCTTCTTTTTCTTCTTTTTCTCTTCCTCACTGTCTGAGCTGGATGACGATGATGAAGATGAATCCTAAAGGAAACAAATTTAGAAAGAGTTACAGGTATTTATAATCAAAAATGTAGAAATAGATTTTTTTTTTACATTATTTTTGTTGTTATATACTCGTTTGATGAGTACATTCTCTTACCCCACCCCTCTCTTTGTATATATATATATATATATATATATATATATATATATATATATATATATATATATATATATATATGTATTTATGTATGTATGTGTCACACACACAGGTCCTTCTCAAAAAATTAGCATATTGTGATAAAGTTAATTATTTTATGTAATGTACTGATAAACATTACACTTTCATATATTTTAGATTCATCACACAAAACTGAAGTAATTCAAGCCTTTTATTGTTTTAATATTGATGATAATTTTGGCAAAAAAGTAAAGAAAACCAAAAATTCCTGTCTCAAAAAATTAGCATATTTCATCTGACCAATTAAAAAACGGTTCTTAATACAAAAAAGTCAACCTTCAAATAATTATGTTCACTCAATACTTGGTCGGGAATCCTTTTGCAGAAATGACTGCTTCAATGCGGCGTGGCATGGAGGCAATCAGCCTGTGGCACTGCTGAGGTGTTATGGAGACCCAGGATGCTTCAATAGCAGCCTTAAGCTCATCCACGGTGTTGGGTCTGGTGTCTCTCAACTCTCAACCATTTACCAGTGGTTTTGGCACTGTGAGCAGGTGCCAGGTCGTGCTGAAAAATTAAAATCTTCATCTCCATAAAGCTTTTCAGCAGATGGAAGCATGAAGTGCTCCAAAATCTCCTGATAGCTAGCTGCATTGGCACCCCAGACCATCACTGACTGTGGGTACTTGACACTGGACTTCAGGCCTTTTGGCATTTCCTTCTCCCCAGTCTTCCTCCAGACTCTGGTACCTTGATTTCCGAATGACATGCAAAATTTGCTTTCATCCGAAAAAAGTACCTTGGACCACTGAGCAACAGTCCAGTGCTGCTTCTCTGTAGTCCAGGTCAGGCGCTTAAATGGGTTTTTCTGGTTCAAAAGGGTGTTTCTGGTTTATACTCCAGACTCAGTCGACTGCTTCCACAGGTCCCCCAAGGTCTGGAATCGGCCCTTCTCCACAATCTTCCTCAGGGGCCGGTCACCTCTTCTGGTTGTGCAGCGTTTTCTGCCACACTTTTCCCTTCCCACAGACGTCCCACTGAGGTGCCTTGATACATCACTCTGGGAACAGCCTCTTCGCTCAGAGATTTCTTTCTGTGTCTTACCCTCTTGCTTGAGGGTGTCAATGATGGCCTTCTGAACAGCAGTCAGATCGGCAGTCTTACCCATGATTGCGGTTTTGAGTAATGAACCAGGCTGGGAGTTTTTAAAAGCCTCAGGAATCTTTTGCATGTGTTTAGAGTTAATTCATTGATTCAGATGATTAGGTTAATAGCTCATTTAGACTACCTTTTCATGATATACTAATTTTTTGAGATAGGAATTTTGGGGTTTTATGAGCTGTATGCCAAAATCATCAGTATTAAAACAATAAAAGACCTGAAATATTTCAGTTGGTGTGCAATGAATTTAAAATATATGAAAGTTTAATTTTTATCAGTACATTACCGAAAATAATGAACTTTATCACAATATGCAAATTTTTTGAGAAGGACTAGTATATATAGAAGTAACATCTGACTTACGACCGGGATCGGTTCCGATCAACCGGTCGTAAGTCAGATTGGACGTAAGTCGAATGCCATTCAAAATGGCTGACACGAGGGTTATAGGTACTACTGTATAGGATGCACAATGTCAATTTGTTTGGTTTTTCAGCATTTTTTTTTATTGAAGACTATTATATACCAAGCTGTTTACAGTCTATTTATAAATTTTATACCCTTTTTTGAACGAAAAGCGCCAAACGCACCATTCACAAATTCAAACAATGCATGTGTGTGTGTGTGTGTGTGTGTGTGTGTGTGTGTGTGTGTGTGTGTGTGTGTGTGCATGCGAGAGAGAGAGAGAGAGAGAGAGAGAGAGAGAGACAGTGTTGTGTGTGTGTGTGTGTGTGTGTGTGTGTATGTGCGTTAATAGAGACCTTCAATCCCGCAAGGAAGCAAGTTAATATTAAATCAGGACCTCTGATCTTTCAAACAAATAAATAAGCAAAAAAAATAAGCGAAACACGCTTTCACGATAAAGGCCAGCTCAGTGAGATTGGAGGGATATACCTTCTTTTGGAGTGGCCACAGCAGTGAAGAGCGATGTGAGGCTGGTGTCGGCTTTGCGATTAAAGACCATATTGAATGAAAACTTGATTGTATACCAGAGGGCCTCAACGATCGCCTCATAAAACTCAAGTTCCCCCCTGGGCAGGGGAAGATCCACTACCCTCATTAGCGCCTACATTCCCACCATGACAAACCTGGAAGATGCTAAGGAGGGGTTCTATGAAGAACTGGATGCCCTCATCTCCACTGTTCCGCAGGCAGACAAGCTCATACTCCTTGGCGACTTTAACACTCATGTAGTCAAGACCATCAGGCATGGGGAGGAGTCCTCGGACCACATGGAGTAGGGAAATGCAACAGTAATGGTCTCCTCCTGCTTAAAACGTGTGCCACCCATGGTCTTAGCCATCACCAAAACCATGTTCCGCTTTCCAACTCATAAGGAAACATCATGGATGCACCCTCGATCCAAGTATTGGCAACTCATCGACTACGTCATTGTCAGAGCAAAGGACAGGTGGGATGTGCATGTGACTAAGGCAGTGTGTGGTGCTGACTGTTGTACAGACCATCATCTCATTATTTCTGAGACAAATTTGCATATTCAGCCCAAGAGAAGACCACAAGGCCAAACAGTTGCGAAGGAGCTCAACGTCAACAAGCTCAAGCTTCCTTCCGTTCAAGAAGAACTAGTAGCAAGTTTAGGAAGCCAGCTGACTGAGGCTACCGGAAACGACTGGGACTCTCTGAAGACAACTGTTTATTCTGCTTCCCTTCAGGTGCTCGGACAAGCTACCAGGAACCACCAGGACTGGTTTGATGAAAATGATGTCAAAATCAGAGCCCTGCTGGAAGAAAAACGCCAACTCTTCAGAGCCCATCAGAGTGTTCCCAACTTGGTCTCGAAGAAAGACGCCTACGTCAGTAAGCGCAGACAGGTTCAGATAAATTTCGGTGCTATGAAAGACACATGGCTAAGTAGCAAAGCTGATGAGATCCAAGGCTTTGCAGACAGACACGACACGAAATGCTTCTACGATTCGGTCAGCCCCTTTACTGAGCGCGGATGGAGCAACACTCATTACTGACAAAAACAAGATCGTAGAGAGATGGGCAGAACACGTCAATGGTGTTCTAAATCGTCCATCGTCCATCAATGACGATGCCATTCAACACCTTCCTCAGGTGGATATAAACCCATACTTGGACATAACCCTATCAGAGGACGAGGTTGCCAAGGCAATCAAGCAGATGTCGACTGGGAAAGCTCCCGGCTCTGATGCCATCCCTGCTGAAGTATTCAAGTCAGGCAGCCCTTCTCTCTTACACAAACTAACAGTGCTATTTTAAAGATGCCACAATCGTTCACATCTACAAGAGAAAGGGAAACAAGCGATTGTGTGACAACCACAGAGGGCTATCACTTCTCTCTATCGTCGGTAAGATCTTTGCCTGAGTGCTCCTCAATCGTCTCCTGAAACATCTCGAGCAATGTCATTTCCCTGAGAGCCAATGCGGATTCCGTGCTGGTTGAGGGACTATTGATATGATCTTTGCTGCCCGTCAGATCCAGGAGAAAAATGTGGAACAAAGTCAAGATCTCTACATCACTTTCGTAGATCTAACAAAAGCCTTCCACACTGTGAGCAGAGAGGGACTGTGGAAGATCATGTCAAAGTTTGGCTGCCCGGACAGGTTCGTGAAAATTGTCAGACAATTTCACGACGGGATGATGGCCCGTGTTCTTGACGATTGAAACGCCTCCGATCCGTTTAAGGTGTCAAATAGAGTTAAACAAGGCTGTGTCCTTGCCCCTCCACTGTTCAGTTTGATGTTTTTGGCAATGCTGACCGATGCCTTTAGGGAGACTCCCCTCAGCATCCCCATCAAGTACAGGTGTGACGGAAAGCTGTTCAACCGCCGACGTCTGCAGGCCGTCACTAAAGTCAAAGAAACTGTGATGACTGTGCCCTCAGTGCCAGCAATGAGCAAGAAATGCAACAGGAAATGGACGCATTCTTGTCTGCCTGCGTCAACTTCGGCCTCACCGTCAGCATCAAGAAGACTGAAGTGTTGAATCAGCCCGCCCCAGGAAAACCATATCAGGAACCAAACATCACAGTGAAGGGACAGCGACTTCAAGATGTGGAAAACTTCACCTACCTTGGCAGCACTCTCTCTCGCTACGCCAATATCGATGCTGAAGTCAGCAACCGCATTGCGAAGGCAAGCAGCGTTTTTGGGAGATTGAAGAAGTTAGTCTGGGAATGAAGAGGCATCTCACAATACACCAAGATCAAAGTGTACAGAGCAGTCATCTTAACTATACTTTATGGTTGTGAATCTTGGACCATCTACAGAAGACACGAGAAACTTCTCCAGCAGTTCCATCTCCGTTGTCTCCAAAACACCTTTGATATTTGCTCGCAAGATAGGATCACAACCACCGAGGTTCTGGAGAGAGCAGACCTCCCCAGCATTATTACCATCATGCGTAAAGCTCAGACATGATGGGCAGGACACGTCTGCCGTATGTCAGACTCCAGGATGCCCAAGCAGTTACTGTACGGTGAACTCAGTCGTGGTAGCAGGAAAGCAGGAGGCCAGCCCAAACGCTACAAAGACTCCATCAAAGCATACCTGAAGGACTTCAACATCGATGTTGCAACGTGGGAAACCACAGCATTTGACAGACCGGCTTGGCGCAACATGATTCACAAAGATGCCATCCACTCAGAAAATAAACGTTCTAACACAGCCCAAGATAAATGTCAAACACGCAAGGCTCGAGCTGATCACTCGACCAACACGACCCCCTCTCACTGGTGTCCAACTTGTGGGAGGGGTTTCCACGACCGTACTGGCCTTACAAGCCACCTGTGGACACATCACCCCACCTCTTAGACACTGTGTTGTTTGTGTTGCTATGGTCATACTCGATACCGAGTCAACGAACAAGGTGTGTGTGCGCGCGCGAGCGCGTGCATGTTGACCATGTCTTCTTAGCAAAGTTATAATCTTACAAATGTTTATGGAAGGTTAAAAGCCTGAGTCAAGAAATAAAGCATAAAACAACCATCACTCTGTCCTTTACACGAAAAGCATCATGGTGGCTTCAGCTCTATAATAGGCAATGGGAGGTAGATGTGTCATTCCTCCTAGGGAATGATGTCCAAGATGGCGTCCAAGATGGCATCAGGTCAAGATGGCATCCCTCTCCAAAATGGCATTAGGTGGACCTGTCCAAGATGGTGTTTGAATGAAGGCGACATGAACAACAGCTCAGCTGTTCACCAATGGGAGATCAGCAGGGCGGGATGTTTGAACGTCATTGATGGGAGAGCAGCTTGTGCATTGTTTGAATGGCGTGTTTTATTGTTTGAATGGCACGTTTGATTTTTTAAGACAAACACTTCACACTTTCCTGTCATTTCACACACCCATACCACTGTCATTCATTCAACTGTTTTTTTTTTTTTTGTTGTAGTGCTTTCCTAACGTGAAATTTTTGGAAAATGCTGTTCGTAACCTGAATTTTTCGTTTGGTGAGACTTTCGTAAGGTGAGGTGATATCCAAATGATGATAATATAGAAAATGAATAAACAATAGTTTACATTAATGTTTCCATTGATACCTTTTTCTTCTAATTTCTTTTCAGGAACATGAGCCTGAGACTTTGAACGGTTACTGTCATGAATCCTGAAAACAACGTGGATAATGATCTCTCTTTCTGTTAGTTATGATGCTACTAATATGACTGGATGATGCTAGTAATATGAAAGATACAAACTAATATGACTCATGAGGAAAACCTTTTTCTTTTTCTTTTGTTTTTCTTTTGATTCTTTTCCTTTTTCAGTGCCTTCACATGTCCCCTCAATCCTCTTCGCCTCACAAACTGCAGGAGTTGCTGGAGGGAGAAAAAAAAAATCAGAATGCAGAATCAGTTGCAGTTCGAGATGGGCATCATTCTGGGGTGTGATATTTTGTATTTGTGCTATCGAGACATTTTATTTAAATCGTCTTTTTCCTGTCGGGAAAGGGTGTCCAATAATCCGCAAAGGGCTGGTGTAGGTGCAGGTTTTCACTTCAAGCAATCAGTAGCCACACTTTAGCAACAAAAATAAATAAATAAATAAATTAATTAATTAAAAAAATAAAATACGTAAAAAAAATAGATTGCTTTAAGACTTAAACCAAGGTGATCTCACCAAGATGACCCCCCCCCCCCCCCCTTCAGAATTGAAACACGACTGTGCAATCTATTTTTTTTTTTTTCTTTCTTTCATCTTTTTGATGATTGGTGTTTGAAACAGATCTAAGGTGTGGCTACTGATTGTGGACAAGATTGGACACCCCTACAGTACAGGTGGAAACCTGACGAGAGAGAGCATCAAGTGAACATGCATCAAGTGAAGGTGTGGAAAGTAAAATGTGATGGACAGACATACAGATTGAACCCAGTCATTTTACTCCCAAGGGTGGGAGGTTCAAAAAAAAAAAAAGAAAAGAAAAAAATAACAGAATGATGTCTGAGTTTGAACTAAAACAAACCTGATGAAGGTGTTGACTCATCATCAGCCAGAGCCCCTGACTTTTCCTCCAGGTCACACTGTGAAAGAAAGAAAGAAAGAGAGAGAGAGAGAGACAGACAGAGAGAGAGAGAGAGAGAGAATATGAAATAGGTTAGTTTTTCCTTCAAGCGAATACTGACCTGAAATGTAATTTTCTGATAATCCAGTTACTCTGAGTTTTCGGCCCACGTCCTGTATTTCATTTCCTTTAACATCATTCTGACTGTTTGAAGCTAAGGAACATAATTCAGATCTCTGAAGTAATGAGTAATGAGTAATGAAGTAAAGTAAGCTCTTCTGCAGACTTTACACGGGTTTTAATAATGAAAGAACATGAAAAAAGGAGTGCGATATTAAAATCCAGATGATTAAACACATTTAGCAAACAAAATGAGTAATGTCGTGTGTTTAAAATAGGAGAGTGCTAAGATTTTAGATTTTTATATTTAATACAAAGCCATAGACTCCAACTAAGTTTTATTCACTAAACAAGACCAGAAAGATGAGTGAAAAGTCATATTCAGAATTTTATCAGTGCCATGGAGAAGTGTTCTCCTCCCTGAAAGGGTTCATATTTTCCATTGAAAGAAACATAGAAATAAAATGGACTTTAAATGTCAGCCTGATGATTTAAAATTAATAAATAAATAAAGTAGTACATAAAATAACTTCAAAATCTCTTAATATTTAAAGATGTTAAAGGTTTCAAAATTAATGCAGCCGTGAGGAAGGGGCACAAACCAGTGTCTGTCCCTCACGCCGGTCCAAAACCCGGATAAATGCAGAGGGTTGCATCAGGAAGGGCATCTGGCGTTAAACAAATGCCAAAAAACAAATGCAAGTCACAACAAAGAATGCCATACCGGATCGGTCGAGGCCCGGGTTAACAACGACCGCCATCAGTGCTGTTAACCAACAGGGTGCTGGTGGAAATTGGACTACTGTTGGTCGAAGACGTCAAAGAAGGAGAGGCGGGAGGCGTGTTCATAGGCAGAGAGAGAAGAGGAAAGGCTTGAGTCTAGGACTGAAATTAGGAACTTTAAATGTTGGAACTATGGCAGGAAAAGGAAGAGAGCTGGCTGACATGATGCAGAGGCGGAAGGTGGACATACTGTGTGTTCAGGAGACCAGGTGGAAAGGTAGCAAGGCTAGAAGCTTAGGAGCAGAGAAATAGAGTAGAAGTCATCTTGAAGGAGGAGTTTGTCAGGAATGTTCTAGAAGTGAAAAGAGTGTCAGACAGAGTGATGAGTCTCAAGTTAGAAATTGAAGGCGTGATGTTCAATGTTGTTAGTGCTTATGCCCCACAGGCAGGATGTGAGCGAGAAGAGAAGGAGAGATTCTGCAGTGAGTTAGATGAAGTGATGCAGAGTAACCCCAGAGGTGTTTCCTGAAGGGAAAAGCCGAAAGGAAAAGAAGAAGAAGAAAGGTTTCAAAATTCATTAATTCAAACCTAATTGGGGTGGCGGTGAGGCTGGAACCCATCTCAACCGACCCAGTGAGCACAGGGTACACCCTGGACAGCTCACCAGGCCAGAAACATGCTGAGAGCTATGCGGCTACTCTTGTTGAAAGTCAACAATGGGTCTTTTACATGAACCTCACACCATAGACAGTGAGAGACATGACAGGCCTTTGATAACCCAGTTAGTGCACTGGGTGGGGATGGGGGGGCAACCTTGTGGAGAGTGGGGCTCGAACCCCCAACCTTAGGATCGATGATCCAGCACCTTTACCACCAGGCCACCACTACCCTACTGTTTAAATTATTTTGTCAATTAGATATTTTAATTCTGGTGAATTCAATTAAAAATGATATATATATACCTATATATCTATCTATCTATATATATATATATACCTATATCTATATATATATATATATATATATATATATTAGACTTTGTGACACACAGTAATAATAAACAAACAAAAAAATAAATAATAAAAAAGAGAATAATTAAATCCATCATACTGTCTTTAATTTCTGAGTTGATTTCTTATCGTCACTCTCACTTGAGGATGAACTGCTGCTGGAACTTGACTATTAAAAAAAATAAAAATAAATTATTAAATTACAAAAAAAATAATAATAATAATTTAAAAAAAACGACACGCTAATTATACTCCTTCTCACCTTTTTCTTTTTCTTCTTTTTTTCCTTATCTTTCTTCTTCAACTTCTTTTCATCATCGCTGGAGCTGTCAGATGACGAGTCCTGAACAAACATGAAACAGTTAAAACAAGTATATTACCTGAAAAAAGTACACCAACCCATCCACACACAGACACACACACACACACACACACACACACACACACACACACACACACACACACACACACACACACACACACACAGATGCATGCTCAAAACGGTGTACCTTCTTCTTCTTCTTCTTCTTCTGATCTTCACTATCAGATGACGAGCTGTCAGAGGAGGAAGACGAGCTGGAATCCTGAACAAGTAAGAAAAAATATATATAATTAAATTCCAATAATTATATTTAATCATTTGTTCTGCTGAATTTATTAATTAGATATTTTTATCGTTCCAAATGCTTATCACCTTCTTCTTCTTCTTCTTCTTTTTCTTCTTGTCTTTCTTCTTCTTTTTCTTGTAAAGAAAAGATAATGATGTGTAAAGATGTCCAGTTATTGAAGGAAAAAGAAATAAAAACAAACATAAACCCACTCATTTTATGTTTCCATTAGCTTTTTCACATTTGGAAATTTATGATATAATCGGATTATATATATATATATATATATATATATATATATATATATATATATATATATATATATATATGTGTGTGTGTGTGTGTGTGTGTGTGTGTGTGTGTGTGTTCCCTCGCTACTTCTTGCTTCAGCTTCAGTTTCTGCAGCTTTAGTGCATTATGGATTTTTCAAACATATTCATCGGAAAATAAAAAAAACACGGAAAAATAGGGAAAAGTTAAGGAAATTGCCGCAAAAGAAGGACATATATGCAAAAAAAAAAATCCTTAATGTTTTCCTCATTTTTCGATTAATATTTTTGAAAAACTCAGGTTATACTGAAGCCGCAGAATTTGAAGCACGAAGTAGTGAGGGATCACTGTAAACTGTATATATATATATATATATATATATATATATATATATATATATATATATATATATCTTCACTGCATAATTGTGTTTGTTCACACACCCACACACATACAGAATGCTGTTGTGCTTACGCTTACTTTGTCTATTTTTCCTTCCCCAGCATGTTGCTCATTTAGGGATGTCAACACAATTTGCAGCATGAGGCCTACGGAACACACACACACAAACACACACACACACACACACACACTGCCAATGTCAGATTCACCAGTTTTACAAGTAATGCGTCAAAGCAGTTTTTAGACAATGTGTGAGCATGACAGGCATTTTAAAGCGTATGTTGTACTTTATATCCATTTTTGCAACCTTTAATCTTCAAGAAGACTTTAAAAGTCTTCACTTTAAAGCTGGCATTCTTTATTATAGCCAATTAAAATATGCACATGTCTAGCTACAATAAGCATATATATATATATATATATATATATATATATATATATATATATATATATATATATATATATATATATATATATGTGTGTGTGTGTGTGTGTGTGTGTGTGTGTGTGTGTGTTAGTGCTTATGCCCCACAGGAGAGATTCTGGAGCGAGTTAGATGAAGTGATTCAGAGTACCCTCAGAGGTGAAAGAGTGGTCATTGGGACAGACTTCAATGGACATGTTGGTGCAGGAAACAGAGGGGACGAGGAAGTGATGGGTAGATTTGGTCTCCAGGACAGGAACGCAGAAGGACAGATGTTGGTAGATTTTGCAAAAAGGATGGGAATGGCTGTGGTAAATACTTTTTTACAAAAGAAACAGGAGCACAGGGTGACTTATAAAAGCGGAGGTAGGAGCAGACAAGTAGACTACATCTTGTGCAGGTGATGGAATTTAAAGGCGGTCAGTGACTGCAAAGTAGTAGTGGGCGCGAGTGTTGCCAAACAGCATAGGATGGTGGTGTGCAGGATGAAGCTGATGGTGAGGAAGGTGAAGAGGCAAAGGCAGAGCAGAAGACAAAGTGGTGGAAGCTCAAAAAGGGAAGAGGGTCGTGTTGTCTTCATGTAGAAGTTGAAACAGGCTTTTGGTGGTCAGGAAGTGCTTCCACATGACTGGACAACTACAGCTAATGTGATCAGGGAGACTGGTAGAAGTTGGCATGTCATCTGGAAGAAGAGTAGATAAGGAGACTTGGTGGTGGAATGAGGAAGTGCAGGAGTGTGTACAAAGGAAGAGGTTAGATTAGAAGAAGTGGGACATTGAGAAAACCGAAGAGAGTAAACAGGAGTACAGGGAGACACAGCAGAAGGCAAAGGTAGCAGTGTCAAAGGCCAAACAGAGCACATATGATGACTTGTATGCTCGGTTGGAAAGTAAAGAGGGAGAAAATGATTTATACAGGTTGGCACAGCAGAGAAATAGAGATGGGAAGGATGTGCATCAAGTTAGAGTGATTAAGGACAGAGAGGGAAATGCATTGAGTGATGACAGAAGTGTGCTGGGAAGATGGAAAGAGTACTTTGAAAAGCTGATGAATGAGGAAAATGAGAGAGTGTAGAAGAGGTGACCGTCAAGAACAAGAAATTAGCAAAGATTAGTAAGGGTGAAGTGAGGAGGGCATTGAAGAGGATGAAGAATAGAAAGGCAGTTGGTCCTGATGACATACCGGTGGAGGTATGGAAGTGTCTAGGAGAGGTAGCAGTAGATTTCCTGACAAGAACATTCAACAAGGTCTTAGAGAGTGAGAGGATGCCAGAGGAATGGAGGAGAAGTGTGATGAAGTTATGGGAAAGAATAGTGGAAGCTAGACTAAGGGCAGAGGTCAATATTTGTGAACAACAGTTTGGTTTCATGCCAAGAAATAGCACCACAGATGCAGTGTTTGCCTTCAGGATGTTAATAGAGAAGCACAGAGAAGGTCAGACATCGCTGCCTTGTGCCTTTGTGGATCTGGAGAAATTGACAAGAATGAAAGGAAAAGTATACAAGATGGTGTCGTGGCCAGCGATGTTGTATGGTGTAAAAACAGTGGCACTGAGGAAAAGACAGGAGGCAGAGCTGGAGGTAGCAGAGATGAAAATGTTGAGGTTCTCTTTGGGAGTAACGAGGATGGATAGGATCAGGAATGAATACATCAGAAGGACAGCACATGTAAGATGTTTTGGAGACAAAGTCAGAGAGGCTAGATTGCTGTGGCGACCCCTGAAGGTAAAAGCCGAAAGGAGAAGAAAGAAAATCCAGCATTCAATTCAAGTACACTTATTCAGTAGGTGGGAAAAATACCACATTAAGAAATAACTATTTCACATCAAATCGTGTGTGCCACATTTATTCACCCCCTAATGTTAACACTTTGAACAACCCATTTTTGACAACAAACCAGCACCTAATCTTCAATAATCTTTCACAAGATGGAAGAATACAGAAAGATAAATCTTGGACCATATCCCTGTGCAGAATCTCTCTAAATCATCCTTTGGTTCTTTCCTCTGGACTCTCCTCTTCAGCTCACTCCCCAGGTTCTCAATGGGGTTGAGGTGCCTCCCAAACAACCTGCTGGCATGCAGTTAGCACCTCATGGTTGTTTTGGAAACTTTGTGACCCCAAGATGCCACCATTTGTGAGCTTTGGAAAACTTTTTTTTATTTCTCTTACCATCCTCCTCATTGTGTCTCTTTTCCTTCCGGCTATTCACTTCAGAGATCGCCAAAGCAAATCATCTGCCTCCATCTCACCCTATCCTTTGCATCTTCTACTCTTACTCCAACTACCTTCATGTCCTCCTTCACCACATCCATTACTCTCCTCTTTGGTCTTCCTCTATGCCTTCTGCCTGGTAGTTCCAACGTCATCTGGTAGTTCCAACCTCAAACCTCCTCACTGTGTGTGGTGGCAAATTAACCTTGCACCCTCATCCAGGCTTTTTTAGCACTGTTCTGTTTGTTTTAAATGTCTTAATGATTTCCCTCACAGTAGATGTGGCCAGGTGTAGGTGCGGAGCAATTTTCTTGTAGCCATTGCTTGACTTGTGAAGGCTGATATACTAGTACACCTGGCTTACTTGATGGGGCTGTTCCTTTGTCCTTCCCATATTGAAGAGTGTATAAGAGAAATGGTCACTGTAGCAAGTCATATTTATACCCCAGGGAAAAGGGAAGTGATGAAATACTAATTAAATGCTCCTATATACTCTGATCAACTTTATTAACTGCTGTAGAAATGACAGAAATACTTCAATTACATTTATTTCCTCAGGATTGCTACTGGTACCAATAATTATGGAAAAAGTCTTCTTCTTTTCCTTTCAGCTTTTACCTTCAGGGGTCACCACAGCGAATCATCTGCCTCCATCTCACCCTATCCTCTGCATCTTCTACTCTTACTCCAACGACCTTCATGTCCGCCTTCACCGATCCATAAATCTTCTCATTGGTGTTCTTCTGGGCTTTCTACCTGGTAGTTCCAACCTCAGCATCCTACTACCAATATACTCACTATCCCTCCTCTGGACATGTCCAAACCATCTCAATCTAGCCTCTCTGACTTTGTTTCCAAAACATCTAACATGTGCTGTCCCTCTGATGTACTCATTCCTGATCCTATCCATCCTCTTTACTCCCTAAGAGAACCTCAATATTTTCATCTCTGCTACCTCCAACTCTGACTCGTCTTTTCCCCAGGGCCACTGCCTCTAAACCATACAATATCGCTAGCCTCATCACCGTCTTGTACACTTTTCTCCTCATTCTTGCCGATACTCTCCTATCACACATCACTCCGGACATTTTTCTCCATCCATTCCAACCTGCCTGCACACTCTTCTTCACCTCTTTTCCACACTCTCCATTGCTCTGGATTGTTGAGCCTAAGTACTTAAAATCCTCCACCTTCTTTATCTCTGCCTCCTGTAACCTCACCTTTCCTCTTGAGTCATTGTCATTCACACACATGTATTCTGTCTTACTGAGGCTAACCTTCATTCCCCTCCTTTCCAGGGCATACCTCCACCTCTCTAGATTTTCCTCCACTTGTTCTCTGCTCTCACTACAGATCACGATGTCATCTGCGAACATCATAGTCCATGGGGAATCTTGTCTAACCTCGTCTGTCAGCCTGTCCATCACCATAGCAAACAAGAAGGGGCTGAGAGCTGACCCCTGATGCAGTCCCACCTCCACCTTGTACTCTTCTGTCACACCGACAACCCAACTCGCCACTGTCTTACATCTCCCATACATGTCCTGCACCACTCTAACATACTTCTCTGCCACTCCAGACTTCCTCATGCAATACCACACTCCTTCTCTCGGCACCCTGTCATATGCTTTCTCCACATCCACAAAGGCACAATGCAGCTCGCTCTGACCTTCTCTGTACTTCTCCATTAACATCCTCAAGGCAAACACTGCATCTGTGGTGCTCTTTCTTGGCATGAAACCAAACTGTTGTTCACAAATGCTGACCTCTGCCCTTAGTCTAGCTTACACTATTCTTTCCCATAACTTCATCGTATGGCTCATCAACTTTATCCCTCTGTAGTTGCCACAACTCTGCACGTCTCCCTTGTTCTTTAAAATGGGCACCAGCACACTTCTCCTCCATTCCTATGGCATCCTCTAACTCTCTAAGACCTTGTTAAATGTTCTTGTCAGAAAATCTACTGCTACCTCTCCTAGACACTTCCATACCTCCACCGGTATGTCATCAGGACCAACTGCCTTTCCATTCTTCATCCTCTTCAATGCCCTCCTCACTTCACCCTTACTAATCTTTGCTACTTCCTGGTCCTCAACAGTCACCTCTTCTACTACTTTTTCTCTCTCATTTTCCTCATTCATCAGCTCTTCAAAATACTCTTTCCATCTTCCCAGCACACTTCTGTCATCAGTCAACACCTTTCCCTCTCTGTCCTTTATCAATCTAACTTGCTGCACGTCCTTCCCATCTCTATTTCTCTGCTGTGCCAACCTGTATAAATCATTTTCTCCCTCTTTACTTTCCAACCGAGCATACAAGTCATCATACGCGCTCTGTTTGGCCTTTGACACTGCTACCTTTGCCTTCTGCTGTGTCTCCCTGTACTCCTGTTTACTCTCTTCGGTTTTCTCAATGTCCCACTTCTTCTAATCTAACCTCTTCCTTTGTACACACTCCTGCACTTCCTCATTCCACCACCAAGTCTCCTTATCTACTTTCCTTCCAGATGACACACCAAGTATTCTCCTACCTGTCTCCCTGATCACATTAGCTGTAGTTGTCCAGTCATGTGGAAGCACTTCGTGACCATCCAAAGCCTGTTTCAACTCCTCCTTGAAGACAACCCGACACTCTTCCTTTTTCAGCTTCCACCACTTTGTCTTCTGCTCTGCCTTTGCCTTCTTCACCTTCCTCGCCATCAGCATCATCCTGCACACCACCATCCTATGCTGTTTGACAACACTCTCACCTGTTACTACTTTGCAGTCACTGACTTCCTTTAAATTACATCGCCTGCACAAGATGTAGTCTACCTGTGTGCTCCTACCTCCACTTTTATAAGTCACCCTATGCTCCTCTCTCTCTTCTGGAAGAAAGTATTCACCACAGCCATTTCCATCCTTTTTGCAAAATCTACCAACATCTGTCCTTCTGTGTTCCTGTCCTGGATACCAAACCTACCCATCACTTCCTCGTCCCCTCTGTTTCCTGTACCAACATGTCCATTGAAGTCTGCCCCAATGACCATTCTTTCACCTCTTGTGGTACTCTGCATCACTTCATCTAACTCCCTCCAGAATCTCTCCTCTTCTCGCTCACATCCTGTCTGTGGGGCATAAGCACTAACAACATTGACCATCACACCTTCAAATTCTAACTTGAGACTCATCACTCTGTCTGACACTCTTTTCACTTCTAGAACATTCCTGACAAACTCCTCCTTCAAGATGACTCTGACTCCATTTCTCTTCCCATCCACACCATGATAAGTATGCGAATTATGGAAAAAGTGATTTTATGTAAAATAATCTTAATCAGGGATTTTTTTTTTTTTTTTTTTTTTTTTGAGTTGAAGGTTATATTTTTCTACAGTTTTCAGTCTGACAGTATGCTTCTTCAATTTTTTTTATTCAACTCAAGTGAATTTCAATGATTATGAAATATTAATTATTATTACATTGGATTGATAATAATTGTTATTAAAACAAAGCCAGTTTGTAGCTTTGTTTTAACATATAGAATATTCCATTTGTGGAAAAAGTAAGAAGTGCTTGTGTTTGTATGTGTTTTATAACACTATCCATCTTTAGCCTCTGCAACTGACAAAATACAATGAATTCACTAATCATTCATGGAATCTGTGAAACCCATTTGTATGAGTCAACAATGTGTGTGTATGTGTGTGTGTGTGTGTGTGTGTGTGTGTGTGTGTGTGTGTGTGTGTGTGTGTGTGTGTATTCTATACAGCTAACAATGAGCTGTATATCGACAATAATAACACCAAACACCACTTCACACCCTCTGCCTCGAGTTATTGTGCAAACAGCGAGGGTGTGTCGTGGTTTATGTGTCCACACAGCCCAGTGTTTTTATATTTCAAGATAAGATAAAAGGGTGGAGTGTGTAATAGCACATATGCAATAAGAAATACATTTTAACCCAGAACACCCTGAATCATGCTAACATTAAGAAGCTATTTAAAGTTGTATGACATTATCAGGAATTGTCTCCTACTATCAGAAGCAAGTATGCATTAACATTGTGGTCCAATTCCTGACAATACTTAAATAATAATAATGGTGGACATTAATAATTTTAGAATGTAGCATTGTATACAATAAACAAACAAGCAAATAAACAAATGAATCAATAAATTAAAAATAAAATAAAATAAACCCTTGAAACATGCTGATTTTCTCCTACCTGATTCAGGTAGCACAACAGCCATAGTGTTCTGTTTGCTTCCTTTATTCTTTTTCTTCTCATCCTGAGGAATATTTATCATATATAAAATATTAATTCATTTATATTTATTTAACATATTTTGTAAAGCAAATCAAAGTTCCATTAAAAACCCATAAACTTTAAGTAGAGCACCATGCAGAAGATACGATCCAAAAAAAACAAACAAACAAAAAAAAACCCGACAAAAATACTTTATGCTAGTTTGTCATCAAAAACATTTCTGATATGCTAGACATATTAGCTACATTTCCCACAGCCTTTGGAGAAACTACAAAAAAAAAAATAAATAAATAAATAAATAATTAAATAAAAATCTTAATAAAGCATGTAATGACAACAACAAAATAATTTATGTAAAATAATATTTATTATGCAAAGTATCCCAGGTGTAACAACGTTAGACACTCGCTTCTGTTATTCCAAGTGAAGCAATAAATCCTGTATTTCAGCCATTTTATAACATTTCTATCATGCTAACTGATGGATGCTTGATTAATAGCATGTTACTCGCTAATAACATAATTCTAAAAACCTATGAGATGCTTGGAAATGTGGCAAGTTTTTAAATGTTTAAATAAACTAAATATTAGCATATTTACCATGGGGTGGGAAAAAATAATAATAAGAGCACAATAGCTACTCATATGTATGGGGCAGTGGTGGCCTGGTGGTAAGGTGCTGGATCACTGATCCTAAGGTTGGGGGTTCAAGCCCCACTCTCACCAGGTTGTCACTGCTGTCCCCCCAGTGCTGCTAACTGGGTTATCAAAAATGGGCCATGTCTCTCACTGTCTATGGTGTGAGGCATGTAAAAGAACCATTGCTGACTTTCGTAAAAGAGTAGGCTTCAAAGCCGTCAGCGTGTTTCTGTCCCTTGCTAAAAGGGTTGTGACAGGAAGGGCATCCGACGTAAAAACCTCTGCCAAATCAAACGTGCAAATCAGATGATTCGCTGTGGCGACTCCCGAGTAAAAGGGAAAAAGCCGAAAGAAATCCTCCCCAATAGCTACTCATATGTGCTTGCTGGTCACCTGCTACAATATGACGGAAATCATGCTAGCTAGTACTATTAGTTTAATAATCTGCAACATGTGTTGAGATTCACTGCTATTATTACTTGTTTTTAAGCAAACTGATCACGAGCATAGTTCGAATGATAATAATAATAAAAAATAAAAATAAAAAAAATTTACAGCAAAAAATCTGCCTATATCTACTAGTCACATGGCACCTCATAATCGAAACAATGCTGGTTGTCTGCTTGTGGGCGTTTTGAAGTAAAATTCAATTGAAAATATGTTAGTAAGCAGAGGCAAGTGTTATACTTTGGGTTATCCAGAATTTCCCAGTATGTTTTTTTTTTTTTTTTTTGCTTTATGCATTTGCTTACGTCACTGCTGTCACTGTCTGATGAGCTACTGGAGGAAGATGATGATGATGATGATAATGATGATGAGGAGGAGGAGGAGGATGAGCTTGAGCTCTGTGAAATATAATTGCCCAGAAGAAATAAAGTTATGATGCAAATTTACAAGACAAACTCCTGACCATAGCATGGGATCGATATATTTCGTAAAGCACTTTCAAGTTCTAGATACTGAGTGTTTGAAGGATGTTGGTTTGTGTTCAGAGATAAGTTTTATATGAATGTTTTCAATCAAAGTTGTTATTGTTTCAGTAGTAACAATAGCTATTTGTTGCTATTTGCAAATGCTTATTTAACATTTAAGGAATGAGTCTTCAGTTTTAAAGAGCTCTGGAACAGTAAAGTGAAAGTTTTATATCATAGTCTCTTGCCATTTAGCGCAGGGTGCATTGCAGGAGCTATGCTTGGGTCTCTGAGGCAGAAGAACTACAACATGAATACAGCATGCCCAAGGACACTCAGCAAGCAGCATGCATGCACAGATGATCAGGTCAGGGACTACATATACACAAGCCCAAGTGAATATACACAATGAAATAGTGTCATTGTGCTCCCATAGCCAGTACTCACAATGCCTTGTGTTCTTGTGTGTTTAAATTTAACCAGGTAAAACCTGTTTTGCTTACTGGTTTCCTGGTTCTGTTCTTACCTGTGATAATTGCCTATTCATGTATAATCTCCACCTACCTGCTTTCTGAACACGAGTGTGCTTTACCTTGTAGCTTGGATGTTCTGTTTGCCTGATCATCTGATTTATGCCTGCCTGCCTCTGATACTGAACTGTGTTTTCAATACCCCTGCTTCATAATGTCTCATAATAAATTAATGTCATGCATTTTGGATCCACCCGATTTATCTTCCACATAGCTGCGTGACACTTGAAGTCTTCTGACATCTTCAGATCAGATGATTTAACATTTTAATGGTTTCTCTGTAAAGTGGCAAGCTCTGTTTTTTGTTTGTTTGTTTGTTTCCTATTGATATATAGACAATGTGGAGCCAGTGGTGTAGTGGTTAGAGTGTTGGGCTCATGTTCGGGAGGTCGTGAGTTCAAATCCCACTGAGACCCTCACTGTGCTAAGACCATTGGGCAAGGTCTCAACCACAAGTGTGCCTCTGTTCACCCAGTATAAATGGGTACCAGTAAAATATACTCGGAAGGTAACCTGTGATGGACTAGCATCCCATCCAGGAGGAGTTCAACTCCTGATTGCTTCACGCTACGGAAACCGGGGATAAGCACCGGCCTGATGAGCCGCTAGGCTCGGGTGTAAAAACCCAAGTAGTTAATCAATCAATCAGATATAGACACTAAATGTAAATATGAATAGAAAAAAAAGCATGGCAATTTTAATTCACAATAATTAACAATATTGGTACATTGTTGTGATATTAGATGAAGGAGGACTGGAATGTAAATATGTAGAGAGGGGTGTGACAAAATATACCTTGCTCTTCTTTTTCTTCAGCTTCTTCTTCTTCTTTACCTTTGAATCATCATCATCGCTCTCCTCAGAAGAGGAATCAGAGCTGTCACATGACCATGGCTTATCCTGGGAAAAAGTTGAATCCTTTTATTATTGTATTAAAGTAATACTCACACTGAACTAGGTCACTTTTAAACCGTGAAAGAGGTTTGAAAGCAGATAATTCTAAAAATTTGGATGATAATAAAATTCTGTTTGTAACACTGATAGTTCACACCACTCTGTCTGATCACATATCATTTTATTAGTACTTGAGGAAACATGAAATTTGCTGAAAAGCTAACTGGTAGGTATATATTTCCTAATTTTTGCTACATTGATTTTGCACATGTCAGGCAAAAAATTGTGAAAGCTTCATTTTTGTAATCAGTTCAGTTCGTTTTTTCTGTAACAGCTTGATCCTCAGTAGGGTTACGGGGAGGCTGGCGCCCATGCCAGCTGACTCGGGCGAGGGCAGAATACACCCTGCACAGCTCGCCAGGCAATTGCAGGGCAGAAACATGCTTGAGGCTTTTTTTTTTTTTTTTAAATTTATCAAGCATTAACTTAAATGCAAATACAATCCAGGTCACCTCAGCAGTACCTTTGTAACTACGAGTCTAACCTTACTGATTCAGACTCACAGCCAAAGTTCAATTGCAGTAAATATTTTATATTTCGTGGAAATTTAAAATTTAAGCTGAGTACTATTTATAAGTTATAATTAGTTATTTTTTATAATACAAAGTTATATTGAGAAAACATGAGACAAGAAAAAAAAATGCCTGAGATTATTTTGTTTAATTTTAAGTAATGATTAAGAAAATCCAAACTTCTGCCTAATTTCAGTTCATTTTCTGTAACCGCTTAATCCTAATTTGGGTCACGGGGAGGCTGATGCCCATCCCAGCCAACTTCGGGCGAGGGCAGAGTACACCCTGGACAGCTCGCCAGGCCATCGCAGGGCAGAAACACGCCAACGGCTTTGCAGCCTACTCTTGTCGAAAGTCAGCAATGGTTCTTTTACATGCCTCACACCATAGACAGTGAGAGACATGGCCGGCCTTTGATAACCCAGTTAGCTGCACTGGGGAGGACAGTGACAACCTTGTGGAGAGTGGGACTCGAACCCCAAACCTTTGGATCAGCGATCCAGCGCCCTATACCACTAGACCACCACTGCCCTTGCTGCCTAATTTGCTCTTTAAAATGCTGCATGAAAGAAATGCTAAATAAATAAATTCATCCTGCTTATAATGTTTACCGTAAGAAACATGTTTTCAAATAAAGTATAACTTTAAATGTACATATGACATATTGCAAGAATTTACAGACCAGACTTTAAAAATCAAAAAGCAAACCTTTGGCTGTTCTGACTTTGGTATTACAGAGTTGTCTTTCAGGCCTTCGGACACACCCGCTAATGGAACAGAAGCCCCACCTACATCGGCTCCCTCACCACATGCAGCTAAAAGGACAGAAGAACATTAGCCTCCACCCTGCTAATGAGAATGAATGAGTGCACCGGAAGAAGATTGATTATTTAATTATTCATTATTACATTCATTTGGAGGGCTTTTTTTTTTTTTTTTTTTTTTTGGGGTATACAAAATAGGTTCACAAAAAGAGGGGTAAATATGAAAATAAATATTTTGCTTTTTTTTAGAGCAATTGCTTCCAGCTAAAAAACAAATCGGTGACTTATAGCACATAGTTTAATGATAAAGTCCAACATGAAACATGTTAGTTATCAGATCAAAGTTTACACAGGGCGTGATCTTTGATGATTCACAGACAAACTCCATTTCATCCTGGTGATATTTACTTTAAAAGAAATGTAATAATAATAATAATAATAATAGTATGATTATATTGGTAATAATATTATAACAAATTTAATATTAATACTATAATTAAACATAAGTTATAGAAACACTGTTAATAGGGGTGCACTGAAATGCTTCTTCATAAACAACAACATGCTGAAATATTCAAATATATAGCAACCACATCCTGGTTCACCAGGTGGGATACATTTCCTGGATTGCACTGCGATGTTGCACAGAAGCGCGATTTACCTTGGTGTAATTATGTTTAAAGGGTCTGTCCGCCACGCCTCCTAACAGAGTATTGGACATTTCAAGGTCACCATTGTTTCCTGTGGTGCAGGTTTAGTTTCATGGCACGTATTATGCCTATTTGTTTTTGTTTTTTTTTTTAATTGTTTTAACCAGCTTCCTGTCCCTTTGAATTCAACCTTGCCAGGTCTGTTTGAGTTTTGGAATTCTTTTGTATCCTGCTTGGGTGTTTCCTTTTGTTTTTTTCTGTATTATTATTATTAAATTATTAAAATCAGTATTCTGCAATATGCATCCCACTTTACTCACAGTATGCACAATGACTTACAGGCTATTGAAGAAAAGAATGATTTCACTATAATTGATAATGTGGTGCGAAATGAAGCTGTAAGGGTGTATGTAGTCTTAAAGGTGAACTAAATAAAGGTGTAGATCAGAAGGTGTGGATGCAAAGGTGTAAATGGCTGTACCTGAAAGCTGCTTGGACTCCATTAGCTCTCGCTGCTCTCTCCTTCCTCTCTCTCTTTCTCTCCCCGATCCTAAGATCCTAAACGATAAATTCTAAAAGGGAAAATACCTGATTTTTTACTCCAACAGCTGGGTGGAGCTTGCACACACAGCTGGGTGGAACTTTAAATACCTTTTTATTGACACAGTTCCCTTTCAGAAACTTTTGAAAATGTGCTTGCAACAAATTTAAGCAACAGTCACATGCAAAAGTGTGTCCACTTTATCATCTATAAATAAATGAATTATTATTATTATTATTATTTTATTTTATTTATTTTTAAGTTGGCAGTGGTGGCCTGGTGGGAAGGTAGTGGATTACTGATCCCAAGATTACATCAACAGGTTGTCACTTCACTTACCCCCCCAGTGCAGCTAACTGGGTTATCAAAGGCCGGCCATGTCTCTCACTGTCTATGGTGGGAGGTTCATGTAAAAAAAAAAAAAAAAAAAAAAAAAAAAAAAACATTGCTGACTTTCTACAAGAGTAGCTGTGTAATCGCCAGCGTGTTTCTGCCCTGCAATGGCCTGGCAAGTTGTCCAGGGTGTACTCTGCCCTCGCCCAGAGTGGGCTGATGGGCACCAGCGGCTCAGAAAATAAATTAATAATTATAACTAATTAATTTTCCAACCACTTAATCATACTAGTGTGTTACTGAGTTTGGGATTAAGGTGGGGTTCACAGGTTCACTTTACAAAGCTCACCAGTTGACTGCGCTCTCTCTCTCTCTCTCTCTCTCTCTATCTCTCTCTCACACACACACACACACACACCATTGCAATTTTAAACAGCTAATTAGTCTGATGTCTCTTATGGCCATGGAGGGAACCCATGCAGGCACACGGAGAACATATAAACTCCATACAGAAATGCTCTCACTGACCCGGAAAGTGAACCCCGGAGTTTTTACTTCTTGGGTTTTACTGTCGATGTGTTAACCACGACACCACAGTGCCGTCCAATTCAGGGATTAATTAAAAATGCAACTTTTTGATTCAGCAGGGATTTCATTCTCAATAAACCAAGCATAGCTCTGTAAGCGCTTACGTTTCAACTGAACACACCCAACTTCATAATACAGCAAGAAAAGGAGAGTGCAATGAGACATGCAGCTACATGCAAGAGAAATATATAACCGGTTAAGCTGCATAAATGTGCAGATCAGCACGAGAAACAACCCCTTCGTACCTCCCCTAAACACACCACTATACTCTTCAAGGTGTACCGCCCAACATTTTTAATACATTCAGAATTAACATACTCAGATTTAGTTCAACTAGTTAACATTACACACTGCACCTGATTATTTTCCAGTATCTGCATGTCTTCTGTGTTTTATTATTCTTATGAGAGAGAGAGAAGATTCATCCATTCATTCATTTTCTGTAACCGCTTAATCCTATAATAAGATAAGATAAGATAAGATACAGCTTTATTAATCTCACAATGGAGAAATTCACTGTTACAGGCTCTTGAGGTATCATCAGTAGGGGGTGCAAAAATAGATACAAATACAAACATACACACATACATATATATTATATAAGTAAATAAATAAATAGATACATAAATAGTATAAATTAATAAACAATAAAAGAAAAGAAGGGAACGACTTTGTAGACTGGCTTATATTAAAGTGTAAATGTATCTGAGGGCAGAGTAGATGGGTTGATATGGTTCACAGTCAGTGGGGTAGATGTGGTTGATTAAAGTGCACGGGGTTTTTATTGCACATAACCGGTATTTTCACAGACAGTTACAAAGTGGCGTTGTACAGTCTGACAGCGGTGGGAATGAACGACCTGCGGTAGCACTTCTTCCTGTACTGAGGAATAAAGGTCACAGGAAGGCTGCTGCCCATCCCAGCCGACTCTGGGCGAGGTCAAAATACACCCTGGACAGCTCGCCAGGGCATTGCAGTGCAGAAATAGGCCGACAGCTATGCAGCTACTCTTAACGAAATTCAGCAATGGTTCTTTTACAGGAACCTCCCACCATAGACAGTGAGGGACATGGCCCGCCTTTGATAACCAAGTTAGCTACACTGGGGGAGAGAGAGAATGTTTTAAATATTATTTTTTTCTCTTTACTCAGTCAGGTTAAATCCTCCTCCTCCTCCTCTTTCTCCAGTACTTCTTGTTCATGGTCAGCTGGGCAGGAACTAAACTGGCTCCCACATCAAGTCTAACTTGATGCATAGGGCGTGTGGATATGAAGTAGGATTAACAACAATAACTGCCATAGAGTGAATGAGCTCACTGGAAAGTCAACGGCGATCCATACTTGAAGAGGAGACTGGATGGGAAGTAATATACAGCATACGTTCAATAGCCTGCAGAATCTGTTTCACAGCCCTAAGACTGGAGCAGCACAGACAATCCAATCAGCTGTTCATTATATGATAGTTTTTACTGCAAGTACACCACGCAATATTTTCCAGCCGATTATCCTGGCTTAAATGGTCTGTGGCTTCCTCAGGTTTGTTCTCATGACACTTCTTGCAGCGGAATTGTCCTGGGCCCGAACCTAATGAACAGGATGCAAAGAATTAGAGGAAAATTCCTTCAACAAAATTACTTATGACTGATTCCATTTCACACACACACACACACACACACACACACACACACACACACACACACACACACACACACTACTGTACAGTGCAACGATGGCATCATTAGCATTATATTGCATATTCATATAGTTCTAGTGTCTGTCTTCCTTTCGGCTTTTTCCTTTTTACTCGGGAGTCGCCACAGCGAATCATCTGATTTGCACGTTTGATTTGGCAGAGGTTTTTACGTCGGATGCCCTTCCTGTCACAACCCTTTTTAGCAAGGGACAGAAACATGCTGACGACTTTGCAGCTACTCTTTACGAAAGTCAGCAATGGTTCTTTTACATGCCTCTCACCATAGACAGTGAGAGACATGGCACTCCTTTGATAACCCAGTTAGCTGCACTGGGGGCATATAGTCCTAGTGTGTTTATAAAATAGAAAATGTCTTCCTTTCAACATTTGATATATTTTTGATTATGGGTTAAAGGTTTATGAGATTTACAAATCAATGCCTTCTGTTTTGTATGCATTTTACATTGTGTGCTAACTTTTATTGAATTGGTCCGAAGATTGGGAAGAGTGTGACAGGTTCTTGACTTTGTGGTCCTTAAGCTTGACTAACTTGACTCTGTAATATGAAACATCAGAAGCTGAGTCCTTTGAGTTAGGAAACATTGTCAGAGCAGAAGCAAACAAGTTTTTTTTTTTTCCCCAAGGGTAGCCTTGATTTAAGCTTCACAAAAAAATAAAAATACAAAATTTGTCCCATTGCCCTCCTACCATCCATCCTCCATTAAATCTTCCCTCATCTGTGAAAATTCAATTTTTCTAGTCTTTAGTAAACTTCAGCCTAGCTTTACATAACTGAAGGAACCTGTTTTGGACAAGCCTCGCAGTGTACTTAACAACAGCCATCATTCACCATTGCATTTGTAGGTCACTTGACAGTTCTTGAGTGACATCCAAAATAGTTAGTTCTGGTCAGTGGCAGGTTATTGGAATGTGAGCAGGATTAAGATGGATGATTACGCAGAGGAATGCAGCAGTGCGTGTGTGTGTTCGGGCAGCCGTGGGGGCAAAAGCAGCCAAGAGGGGGGCACAAGCCGATCCTCATGGTGGCCCCAGAACCGGATAAATGCAGAGGGTTGGGTCAGGAATGGCATATGGCGTAAAACATTTGCCAAATTTATTATGTAAGTTATCAATGTGAATGGCTTACTGGATTGGTCAAGGCCCGGGTTAACAACAATCGCCGTCAGTGCTGTTAACCAACAGGGTGCTGGTGGAAACTGGGCTGCTGTTGGTCGAAGAAGGAGGGGCGGAAGGCGTGTCTGTAGGCAGAGAGAGAGAAGAGGAAAGACATCAGTCTAGGACTGAGAGTAGGGACTTTGAATGCTGGAACCATGACAGGAAAAGGTAGAGAGTTGGCTGACATGATGCAGAGAAGGACGGTGGACATACTGTGTGTTCAGGAGACCAGGTGGAAAGGTAGCAAGGCTAGAAGCTTAGGAGCAGGGTTTAAGCTGTTTTTTCATGGTGTGGATGGGAAGAGAAATAGAGTAGGAGTCATCTTGGGAGAGGGGTTTGTCAGGAACGTTCTAGAAGTGAAAAGAGTGTCAGACAGAGTGATGAGTCTCAAGTTGGAAACTGAAGGCGTGATGTTCAATGTTGTTAGTGCTTATGCCCCACAGGCAGGATGTCAGCTAGAAGCGAAGGAGAGATTCTGGAGTGAATTAGATGAAGTGATGCAGAGTATCCCCAGAGGTGAAAGAGTGGTCATTACTGCTGACTTCAATGGAACAGAAGGGACAAGGAAGTGATGGGCAGGTTTGGTATCCAGGACAGGAACACAGAAGGACAGATATTGATAGATTTTGCAAAAAGTATAGAAATTGCTAGGGTGAATACTTTCTTCCAGAAGAGACAGGAGCATAGGGTGACTTATAAAAGTGGAAGTAGGAGCACACAGGTAGACTACATATTGTGCAGGCGATGTAATTTGAAGGAAGTCAGTGACTGCAAAGTAGTAGTGGGTTAGAGTGTTGCCAGACAACATAGGATGGTGGTGTGCAGGATGACGCTGGTGGTGAAGAAGGTGAAGAACGAAATGGCAGAGCAGAAGACAAAGTGGTGGAAGCTGAAAAAGGAAGAGTGTCGTGTTGTCTTCAAGGAGGAGTTGAAACAGTATGAGTGGTCAGGAAGTGCTTCCAGATGACAAGACTACAGCTAAAGCGATCAGGGAGACAGGTAGGAGAATACTTGGTGTGTCTTCTGGAAAGAAAGTAGATAAGGACACCTAATGGTGGAATGAGGAAGTGCAGGAGTGTGGACAAAAGAAGAGGTTAGCTAAAAAGAAGTGGGACATTGAGAGGACCGAAGAGAGTAAACAAGAATACAGGGAGACATAGCGTAAAGCAAAGGTAGTGGTGTCAAAGGCCAAACAGAGGGCATATGATGACTTGTATGATAGGTTGGACAGTAAGAAGGGAGAAAATTATTTAGACAGGTTGGCACACCAGAGAAATAGAGATGGGAAGGACATGCCACAAGTTAGGCTTATGAAGGACAGAGTAGGAAATGTATTGACTGATGACAGAAGTGTGCTGGGAAGATGGAAATAGTACTTTGAAGAGCAGATAAATGAGGAAAATGAGAGAGAAAAAAGAGAAGAGGTGACTGTTGCGGACCAGGAAGTATCAAATATTAGTAAGGGTGAAGTGAGGAGGGCATTGAAGAGGATAAACAGTGGAAAGGCAGTTGGGCTTGATGACATACCGGTAGAGGTATGGAAGTGTCTAGGGGAGGCAGCACTAGATTTTCTGACAAGAACTTCAACAAGGTCTTCGAGAGTGAGAGGATGCAAGAGGAATGGAAGAGAAGTGTGCTGGTGCCCATTTTTAAAAACAAGAGAGATGTGCAGAGTTGTGGCAACTACAGAGGGATAAAGTTGATGAGCCATACCATGAAGTTATGAAAAAGAAAAGTGCAAGTGAGATTAAGGGCAGAGGTTGCCATTTGTGAACAACAGGTCAGAGGGAACTGCATTGTGCCTTCGTAGATCTGGAAAATGACATGGTGCCAAGAGAAGAACTGTGGTATTGCATGAGGAATTCTGGAGTGGCAGAGAAGTATGTTAGAGTGGTGCAGGACATGAATGAGTGATGTAAGACAGTGGTGAGGTGTGCTGTCGGTGTGACCGACGAATTCAAGGTGGAGGTGGGACTGCATCAAGGGTCAGCTCTGAGCCTCTTCTTGTTTACTATGGTGATGGACAGGCTGACAGACGAGGTTAGGAAAGAATCTCTATGGACTATGATGTTTGCAGATGACATCGTGATCTGTAGTGAGAGCAGAGAACAAGTGGAGGAAAATCTAGGAGGAACCTTTCATCCTTGCTGACACTCTCCTATCGCACATCACACCGAACACTTTTCTCAAACCATTCCAGCCTGCCTGCACACACTTCTTCACCTCTTTTCCACACTCTCATTGCTCTGGATTGTTGAGCCTAAGTACTTAAAATCCTCCACCTTCTTTATCTCTGCTCCTTGTAACCTCACTGTTCCTCTTCGGTCCTTCTCCTTCACACACATGCATTCTGTCTTACTGAGGCTAGTCTTCATTCCTCTCCTTTCCAAGGCATACCTCCACCTCTCTAGATTTTCCTACACTTTTTCTCTGCTCTCATTAATGCAGACAGGAGGCGGGGTGGGGGGAGGGTTTTGCCAACGACACTAACCACTGTCTCTCCCCCTTACACCAGTCCAAAGCTCAGAAAAATGCAGAGGGTTGTGTCAGGAAGGGAATCCGATGTAAAACCAATGCCAAACTTTCTGATAAAGAAAGAAAGGGATACTGTACAAGCAGTGCATAGAAGATGACTTGTCGCTATGGCAATAGATCTGTCGAGCTCTGACTTATTGAGTCACCATTAAGTTAGTTTATATTGGTGTAAAATATTTTCTATGGGGTGTTTTTGCCCATTTTTCACATTAACTTCGCAACTCGCTCATGAAATTGGCTTTGTTCAAAAAATGTGTTAGTTCTTTACAATTTGATTTACTGCTCCTTTTAAAGTCACAGCGATATTATCTATGGGAGGTTATACTGTGCACTAGGGCTGGGTAAGTCTGTAACAGCTTACTATTTCATTGCAAGGCCAACACACATACACACACACACACACACACACACACACACACACACACACACACACACACACACACACACACACACACACACACAGTCATTCACACTTATACTCCCATCTAGAGGCAATTTGGAAACACCAGTTATCCTGCTGTGTCAGCCTGATGTTTTTGAATTGTGGGAGGAAAGCAGAGGACTCAGAAGAAAGCCAGCCCTGAGACTTGAAAGAACCCACTTCTTGTTGTGAGGCAGATATGCTTCACACTGTTCTAGAAAAGATAAATAAAATGTTTATGTTGACATTTAACAGGACAAGAGCAAAGACAAGGATGAATGCAAAGAGCATGATTCCCGTGGCCATGGCCATGGCCGTGGCCAAAGGTCTGGCCTCGGGCATGGTCGTGGGCAGAGGCGTGGGCATAGGCGCAAGCGTGGACCCAGCTCGGACTCTGGCTCCGGCTCTGTCTCCGAGTCCGATCCCGCCTGTGAGGAAAACCTGGTGATCACATTTGACTTATAATATCACTGTGTTTAGTATACTTGTTCAGAGTGGGGTTTCAACCCTGAGCATTGGATCAATAAGCTAGCACCCTACCACCGGTCCACCAATGCCCCAGTAGTTAGCTTATATGCTAATTCCTATGCTAACTGTGTGAATTAATGCTAAGAATCTGAGTTTGAGAAATCCAGCTAAATATTATCTTAAAGCGAGTTGTCATCAATACGAAATCCTTTGAAACACAACCTCAGGATTTTCATATGAACCCACAGTTAATACCTTCATAATATAACAAAGAGCTTCACTACTTTTGTTTGTTATATATATATATATATGTGTGTGTGTGTGTATACAGTCAATGTATTGACTGATGAAATGTATTGACTGATGACAGAAGTGTGCTGGGAAGATGGAAAGAGTACTTTGAAGAGCTTATGAATGAGGAAAATGAGAGAGAAAAAAGAGTAGAAGGGGAGACTGTTGAGGACCAGGAAGTAGCAAAGATTAGTAAGGGTGAAGTGAGGAGGGCATTGAAGAGGATGAAGAATGGAAAGGCAGTTGGTCCTGATGACATACCGGTTGAGATATGGAAGTGTCTAGGGGAGGTAGCAGTAGATTTTCTGACAAGAATATTCAACAAGGTCTTAGAAAGTGAGCAGATGCCGGAGGAATGGAGGAGAAGTGTGCTTGTGCCCATTTTTAAGAACAAGGGAGATGTACAGAATTGTGGCAACTACAGAGGGATAAAGTTGATGAGCCATACAATGACGTTATGGGAAAGAACAGTGGAAGCTAGACTAAGGGCAGAGGTCAGCATTTGTGAACAACAGTTTGGTTTCATGCCAAGAAAGAGCACCACAGATGCAGTGTTTGCTTTGAGGATGTTAATAGAGAAGTACAGAGGTCAGAAGGAGCTGCATTGTGCCTTTGTGGATCTGGAGAAAGCATATGATAGGGTGAGAAGAGAAGTATGTGATAAGAACTGTGATAAGAGAAGAACTGTGGTATTGTATGAGGAAGTCTGGAGTGGCAGAGAAGTATGTTAGAGTGTTGCAGGACATGTATGAGAGATATAAGACAGTGGTGAGGTGTGCTGTCGGTTTGACAGAAGAGTTCAAGGTGGAGGTGGGACTGCATCAAGGGTCAGCTCTCAGCCCCTTCTTGTTTGCTATGGTGATGGACAGGCTGATAGATGAGGTTAGACAAGAATCTCCATGGACTATGATATTTGCAGATGACATCGTGATCTGTAGTGAGAGCAGAGAACAAGTGGAGGAAAATCTAGAGAGGTGGCGGTATGCTCTGGAAAGGAGGGGAATGAAGGTTGGTCTTAGTAAGATAGAATACATGTGTGTGAACGACAAGGACCCAAGAGGAATGGTGAGGTTACAAGGGGCAGAGATAAAGAAGGTGGAGGATTTTAAGTACTTAGGCTCAACAATCCAGAGCAATGGAGAGTGTGGAAAAGAGGTGAAGAAGCACGTGCAGGCAGGTTGGAATGGATGGAGAAAAGTGTCCGATGTGATGTGTGATAGGAGAGTATTGGCAAGAATGAAGGGAAAAGTGTACAAGACGGTGATGAGGCCAGCGATGTTGTATGGTTTAGAAACAGTGGCCCTGGGGAAAAGACAGGAGTCAGAGTTGGAGGTAGCAGAGATGAAAATGTTGAGGTTCTCTTTGGGAGTAACGAGGATGGATAGGATCAGGAATGAGCACATCAGAGGGACAGCACATGTTAGATGTTTTGGAGACAAAGTCAGAGAGGCTTGTACAAAGGAGGGATAGTGAGTATATTGGTAGTAGGATGCTGAGGTTGGAACTACCAGGCAGAAGTCCCAGAGGAAGACCAAAGAGAAGACTTATGGATGTGGTGAAGGCAGACATGAAGGTCTTTGGATTAAGAGTGGAAGATGCAGAGGATAGGGTGAGATGGAGGCAGATCATTTGTTGCAGCGACCCCTGAAGGGAACAGCCGAAAGGAAAAGAAGATGTATGTATACAGTTGGCCCCCAACTTGCGAAGACCCCTGTGTCCGAAATTCCCGGGTTACGAAAACAATTTTCCTGAGATCCCGTCTCCGAGATACGACACAACCCCCTCTTGAGAAAAGAAATTAAAAATTCAACGTGCCAATCAAAATTTCACACAGCACGCGAGTTGCTCTCTCTTTGGCTGTCTCTCAACATCCCGCCCAGCTGGCCTCCCAGATAGAGACAGAGGAAGCTTTAGTTTTTTTAGTTGTTTTAATTCAGTAAATATTTAATAAATGTGGGCGCATTTGAGCTCATCTGGAATTCCGATCCCTCAAGGAATCAAATTAAAGTTGAGTTTGTCAAACAGGGAATGCGCTTTGAATTCACGTCTTGGTGGCCCACAGTGGCGCGCGCGAGAGAGAGCGAGAGAGAGAGAGAGGGGGGGGATAACACTTTAGTTTTTAGTTTAGTTTTTTAAGTTGTTTTAATTCAGTAAATGGTCAAGCTAGGAATGCGCTTTGAAATCATGTCTTGTGGGTGTGACCAAAGAGACAATTCATGGATGTGGTGAAGGAGGACATGAAGGCAGTTGGTGTAAGAGAAGATGATGCAGAGGATAGGGTGAGATAGAGGCAGATGATTCACTGTGGCGACCCCTGAAGGGAAAAGCCGAAAGGAAAAGAAGATATTATGGGGTGACCCAAAAAAAAGGGAACTTTTTAACAATACTATAAAACCAAGAGTGATGGAAGAAACCTTAACACATGCCATTTATGATAATAAATGACGAACTTTTCATGGCGAAGTACTTACTTGTTCAAGGTCACTGTCTCGCAATGTTGACACTTGCTCATGTCTAGCAATACGCAATTTGAAAATTCCCATTTTTTGGGTCACCCTATATTCAGTTTAGTTTAGCTCTTCTTTATTGATGAACTAGCAAAGTAAATGAGTGAATACTCTTGCCCTCTTTGACAAATAAAACAGGATGACGAGTTTCTCAGAGCACAAATAAACACTGGAGCTTGATGGCTGTAATTATTGCAGCTGTGTCCTGATGTGAGGAGAAAAAATGTAAATCTCGAGCTAGAATGTAACAAAATTCAAGGAGTTATTCTAACAATCTGGTGATTGACATCTAAATAAAGGGGGACAACTTGATTGTTTGGGTTTTTTCAACAGTGCATGTTTTTATTTGATGAGTTTTGCATTGATGTTGCTGATATTTCAGATATACAAACACTAAACTTAAAAATTACTGGAATCTTTTATAAGCTTGAGTAGAGTAAACTTGGCAAGCCATGGAATACACAATCTACACACCAATTAGATTCATTCATTCATTCATTTTCTGAATCCTAATTAGGGTCGAGGGTAGGCTGGCAGCCATCTCAGCCGAATCTGGGTGAGGGCAGAGTAGACCCTGAACAGCTTGCCGGGCCATTGCATTGCAGAACAATACTGACAGCAACCTAATGACCTACCGACAACAACAATGGTTCTTTTAAATGCCTCTCACAACAGACAGTGAGACACGCCTTTGATAATTCAGTTCACTGGGGGGCCATTGAAAAGTAATAATTTATTCATCTTATTTTTCACATAATGTTCTCCAGTAAAAATCTGTATAATTATGCATAATTGTATGTAACAGTGTGTGTGTGTGTGTGTGTGTGTGTGTGTGTGTGTATCCAGTGGGGTCAATAAGTATTGGGCAACGAAAAAATGTGCAAGTTCACCAATTTAAAAAGATAAGAGAGGTTTGTCATTTTCATCATAGGTGCACATCAAGCTTTAGAGACAGAATGTAAAAAAAAAAAAAATCCAGGAAATCACATTGTATGATTTTTAAACAATCTGTGAAAACGGGAGACCAATAAGTATTGGGCAGCCAGCAAAAGTTACTTTGAATACTTTGTAATGTAGACTTGGTTGGCAATGACAGAGGTCAAACGGTTCCTGTAGTTCTTGACCAGGTCTACACACACTTTAGTTGGTATTATGTCCCAGTCCTCTGCACAGATCTTCTCTGGAGCTGTGATGTTTGAGGGCTGTCGCTTGGCAACTCGAAGTTTTAACTCCCTCCACAGGTTTTCAATTGGGTTGAGGTCTGGAGACTAGCTCGGCTACTCCAGAACCTTGATATGCTTTTTACGGAGCCACTCCTTGGTTTTCTTGGCTGTGTGCTTTGGATCGTTATCATGCTGGAAGACCCAGCCATGTTTCATCTTGAATACTCTGACCGAGGGAAGGAGGTTTTTACCCAAAATGTCACAATACATGGCCCCATTCATGTTGCCATTGATACGGTGCAGTCTTCCTGTCCCTTTTGCAGAAAAGCATCCCCAAAGCAGGATGTGTCCAATATATGTATATATATTATATATATATATATATATATACCCACTATATATATTCTATATACAGTATGTCATTTTTATTAACTGTCCCAATTATCTGTCTTTCAGGACAACCACTGCACTTTTTTTTTCCCCCCAAAATGTGAAAAGTCTCATGATGGAAACTTGTTTCTGAGTATGACGTAACACAATTAAAAACAATCTTATGTTTAAATTACTGAGTATGTGTATCTGTCTTTCTTTGTCATACAACAAACACAAAAGGACTTTTAAAACATTTTTGGATGAGCATTGCTGTGAAGGGGGCAGTGGTGGCCTAGTGGTATAGGGCGCTGGATCGTTTATCCTAAGATTGAGGGTTTGAGTCCCACTCTCCACAAGGTTGTCACTGTCCCCCCAGTACAGCTAACTGGGTTATCAAAGGCTGGCCTTGTCTCTCACTGTCTATGGTGCGAGGTTCATGTAAGAGTACTATTGCTGACTTTCGATAAAAGGAGCTGCATGGCCGTCAGCGTGTTTCCACCCTGCGATGGCCTGGCGAGCTGTCCAGGGTGTACTCTGCCCTCGCCTGGAGTCGGCTGGGATGGGCACCAGCCTCCCCCTGACCCTGATTAGGATTAAGTAGTTACAGAAAATGAAATGAACAGTGCTGTGAAAAAGTCTTTACCCTCTTTCTTACTTCCTGTATTGAGGTGTGTTTAGGAAAAAAAGATAATTTGAGGTGTTTTCACTGATGCAGAAATTTAAAATAGACACACTCAAACTTGTTAACACAAACAAGAAACACCCTGCTGCAGGGAACAGAAACAGGGACTTGTGCAAACACGCTTTGTGATTGTCAGCGTGCACTTGTCAGCTCGTTCACATGGGGGAGACATTTTACATCGTATGCACAGTGAGAACCAGGTCGACCACACAATCCCCATACCCTTCTAAAATGTGCATTGGGATTAAACAGGACTCAATTTACCAAAAAGCAACATCATTCAAACACACACACAGTTCATGCCTTAATCATGGTAACAATGGGAAGTATCTTCACACTGCCGGTGTAATTTAATTATACTCGCTATGTTCAACTTGAATAAATTTCAGGTTATAGATGATTCTCACGCTGTGTAGTTAAATTCAGAGCTCTCTGACTAGTTGTGTTTAATTAACCTGAACTAAGTGATGAGTTTGAGGAATTCAGTCCACAGAATGCTCTCAGACAGAACAGAGCTCATAAACGGAATATAGGATCATGAGCAGTGCTAAAATCTCAGACCTAATCGAGGACCAGGTTCGGAAACCTCGAACCAAGTATATAGTGTTGTGTGCCACTGTCAGAACCTTTACATGGTGTCTTCACTGTCTGTTACACAGACTTAGAAAACCCGACTCTTCCTACACGCAAATTCTCTCACGAGTAACATACGGTCATAAGTGACATTTGGTGTTATTTTAGAAAAAAAGGTCTTTGAAAGTCTGAAACTGCCTGAAAAAAAAATAAATCACCTGATAATAATTTTCTCTCCGTGTTTCATATTGTCTGCAGTAAAATGAGTGTTCATGAAATAACATGTGCAGTAAACATGAATGTGCATGACTGGTCACTTAGCAACTTGTGTCTGCTAATGGGATGAAATGCCAGCTAGCGTCTTAACGAATATATCATAAAAATACTTTATAGCTTAGCTGGCAGGTATGCCATGTAATATATATGTTGTTTTTTTTATTTTATTTTTAGGGACACACTCATTAGTTCATTAAAATATTGTCGATTTGAATGTGATAAGGCATCCAAGCCTTAGTAAAAAACTTCAGCAACTATTTTCATTTAGTTTATCAATTGTGTCAACTGAATTTCACAACTGCTGACTCATAATGAGTAAAATGAGCAACTTTACTGACTATCATTACAGAATTCAAGCCAGCGCTTGCTAGTGTGTCATGAAAACAGACTGGCATGTATTGAGTCAAATAAACGAAACAAGTGCTTGCATTTAGTGTGTGTGTGTGTGTGTGTGTGTGTGTGTGTGTGTGGGTGTGTGTGTGTGAATGTGCATTCATCTGTGTGTGTATGTGTATGTGTGTGTGTGTGTGTGTGTGTGTGTGTGTAAATGAATAAAGTTTTTTTTGATGGAAGTTAAGGAAAAGCAGAGGTTCCTGTATGTTAGTGAATGCTCTTGTGGACATCAGACAGTATTGGAAATTATGTTTGTTCTTTGTATTACCAGTGAAAAAAATTCTCCACCCAACAACATTGACTCCACTTTTATACATTATATACACTATAGGTCATGGGTTTGAGTCCATGATTCTGTGAGGGCGTGTTTGATTGGAGTTTGCATGTTCTCCGCATGTCAGTTTGTTCCCAGTATTTTAGTTTCCCCTGACAGTCAGAAAACATATACATTAGGCTAATTATCTACTTCAAATTGTCCCTAGGTTTGAGTGTGACTGGTTGTGTGTAAGTGTTATGGACTGGCGAGCTGTTCAGGGTGTACCCTGCCCTCTCCTAGTGTCAGCAAAGCTCCAGGTTACCCTTGACCATAATTGGACTAAACAGTCCAATGAGTAAGTATATACTTTTCCTTCCCACAGACGTCCCACTGAGGTGGCTTGATACAGCACTCTGGGAACAGCCTATTCGCTCAGAGATTTCTTTCTGAGTCTTACCCTCTTGCTTGAGGGTGTCAATGATGGCCTTCTGGACAGCAGTCAGGTCGGCAGTCTTACCCATGATTGCGGTTTTGAGTAATGAACCAGGCTGGGAGTTTTTAAAAGCCTCAGGAATCTTTTGCAGGTGTTTAGGGGTAATTGGTTGATAAGAAAGAAAGAAAGAAAGAAAGAAAGATAGATAGATAGATGGATAGAGCGATAGAGCGAGCTTTATTAATCTCACAATGGAGAAATTCACTGTTACAGGCTCTTATCTTATATATGGAGCAGTGGTGGTAGTCTAGTGGATAGGGTGCAGGATCGCTGATCCTAAGGTTGGGGGTTCAAGTCCCCACAAGGTTGTCACTGTTCCCCCCAGTGCAGCTAACTGGGTTATCAAAGGTGGGCCATGTCTGTCACTGTCTATGGTTAGAGGCATGTAAAAGAACCATTGCTTACTTTTGTAAAGAGTAGCTGCAAAGCCGTCAGCGTGTTTCTGTCCCTTGCTAAAGGGTTGTGATAGGAAGGGCATCCGACGTAAAAACCTCTGCTAAATGAAATGTGCGAATCAGATGATTCTTTGTGGCAACTCTTGAGAAAGGGAAAAAGCCGAAAGGAAGACATATATTAAATGAATAGCATCTTGTTAGATTTGGCACCTGCCAAGAACAGAGAGTATTAGAAATAAAGTGAACATTCAGGAAGTGATGTGTTGAAAAGAAAAAAATGCGCAAACATAAAGATCTGAGTACCTTCACCAATGAGCACAGTGTGACTTCTTAACAACTGGATCATCCAAACAGCAGGTGTCGTGGGGTGCTCCTCATATGTAGCGGTGAGTACCTACCAAAGGAAATAGGACAACCTGTGAACTTGCAAGAGTGTCATGGGTGCCAAGAGCTTGGAGAGTGAAAGCTAGTATGTATCTCTGCCTCACCAAAGACCAGTCAGGTGGAGTTAATGTCATGGCTGATTGATGTATCAAGTAACTGTTGAGCACTATGATGGTCAGTTTAATCCTACGTTTTTAAACACTGTGGTGTTATAATGGAGCTCTCAAACACTTCAGAACAAGGTTTGCACAGAAGACCAGCCCCCCCCTACAGTGTGTTTCCTGTTTATAAAAGCAGTCAATTATGCTGTTTTATGCAATAGCACATAGGGGGCAGTGGTGGTCTAGTGGTATAGGGCACTGGATCGCTGATCCAAAGGTTGGGGGTTCGAGTCCCACTCTCCACAAGGTTGTCACTGTCCCCCCCCCCCCCCCCAGTGCAGCCAACTGGGTTATCAAAGGCAGGCCATGTCTCTCACTGTCTATGGCAGTGCTTCTCAATTATTTTCTGTTACGCCCCCCCTAGCAAGAAGAAAACAATCCGCGCCCCCCCACCACCCACTTTCCGCCCCAACTATAAATTATAACTTTTTTCTATAATATAGTTACAGGTATATCTCTTCATTATATCGTATCCTTGTTAACATAAATAAAACAAAAAGAAAGAGATATAGTTCATCTTACAAGAATAACTTTTTAACATTTTTATTAGTCTGTAAAAGAAAGTGCATCAATTTGCCTTAAATTTAAAAATAATAATATCCTTGTTACATTTTTTGACAAACTTACCACACCATTTGCTGCTGAAAATAAAATCAATAAATAATTAATTCAAATTGACTTCAGAAACATTAACTCAGGAGCACAATATATAAACACTTTAACCTACAAAACAAGAACAAATAGAACAATTTGTGCTGATTTTTTTTTCTCAAAATGAGGAAGCCAAGATTAATGGCTACAATGAGCACGTTTTGCAGCGCACAGCTTCTCAAAGCGAGGTTTGAAGCATGACACTGCACTACACATCGCCAGCTCGTAGCAAAACAAACCTACACCGTAGAGTTAATACTCGCTGCACAATGGGCAATGAGGGCGCCACTGCCAACTACTGGAGTGGATGTGCAATTACAATTTCTTGTAGTGGCGGAAAAAAAGCGTGTTCTCCTGGGTCACACGCGCCCCCCTCAGCATCCCATCGCGCCCCCCCAGGGGGGCGCGCCCCACTATTTGAGAAGCACTGGTCTATGGTGAGAGGCATGTAAAAGAACCATTGCTGACTTTCGTAAAGAGTAGCTGCAAAGTCGTCAGCATGTTTCTGTCCCTTGCTAAAAAGGGTTGTGACAGGAAGGGCATCCGACGTAAAAAAAAAAAAAAAACTCTGCCAAATCAAACGTGCGAATCAGATGATTCGCTGTGGCGACTCCCGAGTAAAAGGGAAAAAGCCGAAAGGAAGACAGACAGAATGCAATAGCGCCTCCTATAGGAGACCCTGTATGTTCAAGGATACCTGCCTCAAAGAAACTGACCTTGGTTGTCCAACTTGGAGAACGTTACAGAAAAAAAATGTGTTCATCACTGATATTTTCAGAACAGTCTGAAAAGAGCAGGTGTAGACTGGCACAGTGTCAGCAATGGCACTTCTGTCACACCTGGTTAGACATGCATGACTAACATGCCAGGACAAAGTGAATGTCCTCGGGAGGAATCGGAAAGACACATTGTACTTGTATAAAGTGAAATGGAAAAATAAGACCAAAGTAAACCTGGTACATCCAAGAAATGACCGTACTTGGACTTTTGATAGAGAGGACGATCGGCACTCTTTGAGAGACAGGCGTGTGGCATGTTTATTTTGGGAACAAGAATAATTTATCAGTGTTGGGAAAAATTAGTATCTGCACACCTGGGCTTTAACATATCTTTACTGAGCTGACTACAGTAAAATTGCACACACACACACACACACACACACACACACACACACACACACACACACACACTGCACATCCATCTGTCCCTAAAAGAGCAATGTGCAAAAAAGCTGAGTGTTAATTCTGCTGATGCAGCTGCAATCTCTTCAAATATACAGTATATCTACAACCTCCTGATGAAATTTTTAACATTTTACTTTGCCGTCCGCTCAAGGATTATACACTCTATCTGACATTCCTCTCTCCCACTGTGTGTCCAAAATGCTGACACTGGAGACTCCTTCCATCAGTGTTTCATGAAGGTCTTCCATATGAAAACTGTCATGATCAAAAAACTGTCGCAGGTTTTAGAAACCTGTTTAATATATTAGCGGTTCCGTGTCTGCTGTACGCAGCATAAATACAGTATAAATTTGCTGAGATGCTGTTAGAGAAAATTATGCGCTGAGCGTGTAAGAAGTGACTGTTATTCCAGGTTGCATTGCATTTCACTTTCATCAGTGCGTCACATTTTGTTCGGGCATTTTAGGAGTCTAATTTGATCCCTCTTTTAATTTTTAAAGACTTGTGGTAGTTTATTATGTTCTGGAAAATTTTTAAAAATAATAATAATAAATAAAACAAATTGCAAGTGCTGTGCAATAGTATCTGATTATCTGTGGTACAGTGGTATAGTGGTTAGTGCATCTGTCTCATAGCGAGAAGGTCTGTGAGTTTGCATCATTGGCCTGTGATTGGATTGGTTTCCTTCCACAGTCTAAAGACTTGCGCATTCTGTTAACTGGTTGTACGGAATTTCCCCGAGGTGTGAGTGTGAATGAGTGTGATGGATGGGCGAGCTGGTATAGGTGTATGATGTTTTCAACCCGAGTTGGCTCAGATAGGTTCTTGCCTCCTCGTGGTCCTATCAGGATTAAGTAGTGCATGAATGAATGTTTCTATCTATTTTTGTTTATCTAGCATCTGAAGCTTAAGCGAAACTGGATGTCCCTTTTGTGCCAACATACAGCAATCCAATGCACAAATAAAGACGTCCATCTCTGACTGGCTAAAAACGAAGCAGAATTAAGAATTTCGAGTTTTCTTGTCAAACCCAAACCCCATGTTATTGCAGGACCTGAAAGGGCTGATTTGTGGTTAAAAAGTAAATTAAAACAATTTTATTAAAAAGATTGGGACATTTTTTCTCTATATAGCAAAGGCCAAATATTCATCTCCTATAGTTTTCAATTGTTGCTGCTAAAATCAAGAATTGAATTGAGGGTGCATTTACTTTTACACATAATTTGGACAGGAGCTGGTGAGTCTTTGTCACTCAGCAAATCACAAGGTCATTTGAAAGGCATGCCTTTTATCCTTTGTATTATAATAAATGTGTGCAGAAAGCAGAGAAGTTGGTACTTTTCACAGCACTATATTCTCACTCACCCATTAGCTCTCAACTTAATCCTACTTGGATCACAGGGAGACTGGAGAGTATCTCATCTGACTCTGCGCGAAGGCGGGGTACATCCTGAACAACTTTCCAGGCAACTGCAGGGCAACAAACACAACCATTCACACTCACACCAAGGGGCAATCTGGAACAGCCATTTAGCCTAATGTGCATGTCTTTGGTCTGTGGGAGGAAACCAGAGTTCTCGAGGAATGCAAACTTTACACAGAAACACCCTCGCCGAGTCTGGGACTCGAACCCAGGACCTTCTTGCTGTGAGGTGGGCATGCTAACCACTACACCACCATTCATTCAGCACTGTATACAGTAAAATAAATTCCGGAGGAATACGTGTCACCTGTTCTGTCCTACATTCATTTCTGCACTGACTCCGTCCTGTCCACAAAGTCCATCACAACTTTTCCCAATGAGAAGCCATGGATGGACGGCACAGCGTGGCCCCTGCTTAAAGCCCGGGACACAGTCTTCAGAGCAGGTTACAGGCTGGGTTACAGCAGGGCCCAGAAGGAACTTAAAAGGACATCCAACTGGCAAAGGTAAGGTACAAACACCATATCGAGGAACACTTTACCAACAACAACCTGCATGACACGTTGAAAGGAATAAGGACTGTCACGGACTATAAGCATAGCATCCAGAAGGTCAGCCATGACCCTACTCAAACTGACACCCTGAACAGCTTCTTAGCACACTTTGAATCATTGAGCAACAGGAAGACTGCACATCTTCCCTTCCAGAGGAGCAGCAGTCCTTCATCTTTCAGCGACCCCAAGTGTGGTCTACCCTGAGGAAGATCATTGTCAACAGGGCTGCAGAACCAGATGAAGTGTCGGGCTGGAGGACCCTAAAATCATGCCCCAACCAGCTGGCAGGAGTTTTTCTGGATATTTGGACCTGTCCCTGCAGCTTGCTGTGGTCCCTGTCTGCCTCAAGTCTTCCATCATTGTGCCTGCCCCCCAAAAAATCAGCTGCCAGCCACCTGACGCAATAACTATCAATTGGTTGCTCTGGCCCCAGTAATCCTGAAGTGCTTCGAAAGGATCCTCCTTAACCACATCAAGAATCTTATCCCTGCAGGGGTGGACAGACGTCGATTCGCCTAGAACCGCTCCATGGGGGATGCTGTCTCATGAGCACTCTATGCAGTAATGACTCACCTGGAGCACCCGGACGCTAATGTCAGGATGCTATTTGTGGACTTCGGTTCAGCTTTCAAAACTGTTCTTTCAGAGAAGCTGTTACTGAAGCTCTTCAACCTGGGACTGTCAGTTACTTTGTGTTACTAGACCAGGGACTTTCTCACCAACTGACCTCAGATGGTGAGGATAGGGACATCATCTACCCTGATCCTGAACACTGGATGCTACAGAGCTGTTTGCTCAGCCCGGCTTGTTTCAGCCTCGGTACACACAACTGCACAGCGATCCACTCCTCCACAATCAAGCTTGGAGGTTTGCCGACAACACCACCATGGTAGGCCTCATATCAGACAATGATAAGAGCATCTACAGAGAGGACATTCTGCACCAATAAACTGGTGTTCAACTAATAACCTCATTCTGAATACCAGTCGGACCTAGGAGGTCATAGTGGACAATAGGAGAACCAGGAAGAAAGAGCACCCTCCTCTTTGTATTCATGGGGTGGTTGTGGAGCATGTGGACAGTATTAAGTTCCGGGGCTTGCACATTTCATCTGACCTGTCCTGGTCTATTAACACCTCACACCTGATGAAAAAGAGTCAACAATATAATTTCTTCCTCAGGAAGTCACATGTTGGACTCTCTTCTCAGCAGCACAAGAACTTCCACATCAGTGCAATAGAAAGTATTCACTGTATCACGGTGTGGTACGGCAGCTGTACTGGTAAGAATAGAACTTACCAGACTTGGCCCGGGGTGGGAGAACTGCACAGGGGATCGTGGGCTGCTATCTACCAGATCTGGACACGATGTAGTCTGTCCGGGTCCAGAAGAAGACTGACTGCATCGCGACATATACTGAACTCCTGGGAAATGGACTGTTTGTATCACTTCCTTCCGGAAGTGGGACAGAAACATGAAGACTAGCACAATCAGACTCAAAACCACCTTGTACCCCATAAAGCTATCATCCCGCCACCCCCACCTCCTTGCAATAACACACACACACACACACACACACACAAACACACAAAACCCTTCTTCACTGACATACACACATACGGAACCTTCCTTCACTGACACATACTCTCTCTCTCTCTCTCTCTCTCTCTCTCTCACACACACACACACACACACACACACAAAACCCTTCTTCACTGACATACACACATACGCAACCTTCCTTCACTGACACATACTCTCTCTCTCTCTCTCTCTCTCTCTCGCTCTCTCTCTCTCACACACACAAACAAACACACACACACACACACACACACAAACTTACTTATACTGACATCGGTTCTTTGTTAAACGTCATTAAATCCACAAACTGTGCATTACATATATTTCTGTTTATTTTTACTGAAAGTTTCGTACACAGAGCTACTTGTGTTTATATTCGTCTCTTGACCGTCTTAATTGCAGTTTATTGTCTTGTTTGCACCTTTTAATGCTGACGGCCTCGGACGAAATTTCATTATATGTGAACAGAATAACAATAAAGACTTGAAAATGAAATATACCCCCATGTCACTTTATCACCTTAAAATCCCACAATGTACTGCAGCACTATAATGCAGCTAATTATGCTCCCATGTAGGCACAGAATACCCAAAATGCACCTCTACCTTGCTCACGAGTAGTACCCTTCATCATCATCATCATCATCATCAATCTCTATCGCTCTCTCTTTATGATTTTCATTCCGTTGCCACATGATGGCGTTATTTCCGTTCGTCTCTCGACCCCAACCCTTCTTCCCGATGGCGTCACCGGCGTCTCCACAGCAACAGCGACAGGAGTAAAAAAAAAAAAGAAGAAGCAGAAGTGATCGGTCTCCGGGACGCTGTGCGCCTCAGTTTATAGCACAGCGGACCTGGAGCGCGCGCGGTCAGGACGCACAGCCATGCAGTGTCCGGCGCTGTCACCCGCAGCTCGCGAGCGCTGTTTCCTTGGGCTCCTCACGTTGGGATGAATAACAGAAACATGTATGATGATGAAATGAATAAATTGTTTATAGTGCGGCGGACATGCGCGGAGCAAACGGAGCAAAAATAAAACGGAGCCGCGGACAAAAGGAGAATCGCGATCGGTAATCCGGTGCGCACGGAATGCACGCAAGGATGAGCGCGTGGGAATATAAGTGGCGCAGAAATGAAGCGGTTTGAAACCTTGTTTTTTTGGTTTGAGAATGAAAAACAGTGTAATGTGACAAAGACTTGATTCATGCATTGTGAGTCTTTTCCATGCAAGAAACTCGGGACGCACTGATTGACAAGAAATAACCCAACCCCGGTTTCAAAGAAAAAAAAATAAAGAAAAAGAAAAAAACAAAACAAAAACAAACAAAACAAAACAAAACCCAAAAGAGTCCAATCCAGGAACGATGCTGAACAACCACAATTTCTGGATCGCATGGCTCGCGCTCCTGTGCGTGAAGGGTGAGTGTTTCAGGCAATACTGTTTCATTCCAAGTTCATGCACTCTGGGAGAGGGTCCGAGGCGCGCGCGCGCACGTGTGTGCATGTGTGTGGTGGTGATGTGGTGTTGGGGCTAATTGGGGGTCTCAGGATTTTCAACGAGAGGCTGCAATCAAATCAGCTGAAAGTTGCACGAGGTCACCATGCAAGTTTATATTCCCGCATGAGGGTTCCTGTTCGCTGGTTCCTGTGTAGATCCTGCAGAACGGGAACAGCCAGACGGCGCGTGCTTGTAGTTCTGTAATCCCTCGTCCAGACGATTAAGAAGAGCTCTGCAGCCACGTGATGAGCTCGCGCTTGGAAGTTTGGAAACGCTGCGCATGCTTTTTAGGCTTCGGTTTCGAAAGAAGTCAGGATGGAAAGAAAGTTGTGGCGCAATGCGTACCACATGCCTTCGCCTTACCAGTGACCAGACCTGTGATTTAACGCATAGTCCAGAAGCTACAGGATCACGTGACGCATTATTGTATAACTCTCACACCATAGACAGGGAGTGGAGGTTTATACTGTATAGATCTGATCCAGGGATATGTTTACATTTGTGTTTAAGACCAAGAAAATAGCAGGTTATTGGCTCAGGCCTGGTAGTGGTTAGCACGTCCAGGTCAGAAGATGGTCCTCAGCTCAGCATAGGTGTTTCTGTGTGGAGTGTGTGTTATCTCCCTGTGCTTAGTGGGTTTCCTCAAGATATACTAATTCCTCCAACAGTCCAAAGATATGCATTCGTTTCTGTAACTTCTTCATCCTAATTAGGGTCGCAGGCAGAATATGCCCTGGGCGGCTTGCCAGGCCATCACAGGGAGGAAACATGGGCTATGCAGCTACTCTTGTCGAAAGTCAGCAATGGTTCTTTTACATGAACCTCACATCATGGACAGTGACAGACATGGCCGGCCTTTGATAACCCAGTTAGCTGCACTGGGGGTAAAGATATGCATATTACGCTAATTGGATCTTCTCAGTAAGAGTTACTCTAGGTGTGTGTGTGCGCGCGTGTGTGTGCGCGTGTGTGTGTGTGTGTGCATGTGTGTTGGCCCTGTAATAGTCTGGCAAGCTCTTGGGTGTACTCTTTGTTTGCCTTTGTCATTGGCTGAGATAGGCTTTTAGCCTAGGAGTATTAATGGGTTCAACAATTGAGTGAATTAAGACATTCCTTCATCAAGGAAAGGGAAGGAAATAAATCACTTTTCTCAATTTGTACCTGCTTTTTTTTTCTTCTTCTTTCGAGCTTTTTCCTTTTTTCAGGGGTCGCCACAGTGAATCATCTGATTCGTATGTTTGATTTGGCGGAGGGTTTCACGTCGGAGGCCCTTCCTGACCCAACCCTTTAGCAAGGGACAGAAACACGTTGACGGCTATGCAGCTACTCTTTTTTGCAAAAGTCAGCAATGGTTCTTTTACATGAACCTCTCACCATAGACAGTGAGAGACATGACTGGTTGTTGATAACTTAGTTGGCTGCACTGGGGGGGGGGGGGTATTTTATTTTGTTTTATTTTATTCTATTTTATTTTATTATATTATTATTTTTTTAATTACAGTGATCCCTCACTTTTTGTGATTAATGGGGACCAGACCCTCTGCGAACGGCGAATTTCCACGAAGTAGGATCGCACACGGCTGACGTATACGTACATGTATACAATATACCTCGCACGTATAATATACCTCGCAATATAACGCACCTCATAAAAATGTAAGTAGTTTTTTTTTTTTTTTTTTTTTTTTTTGCATAATTGGCTTTGTTTTGTGCCATTTTTCTTAACTTTTTCGCTATGTTTCCTTAATTTCTTATTTATTATTTTTTTTCAATGAATATTTTTGGAAAAACCTGCAATGCACTGAAGCCGCAGGAACTGAAGTGCAACGTAGCGAGGGGTCACTCTATAAACATCTATTAGCAGATGAGTGTTTCCATCTCACCCAACAAAAATCTAGTTTGGAATTTACACTATTGTGAACATGCGAGATCCTGGAGATCTGTTCTTTTCATTTATTTATTTTTTTAAACTTGGAAAATTATCATCTTAGCATTTTTTTGGGTTTCCCCTCCAGAATCAAAGTATGGAAGATTGAGTACAGTTAGATCACTCAATGCTGGATCATGACCAAAAATGCCTGAGGTTTTGTTAACTGCTTGCTGGTTTTATTTGATTCCTGTGACCTCCTCCAATGTGTTTCACAACTAATTAATCTGTGTACTCAATATGTTACATGTGCAACATGCCGAACTACAGGCTTTACTTGATGTATGCATTTGATTTTTAGTTGATCAATAAATATACACATGGGTGACTTTTTATGGAAAACGTATATTTTTTAAATTATTGGGTAACATAAACAATCACCAATAAGTAAATATGTGTAGCAGCTTAGCACACGAACAGCACTGGCTTCTAGACTAGCTAGCAGTTGATAAGAACCAAATATTCTACCTATGTAATTTCCATAGAAGAAGAGTGAAGAAAGTACAGGATTCTTCATTTTGTACATTTATTGAGCAACTGGCATCACTTACTTACTGAGTAAGGTCACAGAGGGAGGGAGCTTATCTCAGCTGACACAGGGGTATACTCTGAACAGATCGCCAGACTATTGTACGGTCAACACCTACACTCGACCATTCTCACTCAAATAGAGGAACAATTTGGGACCGTCAGTTAACCTAATGTTCATATCTTTGGACTGTGAGGAGAAATGAAAGTACCCGGAGGAAACCCTAGCAAGCACAAGGATCTTCCTACTGTGAGGAAGACCTGCTAACCACTATGCCACAGTGCCACTGCCAACTACTATCTTTTGATTGAATTGAAACAAATAGAAAGGTTTGAAAGGGTACGGTCTAGTGGTGGTCTAGTGGTATAAGGCGCCGGATCGCTGATCCAAAGGTTGGGGGTTCGAGTCCCACTCTCCACAAGGTTGTCACTGTCCTCCCAGTGCAGTTAACTGGGTTATCAAAGGCCGGCCATGTCTCTCACTGTCTATGGTGGGAGGCATGTAAAAGAACCAATGCTGACTTTCGACAAGAGTAGATGCAAAGCCGTCAGCGTGTTTCTGCCCTGCGATGGCTTGGCAAGCTGTCCAGGGTGTACTCTGCCCTCGCCCTGAGTTGGCTGGGATGGGCACCAGCGTCCCCGCGACCTGAATTAGGATGAAGCGGTTACAGAAAATGATGATGATGAAAGTGTACCACCGTGGTGTTGGACAGTGGTGTTGAACAGTGGTGTTAAAGGTGACTTAGCCCACCAGGAATTTTTGAGAAAGCATTTGTCAGAGCCAAGGTTACTCCAGTCACTCCAGGAGCTGGACAGTGTTGATGAAGCAGCTTAGCATGCTCATAATTTTGAGACAGTTCTTAAATGCCTAAAGTCCTCCAGTTTCCCTGGATGGACTGGTGTTGATGGGAAATGACTATGCATGCTAGTGATTTTGAGAGACTCCTCTTGGTTTCCCCTGATGGACGAATGTTTGGTGACATAATTTAATGGTGAAGTGGCTTGGCATGCTAGCAATCTTTAAAACAGTTCTTGACCACCAAGGTTTTTCCACTTTTCCCCCCTGATGAAATATTTGGTTGTAGACTGAAACATCTTCTGTTTCTGTCCCATGATGCTCCTATCAGACTGACTTGAAAAACCAGCATGGAATCTTGCTGTCTCATTCATTCATTCATTTTCTGAACCACTTAATCCTAATTCAGGAGGCTGACACTCATCTCAGACGACTTTAGGTAAGGGCGGAGTACACCCTGAAAACCTCGCCAGGCCACTGCAGCTTGTCGTTGTAAATCTGAACAGATTTTATGTTGTAACAACATTTCATTTTGTTTTTTTTTTCAGTACTATAACGCTTAAAGATGACTGGCAAAGTTGTGAGAAAAAAGTCAGTGTTTGAAGCGTCATTGCTACAACACATGTGGCTACAACAACGTACATGGACGGCAGCTACAGTTACAAATATGGCAGAATGGCTGAATAAATGAAAACAACATGCAAATGATTCTGGATCATGGTTATTGATAGATCAAACCATACGGGAGATGATTTCTTTAATCACAGGCCTATCATTCAGGGGTCTTCATAGTATGAGTTGACACTGTGACAGGCAATTTTATTTTTCAGGTTTGTTTCCAACCCTGATTCTGGAACACTACCTGCTTTTACTTAGCTCGCTAACTTTTGACCTGTCACTTCACCGATATTTAATGCTGACTCAGAGACATTCCCCTTCAGCTGTCACTGCCCAGCATTAATTTTGCATTTGCTTCCATTAACGGACAGGTGCAGGACAAGACAAGCGAATGACCTACAAGGACGTGACCAGAGTGAGACATGAGGACCCTGATGGAGTGAATTTACAGTAGACCTCCAGACAGGAGAGAGATCAAAGTTTCAAGCTTCCATGCTAAGGCGATTCTAATAATCAAATGGGATCTTAGGAGATGGAAGAGATGATGGATATGAGATGTGTGTGAACCTGTGTTAGCATAGCGTAGCATAGCATGGCTCCGTAATGAAGGACTATTGCGTGTTTGAGTGAATTTCAGCCCCTGAGTCCTTCCATAATCATACTATTAGGCTCTCTGTATGAAGGCGGGGTACACCTTGACCAGCTCGCCAGACGATCCCAGATCAACACGCACACAACTATTCACGCTCACATCCACACCTAAGGGTAATTTGGAACAGCCAGTTAACCTGATGTGCGTGCCATTGGACAGTGTGAGGAACCCAGAGTACTTGGAGGAAAATCACGCAGACATGGGAACTCCACACAGAAACGTCCTCACCGAGTCCTGAACTCGAACCCAGGAGCTTCTTGCTGTGAGGTGGATGTGGTAACCACTGTGCTGTCATGATGCCCAATCCAGGCATAAATTTCGCTGTAAATAATGACTACCAAACAGGAATGAGAGCACTGACCAGAAAACAGATTTGCAGGTGTTAAAAAAAAAAAAAAAACACCTGAAGCTCAATACATCTGCTTTTCTTTGAGCCAGCGCTTATCGACAGCCGTCACTGTGCCATAGCGCTGAAAAGCTGTTTTTTTTTTTTTTTTTTTTGGATGATATTTTATCCTGCTGAAAAAGAAAAGCAGAGCATCTGGCCTGTACATAGGACAGATGGGAGTTTCCACCTCGATTATCTTTAGCTAAAAATAACGTCCTCAAAAAAATTAAAAGACCATTAGGAACGCTCCTAAAGGGCGTGAGCGTGAGCGGGAGCGGGAGGAAGAGGAAGGATGAGATGTGAAGGAGGGGAGGGAACAGCAGTAAAAGAGATCTTGCTCTGTTTCGTGGAGAAATGTATTAATACATAAATGATGGAGGGGATTCAAACAAAGTCGAAACTCACTTTCATATTAGCAGGAAAACCATGTTATTGTTCCATCATGCTAAGTCTGTGTTTCTGGCGTCATCCAAAGTCTGTTAAGCGTTCATTGTGGAAAGTAGTTTGCAATGAGCTAACTGGGGGACCAGGACACCCCAGATGCTTTAAACTGAAGAGTTTGTCAAAGAATACTGAACCTGTGTGTGAGATTTATGTATTCATCATGTCGTCAGAACCTAAATTTGCTTTCAAAAGTCACATTATGGGGACTTATAAAGGGCAGTGGTGGCCTGGTGGTAAGAGGTGCTGGATGGCTGATCCTAAGGTTGGGGGTTCGAGTCCCACTCTCCACAGGATCTCCACTGGGTTATCAAAGGCCGGCCATGTCTCTCACTGTCTATGGTGTGAGGTTCATGTAAAAGAACCATTGCTGACTTTCTACAATAGTAGCTGCATAGCCGTCAGCATGTTTCCGCCCTGTGATGGCCTGGCGAGCTGTCCAGGGTGTACTCTGCACTCACCCAAAGTCGACTGGGATGGGCACCAGCCTCCCTATGACCCTAACTAGGATTAAGTGGTTACAGAAAATGAATGATGAACAATTTAAAGGGAGCACATGGTTTAGGGTGAGGATAGGACAGGGTATGCTAAGGGTTTAGGGGTAAGCTAAGTCCTAAAGTCTATGAATTTTCCTCTGAACTTATGGAAACCAGGGTGTGTGTGTGTGTGTGTGTGTGTGTGTGTGTGTGTGTGTGTGTTTATTATCTAATGTGGGCTGGGTACAAGCAGCCAAATACAACCAAATACAGTCAAACTCAATTAAAGAACAGTAATGTGGTTTAGGCCATGCCCACTTTTGGTATAAATCCATGTACAGATACAGATATTTGGAACTTATTGAGTTTCTATCATCTTCTAACACACACACACACACACACACACACACACACACACACACACCAGAAAATGTCTTCATAAAATCTTTCGACTGCAGCGTTCTAAAAATACACCAGGTAATAATTTCACACTGCTGCTAATGTCGTTTTCTTCATCGCTCACAGCTCAGAAACGATCGCCGTCGCACCGGCTGAAGAACGAGAACTGAACAAATCTCTCTCTCTCTCTCTCTCTCTCTCTCACACTCTCTCACCCTCTCGCTCTCTCACTCTCGTTTCTTTAATTTCTTCCTTGTCTCATTGTATTATGGTATCTCTATCGACATTTTCTTCACATTTTTCACACATTTCTCACAAATAACATGATTTGTAAAAGGTCAAAGGTCAGGATGAACACATGCTTTGTGCTGTAAGGCCTTGTTTGTATAACTTCATTCAAACAAAATTAGGATCCGATTCCCTAGAAAAAAAGACGAGATGTCTGACTCGGACTAATGTAATTTTATCCACTTAATTTGAGGATATTTAGACTAACTAAATACATAATGTTCTGATATTGGTGATTATTATTATTATTTTTTTAATAATACCATTTCTATTTCATTAAACTTGAAATTATTTTGTAACTTTGTGTAATTTAGTTTATGTATAACCGACATTTTATTTTGATTTAATGTTTATTTTTTGTTTCAGTTTTATTACATCTATTTATTTTGCTTTTTTTAAAAGTTGACATAACAAAAAATATTTTAATTTATTTTAGTTTTCATGGATTTTTTTCTTTTAAAATTGCGATTTTATAATATCTCCTTCCAGTGTGGTAAAGTCTGTTGAAAATGTAAGACTCTCTCTCTCTCTCTCTCTCTCTCTCTGTGTGTGTGTGTGTGTGTGTGTGTGTGTGTGTGTGTGTGTGTGTGTGTGTGTGTGCGTGCTTAGATCTGATGATTTGTGAAACAGGAAAAAAACGATTTTTGCAGGGACCTGTCTGTAATTCTCCATCAGGCGGCCATATGCAATTGATGAGCCACACAAAGGCCGTCTGTCCTCTCAGATCCATCCCCAATTCTGTTTATTACTACAAAAAGAGTGAGAGAAAAAGAGAGAACATGACAGACAGAGAGAAAAGTGTGTGTGAGAGAGAATGTGTGTAAAACACACTGAGGGAGAGAGAGAGAGAGAGAGAGAGAGAGAGAGAATAGGAGGGAGGGAGAGCGAGCAACAGAGTGAGAGAGACAGAGACAGAGAAAGTGAAACAGAGTATATATATATATATATGTGTGTGTGTGTGTTGGCCATGTCTTCTTAGCAGAGTTATAATCTTACAAATGTTTATGGAAGGTTAAAAGCCTGAGTCAAAAAATAAAGCAATAAAAACACTTCAAAAACACATGAAACGACAGTAACTCTCTCCTTTACACAAAAACCATTATGGGAGATGCACCTCCATAATAGCCAATGGGAGGGAGCTGCATCATCTTTCCTAGCCAATGGGAGGCCAGTAGGCAAAATGTTGGGAGATAGTCAATGGGAGAGCAGCTCGTGCATTGTTTGAATGTTTGGATGGCACGTTCTAGTGTTTGAATGGCGCATTTGGTGCATTTTGTAAGGAGAACTTGTTTCATATACAGAGGCAAAATTTTTTGGAAAATGTTCTTCGTAACCTGGATTTTTCGTTTGCTGGGACTACCATAAGGTGAGGTACCACCAGTGCTGTAGTAGTGGGTACATGCCATTGCACCCCGTGTACCCACTTGTTTTGGTGGCTGAGTTGTGTGTACTGACTTCATTTAGTCTACTTTATAGTTGTTCAACGTAAATTTCCGTGACTGTGTAAATAAAAAGTGGAGATGAAGTGCTAAATAGTTTCATAGCCTTCCCGCACCCTCTCCGCACTCCGGTTGCTGCTGTGCACCTCGGTCGCTTCCCGACCTCTAATAGCAGCTTAGCTGCCATAGTGTACTCACTTATTTTTTTGACCACTACAGCACTGGGTACCACTGTGTGTGTGTGTGTGTGTGTGTGTATGTGTGTGTGTGTGAGAGAGAGAGGGAGAGAGAGAGAGAGAGAGAGAGAGAGAGAGAGATAGCATAGCTGATTTAACACAAGCAAATGAATAAACTGTTATCATGAATGGATAAAAAGGATGAGATGTTTTTTCTGTAATGAATGCAAATGAAGTCACTGTGCAATCAGAGGAATAACATATATAATTATGCAGTTATTAGAGAAGAATCATCTCATCTTCTGCTTAATCCGAGGTCAGGTTGCGGGAACTGCAGCCTAAGCAGTGAGGTCCAGAAATCCCTCTCCTAACCCACTTCCACGAGCTCTTCTGGTGGGACACCGAGGCGTTCCCAGACCAGACAAGGGACATCGTCCCTCCAACATATTCTTTATAAACCTCGGGATCTTTTCCTGGTTAGACATACGAGACAAAAACACACCGGGTAGACATTGGGGAGGCATTTTCACCAGATTCCCAAGCCACCTTAACTGGCATGTATCTGTGATCATGTTCTTTTGGTCACTACCCCAAGCTCATGACCATAGAAGCATATGTTCCAAGCTTTGGTACATAGATCAAGTGGTAAATTGAGAGCTTTGCCTTCCGGCTCAACTCCCTCTTCACCACAACAGAGCCGTACAAGCTTCGTTTTATAGCAGAGGTTTCAGCGATCTGCCTCAACCTCTCAATGCTGTGGCTGCACCTAGAAGTTCTGAAAATTATAAACCCAATAGGTGACAAAGGATAGCCTTGGTGGACTCCAAACCTTACATGAAACAAATTTGACCTGTTGCTAAAAATGCCAACCTTAGGAACATGGACAAAAGTCTTCTCTAAATCTCTAAAGCACCAGTGGGGCAAATTGGGTAAACTCCCATGCCCCCTTCAGGATCATTTGGAGTGCATAGAGCTGGATGACACTCAAGTGGTCAACAAGGATACCTAAACTGGCTCACCCCTCTCCCCATAGGCAACTCCATAATGGAATAAGGTAAAGTCCCTCTCAAAATGGGTGGTTCCAGAACTCAAGCTATGTGTCTTGGTAAGTCCGACTATATCTCGTCGGTATCTCTCAACCTCACGCTCCAGCTCATGATCCTTCCCTGACAAAGAGATGACATTCCATGTCTTAAGATTCAGAGTCAGTAGCTGAGTATCGGTCCCAGAACCCATGCCTTAGGCTTTCACCAACTCACAACATACCTGACCCCTATAGCCCCTCGTAGTGGTGGTGGCCCCATAGGAGGGTAAACACAAGTCTCCTTTTTGGGCTGGATCTATCCGGGCTCCATTGGCAGAAGCTCAACCACCAGCCGCTTGCTTTGGAACATCTTTCCCAGGCTTGGCTCTAGGAAAGGGCTTGGGTGACCCTCCCGGGGGTATAATACCCCTCACTACATGCAAATCCCTCAATCATGGTACAAAGTAACGATTCAAGGAGGGGTATAGAAGGATCAAGCCCAGCTTTAGTTGTGCATAAAAATATCGGTGCCCTCAAAATGCCCATAAAAGCGAATTAGTTCAATATTTGTTTATAGCAATATCATCTTTACCTGCTGTGTCACTTTAAAACTGTGTGTGTGTGTGTGTGTGTGTGTGTGTGTGTGTGTGTGTGTGTATGTGTATGTGTGTGTGTGTACTAGATGGCAATGAAGGATGGAACGTGTACAAGGCCATAGCTCCCATCTGTACACTGAAAATTGTCTTATTATCTCTGTCTATTGCTCTCTCACTCAGGCATATTGAAACACACACACACACACACACACACACACACACACACACACACACACACAGTGAGTGTGTTACTTGTGTACCATTCAGCCATGTTTTATTGTTCGTTTGTCCGCTATCCTTCACTGAAAGAGGCAGAAAGGGCTTGTGTGTGTGTGTGTGTGTGTGTGTGTGTGTGTGTGTGTGTGTGTGTGTGTGTGTGTGTGTGTGTGTGTGTGTGTTTCTCTTGTTCACTCTCTTTCTCCCTTTCACTCTCACCACTCACCCTTGATTTCTTTCTGTCACTTTCACTCACTTTCTTTCTTTCTTTCTTTCTTTCTTTCTTTCTTTCTTTTCACTCACACTGTCTCCATCTCTTGCTGTATTGCTCTTTCTCCCTCTCTCCCTTTCTCTCTATCCACCTATCTACTATACCTATACATTACAGTACACCCTGTCACATGTCTCATAGGCATTCTGCTGATTGGATCGAGTTCTTGAAGTCTTATTTAAAATTAAATTCATTATAATTGTACTTGAGTTGCAGCAATCACTCAAACCAACTCAAGTTTTTATCCCACTTGATTATTAATCACACATTCAGACGCATGCATTGGAGCAGCTCTCCTGATTCACCTGTGCTTATGACTCTTTCACATTCCTGTACATCGTTGTCCTGAGCTACTTCATCAAAAACAACGTTATTGAAGAGTCAAATAAAGAAGAGCGTTGTGTCGCTAGACTGAGAGTCTGAAACCGTCCTGCAGTCACTTTCACTAAACAAAGAAAACGGGAGAATTATAAAGCTTTAATTGAATGTCTCTCCAGTCTACAAGGAGTTCGCCAATAAAAAAATCTTAAACAAAGCCAGGAACAAAGAGCCCACATGTCAGATCTATAAAAAAAAAAAAAAAAAAAAAAAAATCCAATTTACAGTATCGTTCTGTTCTTAAAACAACTTGCAGAGACTGAGAACGGATTATTCTACTATTCATGATACAAACAAAAGAAATGAAATGTACTGTACAAAAGGGAAAAAATTAAAAATAATCCTCACAGCGGGAAGGTTCTGGTTTCGATTGTCAGCCTGGACATTTCTGTGTGGACTTTGCAAAGTAGGTTAATTGGCTGCTCCAAATCGCTGCCAGGTGTGAGTATGAATGGTTGTGTGAGTGTTGGCCCTGCGATGGCCTGGCGAGCTGTCCAGGGTGTACCCTACCCTCGTCTGGAGTCGGCTGAGATGGATGCCAGCCTCCTCGTAACCTTCATTAGGATTAAGTGGTTCAGAAAATGAATGAAAATGAAAAAAAAAATAAATATATATATATATATATACATATATATATATATATATATATATATATATAGAGAGAGGATTTTCTGAGTAGATCCTTCCGTAGGAGAGTGCTCAATACTTTTTGGTAGAGCAAATAAACAAAAGGACAGGACAAAGGCTTTCTATTGAAACTCCATTTATCACATATATTTATTTTGTGTATATATATATATATATATATATATATATATATATGTAGAAAATTAACTATTCGTGCAATTTTATTCATGCATATTAAACAATTTTGTAATTGATTATTTAGTAAGTAAGCAAGAGTTCAAAAAGTGAGAAAATAATCACTCACATTTATCAACACAATTTGGAAATACATTAATTAAATATATAATAAAGGAGGACTCAAAGAGAACTAACCCAGCCAAACCCAGCATCCCTTGTATCCTCCCATTTTACAATGTTAAAGAATCATTTCAACAATTCCTGTCCAGAATTTCAACAGGATCATCTCCAAAATCTAATAGAGTCCTGCATTTCTGGTCCTGCATTTCATTGTAAATGTTTGTATGTGTATTAGGCCTGCGATGGTCAGTCAAGCTTCAGTGTTCCACGCCCTTACACAAAGTAAGCTGAGATGGGTGCCAGCCTCCCTGTGACACCAAATAGGATTAAGTGGCTGAGAAATGAATGAATTAATGGAAATTTAAGGGTAGAACACATCATTCTTTTTGTTAAATTCAACAGCCCGGACTAGATATAGAGCATTTCCAAATGAAAAACCCCATCCCTCCCTTCAGGCATCCATCTGAAACACATGAACACTCACTGCCTCATGGAAGATGGAGAACATTGTGAAGAGACTGCAGCACGTCTTCCCAAAAGTTGGTCTCAACAAACTAATAAAATACCCCCAACAAAACAAAACCAACCCAACTTTCTCTATTATTACCATCGTTAAAAAGTCATAACGATCTTCCCTCTGGTTTAACTTCTTGCTTTTACCGCCTTTCTGTTCTACTCAGAATATCCTACTTTTATCGACTTGTGAAGTTGGAGCTATAAGTATATTTTGTCCAAGTGCTGAAAAAAAGAAAAAAAAGTAGATTCAAATTTTCTTCTCACATGTAATTTTGATTTTGTAGTGCACAAGCGAAATATCATCATTCTACATCAGGGGTCACCAACATGGTGCCCGTGGCACCAGGTTGCCTGCAAGGACCACATGATTCGCCCACGGGCCTGTTCACTGCTAATTTTAGAACAGGCTACTCTCCATTGAGCTGCATCTAAATTTTTTTAGTATATATATATATATATATATATATATATATATATATATATATATATATATATATATATATAAAATAATTTTTTTTTTTTTTTTTAAATCAAATCCCTATTTTCGTGGTTAGTGGTAGCCTAGTGGTAGAGGGTGCTGGATTGCTCATCCTCAGGTTGGCGGTTCGAGTCCCATTTTCCACAAGGCTGTTACTGTCCCCCAATTAGTTAGTGCAGTTAAATGGGTTATCAAAGCCCTTCCATGCCTCTCACTGTCTATGGTGTGAGGTTCATGTAAAAGAACCATTGCTGACTTTCATCAAGAGTAGCTGCAAAGCCGTCAGCGTGTTTCTGCCCTGCAATGGCCTCGCAAGTTGTCCATGGTGTACTCTGCCCTCATTCAGAGTTGGCTGGGATGGGCGCCAGCCTCCCCGCGACCCTGATTAGGATTGAGCGGTTACAGAAAAAGACCTGAAATGATGAACAATTTTTTTCACATAGATGAATACCATACATTATTAATGATAAAAACATATAATTAAAGGTAAATTGAGCACATTTGTTATTTCAGAAGTGTGTATCGACCTGGTAGCCCGTCGCATTAATTGGTACCTAGCTCTCACTTTCAAAAAGGTTGGTGACCCCTGTTCTACGTCAAGGTGCATGTATGCAGAATATAGCTCAGTTTATATACTCAGGTAGCCAGAGCTAACCCAAGCTAACCAGAATTATGCTGCTAAAAATAAACAAACAATTCGCTCCACCCACTGCTTCAGCTCGTTTTCTTCATTGAGGTGAAAAAATGAAGGTTATCAGAACTTAGTGATTGAAATTGTTTCCACAAGAAAATACGAATCGAGGCCGCATGTGTCTATAAAGGTGGCCTGTAGTTATCATAATTCTAATATTACATGAAAAAAAAAAAAAAAAAGATTGGCTGAGCGTTTTACAGCACTGTCACTGCACTGCCACAGATGCTGGATTTTCTTTTTTTTTAATTAATGTATTTATTGGAAAAAAATGAATAAAATATATATATTTGAGAAAAATCAAAATCCAGCTTTTAAATAATTTACAATATTTACATTTATGGATACAATAAAATGAGGATAAACATGAGAAATAAACAGGAAATGAATGATAAACTGATCTTCTTTTCCTTTCGGCTGTTCCTTTCAGGGGTCGCCACAGCGAATCATTTGCCTCCATCTCACCCTATCCTCTGCATCTTCTTCTCTTACACCAACTACCTTCATGTCCTCCTTCACCACATCCATAAATCTTCTCTTTGGCCTTCCTCTAAGCCTTCTGCCTGGTAGTTCCAACCTCAGCATGCTACTACCAATATACTCACTATCCCTCCTCTGTACATGTCCAAACCATCTGACTTTGTCTCCAGAACATCTTACATGTGCTGTCCCTCTGATGTGTTCATTCCTGATCCTATCCAGCCTCGTTACTCCTAAAGAGAACCTCAACATTTTCATCTCTGCTACCTCCAGCTCTGCCTCCTGTCTTTTCCTCAGTGCCTCTGTTTTCAAACCATACAACATCGCTGGCTTCAACAACGTCTTGTACACTTTTCCTTTCATTCTTGCTGATACCTTCCCATCACACATCACACCGAACACTTTTCTCCAACCACTCCAACCTGCCAGCACACGCTTCTTCACCTCTTTTTCACACTCTCCATTATTCTGGATTGTTGAGCCTAAGTACTTAAAATCCTCCACCTTATTTATCTCTGCTCCCTGTAACCTCACCGTTCCAGTTGGGTCCTTGGCATTCATACACATGTATTCTGTTTTACTGTGGCTAACCTTCATTCCTCTCCTTTCCAGGACATACCTCCACCTCTCTAGATTTTCCTGCACTTGTTCTCTGCTCTCACTACAGATCACAATGTCATCTGCAAACATCATAGTCCATGGGGAATCTTGTCTAACCTCATCTGTCATCCTGTCCATTACCATAGCAAACAAGAAGGGGCTCAGAGCTGACCCTTGAGAATGATAAACCAACATTTATGGTAAAATATTGTATAATTAAATGTTTATTTATTAAATTATTGATCTTATTATTATTTCTTTTGTTTATAATTTATTTTTTAACCTTTTTTATATAAAAAAAACAATAATTGGTGATTTTTTATTGATAGGTTTAATCACTTTGACACCAGTAAACACATGATGTACATGTGTGGCACAGCTCACTGAAGTGTTGTCAGAGTAAACATTAGCATGTTAGCGTTTTACTGAACACTGTGAGTGTTCTCCCAGCCATCCCTTTTTGTGGACCCTCTGTTCTCGTGACGCCAAGTAAACCCCCATGGGCTCATAACAAATGTGTCCTGAATGTATCAGCGTCTTGGTGCAGGGCCGGTTGCTGTGGCAACGGCCATCCCGGGTCGCTTTGTTGTCTCTCATTAGCATGCCAGTGCACTCGTCCTTCTTCCAGTGGTAACAAAAGAAAGCCTTGTTCCTGTGATGGGGAGCTGGAACACAGTGGGGGTCTGACGCTGAGTCACAGGGGAAAAAGAAAGAAAAAAAAAAAACTAAAGTCAGACTAACCATGAGTTAAGATTACTAGCAATGGTGCCATATATGCTTTAATGCATAGTATTTATTTTTTCTCAACTTGACATTATTCCTCTTGGACATTATCGAAAGTCAATTCAGGTAATGTTACAGCTAAATGAATATTGAATATTTATTTTATCCAAGTTCATATTTGCAGTTATACACTCTGATTGGCTCATGTACTGCTAAGATATAATCTCATAAACTGTGACCTGAAATGTCAATGCCGAATCAATCAAGGCAGCACGGTGGCATAGTAGTTAGCACGTCTGCGTCACAACAGGAAAGTCCTGGACTCGATTTTCAGCTTGGGTGTTTCTGTGTGGAGTTTGCATGTTCTCCCTGTGCTTGTGTGAGTTTAATCCAGGTACTCCGGTTTCCTCCCACAGACCAAAAACATGCACAGTAGGATAATTGGCTCGTCCAAATCACCCCTAATTTGAGTGTGAGAATGATTGGTTTGTGTGTTGGCTCTATAGTGGGCTGGCCTGCTCTCCAGAGTGTACTGTGCCTTTGCCCAGCGTTGTCTGAGATGGATGCCAACCTCCCCGCAACCCTAATCATGAATGTATTTTATGGTTAGACCGGTCAGGTTGGTGGTGTAGTGGTTAGATTGCTGGGCTCATGATCAGGAGGTTGTGCGTTCAAATCCCTGGGCAAGGTCTTAACTACAACTGTGCCTCTGTTCACCCAGCAGTATAAATGAGTACCAGTAAAATATACTGGGAAGATAACCTGCGATGGACTAGCGTCCCATCCAGGAGGAGTTGGACTCCTGGTAGCTTCACACTATGGAAACTGGGAAAAAGCACCGGCCTGATGAGCCACTGGGCTCAAGTGTAAAAAGCCCAACAGACTTTACCTTACCTTTTTACCTTGATAGTAAGACATTATTTATATGTTTTTTTTTTTTTTTTTCCAACAAATGAGATTTTATTGGACTATTGAAATGAACAGGACTGCAGCTAATTTGCCAGATTACTTAAGAAGTTGAATACAGTTTTAAAAATACAGTACTATATTCCTGATAGTCCAGGTATGGGGCAGTGGTGGTCTAGTGGTATAGGGCGCTGGATCACTGATCCAAAGGTTGGGGGTTCGAGTCCCACTCTCCACAAGGTTGTCACTGCACCCCCCCCCCCCCCCCAGTGCAGCTAACTGGGTTATCAAAGGCAGGCCATGTCTCTCACCGTCTATGGTGAGAGGCATGTAAAAGAACCATTGCTGACTTTCGTAAAGAGTAGCTGCAAAGTCGTCAACATGTTTCAGTCCCTTGCTAAAAGAGTTGTGACAGGAAGGGCATCTGGCATAAAAACCTCTGCCAAATCAAATGTGCAAATCAGATGATTCGCTGTGGCGACTCCCGAGTAAAAGGGAAAAAGCCGAAAGGAAGACAGGCAGACATTCCTGATAGTCCAGGTATGAGAAACAATACTATTATTCTGATTAATTTCCTCGTCCATGACTCGTCCATGCCTGCTCGGGTAAAGCGTTTCGAGCCTCTGAACTCATATTTGAAACTTCCAGTCAGAGAAGATCTGATTCTTGAATCTTTCTTGAATTTTAAAACCATGCTAATTACAGGGACTGGAAATAAACACTTAATCCTACTAGGGCAGTGGAGAGTCTGGGACCCATCTCAGCCAGCACTGGGCGAAGGCAGGCTACACACAGAATAACTCACCAGAGCATTTTAGAGCCAACACACTCACAAAACCACACCTACTCACACCTAGGGGGGAAATTGAACAGCTACTTAGCATAATTTGTATAATTTTGGACTGTGGGAGAAACCCGGAATACTTTAAGGAAATCCTTCCAATTTTGTGTGCAACATGCAAACTCCACACAAATGTGCTCAAGCTTAGGACTCGAACCAAGACATTCTTGCTGTGACGCATACATGCTGCTATCCCACACTACTATCACATTTCAAAACAATCTCCAGCTTACTGCTCACATCTTTCCACCTTTTGTACCGCATGTCTTTTTAGCCACCATTTTCAGAAACGTTAAATGCTCCGCCCCTTTCAAACATCGCCAAGATGGTGTTCGGGGTGAAAAAATATGTAACCTTATACAGTCAACATTGATTGTACACCGACATACTGTGCTTTATAGTATGAGCACATTTGTCCTATTAAAATAAAACGTACGCATGTACACACATTGAGCCACAAAACTAATATTTACATAAACTTCAAAAAGCTTTATCAATCTAAATATTGTTACATTTTTCCAGACATCTTAAAAACAAAGTATTCACATTCAGTGCCACACGAATGGTTCTTAAACACTACACCCTGCATCTACGCTCACTGCTAATTCATGACCTAATCCATTAAAATGGCATGTTATGGATTATCATGCATAATAAGTCATTGGGACAAAGGGGGGCGTATTGTGTCTGTGTGAATCAATGAGGCACTGCACAGTAATGGTGTTTCAATGTAAATCAGACGCAATTTGACGGAACAGCAGTGCCTTTCTCTCTCTCTTTACGTCTTTCATGAGGACGCCGATTTGTCAGTGGGCATGTCATTTGGGTTTCTCTGGGCCCAATTACAAAAGCCCCAAAATAGTTTTCATGCAGTGAGAACAAAAGATCTGCTGCAGAGCATCCATTGGTAGACGAGGTTTGATAAGGTCATGCTCCCCCCACCCCCCATCTCACACACACACACACACACACACACACACACACACACACACACACACACACACAGAGAGAAGCTGGAGTACATCAAGGCAAAAAACATGCTTTTAATCAGTTTATAACTACATTTAAGGCTGTGTATGGTCCAAATAACAAGCTCCTCTTCTTGTATCTATCTATCTAGTGCCTGAGTCGTAGGATGACTGTTGGTGACCCTCCATGAAGGATAACTCCCTGGTTATCATCTTCATGGAGGTTTTCTTGGCAGGATTAGTGCAGTGGTTTGCCATTACCTTCTGCACGATGTGAACCTACGGGTAATTTAGAACGGCCAATTAACCTACTGTGCATATCTTTAGATTGTGGGAGGAAACCGGGGCACCCAGAGGAAACCCACGCAAGCACTGGGAGAACATGCAACTCCACACAGAAACACCCAGGCCGGGAATTGAACCCAGGCCTTCTTGCTGTGTGGCGGACATGCTAACCACTACGCCACCATGCCGCCCCCTCTTCTTGTATAGCAGTTGTAAACCAGGTTATAGCATGTTACCAATAAAATCACTTATTTGTGTATTTATTTGGCGAACTACTTAATTCTACTATGGTCACGGCAGACTAGTGTGGGGCAAACACACATGATCACTCAGATCCTGCTGTATGGCTGTAGCAGCCAATTTCACTTCACGTGCATGGACTGTGGGGGAAAAACAGAGTGCTTTTGTGGGTTTCCGGCATGACCAAATTAGCAAAAAAGGCTAATTTGAAGGATTTACTCAATGGCTCAGGTTTGACCTTAAGGGTCACTCAAGATCAAAGGTAAGTGTCTCATTTAAAAGTCCATACAGTAAGCCTCCGCTCATTCGCAATTCAGCAGTCGCGGCTCTGCATACTTGCAGACTAGCGGTAAACCCAGAGTTTACTGGCATGTGATTCAAATTTAGCCAATGGGTGAGAGCTTTTGTTTCTCCCTCCTGCTGATTGGTTGCAGATGATGTGTACACCTCTTTTTTTCCCTCCTTTGTACACATGTCATCAACGTGATTGTTTGAATTGTGACTTCACTTTATTTAGGGTGTTTTTAATGATTATTTATGCCCTATGATGCCATTTAAACGCCCTGCATCTTCTCTATCTTCTGGTAAGGAGCCTACGTGCTTTATTTATTCATAAATATTATCACAGTACAAAATGAAAATGTTTTTATTAATCATTACTACATTTTAATGCGTTATTAGTGTATTCTTGAGTAAGACTGGCTATAGAATGTGTTTAACAAGCAGATTTTAGCACATGTAATAGCATACATAATTGCATTGCAAATGCCAAAGACCTAACATATGGAGTCCCTCAGGGCTCCGTAGTAGGTCCGCTCCGCTTTACTATCTACACTTCCCCTCTTGGTGCTATTGTGAGATCATTCCAATTGGACCTGCACCTTTATGCAGATGATACACAAATCTACATGGCATTTAAACCACTCGACCAGTCATCAGTCAACCACACTTTTGAATTAGTTCAACATTGTGTCAGTAGCATCAAGGCATGGATGTCCTCCAACTTTCTGAAGCTGAATGATGACAAAACTGAGCTTCTAGTTTTCAGCTCAAAACGAAATCGAAATTCTCTCACCATTCCAGAGTTCCGCATTGGTGATTGTGTGATCTCTGTGAGCAAAGAAGCCCAGAATCTTGGTGTAATATTCGACTCCCACCTCAGTATGGAATCCCACATCAACCGCATCTGCAAGAGTGCATATTATCGTATTCACAACATCAGCAATATCAGGCAATATCTTGAGGTGAAGTCCACTTCAGCTCTCATCCAAGCATTCATCACTTCGAGACTCGACTATTGCAATTCTCTGCTATTTGGAACATCCAAGTATTTACTTGACAAGCTTCAACGTGTGCAGAACACTGCAGCGAGGGTCATCACACGTCACCAGAAGTATGATTACATTACTCCTGTACGACACAGCTTACACTGGCTGCCAGTCAGATACAGGATTCGGTATAAGATAATGCTCCTTGTGTTCAAGTGCATGAAAGACCTTGCTCCCAACTACCTCGCCAATCTTCTTCGAGAGTACCAGCCACTCAGATCTCTCCGATCAAACACCAAAGAATGTCCTGGAAATACCAGGCACCCGAACGCACACATTTGGTGACCGTTCATTTGAGAAAGCCAATACTGTGGAACAATCTACCGATCCATGTCAGATCTCAAGTGAAAATGAACACATTCAAGTCACAACTTAAAACACATTCGTTCACACTTGCCTACCATGCCTATCAATAAGTTCTCAGACTCACCCCCAGCGCGTTTGAGTGGCATGTGCCAGAATTAACGCTACAGTATATAAATATTCGTATGTATGTATGTATGTATGTATGTATTGTAGGGCCGGTGGTGTAGTGGTTAAGGTGCTACGCTCATGATTGGGAGGTCGTGAGGTCAAATCCCACTGAGACCCTCACTGTGCTAAGACCCCTGGGCAAAGTCATAACCACAAGTGTGCCTTTGTCCGTATAAATGAGTACCAGTAAAAGTATACTGGGAAGGTAACCTTCACTGGACTAGCATCCCATCCAGGAGGAGTTGAACTATTAGTTGCTTCACACTATAGAAACCGGGGATAAGCCCGATGAGCCGCTATGCTTTGAGTGGAAAAACGCCCACAGACTTACCTTACCTACCTTAAAATCATATATAGGGTTTTTAAAACCATGTCAATAATTTGCGGATTTCCACGATCCGCGGGAAGCGACAGAACACAAGCACCATGAATAACGGGGGCCTCCTGCCTATGATTTCCTGTTTCATACTCAGGGCATATCTATCAACACTCATTTCAAAGTTAGAAGTTTGCGCTACCTTAAAAAAGTGTGACCTTACCTTGATCTTAACTATATATATATATATATATATATTCTCTATCAACTCATTACTGTCTCTAAAAAGAACTTGCCAGAGGCACAGTGCGGCATTAGACCAGGGAGAAGTACCATCGATATGATTTTTGCCATGAGAAAACTTCAAGAGAAGTGTATAGAACAAAACATGCCTCTATACTCTGTCTTCATTGACCTCACAAAGGTGTTCGACACAGTCAACAGAGAAGCTCTCTGGGCTGTGCTTGAGCATATTGGGTGTCCATCAAATTTGTTTCAATGATTAGGCTCTTCCATGATGGCATGACAGGACAAGTTCTCTCCAGCGGCAATGTGTCTGAGAACTAAGATCAGCAATGGAGTAAAGCAGGGCTATGTACTAGTACCAGTCCTCTTCAAGATCTTCTTCACCTGCATGCTGTCCCACGCAGTGAAAGATGTCGAGCCAGCAGTCTATATTCGCTATCGTCGAGATGGCGCCCTCTTTGACCTGCATCGACTCAATGCTAAGACCAAGAGCTGTCTAGACCTCATCCTCTTTCTAGAAGTCCTCTTTGCTGATGATTGTGCTCTAGTGGCACATGCTGAATCCCATCTGCAACTGATGTTAGACTGCTTTTCAGAAGCCTCCAAACTGTCCGGCTTAACAATCAGCCTTGGTAAAACTGAGGTACTTTGCCAACCTGCACCAACAACAAACCACCAAGCTCCGACAATCGTCATTGAGAACACTCAGCTGAAGAATGTAGAAAATTTCAAATATCTAGGAAGTACCGTTTCCTCTACTGGCTACTTAGACAAAGAAATCGATCCACGGAGCTTAAGGAAGACTTTGAAAAAAAATGCTCAACCAAGAAAACATCCGATTAAGTACAAAATTTAAAGTGTACAATGCAGTGGTTCTGCCCTCCCTCCTCTATGGCTGTGAGACTTGGACACTGTACCGTAAGCACATCAATAAATTGGAGAAATTCAACATGCGTGCGCTACGTTCCATGATTGGAATCCGCTGGCAAGACCGCAATACCAATCCTGAGGTCCTGGACCAAGCTCAATCACTAAGCATAGAGTCCATACTCATCAGGGCCCAACTGCGATGGGTAGGACATGCCATCTGCATGGAAGAATACCGCTTGCCAAGTGCTTGTTGTATGGAGAACTTCAGAAAGGAATGAGAAACAAAGGTCGTCCAAAAAAAGCACTACAAGGACTCAGTCAAATCCAACCTCCAGTGGTGTGAACTCAAACCAAAGGAATTGGAGGTCTGTGTCAGTGATCGATCAAGCTAGCAAGCCACCATCCATAAAGCTACTGTTACTTTCAAGGATGCTCATCGCCAGAAGCTCACTACTGTCAGAGAACAACGCCACAGAGAATCAGCTGCAGTGATCCAAATTACAGACTTCCAGAGCCCCCACTGTTCCAGACTCTGCGCCTCCATATGTATATGTGGGTAGTCCTTCGTGTGTGTGTGTGTGTGTGTGTGTGTGTGTGTGTGTGTGTGTGTGTGTGTGTGTGTGTGTGTGTGTGTGTGTGTGTGTGTGTGTGTGTATACAGTTCTGCGGTTAATTGGGAATGAGATCCCCCGTGACTGCTGAAATCAGCAAAGTAGGATCACCCCCACCCACCACACCCCACACCCCACCACACCCCACACCCCATACCCCACCACACCCCCCACTCCCACCACCCCTACTGACATATACGTACATGTATATGTGTATATAATATTAATAAATACATATTCAATGCTATAAATGCTTATAATAACAATTAATCATTAAAAATATACAATGCACAAAATGTAAATAAAGTATAAATACACATACGCACACGCACGCAGACTTTGTATAGGTTACTGTTTCCATAGTAACGACTCGTTTACAACAGACAGTGTTATCTCCAGCAGACGTGACACTAATGATAAACGAAGTAAAAATGTGTTATCATTTTGTGAGTGCATGTATTTCATCTTCATCAATGAAGCTCATAGTATCAGCATGCAGATAAAGCTGTAAATTGAACGGACGTAGGCTTCAACACGAAGTGCAAATAAAGATATAATGAGTAACAAGGTAAAAATTCTAAAAACAAACATCCAAACTGTTTTTAATATCATGACCTCAGGAATTACAATAAATGTAATTTACAAATTGTTGCGCTGACTCCAATAACACGGCCATGGCTGTAGGATTCAGTGCCATCCACATATCCCATTCTGCATCATAACATTAGTTTTGAGATAAGCCTGGTTGGTTGACTCTCTTCAAGATTATCAAAAAGCTTATTCACTCGAACATGCTATGTACAACCAATGCCCTTGTGCTTAATATGCATACAAAGCTCATTTGCCTTTAAATTAATTACGCATGACGGCTATTGCCAGGCCAGTCAATTAATGATTAATGTTCTTTGTGGTTTAATCTGGGATATGCCTCAAGAGAATTTTGCACAGGGGAAGAGGCATGTAGAGGAGGGTGGTTGGGGGGGGCATGAAAAATGTACAGATGCTAATTTTCTAGTAAACGTCAACAAAAAGTGAAGGAATGTCTATATGTCTCTGAACTGTAGATTTAGCATCATACGAATTGTAACTAATTGGAAGTTGGGACTTTTTTCCAGTGGTTGCCAACAGTGAATCGTGATTTGCATGTTTTTTTTTTTTTTTGATGCTCATCCTGACACAACCCTCAGCGTGGGGCAGAAACACGCTGACAGCCATGCAGCTCCTCTTTACGGAAATCACCAGTGGTTCTTTTCCATGAACCTCTCACCATAGATAGTGAGAGACATGGCTGGCCTTTGATAACCCAGTTGGCTGCATTGTGGGGACAGTGACAACCTTGTGGAGAGTGGGACTCGAACCCCCAACCTTAGGATCAGCGATCCAGCACCATATACCACCAGGCCACAACTGCCCTACTTTATAATTATATAATTATAAGGTGTATGGTGCTAAAATTTTATAATGTTCAAGATCGGCTTTAAACATCAGTCTTGCACTTAAACATCAGTATTGCACTCTCCAGGAAGATGGTCTGAATGATGTTTATTCAGTCAGTGTGTGATGGTGGTGATGGTGGTTACACGTTGAACAGCTTGTGGGTAAAACCTGTTCTGGTGTCTATTAGCTTTTGTTTTTTGTGTCCTGTACATTTTTTCCTGACGGGAGAGGGGAGAAAACGTGTCCAGGGTGTGTAGGGTCTCTGATAATTACACTGGCTCTCCTTTGAAGTCTGTCAGTGTAAATTACACTGAAGGGGGTGTAGTGTAGTTCCAATCTCCTCTCTGTAGTCCTCACCACATGCTGAAAAGCCTCCCTGTCCTCTGCCATACCACACTATACAGCAGTAGGTCAGGAGGCTCTCTCTATGGTGGACTGGTAAAAGTTCATCATAGGGGCCAGGGTAGACAGGCTTGTTGGAGTTTATTGAGGAAGTACGTACTTTGTTGTGCTTTCCCACCTGCTGGGAGATGTTTGTGGTCCAGTGTTGTGTTGTGTTGCACTCCACCCTCTCTACCTCCTCTCCATTAATGTAGGAAGCAGAGTGCTCGGTTTGTTTCGAGCTCCTGGTGTCTATTATCATCTCCTTCATTTTTGATGGGTTAAGTTCCAGATTTATTATTATAGTTGTTGTGGTTGTTGTTATTTTAGCACCATCACCGCAGATGCCGGACCTCCTTCCTGTAGGCTAACTCATTATCGGTAAGCAAACCTATGATGGTAGTGTCATTGGCGAATTTCATGATGATGTTGCTGGTGTGCAGTCATGTGTGAAGAGGGGGAAGAGGAGGGGGCTAAGAAAACACCCCTGTGGTGTTTCGGTGCTCATGATGGGAGTGGAGGAAATGTGCTGATGTTCTGAGGTCTGTTGCTGAGAAAGGCCAGTAACCAGGTGCACAATGAGCTTCCTATGCCCAGATTAGGCAACTTCGGAACTAGTTTATGTGGATGGACTGTATTAAATATGAAGCTGAAATCTATGAACAGCATCCTCATCTACGAGTTGCTGCTGTTCAGGTGTGTGAGGACTGTATTTATGGCATCTTCTGTTGACCTATTTGCTCTGTATTCAAACTGATGTGGATCGAGATCAGTAGGGATGTGTGTTGATGTGAGACAAGAAAAGTCTCTCCAAAATTTTGGTGATGATGGAGTTTCGGGCAAATGGCAGAAGTCGTTTAGGCAGCTTGCTGTGCTTCTTAGGCACTGGGATGATGGTGGCTGCTTTGAGTCATGTGGGAACCATACATTGTAGTAGCAAGAGGCTAAAGATGGTGGTGAAACTAGTTGATCTGCACATCAATTCCTGTTATTCTGTTGGAGGAGTCTGCTGGAGTGTGCGTGCTCTTGTAGCCAGTGAATGTCTTGATTCCCTTCCACATATGCGTGGTGTTATTTTCATAATAATGCTCCTTGATGAGTTGTTTATAATTGCACTTAGCTTTTTTGATACCTTTTCGTAGGACCTCTCTGTAAGCCTGTTGGTCTTCTAACTTGAAGGCAACATCGCGTGCTCTAAGCAGGTTGTGCACCTTACTGTTAAATTATGGTTTCTGGTTTGGGACACTTTAACAGTCCTTCTTGTGGTCACATCTTCTGTGCAGTAGTTTATCAGTTTATGTAGGACAACACAACTGATGTGTGACCTGCCAGGTCTGTCTCCTCTGCAAATAGTTCCTGTCTCTTGAGCCAAAACAGTCCTGTTGTTTGCAGTGGCTTTCTCAGTCAGCACCTGGACTGTTTTAACTACTGATCTTTTGCTACAGATTTTAGGTTTATAAGCAGGAATCAGAGACAGAAAGATAAATATGGACCACATATCTCCATATGCTGCATTTTCATGCAACTAATCTTCAAAGACTATGCATCCAATAACCCTTTCCTTGCACTGCATTCTAAAATGTCATCTTGTGTCAAATTACAGCAGGTATACTGACAATAGGCTACTTCTGAAATAAAGGTTGGCAGTAATAAATGGCTTTGGGGAATTACACTGGGGGGCATAATTAACTTTGACTCTCTTGTCTCCTCAAGTGGTGGTCACCAATTCTTGTAAAGACCTGCCTTCATGCCAAGACTCAATCCTGAACTCGCTCACCTCATCTGGCATTTTAATGGCCTCATATTTTACCAATTAGTGATAACAAGTCTGTCTGGAAAGGGACAAAGCCTGTGATATCAATGGCTTTTCCACTTTCCTAAAGGTTCAGAAGATTCCATCATACTGAATACTGTCTTTAATGTAGTTGTGATCCATATGCAAGGCTTAAAGAAAGACTTGAAAGATAGTCAATCCTAGAGTTTTGTACACAAACACTTCAACTTCGATGTCTGAGGTAACAGACCTGACAGGCCTATCTTGAACTCCCTTGAGCTTAAAGTAGAATATGCCAGCTGCCATATAAGGCATCAACAAAGGTCACACAGTTTCGTACATAGAATTTGTTCCTTGACATTTTTTACTCGACACGGTTGTTAACCCTACACTCTGCCCCTAACCATGGAGGCCATAGACCACAGTGGTCTGGAGTCTTTTCTTTGACCTGCCTGGCATGGGTCTTGTATGTATCTATGACCTGGGTATCTATACCACCTGGACTGTTTGTCACCCATGCCAGGCAGGTCTTTTCTTTGACCTGCCTGGCATGGGTGACAAACAGTCAAGGTGGTATAGATACCCAGGTCATAGATACATACAAGACCCCAGCCACAACAAGGAAGTGCCCTACTGCAAAAGTGCTTGAATGACCTTGAAAGTTACAGATAAAGAAACTATCCATGTCAGATTGGCACATCAGCATAACTTTACAGCAAGGCAGGTCTTACAAGAGAAAAAAAAGGTAGTTCACTGATTAAATGTAATAACATTTATGAAGTCTACAATGGACTGTTGGGTTGTTTAGGATGTACCCAGCCTTTTGCCCACAGTTAGCCGGGATTGGCTATAACTTCCCTGTGATTCTAATGTGAAGAAATTAAATGGATAATGAATGAATTATTTAATTAATGAATGAAGCCTTATGCAGTATATACTTGTCATAGGCTATAAAAGGTTTAACACTTCAGTGGTCATCAATATCCTCTTTGGTATCTAGGTATTGATTTCCTGCCTTAGATTGAAGACCTCAATCAACCACAATTGACTGACCTTAGGGATTACTGATCTGGAAGAAGCCATATTAGCTGCCACATATGCTTTGTGTCTGGATCAATGTAGCTTTACTTGAGATAAAATAGCTAAATATTTGATATGGTGAGATTTTGGTAATTCTGAACCATGCACATGGCTTAACGTGGGATTTTTTCTTTCTTTCATGGCTTCTGTATGACCACCACCTGACTGACCTCGAAACTTATTCATTAAGGTCCTCTTAATATGCAAAATAAAGCACATTAGAGCCAACGCTAAGGAACTTAAGGCAGTGCTTGAAGAATACAATTCATGTTGTCATTGCCATCTTTCGGTAAATATTATTAAGTATCTGTCCAACGGTCCAGGGATACAAATTTTAAATAAGTATGCAAATTGGTGGGTAGAGTAGAGCTTTCAAAGTAAAAATATTTTTGGCAATGTTGACAAGCTATCAGTGAACCTAATTATAGGTAATTTAGGAGCCCATCAGCATTTTTCCCCCTTATTTGCTTCAGAGAGATAAAGAAAAGAAAAAATCAATAGCATGGAAGAATTTCACCTCCATTCAATTGCCAAGTTGTCTGCAATTGTCAGAACGTGTGATGGAGCGATGAAAGCCCTGGATTATTCTCTAAAACCCCTTTGATTTCATACATACACACCCAGACTGGTGTCTCATTGCAGTATTTATACTGCCTTTTTGGCTTGTCTTTCAACAATTTCACCCTTAAAACTGAGAGTGTTTAAAAATTATGTGGCTATTCCTTTTGTGGCAACATCAACTTGATTTATTTGGATATTTTTATAGTTTTACATATTAAGACAATCATTCCTTTTCTGAACAGCTTAATTCTAATTAGGATTATGGGGAGGCTGGTGCCCATCTCAGCCAACTCTGAGTGAGGGCGGGGTATACCCTGGGCAGCTCGCCAGACCATTGCAGGTGCAACACTCATACAGATTCATACACACATTCACATCTATAGGTAATTTGGAACAGCCAATTAGCCTACTGTGCATGTTTTTGGACTGTGGGAGGAAACCAAAGTACCCAGAAGAAACCCACACAAGTATGGGGTGAATATGCAAACTCCACACAGAAACACCTGAGCTGGGAATTGAACCCAGGAGCTTCTTGCTGTGAGGCAGACGTGCTTACCACTATGCCAACATGCCACCTCATATTAAGACATGTTAAGACATTTATAAGTAGAAGATAAATGATTATTTGTAAATGACAAAAATGTGAGGTGCTCCACCAAAAGTAGGCACTTGTCGCACAGACCACTTTTGAGATAAAGGCCAGAAAAGTAAAAATGGTCCTTGTTCATTTATTTATTTATTTATTTATTTATTTGGGGGTACCACGGTGACTGATGAGTTTACAAAGGGCGTGTCATATTAACTTGAGGATGATTTCCCATCCTAAAACTCTTCCTAGACATGTTTTCTAAAAGTTTATATGGCTGAAGTGCATAAAAATGTTTGGTTGCTAAGGACTAATGATCTTGGAAGAAGGGCAATCTTTGTGCTCATTTTTCTCTAAAACGTCTTTTGAAATTTTGAGTTGAATGCTAACACAAGAAATGGCATAGCTCGGTCAGTTTTCATGGTACAGACAAATTTTTTGCTGCATTTTGCAGCTTTGGGCCTCCTCTATCTGACTGTGTAAAAAGCTAATTTTTCATTTTTGGAAATAAGAGCTTACTTTTGATGAGGTGGCTCATAAATGCTGATACTTACCATTGTATAATGTATAATGCATTCCCAAGAAAATCTATTTGAAGTATTTTATATACATACATATATATATATAGGATTTTCTGAGTAGATCCTTCCGTAGGAGAGTGTATATACATATATACTAGCATATATGTGTGTGTGTATGTGTGTGTGTGTGTGTGTGTGTGTGTGTTGGCCATGTCTTCTTAGCAGAGTTATAATCTTACAAATGTTTATGGAAGGTTAAAAGCCTGAGTCAAAAAATAAAGCAATAAAAACACTTCAAAAAACACATGAAACGACAGTAACTCTCTCCTTTACACAAAAACCATTATGGGAGATGCACCTCCATAATAGCCAATGGGAGGGAGCTGCGTGTATATATATATATATATATATATATATATATATATATATATATATATATATATATATATATATATATATATATATATATATATATATCTTCCATTTCCATGAAAACTATATATTGTATTTCTAAAATTTAAAAAACAGGTTAAAAAGGTTTTAAAAGCCAGGAAAGAAGGATGGAAGGACAAAAGGCATCTGAATCTCCCAGTGAAGCCATCAAGTGCTCACTGCCACTCGGTCGGAACCCCGGGCTTGGTGCCAGTGCACGCCTGTATCTATGGTAACAGATGTGCTTTTCAAAGCCCATTGTTTAGCTTCATAATTTCCTGGAATTTTTAGAGATTGGAAGAAATGTTGGTGAAAAGAAGAAAAGAGATGCTGGTTTGGTATTGTAATAAAATGTATAAAAGTATTGACGTGTAAATGTGTGTTTTGAGAAAGAGAAAGAACAGAATGCATTATGGGTAGTTCCCACCTTGTTGCATGCCAAGATCTTTTTGCCAGACTATATGGCAATCTCTCTCTCTCTCTCTCTCTCTCTCTCTCTCTCTCTCTCGCTCTCTCTCTCTCTCGCGCTCTCTCTCTCCCTCTCTCTGTCTCCCGTTGCGCTTTCCATCTCCCTCTGTCACAGCTTGACATCTAAAACGATTGCATCTCCATCTCTGAGATGAAAGACATTCCGCTTCATACAACAGGAAGCAGGTATCATTAAAGTGGGGACTAATAGAACATAAGCGTTCGCTATCACCTTCCTACAATCTCTCTCTTTCACTCTCTCATTCACTCACTCAGTCTCTCTCACACACACACACACACACACACACACACCAGAATTTACAGACTTTAAACATCCTAGGAAATTATTAATAGCAACTGACCTTGTATAAGCTGGTAATGTGGAATGTATTAATTAAAGGTGCAGCAAGCAATTTTTGTATGATTCATACTGACTTCATCATCATCATCATCATCATCATCATCATCACTAGTTATAAACCAAACAACTTTCAACATTGTCTGGGATGACTAGAAGCGTGTTGTTCAATGTCTATGCTAACATCGGCAATGCCAACTTCATACAAATTAAATTTGGCTTCAAGTCTTCTGAGAAGAAAATGTCTGCAGTGTATGTGGTGCTACTGTTCTTAATTTTCCCCATTTTCACTGAAAATGAAAGTCATATCCAGTCACAAACACACGGTCATTACACACGTTTGGAAACATCATGTCGAAAATTGTTGCCTAATTATTTTTCTAGTTTCATTTAAGAAGAAAGCCAGTGTGAAGCAGAGACCACGCTGACGAGTGGCACGAGCAAAGTTTGTAAATGGAAAAATAACCGAAACAGGACTGTCAGCTGCACTGAACTCAAGATCAGCATTGAGTTACAAAACAGTCATTGCTATGTTTTATGAAAACAAAAGCCCAGAATAATACAATTCTACATCACCGATACACAATTTACCTAGCTGGAAGAGAAAATGAAAGATAATTCGATTGCTTTGGAGATTCTCGTGAAATGTATCGTCTTTGCATACACATTTAACTGTGATGTTCTTGGATTTATTTAATAAAAGTAGTGGTGTGGGTGCGGTGAGCAGCTGGATGCAAAGCTCATTTTACAAAACAGAAGCATTACTGAGTATTGTGATCTGGAATCAGATGCTGTTGTGGGACTGGTTCATGGTGGTACAGAATTGGATAACTACAAGTCTCATTTTCCAAGGATGTTTTTGGATGATGGTTATAATACAATGTAAGGACTGCCCTTACATTATGTGGTGAACTAATAATGTTGTCATTAAATGTGTCAATTGTTGAGTGAATACCTGATATATTATATCTTATGTTAGCAAGATTTCAGTTCATTTTAGCTGAATATAGACCGATAGTTGAACCTCGGATTCAGGAGGAACAATGTGGTTTTCGTCCTGGCCGCAGCACTCTTGACCAACTCTATACGCTCCACAGGATTCTGGAGGGGGCATGGGAGTTTGCCCAATCTGTCCACATGTGCTTTGTGGATTTGGAGAAGGCTTTCGACCGTGTCCCTCGAACGATCTTGTGCTCCGAGAGTACGGCGTTCCAGATCCGTTGCTACGAGCTATTCGGTCGCTGTATCACTGGAGCCAGAGTTTGGTCCGTATTGGTAATAGCAGGTCGGATTCATTTCCAGTGGGAGTCGGAGTCCGCCAAGGCTGTCCTTTGTCACCGATTCTGTTCATAATTTTTATGGACAGAATTTCTAGGCGCAGTCGAGGCGATGAGGGGTTCTGGTTTGGTGACCATCTGATATCGTCTCTGCTTTTTGCGGATGATGTTGTCCTTTTGGCTTCATCAAGTCAGGCCCTCCAGCTCTCATTGGAGTGATTCGCAGCTGAGTGCGAAGCAGCCGGGATGAAGATCAGTACCTCCAAGTCCGAGGCCATGGTTCTCAGTCAGACAAAGGTGGAATGCACCCTCCGGGTCAGGAATGAGGTCCTTCCCCAAGTGGAGAAGTTTAAGTATCTTGGGGTCTTGTTTACGAGTGAGGGAAGGATGGAGCGAGAGATCGACAGACGGATCGCTGCAGCCTCTGCTGTTAAGCGCTGCCTGTACCGGTCCGTCGTGGTGAAGAAGGAGCTGAGCCGCAAGGCAAAACTCTCAATTTACCAGTCGATCTACGTTCCAACCCTCACCTATGGTCAAGAGCTTTGAGTAATGACCGGAAGAACAAGATCACGGATACAAGTGGCTGAAATGAGCTTCCTTCGCCGGGTGGCGGGGTTCTCCCTTAGAGATAAGGTGAGAAGCTCCGCCATCCGGGGAGAGCTCGGAGTAGATCCGCTGCTCCTCCGCAGTGAGAGGGGCCAGTTGAGGTGGCTCGGGCATCTGGTCAGAATGCCCCCCGGACGCCTCCCTGGTGTGGTGTTTCGGGCACGTCCAACCGGGAAGAGACCCCGGGGTCGACCTAGAACACGCTGGAGGGACTATGCCTCTCGGCTTGTCTGGGACCGCCTCGGTGTCTTCCCGGGAGAGTTGGAGGAAGTGGCTCGGGAGAGGGACGTCTGGACCTCTTTGCTGAGGTTGCTGCCCCCGCGACCCGACCCTGGACTAAGCGGAAGAAGATGATGATGATGATTAGCTGAATATAAAGTCTTCCTGAGGACTTGCTGCCATCCCCAGGCTCATAGGCTTAGTATCTCTTGTTCATCTGTTTTACATCTCGTTTTGCTTCTGCATCTGTTTACAATAAAACAACCATGTGTCTGGAGAACCCTATCTTTGTGTGATCAGTTAACAGTGGAACATTGATTAGAAGAAAGTGAAAAAGTCAGACATCAATTTTTGTCTCACTATTAGCACCTTTAAAGGTGCAGTAAGTGATTTCGTTCAGGTTCTTCCTGGCTTTATCATCAATCAATGCTGACTGTCGGATGCTGTGCTAGATGTTTTTATTGTAACTCACAGTGTACGGGTGTTTAGTAACTATCAGATTAGCAGTTTAAACAAATAAAAAGCAAGGTGCATGGGGACATTTTAGAGCTAGAAATGTATGAACTGATTATAGGTGCATGTACATGTTCAAAATTTTCTCGCTCTTACACAAAGGCTCAATGTTCATAGTTATTGAATCCATGATTGGCGGTTCATGAAGCAAGGTCCCATTACCCACATTCTAGTTAGTTTTTAGTGCATAATAACAACATAATTTTGTGTTTTCTGTCATTTTTAGGTCACACTACTTAGCATGCATTGACGTTTGAAACCCTGAAATGTACATCTGGGCTCATTTACTGATTCTGAGACTCAATGTGGTTAATGTGCCACCAAATTATTTATGAGCCGTGCTGTACATCTAATTCAGACAAGTGTGAGATCCACTTCCTCACTTAACTACTAATCCTTTACACATCTCACCTGCATGGATCAGACTGATAAAGAAAGAGAAAAGCTTTCATTGAGTTTAACTGATATACATACTGCTGCGTTGTCAGGGATACACAATAAGTGTGTTATTTATTCTCACATTTAAAGTACTGTCATGTCATCCCTATTATCAAAGTAATCCCCAATACACACATAAACTCACACACACACACACACACACACACACACACACACACACACACACACACAAACATTGATTTCTTTTCCTCCATTTCCTCTGCCTGGTGCTTAATTAAAAATCATCCTGCCACCAGCATTCTAACGTAATTATCACTCATAGATTTCAGACGCCGATCAAGAGTTTTCTTTGCCTTGTTGACATGATTGAGCACATGGTTGGTGAATGGCTCACACATCATTGCCATCCGATCAATCATTTTCCTTCACCTGCCAATGCAATGAGCAGTGCTCTCATACCTCTGATTGGCTGCGTATTGATCCTATTGTGTTACATCATCCACCACTGTGTGGTTGGATTATACAGTGGAATTAGGAACATGATTACATCATTCATTGATTTCATATAAGATCACAAATCAATTCTTTGTGAAGTTATTGTTATTATTATTATTATTATTATTATTATTATTATTATTATTATTATTATTACTGTTGTTGTTGTTGTTATTTTAATTTTACAGAAATAATACTGACAAGTTTTATTTTTAATATATCATCATCAGTTCATTTTCTGTAACCGCTTAATCCTAATTAGGGTCAGGGAGAGTCTGGTACCCATCCCAGCTGACTCCAGGCGAGGGCAGAGTACACCCTGGACAGCTCGCCAGGCCATCGCAGGGCAGAAACACGATGACAGCTATGCAGCTATTCTTGTTGAAAGTCAGCAAGGGTTCTTTTACATAAACCTCACACCATAGACAGTGAGAGTCATGGAAGGGCTTTGATAACCCAGTTAGCTGCACTGGGGGGACAGTGACAACTGGAGAGTGGGACTTGAACCCCGACCTTAGGATCAGTGATCCAGCACCTTTCCCACTAGGGTACCACTGCCCTTCATTTTTAACATATGTCAGTTTAATTACATTCAAGGACTCATGTTTAGTTTTATCATTTGTATTTTGTTTACAATTCATGGTATTACTGAATTAGTTCAGGTATAAAACAACAATAACAACAAAAAATGATTATTGAACTAAAACTACTTTTACTTCTGTCAATCTCATTAAGGTTTCACTAATAAAATCTTAAAAATGAATTAACTAATTAATAAAATGAATAATGCTATGATCATAACATTTAATTAGTAGAATGAGGTTTTATTTATTTATTGACTTCTACATATAAAATATTTAAGTTTGTTCGTAGAATGGGGGCACCGTGGCGTAGTGGTGAGCACATCCACTCCACTGCAAGTACGCCCTGTGTTCGGGTCCTAGGCTCGGCAAGGGTGCATCTGTATGGAGTTTGCATGTTATCTCTGCGCTTGCTTTCCTCCAGGTATCCCAGGTTCCTCCCACGGTCAAAAGACATGCACATTAGGCTAATTGTTCAAAATTCCCCCAAGATGTGGGGTGAATGGTTATGTGTGTCTTGGTGCCGGAATGAACTGGTTCAGGGTGTACCCCATCCTTGTCCACAATCAGCTGAGATTGGCTCCATCGTCACGATGAGCCGCATAGGATTGGATGGTTTGGCAAATGAATAAATAAATTTATTATTATTATTATTATTATTATTATTACTACTGGGGCAGTGGTGGTCTAATGGTATATATAGGGTGCTGGATCGCTGATCCTAATGTTGGGGGGTTCGAGTCCCACTCTCCACAAGGTTGTCACTGTGCCTCCCAGTGCAGCTAACTGGGTTATCAAAGGCCAGCCATGTCTCTCACTGTCTGTGGTGTGAGGCATGTAAAAGAACCATTGCTGACTGTCATAAAGAGTAGGCTGCAAAGCCGTTGCCGTGTTTCCGCCCTGCGATGGCCTGGCGAGCTGTCCAGGGTGTACTCTGCCCTCGCCCGAAGTTGGCTGGAATGGGCACCAGCCTTCCCGCAAACCAAATTAGGATTAAGCGGTTACAGAAAATGAACTGATGAACTACTACTACTACTACCACTATTACTTCTACTACTAAGAAAGTAATTCATATTTGTTTAGTTAGTAATTAATTATTGTTTAATTACCAGCAGCTGTAGCAACAACAAAAATCATCATCATCATCATCATCATCATCAATCCATTTATTTCATAACACCTTAGCATTGTCATGTCCTCACCACTTCTGATGCGCTGCTTGTGGTTCTGGTCATCAGATTTCTGAGCCTGTGCTTGCCGTTCACAGTCTCTCTGCCTGCATTCACCCAGCTCACTTGTTTTGTGTCTTAGGTCTCTATTTAAACGAGCTTGATAGAAAACTTGTTGTGCACAAACTGTTATGTTGTTTTGCTTGCTCAGTGATCTCATTGCCATGAATACACCAGCTCAGCTTCTGGGCTCGTGAGCCCTCATAGGCTCCATGATGTTCATTTATAAGTCTGCTTGTCATGGTTTAGGTTTTTTCTTGTTGGTGAGCCTGAGCAGAATGTGATGAGAGTTTGTGTTCCCATCATCTCCTACACTCAGCAAAATGGGTTGACTTGAAAAGTCCTAAAAGTATATTGTATTTAATCATTGAGTCTGTCTGTCTGTCTTCCTTTCGGCTTTTTCCCTTTTACTCGGAAGTCGCCACAGCGAATCATCTGATTCGCACGTTTGATTTGGCAGAGGTTTTTTACGTCGGATGCCCTTCCTGTCACAACCCTTTATAGCAAGGTACAGAAACACTCAGCCGACTTTGCAGCCTACTCTTTACGAAAGTCAGCAATGGTTCTTTTACATGCCTCTCACCATAGACAGTGAGAGACATGGCCCGCCTTTGATAACCCAGTTAGCTGCACTGGGGGACAGTGACAACCTTGTGGAGAGTGGGACTCGAACCCCCAACTTTAGGATCAGCGATCCAGCACCCTATACCACTAGACCACCATGGCCCCTTGGAAGTGGTTTACAGTGTTGCCCTAATTTCTACCGAAATGTGTGTGATGTTTGTTTAAGCCGTGATTGAACTTTATTGGATTTCTTTTTTGCCTTGTTGTAAAATATTATGATCTCAATGTATTGCAGCTCATAACAGGATGTGATTTATTTTATTCTCCGTTGCTATGTCTGTCATTCTTCTCTGCTGTCATGTTTCTCTCTCTCTCTCTCTCTCTCTCTCTGTCTGTCTTTCTCTCTCTTTCTTTCAATAGTCTACTGCATCATGTCTCATTAGATTGAAATGGTAGAGTCAAAGAATCCTATCAATAACAGTATTTTCATCATCCTTTCATGTGCCTGTTTAAATCCCACAAGCATTTTGTTTGTCCAGATGGATCGATGGTAAGCAACATTGTGCAACAGCAACATACTCTTGGGTTCATCGTAACTTAGAGATGTGCGATAAGAGCACCAATATTAGTCACCCTTACAGTATAATTTGTGCATAATGTGATGTGTTTAATGATACAGCACTTCGTTTGGCAGCAATGGCCATAAAAACAGTACACTGGGGAATTTTATTCGCATCACGTCACTTCTGGGATAAAATACCAATGCAGAACAACCTTTTTTTTTTCTCACTGAAGTGACGTGATCTCATTGGTCTGGGTTATCCGGTGCAGGTAAAAAAGCAGTGAGTGACATTTTCTGTGATTAAACTCCACACATTATAAAGGCTCACAACTTTTACGGGCTCCTTTTGGCGAGGCACTGCTCCAGTCCATTGTCATGCTTTGACTATTTATGAAGGAAGACATGGGGTTTAAGATGTAAAAACTTCGGTTTCATGCCAGGTCGTTCTGTCTGGAGGTCACGCCAATAGCGGGTTGAGTTGAAGTGGGATTTAGAGTATGGTCTGTGCCAGTGTTGCTTTCTATGATTTCTGCACTTGTTATTTGGCAGCTGTTTGCTTTGCACTCTTCCATTTTCCTGGTGACACAGCTCAGCACCGCCCGATAATGAATTATCTTATACTGGTGCTTGTTGCATGCAGCTCAGTCAATAGGACAAAACAACAAATTCATGTCACTACCAGAGCTGGAACGGCCAATGAAGAAGGAAAGATGTTGCTGTGCATGTCTAGTAGTGGTTGTAGTGCTTCAGCAATTTCTTGGAAAAAGAGTGGCCTTGCCTGATGGAACCGCTGATCTTCTTCTTCTTTTTCTTTTCCTTTCGGCTGTTCCCTTCAGGGGTCGCCAGAGCAAATCATCTCCCTCTATCTCACCCTGTCCTCTGCATCTTCTTCTCTTACCCCAATGACCTTCATGTCCTCCTTCCCCACATCCATAAATCTTTTCTTTGGTCTTCCTCTTGGCCTTTTGCCTGGCAGTTCAAACCTCAGCATCCTACTACCAATATATTCACTATCCCTCCTCGGAACATGCCCAAACCATCTCAATCTAGCCTCTCTGACTTTGTCTTCAATGCCTCTAACATGTGCTGTCCCACTGATGTCCTCATTCCTGATCCTATCCATCCTCATTACAGTACTCCCAAAGAGAACCTCAAAATTTTCATCTCTGCTACCTCCAGCTCTGCCTCCTGTCTTTTCCCCAGGGCCACTGTTTCTAAACCACACAATATTGATGGCTTCATCACCATCTTGTACACTTTTCTTTTCATTCTTGCCGATACCTTCCTGCCACACATCACACCGGACACTTTTCTCCAACCATTCCAACCTGCCTGCACACGCTTCTTCACCTCTTTTCCACGGTCTTCATTGCTCTGGATTGTTGAGCCTAGGTAAAATCCTCCATCCTCTTTATCTCTGCTCCTTGTAACCTCACTGTTCCTCTTGGGTCCATCTCATTCACATACATGTATTCTGTCTTACTGAGACTAACCTTCAATCCCCTCCTTTCCAGGGCATACCTCCACCTCTCTAGATTTTCCTGCACTTGTTCTCTGCTCTCACTACAGATCACAATGTCATCTGCAAACATCATTGTCCATGGGGAATCTTGTCTAACCTCGTCTGTCAGCCTGTCCATCACCATAGCAAACAAGAAGAGGCTCCGAGCCAATCCTTAATGCAGTCCCACCTTCACCTTGAATTCTTCGGGCACACCTCACCACTGTCTTACATCTCTCCTACATGTCCTGCACCACTCTAACATACTTCTCTGCCACCCCAGACCTCCTCATGCAATACCACAGTTCCACAAAGGCACAATGCAGCTCCCTCTGACCTTCTCTGTACTTCTCTATTAACATCCTCAAAGCAACACCGCATCTGTGGTACTCTTTCTTGGCATGAAACCAAACTGTTGTTCACAAATGCTGACCTCTGCCCTTAGTCTAGCTTCCACTATTCTTTCCCATAACTTCATTGTATGGCTCATTAACTTTATCCCTCCGTAGTTGCCACAACTCTGCACTTCTCCCTTGTTGTTAAAAATGGGCACCAGCACACTACTCCTCCATTCCTCCAGCATCTGCTCACTCTCTAAGACCTTGTTGAATGTTCTTGTGAGAAAAACCTCACTGAAATACTTCCATACCTCCACTGGTATGTCATCAGGACCAACTGCCTTTCCACTCTTCATTCTCTTTAATGTCCTTCTCACTTCACCATTACTAATCTTTGTTACTTCCTAGTACTCAACTAGGAACCTGTTCTACTCTTTTTTCTTTCGTTTTCCTCATTCATCACCTCTTCAAAGTACTCTTTCCATTTAGGGACAAAGGTCCCTTTTCACATTTTCACACCCAAATTATTTTTTTGCAGTTATCACTGGTTTTTCCTAATCAAAAAGCCCTGAGGAAACACACAAACACATTTCTTTAAAAAATTTTAATAAATAAATAAATAAATAAATAATAATACTACTAATAATAATAATAATAATAATAATAATAATAATAATAATAATATAATAGTAACAAGTAATAATACTCTCACAAATTTGTGAACAACACAATCATGCTCGCTCAAAGTCATGTCACAGCTGACTGAGGCATCTGGGACCTAGCTGTGTTGCATCAGGTGATGCCAGAACAACTATAGACCAGCTGAGCAGAACTGAGTACTGCCGAGTAGTTTTTAGCATTTTTTAAAGAGGACCATATAGTACTGCTGGGCGTTAAAGGGTTAAATCATCTCCAAACCTCAAATCTTATCAGGTCTCCATCAAAATGTTTCTCACGCACACTCATTTACCAAATGAGTTAATCTTACTAAGGTCACGAGGATGATGGAGCCTATCTCAGTCAAGACTGGTTGAAGAAAGCATGCACTCACAACAGAACAGCTCACCAGACCATCACATGACCAATACACACAACTATCCACATTTACACTCACACATAGGAGCAATATAAAACAGCCAGTCAGCCTAATGTGCATGTGTTTGGACTGTGGGTTTCCACTGGGTACTACATTTTTCTCTCACAGTTTCTACTAACCAACACCTCTTTAATTAGTAACTTAGTCAATGATGGGACATAAATAAACCCTATAATAGGCTCTACAATACCACTGCACAGATTCTAGATTCTAATTATAAAGATGTGTACTGCAGGTAGACATTGCACACAATCACAGATTAATAACAAAAAGTGGAGACAAAGTGGTATTTATTTGGATAACTTTTGTGGAGGGAGTCTCCAGTGTTGTTGTCTTTCATAACAGTAAAGGTAAAGTCCTTTGGGGTTTTGATCCTAAGGTTGGGGGTTAAAGTCCCACTCTCAGTGGGCTGTCACTGTCCCCCCTGTGCAGCTAACTGGGTTATCAAAGGCTGGCCATGTCTCACACTGTCTGTGGTGAGAGGTTAATCTAAAAGAACCATTGCTGACTTTCATCAAGAGTAGCTGCATAGCCGTCAGCGTGTTTCTGCTCTGCAATGGCCTGGCAAGCTGTCCTGGGTGTACTTTACCCTCACTCAGAGTTGGCCGGGACGGGTGCCAGCCTCTCTGTGACCCTAGCTAGGATTAAGTGGTTACAGAAAATGAATGAATGGATGAATCTTACTACTACGGACTGCAAACAAGCATGTGAGACGACTCCATGCATACACCTGTGAAGTAGGAACCCCGCAACTTCAAGTTCAGACTTTCATTCGATTCAGTTTCTCAAAATCCTCTCTCCCCCGTGTCTGCCTGACTGTATTTTTCACTCTTTCCTTGATGATTCAGAAAATCCTCTAGTTCCAACTGGCCTCCCTCGCCTTTTTGTCTTCGCCATTGTTGTTGACAGTTTGAAAATAGCATTATGTGATTAATTTTAGGTGGGTTTAATCAAAGAATTTGAATTATTATTATTTTTTTTTTTTTTGCAGACTTGCAAATTAAATAAGGTGTTTGTTGTATATTTAAGTATATTTATTATGCGAATGACCTCAACTGTGAAATTAGCAACAAAGGATTTATCTTTATCCCACGTTCTAGTTTTGATTAAATAATCTTTGTAACTTTTAGGACAAAAAAAAAAAAAAAATACAACATGTGTACCTTTAAAAAGTGCAGCCAGACAATGGTTAATAAATTAAACATCAAACTTATTGGCAAATCACTATTGTATAAAATAAATAAACATACTCCTGATTTGACATTGATAGATTTGACACCAACCCCTGTGTAGATTATATCCCTCTCACCTCACAGTCGGTTGGGTGTAATTCTGTATTTAGAATAGTTGCCTTAATTTTTCACCATAAGTGTTTAATGTTACCCTCTACTTATCCCCAGGCATCTTGTAGATTTAAATCTCAGTTATTTCCACACAATTGAGTTGAGACAGACAGCACAGGCTGAGGAACATTAGGAGATTACTAATAGCAACATATGGTACCATGGTGTATATGTACACATCGCAGTCTGGGATGATCCGTCATCACAGAACTCGAGACTGTTGCTAATCTGTGATTGTCATTTAACTGAGAAAACCACACCTCCTGAGAGTACTGAAGATTTTTCCTCCCTGAACTCTGGCTGGGGTTCGAGAGAATTCCTGTGCACTTATGTGCCCTTGTCTCTACCCTGTTCTGCCGCTGCTGTGTGTTGAGTGTTTATCCCCAGTGTGGTTGGTCTCTGGTGTTCATTTGATTCTTCGCGAGCACTTTTCATCCTGCATGTCTCTTTAAATCAGTTGTTGTTGTTCTTGTCGTTTGTCCTTCGAGGTCGAGGATGACCATGACTTCATATCAGATCGATGGAGTGCGGTATGGGTGAAGTCATGACTTGTGCTTGACTTGGATTTAAGTGAGGGACAGTTGTGCATATCGTCAGCCTCACTCTCTTGTCCCGGGCTATCCGAGTCCAGGGGCAAGGCAGAGTTGAGAGGGCTGGAGATAGGTCAGGATGCAGTGGATGGGCCAGCAGTGTCCTGTGTGTCTCACTGTGCCCTGGTTGCGCTCCACGATGCTTCGCTGGGTCCGGCTTTGTGTCCGCTGAACCCATTTGGTGCTTTCTTCTGCACAATCAGTCGGACCCAGTCTTTGCATGTGTAGTTAGAGAGGCTCTACTCTTACCAACTGTCTTGTGGCATGCGCACACTTTCAGTCAACCATATGAAACATGAGCACCGAATAATCACTGAACATCTATTCGAAAACACTAGCATAACATTTGCATGGAAAAATGCATTTGCCCTCTTTTCCTTTACTGACAACGCTCAACAGTGACCAGCTAGCTTGCAGTCTTTCCTCAGTCATCAGTGACTTGCAGTTTATTTTAAATAAGTTGCAACTAGCTAGTGGGCGGATGATGAAATATGCTTCATGGTAATAGTTGATGCAAGGAATGTACGTTAATGATGACACTTAAAAAGCTTTTGCAGACCACGGAAATTACTTGGCAGCCATGCAATAAAAACCTAAATCATAAAGAACCATGTGTGATTGAGATAATAATGGAAGACAGAATATGAATTGCAATAATATAAAAATGCAAAACATAGTAATAATAGGTATAATGAAGAAAGCTGGACAGCACGGTTGTGAAGTGGGTAGCATATCTGTATCCTTGGCTATTGCATTTTATTTGTACTCCAGTTGCCTCCCACAGTCAAAACACATACATTAGGATAATTGGCTTTTCCAAATTGCCCCTTAGTGTGAATGTAAATGGTTGTGTGGGATGGGATACGATCACTGCCTTGTCATTATAGTGATTGCCAGCCAATCATGGGCATCTACAAGCTCATTCGTATGAGGGGACAGGCGTGTTAGACCGCAACTAAATATGCACGGTGCCGCAGTTTGAGGCGGGTGGCTAGCCTTGAATGCCACGGAGAGTGCACGCTTTCACTCCTCCCTGGTTGGTTGGTGGTGGTTGTGTGATAGGAAAGGCTGTGTGATGGGTGGGAATTGGATACGACAAAATTACTGGGAAAATAGGGGGGAAAAAAATAATGGTTTTATGTGTGTGTGTGTGTGTGTGTGTGTGTGTGTGTGTGTGTGTGTGTGTCGGCCTGTGATAACCTGGTGAAATAGTCAAGGTGTACAATGTTGGCCTCAGTGCTCTCTTGCTAACCAATATGATATATATTTTATATATATATATATATATATATATATATATATATATATATATACACAAAAACCTGCCCCTTTTTTAAATGAACATTAAATCCGTGGCCGAGCTTTATTCGGTGACTCATTTATCTCTCCAGGGAAGGCAATTGTGCTTAATTATTATTTGGCCGAGTAGAGTGTGTTTGTGGGTTTAAATACCAGCGGACACGTATTCACCAGCGTGGTGTGTACAATTAACCGAATCATCACTGCTAATTACTGTTATTTACTGAGTGTTTGTTCCTTGCTCAAAGGCATGATCTCTCTCTCTCTCTCTCTCTCTCTCTCTCTCGCTCTCTCTCACACACACACACACACACAAATTTCATGTGAGATTTTCTTTTATAAATACTCACAGACACATAAAAGGCATTCATGGACGGTTACTTCTTGATCCTATCAATAATCAGTCTGGTTAAATATTCCATATTTGATGAGATATTCATTTCATTGAGTGGAGGTCGTCTGGGCAGGCAGCATTTCTGAGCACCGTTTGTACTGTTGAGCCGTAGCCTTATTTGGATGTGAGCCTGAACATGGCTTTCGAATATTACTAATTAGATTATTGCGTGTATTCCATCTATCCAAAATAATTAGTTTAATTGTGACTAAAATTAATTCTGGAGATATTCAGTCATTTGGAAGGAGTCCCTCAGGTTGATGAATCCGAATCAATTAGGGAGTCGTGTCATTTGTTGATTACTGTACGGTATTTATGACAGGCTTTGCCAAATACAAATGAACCACAGACGATTTTATTCAGGGTGGCGTTATGTTCTTCCTCTGGGTGTGTTTGTGATTTAGAGAAAAGATATTAAAAAGTAACTGTGCATCTGCTGAACCGACATGCTCCACGAGGCACTGAATAGATCCGTTCGTGATCCGTTTTTTGTGTGTTCAAGTAACCGAAAACTAACCAAATCATATTAGTTATGCTTGAGATTCGCACCTGTGTTTGAGTCGATGAATTGCTTCCCTCAGTGCACAGTGATACACATCAGTGTTTGAAAAAGTGGATTTTCGATGAAACCTGAGGTTCAATTCTGTGACGTTCTGTGAATCAGTGTTTGAATGAATGAATGAATCTCTTCAGGCAAATCAACTATTCATTCTTGTCCAGTTCAGCCATTCAGGGCTTGATTTGTTGAATCATTTTGGTTAAGAATATTATTCAGTTCTCTCGGAATTAATCTGATTAGTGTCTGAATTGGAGATTCACTCTCTGCTCGAGTCTCTGAATAATTGAATTATTTCTTTAAGACCTACATTTGCTTTTGTTTCATACGGTGGATCAGCGGCTCATCACTTTGAAGTTGCTCCACTGACAAGCTGCTCCCTCTCCAAATACCTAGGAGGTGAACACTTGCTGACTCACTTATTCGCCAAACCACTTCATCCTACTACGGTCGACGGGAGACTATATCAGCCAACACTGGACCAAGGAGTGGTGCACCCTGAACAGCTTACCAGGCTATTACAGGGCCAAGACACACACACACACACACACACACACACACACACACACACACACACACAAAACCATTCACACCCAGGAGCAATTTGGAAAAGACTACTGAGCATGTCTTTGGACCATAGAAGGACTCCAAAGTACCCAGAGAAAATCCACTAGCCTCCTCAAGACCCGAGTAGAATTAAACGGTCTGGAACATGAATGTGAGTGACCATGCAAAGGACAGCATGTTTGGTCCACAGTGAGGTCATTTCTGTGTGGTGCTTGCATGTTCTTCCCTGTGCTTGTGTGGGGTTCCTCCCACAGTTCAAAGATGTGCACATTAGGATAATTAGCTGCTCCAATTTTCCTGTAAGTCCTCTGGGCTTTTTACACCCGAGCCATAGTGGCTCATCGGGCCAGTGCTTATCTCTGGTTTCCATAGCGTGAAGCGACTAGGAGTACAACTCCTCCTGGATGGGACACTAGTCTCTCACAGGTTACCTTCACAGTATACTGCAGGGTGAACAGAGGCACACTTGTGTGGAGACCTTGCCCAGGGGTCTTAGCACGAGGGGGTGTCTAACTGGAATTTGAACTCACAACCTCCCAATCATGAGCGCAGCACCCTAACCACTACGCCACCGGCCCCACAATTTGCCTGTAGGTGTACAGTAAACGATTGTATGTGCTGGGCCTGCAGTGGTCTGGAGAGCTGTTCAGGGTGTACCCTGTCTTCAGAATTGGCTCTGGTCAGATTAAAAGATTCAGCAAATTGATAAATGAATGAATGATGATCGTACAATACATTATAAGAAACTAGCACAAATCTTTTTTGTTGTTTTTGTTTGTTTTGTTTGTTTTTTAATGAACAACGCAGAACTATTTAAGTCACCCGATTTGTGGACTGCATCACTATCTCTGTGTGAGAAACTATTTTTAAAGGTAAACTAAGCTTTCATTTTCTTTCGCTGACTTTTTTGGATGATTTGTGTGTATGGAAGCTGACGCTGAGATTTCATTTCATTTCATCTCCCACTTTTATTCTTTCTCTCTTAGCTTTTCTGGCTGGTTCCCTCTCTGAATCAGCAGAGTATTTTAGGCCGGTGTAATCCTGGCCATCTGCTCCAGTCTCCCCTACTGCACTTCCCACGCGCACACCACCTTCCCAGCATGCATCACGAAGCCAAGCCGGCATCAGATCATGTTTGAGATGGTCAGTTTTGACCACTGGCTTGTCAGAGTATACATGTATATTGTTTATTTATTTGTATTATGTACATATATTATACATGAGTCACAAATATCAATATGTATTAAATTCAATTACCCATCTACTGAAGATATGGCTTAACTGCTGTAGGTAATCGCGAAGTTCGCTTTTAGATCAGATTCAAAAATCAAAAGTCAAAATTGGTTTACTTTTCTGGAAATTTTCCTTGACATCAACGTAGAAGATGATGTGTCTCTGCTGTCCACTTGTGATCTGACTGCCTCAGATGCATATTTTTTTTAAACCGAAAGCAAATGGGGGGCGGAATGGTGGAGTAGTGGTTCGCACTTTTGCGTCACAGTCCTGGTTTCAGATCGTGTACATAGACGTTTCAGTACGGAGTCTGCATGTTTCCCCCACGCTTGGATGGGTTTTGGGTCCTCTGGTTTCCTCCAACAGTTGAGACATGCCCATTAGCCTAATTGGCTGTTTCAAATTGCCCATACGTGTGAATGTGAGTGTGATTAGTTGTGTGTGTGTGTTTTAGCCCTGCAACGTATTGGCTGATCTAATCATTGGTGAGCTATTCAGGGTGCACTGTTCAATGTTGGCACCAGTCTCCCCACGACTATAGAAGAATTAAGTGGCTCAGCAAATGAGTGAGATGAGAAATTAAGCAGAGGAGTCATAATAATTATCATTACCAGGTGAGAGTCGATAGCAGAACTTGGGGCAATGAATTCAGAATGTGTATAGGCGATTCACGTTTTCAGTACAGCCTACAGGAATAGCATGTGTACTGTGTTATTGTATGGAATCATGATACAGACAAACTGCAAACACAATGAATGTCCAAGATAGACTGAGGGGAATTAGGAACAGTGGAGAGAAAGAGCAAGAAAAAATGAGATGGCAGTTTTTGATCAGAACACATCAACTCGCTACTGTATGCACATCAAAACTCACGATTGTTCTCGCTCTGTTGCTTCAAGCAGTGCACATATTACTAGCTCATGGGCCACTAACTCTTCATTAACCGTTTAAAAACTATTATGAGATAAATGGGATTGCCTCAAAGGTGAGTTATAGGCCCGATAAAAGATTAGTAGATGCATTTTCAGTATATTCAGCTTGCTTTAATTGTTTATATTTGCAGTTTAAATTTGGATTATTTAATTTCTTCTTCTTCTTCTTCTTCTTCTTATTATTCATTCATTCATTCATTCATTCGTTCATTCATCTTCTGAACTGCTTCATCCTAGTTAGGATCCTGGGGAGGCTCGCACCCATTTCAGCCAACTCTGTGTGAGGGAAGAATACACTCTGGACAGTTCGCCAAGCCATCACAGAGTGGAAACATGCTGAAAGCTATGCAGGTTCTCTTGACGAAAGTCATCAATGGCATTGTTGTTGTTGTTATTATTATTATTATTATTATTATTATTAGTAGTAGTAGTAGTAGTAGTAGTAGAGTATAGTATTATTTGTAGTATTAAATTAATCATAATAGTTTAGTTGTATTCACACTTTACATATATATTATAGATTCTTCTATAATCACCTGAAGAGAGGGGATGGTTTCACCACCCCTCGAAACAGATCTGTAGTGATAAATGGAGTTTCAATAGAAAGCCTTTGTCCTGTCCTTTTATTTTTATTGTTATTTGCTCTACCAAAAAGTATTGAGCACTCTCTTACGGAAGGATCTACTCAGAAAATCATATATATATATATATATATATATATATATATATATATATATATATATATATATATATACATTTATAACAATTCATGAATCATATTAATATGTTTATACCAGTATACAGGGTGGCAGTGGTGGCCTGGTGGTAAAGGTGCTCACTGATCCTAAGGTTGGGGGCTCAAGCCCCACTCTCAACAGGTTGTCACTGTCCCCCAGTGCACTAACTGAGTTATCAAAGGTCGGCCATGTCTCTCACTGTGTATGGTGAGAGGTTCATGTAAAAGAACCATTGCTGACTTGGGGAACAGTGACAACCCTGTGGGGACTCAACCCCCCAACCTTAGGATCAGCGATCCTGCGCCCTATCCACTAGACCATCTCTGCCCATAAGCGGTTACAGCAAATGAATGTTTACATATAGGCAGCACTGTGGCCTGGTGATTAGCACTTCTACCTCACTGCAAATAGACCCTGGGTTTGGATACTGGGCGCAGCACTCTCTTGCTTCTGTGGGTTTAATCTGAATGCTCCAGTTTGATTCCACAGTCCAAAGACATGCACACTAGACTATCCAGCTAGTCTTAATTGCTCTGGGTGTGAATGTGAATGGTTATGTGTGTTGACCTGAAGCAGTTCAGGGTGAACCCTCATCTTTACCCAAAGGCAGCCATCCTTTGACTCTGATTAAGATGACCAGAAATGTGAAAATATCATGTCCTCCTTCACCACATCCATAAATCTCCTCTTTGGTCTTCCTCTAGGCTTTCTGCCTGGTAGTTCCAACCTCAGCATCCTACTACCAATATACTCACTATCCCTCCTCTGTACATGTCCAAACCATCTCAATCTAGCCTCTCTGACTTTGTTTCCAAAACATCTTACATGTGCTGTCCCTCTGATGTGCTCATTCCTGATCCTATCCATCCTCGTTACTCCCAAAGAGAACCTCAACATTTTCATCTCTGCCACCTCCAGCTCTGCCTCCTGCCTTTTCCTCAGTGCCACTGTATCTAAATCATACAACATCATTGTTTTCAACACCATCATCACTTTTCCTTTCATAAGAACAGTAAAGAACAATAAGTAGACCAATATACACATCCAGGAAATAAATTATGAACGAGTAACTAACAAACTAAAAACTTTAGATTTCTTTTTATTAAAGATGCGGGGGGTGGGGGTGATACTGTTGATATCATTGCAACTTGCTGCTCTGACCCACCCACACGCACACACACACACACACACACACACACACACACACACACACAGTGCTAAGACATACTAACAAGCACATATGTGTGTGTGTGTGTACATCCACTCTCATCAAAAACTACAAAAACTAGCAAACATGCCAACATGAATGTTAATGTACTTCCGGTCACTAACTTTCTATTCCAGTCACACTTGTACACACACTTCACTTTGTGTGAAAGTGACTTATTTAGCACTTTTATGGTATAGAGGCAATACCATCTGTAAACAGCTTTCTCTCTCTCTTGAATGTTTAACTAATCTGATGCCCTTTATCAAGCAGCGGGGCCTTTACCAAAAAAGGCTTGGCACTTTAGCAAGAGTCGCATTTTACTAAATATGAGCACATTTTATCTGAAAGGTCAGTTGCCACTTACACACATGCATGAAGAAATGAAAAGTACACTGTAGTTCGTTCACATCTTCCAGTGTACCGTAACTTGTTTCATGGAAAAGAAAAAAAATGTGTCTGATTAAAAATAAATCAATCAATAAATAAAAATAAATGCCATGGTACAATAGAAATAAAATATTTTGTTGTGCTATTATTGAAAAGCAATCACCATAGAGTAAGGGTGAGGGTAAGAGTAATAAATTCACACAGTTGTTAGTGGACATGGTTTTCTTATAACTACACAGCACACAGTGGTTCAATTCATATATATTATCCAGAAAATCATGCAAACAAGAATCAAGATAATCCATGAAATAGATAAGATCGCCATGGTTATTATTAAGCTTGATAAAGGTATCTCGAAGATGAGCTGTGGGCTCAATTTAAATTTATATCCAACAAAAAACAATAAACTGAATGCAGACAAAAAGCATAATATTTATCAGATCATCAAATGTAAAGTTGTAGTTAAGAGGAATAATCAATCATACAGGTAAAATTGGATTATTGGGAGCCCCAAGGGTGCGCTTTAGGTTCAATCAAGATTGGGCGTACTGAAGACGGCAAATAATTTGAAATGTACAACTAAACACAAAAAAATGTATTTAATGCAACATTTGAATACAAATCAGGCATTTAAAATGGGATAAAAGGGAGTACCCCAAGGGTAAACTTTAGGCACCAAAAAGATAATGTTCTTTAATGTACCGCAAGATTTAGAATGGGAAATTATGGATTTTTTTTTCCTCCTAAAATTATTCTTTATTTATATTTTTCTGCCACACATTTTAGTCCAGAGAAGCATTTTGTCTTCTGTGGAATGCAAATAATGGCTGCAATAATTATATTGCGATTTGTTTTCTAATGACGTTTTCAGTCCAGAACGTCAGTGTTATGAATTATTCATATATCCTCTGATCTAGCGGGTAAATCTTAATAAATGCACATCCGCCGCTCTAGTTTCTGCTTCAGAAAAAATAAATCGAAAGGCAGGCTGATGTATCAGACCACAGTCTTTTGCACAAAAGCCAATGCACATGAATATTCTAATATGCCTATGCACAAGTATCTTAGTAATACTAATAAACTTAGAAACACATGCAGAGTACTTTTGTAAACATGACTTCAAGCATAATGAAATGTTTCTACTTAAAATAAGAACTGGAGCGGTAAACAGTAATGCATATTTGGCCTGACAACAGGTTACTTTTATTGTATCCACATTCACGGCATTGCAAGAAATATAGCTCTTTACTCCTCCATGAACAGTTCCGCAAATGATTAAAAACCAAACCAGTTTTGACTGACAGGAAGAAATTTTTGAAAATTTACACACACACACACACACACACACACACACACACACACACACACACTCAAATTTGAATTTAGACTGACCTATGTAGTACACTGACGTAATGACGCAATGACATAATGACGCTGCGTCCATTGTTTACAAACGACAGACTGGACGTGCCCCTCCTTCTTCCCAGTTCAGTTTTATATATAGCGTGTTACCCTTGTGTTAAGACGTCATCTCTGTGATCTTTGTGTTTACACTGTTTTGTAGACTAAGCAAATATGGTTGGTCAGAAGCGTAAGCCTACTAGCATGGGTGCATGTCTCATACACAGATTAATTAACTATCTGCTCGGATCGGCGCAATCTACCATGCATGCTCAGTTGAGCAAAGAGAGTTGTAAAATGAATGAAAATCCGAATCCAGAAAAGAAAGAACTCTCCGCTCTGCTGGTGATTCACATCAGTGCAGGCTGAGTTCTAAACGAGTTTAACGGTGCCCTTGCTCACTTGAAAGACCTGAAGTTCATATGACCCACAGCAAGTACACTTCTTTTGCAAGTACACTACTTACGGTTTTGAGTGCCTCACATATTGTAAGAATCGATTGGCTGTTTTAAGCATCATGTAAAGTGACTCGGTATAAATAAGTCACTTATTTGAAATCAATGTTGATATTATTTGATATATTTGATATTATTTTACAATGTTATGTTTATAATAATGGATTTAGGGGTGTTTTATGAGATACGGTAATGGTATTTATGGATGTATAGTACAGTATGAGCGTGATACATCACACATCATACGTCACGGTAACAACTTACGTTCACTGCCAACTTACGTTCGGCCGTCCGGAACCAAGTAAAAACGTAAGTCAGGGAGTGTCTGTATGTAATATATATATATATATATATATATATATATATATATATATATATATATATATATATATATATATATATATATATATATATGTATGTGTGTGTGTGTGTGTGTATAATTAGATATCCACATTCTTATCAAATAGATTCCAAATGTTGTTTCTTTTATAAATTATTATTTGGGAATTTTGTTTTTAGATGTAGAATTTGTTTCATTTTTTTTGTTGGTCCAGCAAGTCAGTTTAACTCGTTTTTTGTTCTCAGGGATATGAGCCAATATCCTTGTAGCATAGAAACCAATCAAAGCTTGTGATTGCTCATATCCAGTAGGTGTAGATATAATAAATCTTAATTTAAGCCAATCACAATTTAGTAATTGCTTTGTATAAGTAATCTTTTATAAGTTTAGATAATTAAGTTTATTCATATTCAACATTATTATTTATATGTAGTATTATTTAGTCTAAATTATTTATGAGTAAAAATGCATTATATGTGCGTAATATTTAAAATAAAAAGGTAGTCTGTTGGGTTTTTACACCTGAGCCTAGTGGCTCACCAGGCCAGTGCTTATCCCTGCTTTCTGTAGTGTGAAGCGACCAGGAGTTCAACTCCTCCCGGATGGGATACTAGTCCACAGCAAGTTACCGTCTCAGTATATTTTACTGGTACCCATTTATACTGCTGGGTGAACAAAGACACACTTGTGGTTGAGACCTTACCCAGGGGTCTTAGCACAGCTCACTGGTCTCAGTGGGATTCGAACTCATAGACTCCTGATCATGAGTGCAGTACCCTAACCACTATACCACTGGCCCCACGTTTTAAATATTTAAATATGACCCCAATATTTAAAAGGCATGTTGATAATTCCACCCCCCCCCCCCACAGACCCAAATGAATTGCGAATATTAAGCAACGGTGTTTTTAAATGAGAATATCATGACTAGGTGTCAGTTTTGTTTTTTTTTTTTTTTGTTTTTTTTTTTTGTTTTTTTGGGGGGGGGGGGTATTTACAGTACAAGGCTCTACTTTACACTGGTATTTTCATTTCTATTTTTTTTAGATTTTTGTGTTGCACATTGTACTATTACTCTTCGGTTGTGGTTTGATTATCAATTAGTTTGTAGCCAATTTGGTCCGCAGTCAGAGATTTGATGATGATGTTGTGGTTATTCCAGTCTGAAAGCCTTTGTAAATTCACTGAAAGAGAAAGTCAGTTAGGTCTTTGTAGAAATGGTCCTAAACTTTTATTTGTAAACAACTGAACGATGCAGTATGTTGTCCTGTATATGTACAGTAGTGCCAGAGCAAAGCAAAGAGACAGATTTACTCAGCACTTCAGTTTGATGTAACGTCAAGCCATTTCATTTGAGGTTGAAGCCGGGCGGCTATGTTTTATTTACTCCTCATGCATTATTGACAGCATGTTTCAGGACGGAGCTGATATCTGTGTCGAGAAGTTATAATGATTTCTTCCTCTCTCGCCCCGGCTGTCTCTTTTAAATGCAGATAGGAATATTGCTCGTGAGTATAGCTTACTGGATGAAGTGCAAGACTTGTCTTCAAAATCTGGAGGAATATTCAAATATCTGGAGAAGAAGCATTACTCAATTTAATCCTGCAAACTGTAATATATCCAGGACTTTTTTAAACCCTGCTCTTTAGCCTTGTGATCACAAAGGCACTCAGAAACAAGAATGAAACAGAAAAAAGAGGTGGCGATGAAGAAATCCTTTGTTCTTCATTGCCTCCTCTTCAGCTTTGTTCTGTTATCCCTTTGTCCCCTAGTGAGGAAACTGATGGACTGACAGCACTGACAGTGGAAAAATAATACAAGGTCCCAGATTGAATTTATATGCATTACAGTACAACAAACACTCGAAAAAGATGTGAGTGTGTGTGTGTGTGTGTGTGTGTGTGTGTGTGTGAGAGAGAGAGAGAGAGAGAGAGAGAGAGAGAGAGAGAGAGAGAGAGAGTTTGGTTCAGGAAATAAATTATTTTCCTGACACTGAGGCATTAGCAATTACCTCAGGCTAGGCTAACACAAATTAACCTGACTGAAAATGTATGACACGCTCTCTCCACCCTTTTCCTTCCTTCATCAAGATGCTTTTTGTTTTGTTTTGTGGGGTTTTTTTGTTTTGTTTTGTTTTTGTTTTTGTTTTTTTGTTGTTTTTTTTTTTTTTTTGTTTTTTGTTTTAATCTGGACAGACCTACAGCTGTGAAAAAACAACAAACATTTTGTTTCATAAAGCAGTCATTAGCCAGCTAGCATAATGAACTGTTAATGAGATGCAAGTAAATCTTTACTTTGCTTTGCTTTGCTAATGTAATCAAGCTTAGAGGAAAAAAACCCAATCACAATACATGTTCTCATTTACTTTGTTCTCGTTGTTGTTGTTGTTGTTATTGTTGCTGTTGTCATATCCAAACATCTCTCCTGCAAATGGATTTTTTTACAGCAATAACTTGATGCTAACCAAATCCAATAGCATAAAATTGCTACTTGAAACGTCATTTTGTGGTGGCCTGGTGATGAAGGGTGCTGGGTTGCTGATCCTAAGGTTGGAGGTTCGAGTCCCTCGCTCCACAAGGCTGTCACCGAACCCCCCCCCCCCCCCCCCCCCAGTGCAGCTAACTGGGTTATCAAAGGCCAACCATGTCTCCCACTATCTATAGTGTGAGGTTCATGTAAAAGAACCATTGCTCAATTTTGTAAAGAGTAGCTGCGTAGCCGTCAGTGTGTTTCTGTCCCTTGCTAAAGGGTTGTGTCAGGAAGAGCATCTAATGTAAAAACCTATGCCAAATCAAACCTGCGAATCAGATGATTCACTGTGGTGACCCCTGAAAAAAGGGAATGTATCTCAATTTCCATGCAAATGTTGACTCATATACATGTTGCATATCTATCAATGCTTAGTTGATTTGCCTGTAGAAGTCTCCAGACATGTTTATTAGCAAAGCTACTACAAATAAATTGCTGAGGTTGAAAGAGAAAGAGAATACTTTGTCACTCACGCATTTGCCAAACCATTTTATTCTATTAGTCACAGTGAGGCTGGAGACTCTCTCAGCTGGCACTGGTCGAAGGCAAAGTATTCTCTGAACAGTTCACCAGACCATCGCAGGTCTGGCACGCTATTTACATTTGGAACCAGGGACAATTAAAAACAGCTCATTAGCCCAATGAACATATCCTTGGTCTTTGGGAGGAGATCCAAGCGACAGCGAAAACATTAATTCCACCCATAAGCTGCAACATTAAAACAAGCATGCTTGATTTAATAAAGTTAAATTAAGTTTTATTTCCTTTCTGTCACTTATACCATTCTTACCATTTGGCCAACATACATGCATAGAATTCTTGATGTTGATTGACTAGACGATGGTCAAATTTCAAAGAAATAAAAATTAATTGAAGAAGAAGAAGAAAAAAAAAAACACAACAGACTGCTTTCATGTTTATAACTCAACAACTTTTAAATTAAGATTGAAATGTTTCCAGAACTGCGATGGCCTGGCATGCTGTCCAGCTTGTATCCTGCCTTAGCCCAGAGTCAGCTGAGGTGGGCGCCAGCCTTCCCGCAACCCTAATTAGGATTAAATAATTCAGAAGATGAATGAATAAATGAATGGATGGATGAATGAATGAATGAATTAATGAATGAATGAATGAATGCTTCCAGAATACCCAGTTTGCACTTGTTTGTAAGGCTAATTGGTTGAAGGTGAGAGATCGTGATTGGGTATAATGTGGCATACACCAAAGGCTCAGTGTGTGAAACTCTAAAAGCAAGAATGGTCTGTAGTTCAGTTCTGTGTGCATAGTTTATGCATTCAGGATACTCCATGAACAGATGCCATTACACGACCATATCACATCCTATCATCTTCAGTTTCTTTTACATTGCACTGCACCCTCTTTAGTGGCTAATCGTACCCACAGTAGTGTAATGGAATGGGGTTGTGATGACAATACAGAATTATACAACTTGCAATTTGAATATCGTGAATATTCTAAAATCCGAACATTTAAAAAAATATATATTATTGTTTTTTTTTTAAATGAAAATGAATATGTCGAACTCTTCCTGTTCAGTTTTTCATAAATGCTTGGCTATTCAGCATTAAGTTTTAAATGAGATGTTTATTTATACACTAAAATTTAAGTGCACTGTTTGTTCAAGTTTAATAATTATATTTATTAGAAATTTTATTCATTAGCATTTATTGAATTTTCATTAAAAATTAGTCACTGTGTTATTCTCTCTCTCTCTCTCTCTCTCTCTCTCTCTCTGTGTGTGTGTGTGTGTGTGTGTGTGTGTGTGTGTGTGTGTGTGTGTGTGTGTCGACATTCTATCCCTGTAATGAATTCAATATCAAATGCACCATAGTTCTCTTCATCACTAAACAATCATGTTCTGAACACCACAGCCGTGGCTTTGAAATTTCACTTTGCAGGCTTGATCTCTTGATGTGAATCCTTGTGGGAAAACATCAGAGACCAGAGCCAAAGAGTTCTGCAAGGACAACACGTGAGCCCTCCACACACTCATACTATAGTTTGTAGGTACATTTAGCTGGTTATTGAAAAGCTACAGAAATATTTCGCTAATCTATATGCACGACTTCAAGATAAGACTTGGTAATGTAATGTAATTCTATGGGAATGGAGAGGGTGCTCAGAAACTTGTTTTTATTTAATAAAGTGAGCCTGAAAGGGTTCTGTGTTAAGCCTGGCATTCTTAATGGGAATCATCATGGGTCAGGACACATGATGGTTAGAGTCAAAAGTCTTAACAGAAGGAGCCTCTGTTATCAGCTCATGTGCATTTATTGTGCTTTTCCTTAAAGAGTGTTGGGATATAGTGTGGTCATGAAGCCTTATAACAAAGGTCTAATTTAGTTTAACAGAAACTCTGTTGTAGAAGATGCAAAGTAGTTGGTGTTATAAATGTTTCTCAAATGGGAAATTATGTGAGAGTGAACCATTAAACCTAAAATAGTAAAATATAAAAGTTGTTTCAGCCCTTAAAGGAGCAAAATCACTCTCACAACACCAGGCCTGGAACACCTACCACTGGAGAAGGCTATCAGAAGTTATGGAATTGTGGTAAATCTGGTCATGTCCTAAGAGGGGCCTGATTTATTTACTGATCTGATGGATGTCTTGTATAGGTAATATGTGGTGTGTTGGTGTGTCCAGTGTTAAGCTCTAAATGTTCATGTTGAGATGTTCAGATTGCTTTCACCCAAAATGTGATCTGGAAAATTTACATTCATTCATTCATTTTCTGAACTGCTTAATCCTAATCAGGGTCATGGGGAGCCTGGCACCCATCTCAGCCGACTCTGGACAAGGGTAGAGTACATCCTGGACAGCTCGCCAGGCCATCGCAGGGCAGAAACATACTGACAGCTATGCAGCTCCTCTTGACAAAAGTAAGCGATGGTTCTTTTACATGAACCTTTCACCACAGACAGGGAGAGACATGGCCGGTCTTTGATAGCTCAGTTAGCTACACTGGGAGGAGACAGTGAAAACCCATAGACAGTAGGGCTTGAACCCCTAACCTTGAGTTTGGTCATATATCACCTTCACACTGTGCCACCACTGATGTTGAATTATTTACATTGTAGCTTAAATCAATAATACCAGTGGTCACCAACCTTGTCTCTGGACATCTACCTCTCTGAAGACTTTGGATTGAACTCTAATCATGCCCACCTGCCTGAATCATTCACTTGAGAAGATCTTGGTTAGCTAAAAGAGGTTTGATCGATACGAGTTAAAGATAAATATCCAGGAACACAAGTGGTGGTCTATTGGTATTGAAAAAAAAATGGAAGTCTTGGAGGAGATGGTTTTGGAGGTTTTGTTTGGAAAACAATATTTTATTCTCAAAATTGATCAACTTGACCAAAGACTTGTTCTTAAAAAAGCAAGTACAGCTGCAGATATAGTCATGTTGAGAATGGTAAGCAGTAGCTGTGGGTCAAGTGTCTTGAAACACGAATCAGTGGGTGATTATATCATGCATCATCTTCAGGAAAAGGTGGTTAATGTTTAATGAGATAAAACAATCAAACCGAAGAGTTTTGTAATGATCAATGGTCACTAATTCACTGATAAAGGTTCAGATAGGTTAAGACATAAATCTGGTCTGTTTGCTTTCCTTTGTCAATGATTTAACGTGCAGTAGGCATGAGAGCGTCCATTGATGTCAAAAGTTGGTGTCTAGTGAGATGGAGACTTTTCCACTCGATACTACCTATCCAACACAGTCATGGTGAAAGCTGGAACCGAACCCAGCTGACTACGGGCAAAAGGTGGGTAACACCCTAGACAGATTGGCAGCCTATTGCTGGAAGGTTAAGGATTTATTGTGGTGTTTTTACTCCTGCTTCCATGGGTTTTAAGAGTTAGATAGGAGGATATGCTGAGATCAAACAATTTGTGTCACGAACATTGTGTACGTCTGTCTATGCATCCATTGGTTTATAGGTGTGGTAATAGATTGCATGTCGGTATATAACTATTGTAATGGGAATGAGTGTTTGAATGATGGCAATGTATTCTACTGTAGCTTCCATTTCAAACAATGTGATAAAATAAAATATGGGGATCCCTCGCTACTTCACGCTTTAATCCATGCGGTTTCAGTACATCGCATTTTTTTTTAATAAATAAATTAATATTCATCAAATTAAAAAATAAGGAAATTGAGGAAGAATAGGTGGAAAGGTTAATGAAAATACCGCAAACACAAGACCAATTATGAAAAAAATACATAAATAAAATAAAAAACCTAAACCAACACTAAACAAAAAACAACCCAAAATCTCAATCAAAACTGGATACATTGTAACTGAGGTGCGCATGTGAGTGCAAGCACGCGTGTGTGCATGCGTGTGCACATGAGCGCATCTGTATGTGTGTATTTATACTTTATTTACATCTTATGCGTTATTTTTTAAAATTATTTTTAATTGTTATTATAAGCATTTATAGCATTGGATATGTATTGATTGATACTATATACACACCTACTTCGCGGATTTTGATGGTCACGTGGGGATCTCGGTCCCAATTAACCCCGGAAAGTGAGGGATCCATGTACATTTTTTTGTAAACAAAATTATATGTGCTATATTAAGTGAATATCTTGTTTTTTAACTGGCAAAATAAATTATTAGTAACATTCATTTGACTCGAAAATATTTTCACCTGATCACACTGAGACCGCACATGACATTTCTGGCACGTATAACATGCTTCTTCTACCTTGTGGTGATATTGGGTTTGCAAGTAAAGAAATCTTTTTTCGACAGTGTAACACATTCACGATTGTGTACAATCTTTGAGGAGGGGGCATTCGTAGCATGATGGTTATATGACTGCATGATATATTATGTCATCAATGGCATCATTAAAACAAATTAATACCAAAAGCTTGTATATTTTTCGAAGCTCTGTTTTTAAGCACCATTTAAATCTTTATATTATTGCCTTGAAATAAAATGATTACGCTCACCATTTCTTTCTGAAACTATTTGCTTACTCCTGAATGCAAGTGTCAATGACCCCTGCACTGGGCACCATTATATTAGTAAAGATCGCTTGGTTTGAGCGAGAGTGCTGAACAGAATTTCAGATTTGTGCAAGCTTGTGTCTTCGGTCGCACTGTCTTTTTATTGTAAGTGAAACAGACACAGAACTAAAACATGATATAAAACAGGTGAAAAAGAGCTACTAAGCTCATGAGCGTGAGCAGTTTTGATGGTAATAATAATATTTATCCTAAATTAACTGATAATGGAAGCTAAAACACATCAGGTATTCACTCAGGAATGCTCCAGGATGGTCTAACCTCAATTCAACCCTGTTTTTAATGAAGGTTAAGTTTCCTTTAACCCAAATCTGATCTGATAGGAATATTATTAGTAGTATTTTAATTATAGTTATGCAGATTCAGAGCTCTCATCTCTGAGGCGTGTAATAGAATAGGATAAATATGTGGCCTTATTCAACACAGTTCAAGCCGGATTAGTTCCACCTAACGAGAAGGAGAGATTTTAATTGTTTTCTCTGTACTGGCTTCAATGACCTTCCATGGTATATTTTCTTTTTCTTTTATTTTTGCTGAAGTTAAAGGAAGTTCTATACTAACAAGAACTTTATTGTGGTTGTAGAAAACAAGGTGCACATGCCATCAAAACAGCAAATAAGCAGAAGTCTGACATTTTATCCTGTGAATCTACTCATGCCTCAGGCAAAATACATAAACAAGGAGTCCAAGATGTTGTAAAATAAAGTCAATTTACGGGACCTCATAAATGGATTCAATTCCGTCCTTCGTGGTCAGCAGCAAGCTTTTTTTTCTTTCTTGCTGAGCAATAAACAAGTAAACATTTACATAATACATAGATTCATTCATTTTCTGAACCGCTTAATCCTAATTAGGGTCGCGGGGAGGGTGGCACCCATCTCAGCTGACTCTGGGTGAGGGCAGAGTACACCCCAGACAGCTCGCCAGGCCATCGCATGGCAGAACCACACTGATGACTATGCAGCTACTCTTCCCGAAACTAGGCAGTGGTTGTTTTACATGAACCTCTCACCATAGACAGTGAGACACATGGCTGGCTTTTGATAACCCAGTGAGCTGCACTGGATGATAGTGGTGGTGGTCTGTGTGTGTGTGTGTGTGTGTGTGTGTGTGTGTGGGCGGGTGGGGGGGTTGACAACCTGTTGAGTGGGGTTTGAACCCCCAACCTTAGGATCAGTGATTCAGCATTCAGAAATCCAGCATAGTATTTCTTAATTATTATTTAATATGTACGTATGAAAAAGATATTACAAAATGAAAACTAATATTAATTAGAAAATCAAAAAAGACTTTTTAACAAAATAAATGTTTGAAAACATGGATTTTCTTTAAATTATTTTCACATCATTTTATAAATCAGATTCGAAAGGAACTATTTGCTTTTTCTGATCACCCAAATTAGCCACCGAAATAAGAGCTAGCAATTTGTGGTTAGCATTATGGCTGAACACTTTCCTTCCAACCCTTGTTAGCCTTATTAGCATTATTAAGTAAACTTCCTCTTTAACCCTATCACATGATGAGCCAAGTTTGTTCCAGTCCACTATGGAGCTTTGGTCATTCATCATTCAGCTGTCAGAACATCAAGGTGACTCACTCACACCATACACACTCACGCTACTTCAGGACCAAAACATGGCCATCTATTTTAATACACACCAGATGTCCATGGTATGTTAATTTACAGAATCATATTTGTATAAGCCAAGAGTTTCATAATAGCCCCAGGATTTTGTTTTGATCTGGAAATAAATCACTGTGTTCATTGCGTGTACCCCTGATTAGCCATGGAGCTCATCATCCGTTTGGCCTGGAGCTTGCTCACAAAGCAAGCTGTAACGGGTTTCAGTAGCATCATTGACTTTTCAACCTGGGATCTTCAAATCAGGCAAAAACAATTTTGCACCTCGTGTGCACCTGCTAATTTCAAACTAGTGCGTCTGACGCCATGTCTCACACTCACACACTCACACACACACACACACACACACACACACACACACACACACACACACACACACACACACACACACACACACACACACACACTTTCCCTTCATGCATGCACATCACTGTGAGTGTAGTGGAGTGTTTGTTATCTATAGATCACACAAGACATCTTGTCAGGAAGTAAAGGACCAGTCTTAGACACACACACACACACACACACACACACACACACACACACAAACACACGGAACAACTTCCTAAGAAACTCTAAAGTCATGGGGCACCGATCTTGAACTACGTGCATCTCAAATACAACACAATGTACACTACAACAAATATTTATACCTATGTGTAGACTGCACACACATACTCTGTAAAATTAAGTACCATATTTTAACTTAGCTTGTCTATCCATCTCTTTCTCTCTTATTTGCCTACCTAGCCATCTGGTAGCAAAGCAAACTTCTCAAAAACAAACAAACAAAAATATTTTAAAGGTAATGGCTTTGATTTTAATGGAGGTATTTACTGAAGGCAACAGCTAGTTTTGTGATGCTAACTAGCATATTACTAGCTTTTACTATTAAATATTGATAGCTCGCTGAAAAAAAAAAAAAAAAAAAAAAAAGCCCTTGTTGTGAGTGTGAATGGGTGTGTATGTCAGCCCCTAGATGAACTAGTAAACAGTTTGCGTATCTTGCCTTTGCCCAGTGTAGTAGGATTAAGTGGCTTGGAGAATGAATGAATACTTGAATTTCCCTTTGATCCATTCATTTTCTGTAACTGCTTAATGCTAATTAAGTGCCCATCCCATCCAAGTTCAGGCGGGGGCAGAGTACACCCTGGGGATCTCGTCAGGTCATTGCAGGGTGGAAACATGCTGACAGCTATGCAGCTACTCTTGTTAAACGTCAGTAATGGTACTTTTACATGAACCTCACGCCATAGACAATGAGAGACATGGCTGTCTTTTGATAACCCAGTTAGCTGCACTGTGGGGACAGCAGTGGCAACCCGTTGAGAGTCGGGCTTGAACCTCCAAGCTTAGGATCAGTGATCTAGAACCTTTACCACCAGGCCACCACTGCCGTGAATTTCCCTCTGGGATCCTTCCTTCCGTCCGTTCGTCTGTCCTTCTGTCCGTCTGACCGACCGACCGACAGAAATGACTAGCTATACAACTTATTTAATTTCTCATTTAATATTTGTATAACAGTCGAGCTAAGTACTGTTTTCTGATGTTGCTAGTAGAACACTATACAAAAAAATAATATATATTTAATGCAGCTATAAGCTGTGATGGCCTGTCAAGTTGTCCAGAGTGTACCCCACTCTCGCCCAGAGTCAGCTGAGATGGGTGCAGGCCTCCCTGCAACCCCTAATTAAGATTAAGGGGTTCAGAAAATGGATGAATGAATGAATGAATGAATGAATGAATGAATGAATGAATATTAGCTAGCTAGTTATTTGTTTTAAGGCTAGTCAACATATTAATTATGAAGCTCACCCACTTTCACACTGATATTGTTAATTTATTAATGATATGCAGGGTTATTTATTCATATTCTGTTTAATTTATGTTTGATTGGAATCACTGTTTCTAGCTGCAGCTAATTAAGGTCTCTCTCTCTCTCTCTCTCTCTCTCTCTCTCTCACACACACACACACACACACACACACACACACACACACACACACATCTGATCAGCTGGATAATGGTGTGTGTTCGGTGCAGGGTTAACGTAGGAGAGCAGGAACTAGGTCGGGAATAGAAATGAAGGAGGAGAGAAAGAATGAATAAAAGTGGAGGAGATGAGCGAGTGTGTCGCTCTGTGGTGATATTAGCTGTACTAGTGCATTATGGGTAGGACAGCATCTCCTCAGCAGTCCCATCAGGGACATTCTCTCTCTCTCTCTCTCTCTCTCTCTCTCTCTCTCTCTCTCTCTCTCTCTCTCTCTCTCTCTCTCTCTCTCTCAGCCTGAAGCTCTAAGGCATTTTTTCTGCCTAGTTAAAGGTGTGATTTCATTTATGTGATATATTTATGCTGGAGATTTTGCCAGATGACAAAGTAAAAAGAGACTGAGAGATAACAGAAAACAATAAAAGAAGAATTGGCAACTATAAACATGTATTTGTTTTTAAAATATAAACACAGAGTACTGAATGACTGCATTGTGAACTGCTGTATGATTCTTAGCAATTACTTGAAAACTAACCAGTAGTCTGGCTTATTTTATTTATTTATTTATTTATTTAATAAAACATAGGAATCATTTGATGGCAAGCTGACAGACTAGTCATTATTAGTAGATAATAAATGAAATATTTAGCTAGTAGAGCAGCTGTTGATAAATAATAGATGGATAGCCAAACATAAACATTTTTTTTATTATTTTTACTTTGCTTGAGGTAAGCTGTGTTGCACTTAGTCAAAAATGCAGCGAATAAAAAAGACTAAGTCCTGCTAGCTATGCTCCCAAGAAAAAGAACCCCAATCAACTTCTGATGTTGCTTAAATAATTATCTCTCTACGTCTCCATCAAATCACGAGGAATGGACATTGATCCCTGAAGCTGGAAAAACGCTCATACAGGGATTGTCATGGCTGTGATCACAATGATCTACCGTATGGTTCACCAGGCCACATACGGACTCATTCACACCTACAGGCACTTTGGAACAACCAATTAACGTACTGTGCATGTTTTTGGGCTGTGGAAGGAAACCGGAGTACCCGGAGGAAACCTACGCAAGCACAGGGTGAACATGCAAACTCTACACAGAAACACCCAGGCCTGGACTCAAACTTAGGCCTTCTTGCTGTGAGGCGGAAGTGATAACCATTACGCCACCATGCCGCCCACTTAAATAATTATAGCTTTATGAATTACAAAATAAGTGAAATCTTGCAAGCCAGCCAGCACAAACACTAAACCAATGAATGTAAACTTCCAGTGGTGCCGAAAAGTTTACGAACATGTGACCTTTCTATGATTGTACACACATACAGGTACAAACACATCACATTTTTACCAAAGATAGATAAATAGAGCCTAGTTAAAGAGTAGCAGTGTTGCTCATCCCACAATATAATCAATGCATAACATGATACACTTTAGCGGCAGACGCTTATTTTAACATAAATTACTAAAAAAACGAACCAATAAAAAAACACTATAATTATTTAAACAGCTCAGAAGCTGATTGCAGTTATATTTCTTTTCAGCAGAGACAGCTTGGCTTACTCTATTTTTTTTATTTTTTATTTTTTATTTTTTAATAGCTGCATTTTTGGCGAGTTACTCAGCACAGGCCGATGATGTGCCATCGTCGACTAGTGTCTGCATTGTCAATCAGACAAAACAATAAATTTGCGTCACTTCCATATGTAGAACAGCCAATGAAGAACATTTTGATTATTGAGAAAAAATATTACCTATTTTGTGGTCTGTGCATGGTAAAATTGTGTGCATTTCTATGATTATTAATTTATTAGAAGGTGAAGTTGAAGTCACGTGTGAAAGAATTGATGCCCATTACATTGGAAAGTGTTACAAAGCCATGTCTAAAGATTTGGAACTCCAAGTCAAAGTCCGACAGATAGAGCACATTCAACGCAATTATCTTAATCAGGAGGCTAGCCAACAAAGATCACTCCAATAGCAATGCATGTAATAATAGTCTGTATGTTCACATAGGAACTCTGGGTAACTTGAAAGTAGATGAATATCTCTGCCCCATGTTAACGGTCAAGAGGCCATCAAAACATGGAATAATGATGTGCATGACAAGGCTGCAAAGAGAATGTTCTCCAAAAGAACACTGAAGAGCACGTAGAGAAGCTTGAGGGCTACTGGAAAACATTTTTGAATGAGAGGAGTTATAAATAGAGAAAGAAAATCACTTCATTCCTGCAAAATATTTTATTTTTCATGGTCGGGCCTGTTTTGCTGCACCTGAACCATAACAGCTTACAGCTTACTATCATTGATTCAACAATGAATTCTGAAAAGATATTGTCAAGGCATTAGTCTGTGAATTCAAACTAAGGAACAGTGTCTCACAGCAGGACAAAACCCCAAAGTACACAAATTATTTTCACAAAGAATGCTTAAAGATGAAAACGCTATTAAAAGTATTTACTAGTAACTGCCCTTAAGGCTGTACAATGGCTCTGTGCACTCACAAACATGTGCTATTGAATATCTTCCATTCAGTATCTGTACCACTCTTTCATCAGAGTTGTGAGGAAAGCTTGAGCCAATCTTAGTTAGCTTCAGATTAGAGGTGGAGCGTACCTTGAAAAGGCTGCTAGTGTCTGTACCATTGGGACAAAAAAAAAAAAACAAAAACAAAAAAGGAAAGACCTGGAAAAAGAAGCCACACAAAGATTGGTTGGTCATCAGTGTTGAACCAATCTAGGTTTAGGACTTTTTCTGATTTATGGAGCATTATAACAGTCCACAACCTTTCAAGTATCACTGGAAACAGTCTGCAAAATCACAATGCAGTCAGCTAGCAGACAAATATTTCTGGTATGTAATCCAGAGATCCAGTTTTTATTCTTTACAAAGTAGTGATGCAACATTTCTTCAGACCAAAACCACAAAAAATCAGCAGCAGGTTTAATGCCTTGTAGCGTAATCATGTCATGAGACTCTTTTTGCTGTGTGTGTGTGTGTGTGTGTGTGTGTGTGTGTGTGTGTGTGTGTGTGTGTGTGTGTGTTTGAATTTAAGAGGACGCGACAGAGAAAATCTGTCTTCGCCTCCATTTTACATCCGAGTGACAGCTGTCACAACCCAGTCGTGACAGGATTGCAGAGAGATCAAAAAGGTCATGTGACTGATCATATGATCTCTTCCACATTTCTACATCCATTTAATATCCTGATATTGTGTGTGTGTGTGTGTGTGTGTGTGTGTGTGTGTGTGTGTGTGTGTGTAAGGACCAGATTCACTCTACTGTGTACTGCATTAGGAGGTTTCGTGTTGAGTCACTTTCTCTTTACATATTTTACCTCACAACAATGCTATTTTAGCTTGGAACAGCTGCAGCATCTCAAACGCGGGGCTGAGATGCCAGGTCGGTGCATAACGCACAAAAATGGCAATTTAAAGAGGGCGAGGAGGGGGCAGATAACTCCTTACTCCTGAAGTGTGTGTGTGTGTGTGTGTGTGTGTGTGTGTGTGTGTGTGTGTGTCTGTGTGTGTCTGTGTGTGTGTGTGTCTCTATGCTATTCTAGGCCAAGTTTTCAGTTTCATCTTCATAACGTTTGAATACCAAGGAGGACATAACCATCTTCAGGGCCAACTAAATCAGATGCACATGTATGGTGTGTGTGTGTGTGTGTGTGTGTGTGTGTGTGTGTGTGCCTGCGTGCGTGCGTGTGTGCGTGTGTGTGTGTGTGTGTGTGTGTGTGGGGGGTGTATTGTGAATGCTGGTGGTTATTTACAGACACCCATATTTGAATTAGTATCTTCCACATTTATCGCCGTTCCTCATGTTAGCATGCATCAACGCCATCATATTGTCATATGCTGTGTTTGTTGCCGACCTGGCCAACAAGTTGTGTAATAATTAAGCTAAATAAAAAGCAATCTTGGCAAGACACTATTTTATTGAAAAAAAATATACAATAAGATTAGGTTACCAGAACATAATTAACGAAATAGAAGGCAATTAGCCTATTATTTAGGTATAGTTTTCAGCAATATAGCGAGCAGACTATTACCTTTAATTAGTCATTAGACTGTCCTCGTCATTTTGCTGACGATATCTTTTACATAACTATAACTAGATATTGAGTGTTTATTACCTGTTAAGGATTAAATTACTAGCTAGTTATCCAATAATACTCCCGCCTCCCACACCCATAAACTCCAAAATTTAGTCGTATGCAATCCCTACACTTCAGATTTTACCAACCCTATCACATGTCCACCATTGACCAGGGAGGGGTGAAAACATGCGTATGTGAAATGCAATGCTAGCCATCCGTCTCTTTTCAAACTGCAGCGCATGCATATTTGGGGGGCGTCTAACACACTCGGAGGGATTGTGCTATCCGCCCCCTCGTACGGATGAGCTTACAGACACCCATGATTGGCTAACGATTGCTGTGAGTGACAGGGCATATGCCATCCTTCCCTCTCAAGAAAACTCGGTCCAGTAAGTAACTCCCGGGTGCGGATGGCTGTGGCATTAACCGGGATTCGAACTTGCAGTCCCTGGGTTAATTGTCATGCACCATGTCAGTGCACCACTCAGGAGCTCCATCTGATAATATTCCTAATTAATATATATATATTAACCTATATAAGTTCTGTTAATGAGGCAGTAGGCAAAGATAAACAAACAAAAAAAAAACAAAACAAAACCAAAAACCAAAAAAAAACCAGCATTGGCTCCCGAGTTGCGCATCAACAAAGCATGTGATTATCAACCTGGAGGTGACAAGTTTAACCCAAGAAGGCGCAGTCATCCACAGCCAGGCGGTAATTGGACGAGCTCTTATGGGGTCAGTTGGTAAAAGGTGCAGGTGGCAGCATCACATGTCACAGAGAGGACACATCCTCCTTTATCACCTTCCTGTTTGGAGGTGATTATATGATAGGAAGACAGTACTTGACAAGTGGGGGTTGGATATTTCTAAAATTAGGTTGGAAAATGTGGGAAAATATACAAAAATGTTTTAAAAATTTGACGAGTTATTTCTAGCTGTTTAGCTAGTTTCAGCCACGACAACTGTACTCATAGTAATCATGAATAGATATAAAATGGTGGCCGATACTTCTTTAATTATATTCATTGTTGACTTATAGCTAGTTTACCAAGAGCAGTGGTGGCCTAGTGGTAAAGGTGCTGGATCACTGATCCTAGGGTTGGGGGTTCAAGCCACACTCACCTCAAGGTTGTCATTGCCACCCCCAGTGCAGGTAACTGGGTTATTAAAGGCCATGTCTCTCACTGTCCATGGTGTGAGGTTCATGTAAAAGAACCATTTCTGCCTTCTACAACAGTAACTGCATAGCCATCAGCGTGTTTCCACCCTGCAATGGCCTAACGAGCTGTCCAGGGTGTACTCTGCCCTCGCCCAGAGTTGGCTGGAATGGGTGCCAGCTTCACCGCAACCCTAATTAGGATTAAGCAGTTACAGAAAATGAACTGAGCTAGTTTACTATTTGATAAATAGAATTATAGTAGCTCAAAGGGAGGCTGAGGTTTGAACTTACATTTCATTATTTGCTAGCCTGACTGATTGGTTCATCATCATTTTCTGTACCCGCTTAATCCTAGTTTGGGTCGTGGGGAGGCTGGTGCCCATCCCAGCCAACTTCGGGTGAGGGCAGAGTACACCCTGGACAGCTCACCAGGCCATCACAGGACAGAAACACGCTGATGGCTTTGCAGCCTACTCTTGTCGAAAGTCAGCAATGGTTCTTTTACATGCCTCACACCATAGACAGTGGGAGACATGGCCGGCCTTTGATAACCCAGTTAGCTGCACGGGGGGGTGGGGGGGTGACAACCTTGTGGAGAGTGGGATTCGAACCCCCAACCTTTGGATCAGCGATCCAGCGCCCTATACCACTAGACTACCACTGCCTGACTCATTGGTATTTACTGAAAATAAAGCACTACTGCTAAGTGCTTAAAGTTGCTCGCTTCTGTATGTCATCTCCCTCTCTGTCTCTCTGTCTCTCTTTCTCTCTCTCTCTCTGTCTCTTTCTCTCTCTCTCTCTTTCTCTCTCTCTGTTTATGTGTGTATGTTTTCCCGACCCCAGTATAGCATCTCCTTTATGTAACGTTAACATACCAAGGAGGACACAGGCTATATTAGACATCTCCAGACACTGTGTGTGTGTTCGCAAGACAAGTAAAGAGTTATGTTGCTATTTTTGAAAATATTATAGGTTCAGGTTGTCAATTTTATTTTGTCTCAACTTTTGCATGCACCATTTCCCCATATATATATATATATATATATATATATATATATATATATATATATATATATATATATATATATATATATATATATAAGATGGATGGATATTCACATGATGATAGAGATGTTAGTGTTAGTACAGGCTTTCATTATTGTTTGTGCTAATAATGTCTTAATGTTCAGGCTTCAGGTTTCTTTCAGGAGAAGGGTCTTCACACCTGTTCACTCCTGCTGTAGTCCTAAAGTTCGTATGAGTAATCTACTCTCACTCCAACATGATGGGGAGCCTAATTTTAGTGAGCTAATTTTGTATTCCTTAAAACGGTTTTATTCAGAGGTGAAAGTAAATGGGAACACCATGGCGGTAAGAAGAATACAGACCTCTTCTACCAGAAGCCCTTGAAAAAGAGGCTCTCACACATGCATTAAATGCAAACCTTTTCTTTTTTCAAGTGAATTTTAATGAAATTAATGAAAGATTGACACATCTCATTAGTTTTACCACTGCTCGTCTGCATTGCAAGGAGCCAGTTGATGTGGCTTGGGCATCTGGTTAGAATGCTTCCCAAATGTCTCCCTGGTGTGGTGCTTCGGCCATGTCCGACCAGGAAGAGACCCTGAGGTTGACATAGAACATGCTGGAGGGATTATATCCCTCGACTGGTCTGGAAATGCCACGGGGTCCCCCCAGAAGAGCTGGAGGAAGTGGCTGGGTAAAGGGACGTCTGGACCTCATTGCTTGGGCTGCTGACTCGCGACCCAACTCCAGATTAAGTGAATGAAGATGAAGATGATCAAGATTGTTGCAAAGCAGCTTTACACAGTAAAAAAAAAAAAAAAAAAATCCCCAAGAAAAAAATGTGAGGCTTTACGTGTCGTGAAATACTCTTGTCTCTCTGAGATGCGAGCAGCACCACTCCCTTCCGCAAACAAAAACACATGTAAGAGAGAACACTCAGTGCATTCTTTTCATTATATGGCTGGTTTCCTAGGCGATGGAAGGACCCACAGACAGTGCTGGGGGGTCAGCTGGAGGTCGTTTGCATTCTTTTGATAGCAAAATACAGTCTAATGCACATGAAGGTCAAAAAATGGAAAAAAAAATGTTTAAGAGAAAGACAGATGAAGAGCAAGGTGAGGAACGGAGAGCGGAAAGTGCAGAGGAAGCACGTGGAGCATTGAGGCAATGCAGTAGACCAGTGTTGAGCCATGAATGTCTGAAAATGTTACTAGACCAGAACACAACAGTAGGCTGCATAATTATTTTGTGTAGTCAACATTTCCTGTGGGTCGAGGCTGTACGAAAGCTTCTGAAAATGCCTTAATTATGTAGAGATTGTTGTGTTACTATTGTTCTGATGTTGTCTCCCCCCAATGAAGCACTTTATGTGCACTTTAGATGAAAACAAATGTTTTGCCATTTATTACATTATATATTTGACAGCTTACATTGTGCACTCAAAGATGTGCACAGAATTAAAAATTCAAAGTCAGAAAAGTTTAGTATGATGCTTGTTTGCAAAGCGATAATTCTCCACGCCACCGAGTGAGCTGCATGATACGTTAGTACCCGTGCAAAGTTACCTCATTTTTGCCCAGGTACCACGTGAGCCAGAACTTGAGAGCAGAACTAGCATTGTTGAGATCATCAGTTGTTCGGAGTTGTCCAGATTAGCCTGATGGAATTGTTTATGATCAGAATAGTCACAATTATTAAGGTATGGCTTGCTGGCCATCTTATATTAGCCAATTAGCATGACAGAAGTATGTATTAACCTGATAGCCTTGTTCCTGTACAACCAGTCATCTAGATACATTTCTAGTGTAGTAATGTTGAATGTCTACCACAAATATATTTATACACGGGCCACAGTACCTACTCATACTCATACTCATTGTACATTTTCTTGGCTACAAATTTTATATTCTTTAATGCCAAGTCCTGCACAAGGGAAAAAAAAAAAAAAAGCAAAATTTTCTACGTTAACGTCAACTATATACATTCAGTTTTGACCATTACTAACAATCAAAACACTTCAACGTGCGAGATGTCTCAATTGTTTTTTTTTTTTTTTGTTTTCCTCTCTGAATAAGAGCCAAGCAATGTAAACAAACAACCAAAGAGTGACAGCTTACTGATTTGAATTTCATGGTTTGTTTTCACAAAACTTGTGATGCCATTTTCGTAAAGTATGGTCTAAACAGAAAAGATCAAGAGAAGATGACAGGGAAAAACGAAAAATTAAGATTCGTAACCTAGATCATTGGCAGAGGTGTAAGGCACTGCAGGAATAGAGAAATCATCAAATGCATTCAGATGTAGTCGGATTTTTGCTTGACTATTAAGGGCATTTAACAGATGCTCGTATCTGATGCTCATATCCAGAGAGACATAAAGAAGTGGGGTTTTTTGTTTTGTTTTGTTTTTTTCTTCCTTTTTTATGTACTATATTACTCCCACAAGGGAATTACTGTCTCTATATTTAACCCAGAGAAACAAATCATTGTAGTGAACTTTGCCATTTTTTCGGATATATTCATGAATGAAAGTCACTGGTGGATATGGAAACTCGCCCTGCAAGTTCTTGAGCACTTTTGTACCCCGTTACTGGTGTAAAATTAGGAAATGAGTAATTACAGTTCCAGACATGCCTTTATTATTGTGATCTGCATCACTCCTTCATATTATATTTTTTGTGGAAAACAGGTAGGAAATAAATGCAATGTTCCTTTGGCTACTCTGTGATTTCATGGTAGCACAGTGTTTAGCACATCCACTTCACAGTAAGAACGTCTTTGGTTCGACTCCTGCTCAGGCTAAGGTTTTTTTTTAATTTTTATTTATTTATTTATTTATTTATTTATTTTTATTTTTTATTTTTTTATTTTAATGTGGACATTTTCTCTCCATGCTTGCATGGGTTTCCTCCCTGTGCTTGCATTGCATTCAATTTCCTCCCACTGACCGAAGACATTGTGCTAAGTAGCTATTCCAAAGTCTCCCTAAGTGTGACTGTAATGCTTGTGTGTTGGCCCTACGATGATATGGCAAGCTGTTCAAAGTGTACAATGTATTTGCATAGTATTGGCTGAGATAGACTCCAACCTCCCCATAACCTTAGTAGGAGTAAGCGTTTCAGAAAATGAGAGAGAGAGAGAGAGAGAGAGAGAGAGAGAGAGAGGTAGATAATAAGTAAATTTACTTACTTACTTAATTTACTTTTTGCCACCCTTGATCTCTTGGTTGGCATGTCAATCAAATAAGCACTTCCTGAGAAAGTAGGTGTGTCTTATATGTGCTAAATGCTTTTCCCAGAATCTAAATACAGTGATATATTGTCTGAATAAAGCTAACATATTTTATTCATTCGTTTATTTTCTGAACTGCTTAATCCTAATTAGGGGTGGCACGGTGGAGTACTGGTTAGCAAGAAGGCCTGGGTTTGATCATTGTGATACTACCGGGCCACCATTTGCCACTAACTTATTTATCCGAAAAAAAATTATAAAAAGTCACTAAAAATGAATAAAACTTATAGGAGTAGCAACGGGTATGTTTTTATTTGAAAATAATCAGGTTAGGTGTGATAACAGTAAATTTACATGGCAAAGATTTTGTGGTAGGGCTTGGGCAGTGGTGGCTCAGGCTCCTGGTTCCTGCTCAGAAAGTAAGAGATTCAAACTCCAGTTGTTGGACATTAAATCCTTAACTGCTTCGTTGCTGTGGATAAGGGCATCTGCTTAATTCCATACATGACCTGTGGCTAAACTGTTTTGACTGATTAGCAAGCTGACTAATTCATTCATTCATTCATTCATTCATTTTCTGAACAGTTTAATCCTAATTAGTGGGGCCGGTGGCATAGTGGCTAGGGTGCTGTGCTCATGATCCAGAGGTTGTGTGTTCAAATCCCAGTTAGACCCCCACTGTGCTAAGACCCCTGGGCAAGGTCTTAACCCCAAGTATGCCTCTGTTCTCTCAGCAGTATAAATGGATACTAGTAAAAATATACTGGGACGGTAACCCGCGATGGACTAGCATCCCATCCAGGAGTTGAACTCCTGGTAGCTTCATGCTATGGAAACTGGACATAAGCACTGCCCTGATGAGCCACCAGGCTCAGGGTGTAAAAAGCCCAACAAACTTTATCTTACCTACCTACCTTAATCCTAATTAGGGTCGCAGGGAGGCTGGCATCCATCCCAGCTGACTCCAGCCGAGGGCAGAGTACGCTCTGGACAGCTTGCCAGGCCATCACAGGGCAGAAAGACACTATGCAGCTACTCATGTCGAAAATCAGGAATGCTTCTTTTACATGAACCTCCCACCATAGACAGTGGGAGACATGGCTGGCCTTTGATAACCCAGTTAGCTGCACTAGGGGTGGGGTGGGGTGGGGGGTAACTATATAGCTAATATTAATTTGCCTTTCTATGTGATTTCAGATAACATAGCAAATTATCCTCATGTAATTATCTCCTCATAGTTATTCTTTTCAGTATTATTTCAACGATTTTTAATGAATACTAACTTTTGTTTTGCTTAGTCATGTAAGTTGTTCAATGGATGTCAAGCATTTTATGAATGAAATATTGTACAGCTAAGTTTTTTGATGTCTTAGCAAAGCTAGCCTTTCATTTCTTAATTAGTTTCATCAATTATCACTGCAATTATATATATATATATATATATATATTTGATAATCTGAAGGGTTAACAAGTGGAAAATAATTCCTACACTCTGAAGTTGCCATGGTGAGTTGTGTTTATGAGCTGGATGATGCATCTTTCACCACAGATGATACATCAATTGATTCCATGTCACTTTTGAGACATGTACCTCATTCATCTTTGTCTGAAATCAGACGAGCGCCTCATCCAAACAAATATTTGGTGCAGCTTTCCTGTCAATCGTCTTCTTTTCATGTCAAGTTTCTGGAGGGTTTTTTTCCCCTCTCTTCAGTGAATGTTAGAGGACTGACTCATGGGCTGATGTTCACCTTCACACTGCATGTTTCCGTTGAGCTTGCCGTCTCATATGTGCACCAATTAAATGTGCCAAAGTGTGAATTTTCACAGTCGCAAGCATGAAATCTCACAGATAAAAATGACACCAAATCTAAATTCAGAGATTTTCTCATGCTTGTGATCTGCACATGTAATGGAAACAAAGGAAACAGAGACAGAAAACAATGTGAAATTATTATTGTGGCATTTTTATCAAACAATAGTAATACTAAGCTAATTATAAACCATTATAACTAGTATTACTTTAGAACCCTTTCCGTCGGAAAACAAATGAATTGTTAAAGGGTTCCATATGATGTACAAACCAAATGATCCTTTGAGATGCTAAAAGATACTTAATATTGATGTTGAGCTCATTTATATAATTTTATGTGGAGATAAAATGCCTAATATTTCCTTTTTAATTATCATTAACAAATAGATTTGACCAGCTAAAGTTGCTTGATGGACATTCACGATAAGATTTATGATATCAAGATATTTTGATTGATGGTACCGTGGCAAAGTGTTTTTATTTATATTTATATATATATATATATATATATATATATATATATATATATATATATATATATAAGTAAATATATAAGTATATATAAGTAAAATAATTTGATAAAATTCACGGCTGGCTCACCAAAAAAAAAAAAACAGTTTTGTGTTGGAATTTTAGTGTTTTTACTTAATCGATTAACCTTTCTCTTGTGTTGAAAAGTAAAGTCAAGTACATGGAGCCCTCACTTTCCGCATTTAATTAGGACCGAGATCCCCCTGTATTGCAGAATTCCACGAAGTAGGATCACCCCCCCCCCCGACTGACGTATACATGCATGTATATGTGTATATAATATCAATAAATACATATTCAACGCTATAAATGCTTAGTATGTAAGTAGTTTTGATGGAGGGTTTTTTTTTTGTTTTTTTTTTTGGCCTAGTTTTGTGGCATTTTCCTTAACTTTCCCCCTATTCTTCCCTACTTTCCTTATTTTTCAATTCAATGAATATTAAAAAAAAAAAAAAAAAAAAAAAAAAAGCAAAAAAACAAAATGCGATCCACTGAAGCCGCTTGAATTGAAAAACCTAAGTAGTGTGAGATCCCTGTACTTTGAAAACTACTTTAAATGATAAAGGTGTAGTGAGCTGATTGAAATTTCAAGATGAATAGTTTCGAGAGCAACTCTACGAATAATATGTTCTCCAGAAACACTGCCTGACTAAACAGTTTTGATGAATTAGAAATTCTGCATTTTCTTTACTAATGTGATACGTCTTTGCTAACATTTGTGTGAAAAGGTGATTGGAGTTCATCAAGGCATTAGGGAAGATGCTAACTTTGCATAAAAAGGTAAATTTAAGGGCAGTGGTGGCCTGGTAGTAAAGGTGTTGGATTACTGATCCTAAGGTTGGGGGTTCAAGCCCCACTCTCCACGGGTTGTCACTGTCCCACCAGTGTAGCTAACTGGGTTATCAAAGGACAACCATGTCTCTCACTGTCTATGATGTGAGGTTCATGTAATAGAACCATTGCTGGCTTTCGAGTAGAGGAGATGCATAGTGTGTTTCCACCCTGTGATGGCCTGGCGAGCTGTCCAGGGTGTACTCTGCCCTCACATGGAGTTTGCTGAGATGTGCGGCAGGGTCCCTGTGAACCTAATTAGGATTAAGCGTTTACAGAAAGTGAATGATGAGGTTAATTTGATTGAAGAAATGGTTGTGTTTAGTTCTTAATTACAAGTTAACATTGTTTTTGTATAAATATATCTGATTAAAACAGCCTCTATGGGGATGAGATCCTACATAATAAGCTCAAAATAAGCTTCATCCAATGATGGTCCTGCTGAGGAGAAACTGACGTGCTTTTAAATGGCTCTCTGGTGTGTTGAAAGAGTCGACTCTTATTGTTCAGAGTCAATTGAATCGACTCTGCTCAGAATGAGTTCGAATTCATATCACTAGAGTGCAGCAATATGAATTGTGTGTGTGTGTGTGTGTGTGTGTGTGTGTGTCTACTCTTTGGGTACTAACAAATGGACAAAAACTAAGAAACAGCCGGGGGAAGCAGAGACAAATTACTACATGTAGGTCACAACCTTTAACAAAAGCAGCAACAGAATATTAATAAGGCCAGAATGAAGCAACCCACACACACACACACACACACACACACACACACACACATGCAGAAGTGGAGAGCCTTGTGCAAATGATTCAGTCTCTCAGCAGGATCATCAGAGCCACCACTTGATGAAGTTTATTTTGAGCTCATTTTGATGAGTTTAATTTCAGTGCGGTTCTGAAGTGAGCCTGAAGTGATCTTGGCCTAACAGAATAGTTATTCGAACAGCTTGACATTACCCAACATGCTCCATGCTGTAATCCGCATCACCAGTATACATTAACGTTGGCGGCATAATTTGTATCTGTAGGAGGAACATTATCAATCTGATCTCCAAATTATTGCAGATCTGCTCCCCTCCCCATCCCCCCCCATCCCTCTATCCTTCAGAGTAGTTTCATCTACACATGCACAAAAGTTACTGGTTCAAAATGAGACTTGGGGAGAATCAGATTACGGCCATTGATATTCGAAAGTCCCTCCATCATGCCACGGGCAAGCCTGGTTTTATTAAATCCCAGAACCGCAACAGAACTTTCATTCTTGTTGAGCTCAGCAGAATTCTCAGGGACTGTAATGCGTCATTACATAACTTTCTCCCGTTGTTCAGACTTATATTACAATTTGATGTAGACAAGTTATATCCCTTTTTTTTTTTTTTTTTTTTTTTTTTTTTTGGTTAAGATTAATTACGAGACTGTTAAACTGCCAGAGCATGCAGCATGTTTGCATCTGCAGCACTTTTTATTTTTATTTTTTTTTTGAGAATTTGTACACCATTTTGGTCAGGAAATTATACATGATATGTACTTGGTGTTCTGGACTGTAGTTTGTTCAAAGGTCTGCCATCTGTTCCTTTGGCAGTCCAGTAATGTAATGTTTGCTAAAAAATGAACCTTATTCCAAAAAAAAAAAATATATTTCTAAAAATTAAAAATAAGTAAATAAATAAAGAAAGAAATACACCCTAATGATCAACTAATTTAAATCTAAGTTTTGTTGCTTTTCATGGAATTACTTTATACTGAAAAATCAACACTTGGTGAGGCTTCTGGTTTGTAGTGGAAGCTATTGTTACATCGTCATCATCATCCTCCGCTTGATCAGGGGTCAGGCTGAAGGAACAACTGTCCATGCAATGAGGTCCGAAGGTCCATCGCGCCAGTCACATCCTCGAGCTCTTCTGAAGGGTGGTGGTGGGGTTGGTGGTGGTTGTTGTCTCAAACCAGCCAAGGGGCATAGACAGCCCCAGTGTCTCTTCCCGGTTGGACACGCCCGAAACACCATACCAGTGTGACATTCAAGAGGCATTCTAATTAGATTCCTGAGCCACCTCGACTGGCTCCACCGAACATGGAGGAGCAGCAGAACTCTGAGCTCCTCCCAGGTGACCTATCTTCTTATCTGGTTTCTGAAAAGGTTGCATTTGGTAAAACAAAACTTATGAAACCCGTCACAAACATTTATGTTTTTTTTAAACACTATACAGGAGCTCAAATCCTTACAGATTAGCCAGAGAGAAAATGTTCTAATATCCAGTGACCTAGAATAGAGAGAGAGAGAGAGAGAGAGAGAGAGAGAGAGAGAGAGAGAGAGAGAAAGATCCCATAACATTAAAACCACCTGCCAATTACCGTCACTAAGTGACTTTCTACTTTCTGCCCAATGAATCAGACTCCATGCCAAAGTGACTGTAATGAGATAATCACTGTTACTTACTTCACCTTTCCATCATTTTAAAGATATAATTGATCGGTGTATATCAATTATTTTCTTGTCAATCATTGAATTTTGTGGCTTTACCAGATTTGCTTAATTATTGCATTGTTTGTATAATTAAAAATGGAACACTTGCTTTAAGATTGAGAACTGAAATAATGTATGTACAATAAGTGAAAGTATTGTTTACTGTTTGAGAAGTGAGGCTGACAGTACGAGAAAAGATTCGAGTTAAATGGTGTATATTTTGCTGTCCCAGTCGCCAGGGTGTCCTGCTGTGACTTTATATCCTTTGTGACAAGTGCAGTGTATGAGTGAACTTGGTGTCCAACGTCCATTTATTCCTCTTTTCTTTCATCCGGCTCACTGAACAATCAGTCTGTTATACTTATCCACTGAGAGCCTGAACAATAACCGCTAGGACGAACAAGCACGGTGCTCATTTAGGTCGTTATCAATTTTGATTTATTTATTTTTTTACTTTTCTTTTTTAAGACAAAAAATATTCAGTAAAGCCAATTTTTCTTATAAGGTGTAGAAGCTATAATATCGACATTAAAAAAACAAAAAAAAAACAAAAAGAAAAGTTTAACACTTATCTGCATTGTGTGTGTGTGTGTGTGTGTGTGTGTGTGTGTGTGTGTGTGTATGTGTGTGTGTGTGTGTGCGCGTGTGTGTGTGCATGTACGTGTGTGTAGATATGAAAGAGAAAGTGTGCGTGTGTTTGTGTGTGTGTGTGTGTGTGTGTGTGTGCAGCGTGTACGTGTGTGTGTGTGTGTAGATATGAGAGAGAAAGTGTGCGTGTGTTTGTGTGTGTGTGTGTGTGTGTGTGTGTGTGTGTGTGTGTGTGTGTGTGTTCATGTATCAGTTGCAGGCCGTGCATTTGGTAATTGGACCTTTAGTAGGATTTAACAGACTTAATCCACCTCTTAATACCACTATCATGTCGCAATTATAGAAATTATCAATAATATACAAAAACACATTATAACAAATCAATAAACATTAACATTGCAGAGTGAGTCATTTCTCGCATTTCTGCTAGTAACTGAGAAACATAAATTTCACCAGCAATTACAAGTCAAAGTTCCCGATAAATCTCCAGCTTAACCAAGAATAAAAGGGTCAAAAATTTACCTCCACTTCCTCGACCTCTGATTACGATGTCTGGCTTTTCTAGAAATCTTCACCTTGAGAATGGATTTTGAAGAATTTAGTCTGACACCAAGTCAACTTCTCCTCCTCCTCCGTAAATTACTGTGGGCATAAAAATTTTAACATAAATGTGCTGATCAACACAGACTCTTCAGCTGGTTTTGCTCCGTCCAACTAATCAGAGGACAAAACTTGCTAGCGTTATTGAAAGCCCGCTAGCTGACCCTGTGAGGCGAATCTGAAATCTGATTGGTTGAAGAAACAGCACCATTGCTAATATAGTTTAAGTGACATCCAACCATTCTGATTCTGAAAGCCCTGAGCAGATTAGGTTGACATGGCAGCACACAGAAGCTGTAATCTGATTGGACAAAAAAATCTAACATCTACATACACGTAGTGGAAGCAGTGCAGCCATAAGACACGATACGAAATGAAGAGAATAAACTGTCGGGAATGAATGAATACAGTTTAATGGAAGAAATACTAGTATTTAAGTTGCAAATGTATGTCAGTACTTCTGATAGTGTTCAGGCCAGTGGAGAAGGCTTTGCTAGCCCTGACGGCCCACCACTGCTTTATGTTTGCATTGATTTCCTCCAGGCTGTTCGGTTTCCTCCTTGAATGAGCATAAAAACAGACTCTTATTAAGTGTGATTAACTTATATTGCTGTGTAGTATATGTCAAAGTTCTGACTGACATGTGCGACTTATTGTATGCAGGTATTGTAAATAAATAAATAATAATAATGCATTAATACTTAAAAGAAAAACATTAAATTGAAAAACAAAATCTATCAGTAATTACAAAACACAAACACAACAAATGGAACTACACACTCAGTTCTACATTCATTCGTTCATTCCCTAATCCATTTAATCCAACTACGGTCACAGGAAGACTGCAGCCTATCTCAGCCAACTCTGAACGAAGCTGCTGTTCAGCCTTTATATTTGCCAGTCCATCACAGGAACAACAATCACAGCCACTAACATTCATTTACACATAGGAACAATTTGGAAAAGCCAGCTGGTCTGAGGTGCATGTCTTTGAACTGTGGGAGGAAACTGGAGTACCCAGAGGAAACCTGAGCACAACATGGAGGACATGTATACGGTACACAAAAACACACTTGCCCAGCTCTGGACTCGAGACCAGAACCTTCTTGCAGTGAGGTGGACAAGCGAACAACCATGCCAAGGTGGCACCTACTAAGTTATGCAATGTAAAATCCATCACATGCTTATAAGCCCCACCCTCAAACTACACAAAAATAATTTCTCACATATACATGCTGAGTGCTATCTTGATATTTTGCTCTGAGCAGCATCTCAATAATTTTAGGTTCTAGATATAAATAGAGTTTGGCTGATACTGCAGTGGTGCCTGGGTTTTTAACTCCACACACACACACACACACACGCACACACACACACACACACACACACACACTCACTTTTCCTTTCCATACGTCCTTGCACGGAAAGTGCCGCAGCAATTCGTTTTTTTTTTTTTTTTTTTTTAATCAGAAGCACTTTTACATGTCCTCAAAGGACGGAAAACGCTGGGTCTGTTCTCCCAGTGGACTGACCTTGCGCTTGAGAAATAGAATTTATCTGGGCAAAAACATTTGGAAGATAAATATAGTACATGGAGTGGTCACGTAACTCTGGTTTCAGTTTGAGAAATACATGGAACCTTCGCTTTTTAAATTAATTAATTTATTTATTTTTTATTTTAAAAATATACTTGAAAACCCTGAGTTGTTGTTTTCTGTGACAGCGGGAGCATATGAGTCGGACCCAAATATGCAGGAGACCATGTACAAAGAATAAACGACTTTATTTTAGCACAATGCAAACCAAAATCACTGAGAATATTTCTTAAACGGAAAACTGGTCGAGCACGAAGCAGGATACCAGGAGTCAGAGAGATCACGCGGAACGGAATCACATTGAAAGGACAATTTTCTGACGTAAGAGGGAGCGCGCTGCTACTCTTTATAGCTCGCTGATTGTTGAGTGAATTCAGGTGGGCTCTCTGGATTTCACCTACCGGTAACAGCCACGCCCCTTGCCAGTGCCTGCAGTGTATGGGGGAGAGAGAGAGAGAGAGAGAGAGAGAGAGAGAGAGAGAGAGAAAACGCAGCCAGCAAGCACAGACCATTATAGTTTTCAGCATTTTTGGAATGAGACTCCAGTGTCAGTGCTCTGAAACAGTTCTTGTTAATTTTCTGCAACCGCTTAATCCTAATTAGGGTTGCAGGGAGGCTGGCGCCCATCCCAGCTAACTCCAGGCGAGGGCAGAGTACACCCTGGACAACTCTTCAGGCCATTCCAGGGCAAAAAAACACGCTAACAGCTATGCAGCTACTTTTGTCGAAAGTCAGCGATGGTTCTTTTACATGGACCTCACACCATAGACAGTGAGAGACATGGCCAGCCTTTGATAACCCAGTTAGCTGCACTGGGGGGACAGTGACAACCTTGTGAAGAGTGGGACTCGAATCCCCAACCTTACGATCAGCGATCCAGCGCCCTATACCACTGCCTAGTTCGAGGGAAAGCTGGATGTTTTTTGCAGTTCTGATATTTCTGTTTCTCTTAAAAATCAGCATCCAGTTTGTTGTGTCTACACTACG
>CM045735.1:46884748-46892248 GCA_024760905.1 Plotosus lineatus | reverse complement strand
GGATTTACTTCTTAATCCTCATTTTTGCACTGTTCATTATTTTGCACAGTGGTCTACTAGTTAATAGATTAGTGTTGTTAATAATCCGGGACTTGGTCTCCGCCCATATTCTGAGATCCACTAAATACTGATCAAAGATAAGAGGTGCATATAAACATGTTCAGATTCTTAGCAATGGCAATGTTTATATACAAGGACAATATCACCTCTCACATTTATTGATCTTGCTCTGCACATTTTTTCAGATTACGGTGTTTACTGTTAAAAGATAAAAGTTAAATGTGTCCAATAAAATACAAGATACAACAAGTTAACTATTTAGTTAAAAAAAAAAAGAACAAAACAAAACAAAAAAACTATGGCTGGAATTGGCCATGAAGAAATAATTCTGCTAATTAGAAGCTTTCTTACTCCACCCCTTCTGGATATGCACTGTGATTGTTGGACATACCACTTTAAAGATGAAGGTGAGGCAATAACTGACTGTTCCAGAAAGTTGCAGTAATGCAAAATAAAGTACAGTAGGCCCTTGACTATTCACGATTTTTGCACTCGCGCTCCCCACGTTCACGGATTGCCGAGTAACTGTCACGTGCTTCAAATTCAGCCAATGGCTGTTCTCCCTCCTGCTGACTGATTGAGATGATGTATACGCCCATTTTTTCTCATTCACACACAAGTTGTCAATGTGCATTTTTAGTATGTATTTCAATCACCAGTTAAGCTCTATCTATGATGCCACTCAAACGTCGGCTAAGTGCCAGAAAAAAGATAATGACGTTGGATGTCTCTTTTGAAGAAACAAGACTTTCTCCTGAAAAAACGACTGTTTTCTCTGAAGTGCCTGAAGAGGAATAATTATATGAGCTGTTGTAAAGCACTGTAGTGTTAAAGTCTTTTTTCAATTATTATTCCAGTACAGTACCCAAGTTAATGTTTAGAATGTTTGTGTGTATGATTTTATGTACTGTGCTGTAGCATGTTTATCCCTTTTTTTTGTTTGTTTGTTTATCCAATTTATTACACTTCATGTTTTTTTATGTCCTTTTTGTTATGGTCTGTGTTTTGGGGGACTTTGATTTTGGCAGCTGTGCCTCTAACTCTGTTTTCTCTCTGCTCCGGTTGAGGGGCGTGGCTGAGCTGCTTGGGCTAATTGCAGTATCTCAACCTGAATTCACTCCTCTCATCTACTCCCAATAAACACAAACCGCACGCTCACCTCTGTGCCAGAATATTGTCTCACATCATGTCCCTACTTCCTTGTGTTCTCTCTGGCTCCTGGTTCCAGTGCTTAATGTTTGTGTTTCTCTTCGTCACCAGTACTGCAGATAAAGTGTGTGTGCTCTGCTTCCGTGCTTCCCCTTTGAATGAATAATAATTCCACTCTGCCATCTCACACTGCCTGCCTCCTGCATTCTGGGTCACACTTTCATGTTCTTTATTTATATATATATATATATATATATATATATATATATATATATATATAATGGGGGCAGTGATCAGTGATGGTCTAGTGGATAGGGTGCAGGATCGCTGATCCTAAGGTTGGGGGTTCGAGTCCCTACAGGGTTGTCACAGTCCCCCCAGTGCAGCTAACTGGGTTATCAAATGCGGGCCATGTCTCTCACTGTCTATGGTGAGAGGCATGTAAAAGAACCACTGCTGACTTCCGTAAAGAGTAGGCTGCAAAGCCATCAGTGTGTTTCTGTCCCTTGCTAACGGGTTGTGACAGGAAGGGCATCCGATGTAAAAACCCATACCAAATCAAATGTGTGAATCAGATGATCCGCTATGGCGACGCTCAAGAATGGGAAAAAGCCGAAAAGAAAAGAAGAAGAAGAACATGTATGTATAGTCACTCCCCGACTTATGTTCATTCATTTGATGTTTTTTCAATTTTACGGTTTTTTTTGTTTTTTTTTTTCAAATCTTCAAAAAGGCAAATTTTAAGTTTTGCGTGCTCTCTGTAGTACGAGACGTACATAGTACCCTGATGTAATGACGCAATGACGTAATGACGCAATGACGTAATGATGCTGCGTCTATTGTTTACAAATGTGCCCTTCCTTCTTCCCAGTTCAGTGCATGTTACCTTTGTGTTAAGACGTTGTCTCTGTGATCTTCGTGTTTACACTGTTTTGCAGACTTTTGTAACCCTAAGCAAATATGGTTGGTCAGAAGCATAAGCCTACTAGCATGGGTGCAAGTTTTCCGGCATTTGCCAGGATTTCCGGTTTTCCCAAGATTGAATTAACTATCTGCTCGGATCGGCGCAATCTACCATGCATACTCAGTTAAGCAAAGAGAGTTGTAAAATGAATGAAACCAGAATACAAAAAAGAAAGTGAACTCTCTGCTCAGCTGATGATTCACATCAGTGCAGGCTGAGTACTAAACAAGTATTCAACAGCGCCCTGGCTCACTTGAAAGACCGGAAGTCTGGATAAACTGCGCTTTGTCTCAAACACAAGCAAGTGAACTACTTTCGGTGGAACACCTCACATATTATAGGTGTTGATTGGCTGTTTTAAGTGCAATGTAAAGTGACTTGACTCAGCTTCATGTAAAGTGACCATCCGTTGACCATCGGAACCATTTACAAGCAGAAAGATCACATCATAGAGAATTTTGATGGTTATATTTGATACTGTATTTGATATTTGATAAGTGAATTTGATTAAAAATTATCTATTTAAATTTATTTTACTTGAATTTAATTTATTTGAAATTAATGTTGATATTATTTAATATATTTGATATTATTTGACAATGTTATTTTTATAATAATTGATTTAGGGGTGTATTATGAGATACAGGAATAATATTTATAGATGTATAGGAAAAAAATGAACGTCATACATCACTGGAACATACAGTAACAACTTACATTTTTTTTTTTTTTTTTTTCACTTGACGTTCGGCCATCCGGAACCAAACTAAAACATAAGTTGGGGAGCCTACCAGCTTTTTCCTTCAGTGGTCGCTACAGCAAACCATCCGCCTCCATCTCACCCTATCCTCTGTATCTTCTACTCGTACTCCAACTACCTTCATGTCCTCCTTCACAACATGTATAAATATTCTCTTTGGTCTTCCTCTCGGCCTTCTGCCAGGTAGTTCCGACCTCAGCATCCTACTACCAATATACTCACTATCACTCCTCTGTACATGTCCAAACCATCTCAATCTAGCCTCTCTGACTTTGTCTCCAAAACTTCTAACATGTGCTGTCCCTCTGATGTACTCATTCCTGATCCTGTCCATCCTCGTTACTCCCTGAGAGAACCTTAACATTTTCATCTCTGTTACCTCCAGCTCTGCCTCCTGTCTTTTCCCCAGGGCCACTGTTTCTAAACCATACATCACTGGCCTCATCACCGTCTTGTACACTTTTCCTTTCATTCTTGCCGATACCTTCCTATCACACATCACACCAGATACTTTTCTCCAACCATTCTCCAACCATCACCAAAGCAAACAAGAAGAGGCTCAGAGCTGACCCTTGATTGCAGTCCCACCTCCACCTTGACCTCTGCCTTTAGTCGAGCTTCCAATATTCTTCCCCATAACTTCATTGTATGGCTCATCAACTTTATCCCTCTGTAGTTGCCGCAACTCTGCACATCTCCCTTGTTCTTAAAAATGGCCACAAGCACACTTCTCCTTTCCTCTGGCATCCTCTCACTTTTGAAGATCATGTTGGATGTTCTTCTCAGAAAATCTACTGCTACCTCTCCTAGACACTTCCATACTTCCACCAGTATGTCATCAGGACCAACTGCCTTTCCACTCCTCATCCTCTTCAATGCCCTCCTCACTTCACCCTTAGTAATCTTTGCTACTTCCTGGTCCTCAACAGTCATCTCTTCTATTCTTTTTTCTCTCATTTTCCTCATTCATCAGCTCTTCAAAGTACTCTTTCCATCTTCCCAGCACACTTCTGTCATCAATCAATACATTTCCCACCCTGTCCTGAATCACTCTAACTTGCTGCAAGTCCTTCACAACTCTATTTCTCTGCTGTGCCAACCTGTATAAATCATTTTTTCCCTCCATACTGTCCAACCTAGCATCCAAGTCATCACACACCCTCTGTTTGGCCTTTAATACTGCTACCTTCGCCTTATGCTGTTTCTCCCTGTACTCCTGTTTACTCTCTTCGGTCCTCTCTATGTCCCATTTCTTCTTAGCTAACCTCTTCCTTTGTACACACTCCTGCACTTCCTGATTCCACCACCAAGTCTACTTATCTACTTTTCTTTCCAGAGGAAACACCAAGTACTCTCCTACCTTTCTCCCTGATCACATTAGATGTAGTTGTCCAGTCATCTGGAAGCACTTCCTGACCATTCAAAAAAACTGTTTCAATTCCTTCTTGAAGACAACATGATAATTTTCCTTTTCAGCTTCCACCACTTTTGCTCTGCCTTTGCCTTCTTCACCTTTATTACCATCAGCATCATCCTGCACACCACCATCCTATGCTGTTTGGCAACACTCTCACACACTACAACTTTGCAGTCATTGACTTCCTTCAAATTACATCGTCTACACAAGATGTAGTCTACATGTGTGCGCCGACCTCCGCTTTTATAAGTCACCCTCTGCTCCTGTCTCTTCTGGAAGAAAGTATTCACCACAGCCATTTCCATCCTTTTTGAAAAATCTATCAACATCCGTCCTTCTGTGTTTCTGTCCTGGATACCATACCTGCGCATCACTTCCTTGTCCCCTTTGTTGCCTGCATCAACATGTCCATTGAAGTCTGCACCAATGACCACTCTTTCACCTTTGGGGGTACTCTGCATCACTTCATTTAACTCACTCCAGAATTTCTCATTCTCTTCTAGCTCACATCCTGCCTGTGGGGCATAAGCAGTAACAACATTGAACATCTCTCTACCCTTCCACCTATTCTCTGAACACACAGTATATGCACATTCCTCCTCTGCATCATGTCAGCCAGCTCTCTCCTTTTTCCTGTCATAGTTCTGACATTTAACGTCCCTATTCTCAGTCCTAGACTCATGCTTTTCATCTTCTCTCTCTGCCTACGGACACGCCACCCGCCTCTCCTTCTTTGACCTTTCCTTCTTCGACCAACAGTAGTCCAATTTTCACCAACACCCTGTTGGTTAACGACACTGATGGCGGTCGTTGTTAACCCAGGCCTCGATCGATCCGGTATGAACTTCTTTGTTTTGGCTCGCATATTTTATTTGGCATTGGTTTTACGCTGGATGCCTTTCTTGACGCAACCCTCTGCATTTATCTGCACTTTGGACCGGCATGAGGGTGGACATTGGCTTGCCCGTTTATTTTTTAGCTTTATTTAATATATAATATAATAATATAATAATAATATATATTCTGTAATCACCTGAAGAGAGAGGATGATTTCACCACCCCTCGAAACAGATCTGTAGTGAAAAATGAAGTTTCAATAGAAAGTCTTTGACCTGTCCTTTTATTTTTACTTTATATATATATATATATATATATATATATATATATATATATATATATATATATATATATATATATATATATATATATATATATATATATATATATATATATATATATATATATATATATATATATATATATATATATATATAGTTCATGTTTTGGTCATAAGTCAGTGGTGGCCATGTAGTAAGGTGTTGAGTTACTGATCTCAAGGATCAGGGTTCAAGCCCCACTATCACTGGGTTGTCACTGCTGTCGCCCCAGTGCAGCTAATTGAAGCCCCGGTCACACAGCATTCCATGTCTAAATCACGTTATTTGTCTAATTCACGTTATCAATTATTGGCAGCACGGTGGTGTAGTGGTTAGCATGTCCGCCTCACAGCAAGAAGGCCCGGGTTCGATTCCCGGCCTGGGCTTTTCTGTGTGGAGTTTGCATGTTCTCCCCGTGCTTGTGCGGGTTTCCCCCGCAATCCAAAGACGTGCACTGTAGGTTAATTGGCCGTTCTAAATTGACCGTAGTTTCTCTCCTGCAGCGGCACTGGAACCCAGTCGTATCGGCATTTGCCTTTCCATTGGATCCTTCCGGTGGCGCCAAGACAGGGGGGGACTTGCTGCTTGGGTAACAGCCTGTCCCTCATTACTCCCTACCCAGGCTCTGTGCACTGGGGAGTATCACCAGTCGGGATACTGGCCAGAGCGCAGCCATAGTCCTTCGGGACTGACGGAGGCCTACGCTATTATTATTATTATTATTATTATTATTATTATTTTATTTTGTTGTTTATTTATTTTCTTCCCTTAGGACTACGGATGTCTGGGAAATTATGTTGAAATTGTCAGACCCGTATCTTGCACTGTCTGGTCAATAGTTATAGATATTTGAAAAAGGTGAACATTTTAAAGTTCATGTTTTGGTCATAAGTCAGTGGTGGCCATGTAGTAAGGTGTTGAGTTACTGATCTCAAGGATCAGGGTTCAAGCCCCACTATCACTGGGTTGTCACTGCTGTCGCCCCAGTGCAGCTAATTGAAGCCCCGGTCACACAGCATTCCATGTCTAAATCACGTACAAAAAGTTCTGAAAATCTGGTGGACGTGGTCATAAGTGATAAATTTTTGTCAATTTTGGTTTGGCCGTGCTTTGTCTGTGCTTTTCACGTGGTAAGGCCGTCGGCGGCTGTTCCACTGCTCAAACACTGCCGAAGCACGGCTAACCACGTCCAGCAACGTGTAAGGCAACTTAGGCAAAACACATGTTCAATTGTGGGAAAAAAAAACTGCAAGTTACCACGGCTAATCACGGTCTCATCACGTCTGTATCACTGCTGATCATGTCTTGAGAGCAGACCTAAAATGGGCACTCCACTGTCCTAGCACTGGCATAGCACTGCCTAATCGCAGGAGGCATCCTCATAAAGTTCTGAAAGGCTCTTGGATCTTCGTTACGCAGCTCATCTGGAATTCCGATCCTCTGTATCTTTTAATTACAATTTTAAAGTTTTTTTCTTTTTTCATTGTATTGGAATGTAGATAAATGTGAAATGATTCTGAGAATTTCAGACCCCTATCTGGTGTTGTTCAATAGTTATTGAAACTTGAAAATAGTAGATCATTTAAAGTACATAGTTTGGATGCAAATTCAAATTGCAATAACTTTGTAACTAATTCAAATTAGGCCTTGAGATTTTGGGGTTTGAAATATCTGAGGGTTTCAGGTAGGGCACTTTCGGAAAATTGGTTGATTTAATATGGAATGACCCAATAAAGCTAGCTAATACCTCAGATGCGAATAAACCCAATTAAGCTACTGTACATTTTTACATAGTGTGAGTAATTAAAGCTAAATTTGAACTCCAAAAGCAACCAAACTAAGTGGAAGTGGTGTAGTGGGGGGGCACATCTGCCTCACAACAAGAAGGTCCTGGTTTCAAGTCCTGGTCTTTGCTCATGCGTTTCTGTGTCCAGGTTGCATGTTGTCTCATGGGCTTCTGCGGGTTTCCTGTGGGTACCCAGATTTTCTCACA
>CM045735.1:46842248-46874748 GCA_024760905.1 Plotosus lineatus | reverse complement strand
GATTGAGATGGTTTGGACATGTACAGAGGAGGGATAGTGAGTATATTGGCAGTAGGATGCTGAGGTTGGAACTACCAGGCAGAAGGCCTCGAGGAAGACCGAAGAAGAGATTTATGGATGTGGTGAAGGAAGACATGAAGGTCGTTGGAGTCAGAAAAGAAGATGCGGAGGACAGGGTGAGGTGGAGGCGGATGATTTGCTGTGGCGACCCCTGAAGGGAGCAGCCGAAAGTAAAAGAAGAAGAAGAAGAAGAAGAGGGATCATGGGCTGCATCATCATCATCATCATCATTATCATCATCATCATCATCATCGCCGTCATCGTCATCATCATTATCATCATCATCACAATCATCATCATCATCATCATCATCATCATCATCATCATCATCATTATGATCATTAGATTTATAGAAATAATGTACTGCATCATCACATTTTCTCTAAATTACTAAATGACAGCAACCTGTATTTTCTTCAGCAACATCAGCATTTAGTAATGAATTATAACAGTGTTGCAAAATTAATTTCATTACATGATTGAAAAAAATAATTAAATACATTTAAAACAGGTGCAGAAGCTTGTGTGTGCAAAAACAAAATTTAAATAATAGTTGAGCACCATAGGCACAAGATGTAACTTGGATGATTGACCTTTTCAGTGTCCACGTACCCACCCCAGGAAATCCAATAAGCCTGGCATGTCGCTGGGTTAATTCTGACTGGCTGTTATATATCGTCATCTTCCAAAGATAACAGGCAGCAATAAGAAAAGCAGATTTATTTTTAATAATGAAAATGAAACCTGTAAACATGAGGCTCATACACCACAGCTCAGACACGCACAAAATAAACATAATGTAACTCAAGTATTCAGACAACCGTTTGTCAGATAAAACAGCACACAACATGAAGGAAATCACTGGATTGGTAAATGATAATTAAACTAACGCGACAGGGTTACAAATGAATGTGGAAATCACTGAGTGGGTGACAGTGGAAAGAGAATGCAGTGTTTTCCTTTCCTGCTTTCTCTTCAGAGCAAACAGAAGCTGTTTAGCCCTTAAATCAGCTCTGCTACTTTAACAACACCAGTTTCAGACAGCTACAGATAGAGATATCTATGGGGAGAGTCGCCTCTAGGTAGTGCCTATGCCTATAGGCCCATGTCAAATTTATATAAAATCTGTGTTCTTTTGTTAGTTTTTTTTTTTTTTATAATTAGGAGGATAATGTGCAGAAGGCACATATATTGTCAATATATATTGTGTTGTCGTTATCAGAGCTTTCAACTTAACCTCACAGTTGACAGGATTTCTGCTTATTAGAGTTTTGTGCATCATCTACTTTTGTTTTCAAAAGAAACAAAATGTGCATATTTCCTACACTTAACAGCCCCCCTGCCATCTCATCCACATATTATATTCCCACCCAGCTCTCCTGAGCAGAACCCATTGATTAGAAAAAAAAAAAAAAAAAAAAAAAAAAAAAAAAAAAAAAATATATATATATATATATATATATATATATATATATATATATATATATATATATATATATAAAATCATTAAGGCTATAATATACAGTATGACTGAGCATAACCATGCGAACCCTGTACTCAAGTCATGTCACGTGACGTCATCATTAATGACGTGAGTTTATCTGACACTGAATGAATGCAGATTACATGCTGAACAGCTTGCCAGACCATTGAAGGGCAATCACGCGCACACACACACACACACACACACACACACACACACACACACACACACACACACACACACACACACACACACACATCTAGGAAAATAAGAAATGATGGAGTGAATTGATTGAGAAAGGACAGTAAATAACATTGTGTTGGAATTCAAGGCATCAATATGTTTATTCATGATGTTTGACACATCGGTTTCGTCTTCATACTCCTTTCAGCGTTCATCTGGCTCATCTACTGGTTAAAGACTAAAATAGCCAAGAGACAGGGGAGGATGGTCGCCATGTTAATTATACTCTTTACTTGGTTCTAAGTTGGTGCCCCTTGACCTTTTGCTCCATGAAAGCGTCTAGAGTCTTCTCTGGTATGTTCTGTAGCATTTACTCAGTTGTTCTTCATATGTTTGCGCCATTATTGTTTGTACATCTGTATACTCTTGATTTTTCATCAATAATTTAAAGCGTCATGGATATGTGAGCAGTGTGTATTGAAGCTGCTTTCATACCATCCTACCGGTAGGAATAATTCACCCACAATTCACCAAGATGGCAGCTACTTGGACAGACATGAAGTAAATGTGATATATAGACATCAGCATGATCCGTGCCTGCCAGACTTGAAATGTAATCAGTTGGAAATGATATGTATGAAGTGATTAGCGTAATTCCAGCTCAGTTGTCAAACAGTTTGTGGTCTAGCCTCAGTTTGGATTGTAAAATAAAATACTTGGATGTTTTCTTAGGCAGTGGAAGCAAGTAAAGATAACACTCCTTCACATTGCAAATGTAATAAGACCACTTCCTGTTTACTGCTGCTGTTTACGAGCATCCAGAAGAAATGCGAAACATGTGGTTAAACAGAACATCAGGTGTTTTACTGCCGAGTTTACTGTTATAGAATTCAAAGGGAACTGGTCCTGCATTTGGCATTTAGGAAATAAAACCAAGGAAGTGACTTTATCATAAATATTGATGTCCTTATAAGTGTTTTTTTTTTTGTTTGTTTGTTTGTTTTTTTTGACAGTGAAGATGATGCTTCCTGTATTGGGAGGCACAGAAATTCTAGCATCATATCATGTCTTGGCTAAAAAATTGCCAAGCTGTGAGGGAGGCTCCATATCAGTGGGGGCGGGGTTGAAAGGGTTGCGGAAATGCCCTGGGCAAAAGCTCATATTATGCTCTCTCAATCTGATTCCTCAGCCAAAAGTGGCACAGTTAGATGCCAAATCCACCTGGAGAATGTGGTGAGACTGCCAAGAATAAGGATTTAAGAGAACACGCTCAGGCACATCAAAGAAAACGTCACATTTACAAAGATCTATAAATATCTTAATAGCATTAACAAAAGATGACAGATCGTTGGTGAATATGAAATAAGTACCAAGCTCAAAGGACGGGAAAAATCACACAAATTGCCGCAATAAAGCTGTGAGGTGATTGGCTGGTTTGTGAGTTTAAATGGGAGGGTTTAAATTTTATATACTATGTGACCTGCTCCAGCTTAATTATTAGATTGTTATTAGACATCGTAAGGTAGTGTTGTGAATAAGAGTCAAGGTAAGTTGAAAATGGCTCACCTGGATGAAAATGAGATATCGGCAAAAACATATCATTTCAAGCAGGGGTCCCCAAACTTTTTGTCACCATGGACCGGTCAACACTTGGCAAATTTACCATGGACCGGGGGGGGGGGGTCATAGATTGTTTGTATTGTAAATATAAGATTTATATAAAATATTGTTAATAATAATAATAATAATAAAACACTCAATGAATGTTATTTTTCAACAACTGAAATAAAGTTGGTTGGGAAGTAGAGCTTGAACTTTTCTTAAAAAACAAACTAAAAAACAAAAACCAAAAAAAAAAAAAAAAACTGTGATGGTGGACCAGCTGGGAAAATGAAGACTCAGGCTCAGTCTTACCCAAAATCCGGTTATTGTTTGAAACATGTCCAGCACGCTTCTGTTCATGTGCTGTCCCCTTGTAGGTTACACTTTAGCGCTCAAATAACCGACATATAACCGAGAGAATCCGGTCAAATCTTCTTTTTTCTTTTCCTTTCGGCTTTTCCCTTCAGTGAATCATCTGCCTCCATCTCACCCTATCCTCTGCATCCTCTTCTCTTACACCAACTGCCTTCGTGTCCTCCTTCACCACGTCCATGAATCGTCACTTTGGTCGTCCTCTAGGCCTTCTGCCTGGAAGTTCCAACCTCAGCATCCTACTACCAATATACTCACTATCCCTCCTCTGTACATGTCCAAACCATCTCAAGCTAGCCTCTCTAACTTTGTCTCCAAAACGTCTTACATGTGCTGTCCCTTTGATGTGCTCATTCCTGATCCTATCCATTTTCGCTACTCCCAAAGAGAACCTCAACATTTTCATCTCTGCTACCCCCAGCTCTGCCTCCTGTCTTTTTCCCAGGGCCACTGTCTCTAAACCATACAACATCGCTGGCCTCAACACCGTCTTGTACACTTTTCCTTTCATTCTTGCTGATACCTTCCTATCGCACATCACACCGGACACTTTTCTCCAACCATTCCAACCAGCCTGCACACGCTTCTTCACCTCTTTTCCACATTCTCCATTGCTCTGGATTGTTGAGCCTAAGTACTTAAAATCCTCCACCTTCTTTATTTCTACTCCATGTACCGTTCCTGTTGGGTCCTTGGCATTCATACACATGTATTCTGTCTTACTGAGGCCAACCTTCATTCCCCTCTTTTCCAGAGCATACCTCCACCGCTCTAGAGTTCCCTGCACTTGTTCTCTGCTCTCATTGCAGATCAGAATGTCATCTGCAAACATCATAGTCCATGGAGATTCTTGTCTAACCTTCTTGTCTTGTCTAACCATCACCATAGCAAACAAGAAGGGACTCAGAGCTGACCCTTGATGCAGTCCTACCTCCACCTTGAACTCTTCTGTCAAACCGACAGCACACCCCACCACTGTCTTACATCTCTTATACATGTCCTGCACCACTCTAACATATTTCTCTGCCGCTCCAGATTTTCTCATGCAATACCATAGTTCCTCTCTCGGCACCCTGTCACCCCTATGCTTTCTCCAGATCCACAAAGGCACAATGCAGCTCCTTCTGACCTTCTCTGTACTTCTCCATTAACATCCTCAAGGCAAACACTGCATCTTTGGTGCTCTTTCTTGGCATGAAACCAAACTGTTGTTCTCAAATGCTGACCTCTGCCCTTAGTCTAGCTTCCACTATTCTTTCCCATAACTTCATCATATGGCTCATCAACTTTATCCCTCTGTAGTTGCCACAACTCTGCACGTCTCCCTTGGTCTTAAAAATGGGCACCATCACACTTCTCCTCCATTCCTCTGGCATCCTCTCACTCTGTAAGACCTTGTTGAATGTTCATGTCAGGAAATCTACTGCTACCTCTCCTAGACACTTCCATACCTCCACCGGTATGTCATCACGACCAACTGCCTTTCCATTCTTCATCCTCTTCAATGCCCTCCTCACTTGACCCTTAATAATCTTTGCTACTTCCTGGTCCGCGACGGTCACCTCTTCTACTCTTTTTTTCTCTCTCATTTTCCTCATTCATCAGCTCTTAAAAGTAGTCTTTCCATCTTCCCAGCACACTTCTGTCATCAGTCAATACATTTCCCTCTATGTCCTTAATCACTCTAACTTGCTGCAAGTCCTTCACATCTCTATTTCTCTGCTGTGCCAACCTGTATAAATCATTTTCTCCCTCTTTACTTTCCAACCAAGCATACAAGTTATCATACCCCCTCTGTTTGGCTTTTGACACCAATACCTTCGCCTTACACTGTGTCTCCATGTTCTCCTGTTTACTCTCAGTCCTCTCTATTTCCCACTTCTTAGCTAACCCCTTCCTTTGTACACACTCCTGCACTTCCTCATTCCACCACCAATTCTCCTTACCGCCTCTCCTTCCAGATGACACACCAAGTATTCTTCTACCTGTCTCCCTGCTCACATTAGGGGTAGTTGTCCAGTCATCTGGAGCACTTCCTGACCACCCAAAGCTATTTTCAACTCCTCCTTGAAGACAACACGACACTTCCTTTTTCAGCTTCCACCACTTTGTCTTCTGCTCTGCCTTTGCCTTATTCACATTTCTCATTATCTTCCTGCACACCAACATCCTATGCTGTTTGGAAACACTCTCACCCGCTACTACTTTGCAGTCACTGACTTCTTTTAAATTACACCGCCTACATAAGATGTAGTCGACCTGTGTGCGCCTATCTCTGCTTTTATAAGTCACCATATGCTTCTCTTTCTTCTGGTAGAAAGTACTAGTCCTTCTCAAAAAATTAGCATATTGTTATAAAGTTCATTATTTTCTGTAATGTACTGATAAGCATTAGACTTTTATATATTTTAGATTCATTAGACACAACTGAAGTACTTCAAGCCTTTTATTGTTTTAATATTGATAATTTTAGCAGAAAAAGTAAAGAAAAACCAAAAATCCCTACCTCAAAAAATTACCATATTTCATCCGACCAATAAAAAAAAAAAAGGTTTTTAATACAAAAAAAGTTAAACCTTCAAATAATTATGTTCAGTTATGCACTCAATACTTGGTCGGGAATCCTTTTGCAGAAATGACTGCTTCAATACGGCGTGGCATGGAGGCAATCAGCCTGTGGCACTACTGAGGTGTTCTGGAGGCTCAGGATGCTTTGATAGCGGCCTTAAGCTCACCACAGTGTTGGGTCTGGTGTCTCTCAACTTTCTGTTCACAATATCCCACAGATTCTCTATCGGGTTCAGGTCAGGAGAGTTGGCAGGCCAATTGAGCACAGTAATACCATGCTCAGTAAACCATTTACCAGTGGTTTTGGCACTGTGAGCAGGTGCAGGCCGTGCTGAAAAATGAAATCTTCATCTTTATAAAGCTTTTCAGCAGATGGAAGCATGAAGTGCTCCAAAATCTCCTGATAGCTAGCTGCATTAACCCTGCCCTTGATAAAACACAGTGAACCAACACCAGCAGCTGACATGGCACCCCAGACCATCATTGACTGTGGGTACTTGACACTGGACTTCAGGCATTTTGGCATTTTCTTCTCGCCAGTCTTCCTCCAGACTCTGGCACCTTGATTTCCAAATGACATGCAAAATTTGCTTTCATCCGAAAAAAGTACTTTGGACCACTGAGCAACAGTCCAGTGCTGCTTCTCTGTAGCCCAGGTCAGGCGCTTCTGCCGCTGTTTCTGGTTCAAAAGTGGCTTGACCTGGGGAATGTGGCACCTGTATCCCATTTCCTGCACACGCCTGTGCACGGCGGCTCTGGATGTTTCAACTCCAGACTCAGTCCACTGCTTCCACGGGTTCCCCAAGGTCTGGAAGCAGCCCTTCTTTCACTTTTTCCTTCCCAAAGATGTCCCACTGCGGTGCCTTGATACAGCACTCTGGGAACAGCCTATTCGCTCAGAGATTTCTTTCTGTGTCTTACCCTCTTGCTTGAGGGTGTCAATGATGGCCTTCTGGACAGCAGTCAGGTCGGCAGTCTTACCCATGATTGCAGTTTTGAGTAATGAACCAGGCTGGGAATTTTTAAAAGCCTCAGGTGTTTACAGTTAATTGGTTGATTCAGATGATTAGGTTAATAGCTCGGTTAGAGTACCTTTTCATGATATGCTAATTTTTTGAGATAGTAATTTTGGGTTTTCATGAGCTGTATGCCAAAATCATCAGTATTAAAACAATAAAAGACCTGAAATATTTCAGTTGGTGTGCAATGAATCTAAAATATATGAAAGTTTAATTTTTCTCAGTACATTACTGAAAATAATGAACTTTATCACAATATGCTAATTTTTGAGAAGGACTAGTCTCACCACATCCTTTCCATGCTAAAATATTTGTTTAAGAAAGAGTTTCCATGCCTATAGTATTATAAAATGTTAGGATCCGTTGAATGTGGAAGAAGACGACTGGAGACTGGTTTTGAGTTGAATATGAGAAGCTTTATTGCGTCGTCTGCAGAGGACGGAGACCCAACAAACATGCCTAAAAGACACGCTAGTTGAGGTCTGAGGTCTCCCTCGCAGGAGGTGCTTTTAAGGGCTGCAGACCAGGTTCCTCCTTCTGGAATTTATGATTGGGTCTTTGATGCGTTATTATCTCAACAAGATGCAATAAATCTGGGGTGACCCCAGGCCCATCTCAGCCCCCATAAACCTTCACCTCCTGACCTCGGAGTTATTTACAACTAGAAACTCTTTGGTCTGTTGAAGGTCTCCCTGACAGTGAAGGTCTCGGTGTGGCACAGGTACCCATCATGCACTTTTACAACAGACATGAATGGCCCCCTTTAAGCATTCCATTTGATTATTCTCAACAAGCCTTTAAGTATAGCAAAACACAGAAATAAAGCACCATTCTACAGTGATATAAAACAGTGTGCACCAGAGAACATGATATTGTGATACACTTTTACAAAAACAAGGAAAAATCATTTTTTCCCTTGCTTTTTAAACTACTTTTGTGATTTCTCGGGATATTTCCTTATTATCCTATTCACGTAAATAATATCCACTAATGTCCACTAAGAATCCCAAAGGGATTCCCCGAATCATACAGTAGTAAACCAATGAAAAGCTTCAAACCAGACATGTAAACCAGTGTTGTAAACAGAACTCAGCTGTTGCTAGGAAGATGCCAGTTATAAATACACTGATTGGTCGAGAACCAGATTATATTCATGTATGGCTGCTGATTGCACATATTCAGACATGGTTGTGTAATTGTAATCGCCATTTTCTCAATGATAGCAATATCTGATTCGTGGCATACAAAGTGATGTAACTCGGTCCACTTTTATGAAATAAACATGTATTTTAACTCATTTGAAGCTCATTAAAAAAAGAAAAGAAACGAAAAATAAATAAATAAATAAACATCTTGATTTGATAACAGATGGGCAGTGGTGGCCTAGTGGTATAGGTGCTAGATCACTGATCCTAAGGTTGGGGTTTCCCCACTCATCACAGGTTGCCCCCACCCCCCCACCCCCTTGCAGCTAACTGGATTATCAAAGGCCGGCCATGTCTCTCAATGTCTATGCTGGGAGAGATTCATCTAAAAGAACCATTGCTGACTTCTCGTCAAGAGTAGCTACATAGCCGTCAGCGTGTTTCCATCCTGCAATGGTCTGGCGAGCTTTCCAGGGTGTACTCTGCCCTCGCCCGAAGTCGGCTGGGATGGGTGCCAGCCTTCCCGCGACCCTAATTAGGATTAAGCGGTTACAGAAAATGAACTGATGGTGATTTGATGACAGGAAAATCGAACCACTCCATAAAGTCTTCTCCAGCACATCCCAAATACGTTCAATAAGATTCCATTGGGGTGGCAATGCATATGTGAAAATGATTTTTTTATGCTTCTGAGTCATTCATTCATTATTTGAGATGCAGTTTTATATCCATGGCATTTGGTAAGAAAAAGTCCACTGATGTGATCACCTGCTCATTCAGTACATTGAGCTCATCAGCTGCTTCGGTTTATCAACCTATTAATGCTGTTGAGTCTCGACCGGAACAAATGGAGCAACAATGCCACGACGATTACACACTGTAGTCACGGCTGATGATGTTCCAACCAATTACATAATTAATTTTCAGCTTTTGTGTTTTACTGAAGTTTTTTTTTTTTTTTTTTTTTTTTTTGTGTGCGCGTGTGTGTGTGTGTGTGTGTGTGTGTGTATGGTCTCACCTCTGAAAAGAAAATGGCACACCTGAGAAGTGAGGAAATAAAAATAGTGGTTGGTATTTGGCTCCGACTTTGTGTACCCTGGTGTATAAATCACATGCTGGTTCACTTTATTTCTGTCTTTTCCTTTACGTTTCAGTGGGTTCAAATACTCGTGGGGCAGATCCAAATTCTCTCTCTCTCTCTCTCTCTCTCTCTCTCTCTCTCTCTCTCTCTCTCTCTCTCTCACACACACACACACAACCAGCACTGTGATGTGGAACAGAGCCTGCAGTACAGCAACCTTTGACTCTTTCTCTTTCTCTCTGTTCCAGATTCAGGTGGCTATAAACGTGCTTTCTTCTTTACTTTCCTCCATCTTTCACCATGTCCTATGCGTAAAACTTTTCAGCGCTTCCCACCACCAACACATCTGTCATTCTCTTTTTTTTCCCCCTCTCGTGTCCCAGTGCTCGTTTTCATTCCAAATTTCCCCCCATTCTTCAACAGATTTAAATTCAATCTATACTTAATCACAATTGTTAAAAATAAATAAATACACAAAAACCCTATGAGTGTTTAGTCTTGCTCCCATATCTCCAGCGAAGGGCTATTTCAAGGACAGTTGCTCATATTTTTCAGACGCCTTGCCAATTTGTGGAAATAATGAATTTGTTATGAACACAAAAAGAAAAAAAAAGGACTGCATTAACAAAAAAAAAAAAAAAGAGCAAAACCTCGACTGAATCACAAGCAATCTGTTCCTCGACATCTCCTGAGACTTCCTACTCTCGCATTACCCCAAGGCTCATCATGTGATTTTCGCTTGTCTGCTGTAATATAATCCAGCTACATGCTAATGAGCTGAATGTCTGACGACGTCATGAGTAGCGAAGGGATGAGTTACTTTCAAGTTGACTTAAATATATCTACATCCAGATATGATTACACCCCCTGAAAAGCATGCTTCTTGTCAGGGCATGTAACCCGATTTAAAGGCTAATGCGTTTAGTTGGGATGGAAACAGGCTGTGTTTACGATTTTTGTTTTCCATGTTAACTAAGTTTTCCCTTGATCACACCAGTATAACTCCAGCTCACTGAGATGTACCTGAAATCATCAGCAAACATCTTAACCATTCCTGCTGTTTCCGATTTCTCCAACATTAGTTATGCTTTTTTTTTCTTTTTTTTTTTTTTTTCTGTGAAGCTAAAATAACGCTAAATGCTTGTCACATGTATAACATGGAGCTTTGATCTACATCATCCTGGTCCTAGGTGTGAGTCCCAGGTTCGGTGAGAGCATTTCCATGTGAAGTTTACATGTTCTCCCCACACTTACATAGTTTCCTCCAACAGTTCAAAGATGGCAGGCTTATTGGCTGTTCCAAATTGCCCCTATTTTTGAGAGCGAATGGCTGTGTTTGTTTGTTGGGCCTGCAATGGACCTATGGATTGCTCTGGGTGTATCATGCTTTCACCCAGAGTCGGCTGAGGTAGGCACAGCTTCTCTTAAACCCTATTGAGGTTAAGCAGTTTGGTCTGGATTAAACCTGGATTAAACAATAAAGGGTTTTAAATATAAACAGTGTTGAAATCTCATAATTTTAAAGAATCTCTTTCAGCAGTTCATCAGATAAATAAGGCCTCAAAATAAAGCTTTTGCTTCTTTTAGGAACCTAACAGAAATTAAAAATATTTCTCTTGATACTTCTTGAAAGCAACACACATAAGCATATCTAGCTGGTTGATATCTGAAGACTGGGAACCCGGGAACCTGACTGCGACTTCCCAGATCACTCTACAAATTTTTGGAAGTGGTCTTGCTATATGAAGAAAAAAAAGTCAAGGTTTGTGGTTGAATTGATCCACACCCAACAAAACTTTCCAAGAATGCAATTTATGCCCTTGCATTTCTTACAGTAGCTCCCCAACGCTATCTCTCATGTATTCCATTAAAGGTGCCCGGAACACTTGCAATGCTAGTTGCCCCAGAATGAAAATATAGAAATATGTATAAAAAGCAATAAAACATAGCCTATCAAGTCATTACAGCTATGTGAGACCAAGGCTTGGAATGGAGACCAATGCATTTAGAATTTTTAGGAGGAGCAGAGTACAAGTGGAAGACTTGGTATGATGGGCTACCGGGTGGCGCATTACCGTGGGTGGGTGGGCGAGCAGGCGGGCAGGCAGGTAGGCAAATGGCATTTACATTTACAGGGACCCCTCGCTACTTCACGCTTCAATTCATGTGGCCTCAGTGCATCACATTTTTTAAAATAATAATAATAATAATAATAATAATAATAATAATAAAAATATTCATTGAATTAAAAAATAAGGAAATTCAGGAAGAATAGGGAAACAAGTTAGGGAAGCATACAAACAATGCCAATTATGCAACAAAAAAACCCTAAATAAACAAAAACAACAAACAACCCAAAATCTCCCATCAAAACTACTTACATTGTTGCATCTGCATGCATGCGTGTATGTATGTGTGTCGTCTTCTTCCCATGCAATACCATCTGTATGTGTGTGTGTGTGTGTGTGTGTGTGTGTGTGTGTGTGTGTGTGTGTGTGTGTGTGTGTGTTTATATTTTATTTACATCTTATGCAATATTTTTTAATGTTTAATTGGTATTATAAGCATTTATAGCATTGAATATGTATTGATTGATATTATATACACATACAGTGGTATGAAAAAGTATCTTGGCTGAAAAGAGCTAAAAAGAGGATGGATGCTGCAACAAGACAATGATCCAAAACACAGAAGTAAATCAACTTCAGAATGGTTTCAGAAGAATAAAATACATGCTCTGGAGTGGCCAAGTCAAACTCCAGACTTAAACCCCTTTGAGATGCTGTGGCATGACCTCAAGACAGCGATTCATGCCAGACATCCCAAGAATCTGACTGAACTACAGCAATTTTGTAAAGAAGAATGGGCCAAGATTAGTCCTGATCGATGTGCTAGACTGATCTGCAGCTACAGGAAGTGTCTGGTTGAAGTTATTGCTGCCAAAGGGGGGGGGGGCACAAAATATTAAATGTGATGGTTCAGTTACTTATTCCTCCCCCTTCTGTCATTGTTTGCATGCTATCCTCATTAAAATATGAAAACCTATAAATGTTTGGGTGGTTTTAGTTAAAGCCGACACTGTTTTTTCATCTGTCTGATTTTGACAAAGATCAGATCACATGTGATGGTGATTTTATGCAGAAATGTGAGAAATTCCAAAAGGTTCAGATACTTTTTCATACCACTGTATAGATCAGTCAGGGGGGTGTTGGGGGGGGGGGGGATCCTACTTCGTGGATTTCAATGGTCAGCCGGGGATCTCGGTCCCAATTAACCATGGAAAGTGAGGGATACCTGTATTCTATAATTTAAAAAATAAATTAATTAAAAAAAATCACAACCTCAAATTAAGGCATATCTCATATAAATGGTTTGGTATAATGGTCTGATCATGATGTGTGAAGCATCAGTGAAGACGTGAGAAGGATCATTGTGTCACACTGACCTTTTACTTTTTCCTGCAGATAATAAAAAAAATATATATATTTTCCATTTTCACTGTATTAGGTCAACATGCAGTAAATCCTGGTAGATGCATGATTATATTCCTTGGAGAATCAGTAGAATGACTCCAAAAGTCAGCGTAACATGGGCAGAACAAATCACCTTCTATTCATTAATAATAGCTTTAGATGATTGTATGATTAGCTACACCGAGCTGATTGATGGTACTTGACATGTTCAACTATTCTTTATTATCTAAAGTCAATAAATACCGAAACATCAGTGATCGGGCAACACGGTGGTGTAGTGGTTACCACGTAAGCCTCACAGCAAGAAGGTCCTGGGTTTGATTCCCAGCCGGGCGTTTCTGTGTGGAGTGTGCATGTTCTCCCCATGCTTGTGTGGGCTTCTTCTGGGTACTCTGGTTTCTCTCCATAGTCCAAAAACTTGTACAGTTAATGTAATCTGTAGTGCAGTCAGTGAACTCCACAATGCCCTCACTGTGCATTGCATTCCAGTCCTTCGATCTAAAGCGAAGCCTGCTCTGCCCCAGGAGACCACTTCCTGAATAAATGTGTTGTTGTGGGGAGCTTCTTCCTTCTTGGATTGTAATGAGGCTGCATCAGAATGAGGTTATGAACAAGGCTGGCAGTGGGAAGGCATTGAAAGCATCCCTACTTTGCATACAGGAAGTCGATTGTCTTGTTCGACTTGGTGTAACAGTTCATGTACCAGGTAAATACAGGTAGAGTTTCGTCCAAATTCGCATGATTAAAGTCTCCAAAGTTGACCACAAGCACTTTGGGATGTTGTGTTTGTATGCTCGAATAAAGGAGTCTTGGTGTATAAAGGTCTTTGTGCTTATCATAAATAACTAAAGAATGTTAAAAGCAGGCAAAAAAAAGTTGAAAAAAATGAAAAGCAAGTCGCACACGGAGCTGCTGAAAAGGCCGCTACTCTTGGCAGCACCAGAAAGTAAAGAAGTTTATGACAATTAACCCAGAAATCGTAAAGTTCATCGTAAAGAAATCCAGGTCATGCCACAGCCATCCATGACTGGGAGCTCATTGGAGGTAATTGGCTAATAGCATTCATGGGAAGGAGGGATGACATACACCTACTTCCCCTTAACTTACAGTGATTACCAGCCAATTGCGGATGTCTCTGTGCGCGTTCGTATGAGTGGTCGGATAGTGCTTTCCTTCGAAATTTGTTAGACAGTCCCCAAATACCCATGCGTAGCAGTTCAGAAAGATGAGAGTAGCTAGCATTGCATGTCATAGAGGGGGCATATGCATGGTTACACGCCTCCTCGGTTGGTGGTGGAAAGGTGGGAAATGGATACGAATATATATATATATATATATATATATATATATATATATATATAGAGAGAGAGAGAGAGAGAGAGAGAGAGAGAGACAGACAGAGAGAGACAGAGAGAGCGAGAGAGAAAGAGAGTTACCCTTGTGTTAAGACATCGTCTCTGTGATCTTTGTGTTTACACTGTTTTGCGGACTTTTGTGGCCCCAAGCAAATATGGTTGGTCAGAAGTGTAAGCCTACTAGCATGGGTGCAAGTCTCATACACAGAGATGAATTAACTATCTGCTCAGATCGGCACGATCTACCATGCATACTCAGTTAAGCAAAGAGTTGTAAAATGAATGAAAACCTGAATCCATAAATTACAGCACAATTACAGATATTTATTATATTTTAGCAGAAACCTAAGAGTGTATACTTATTTTTATATTATTATTCATTCAGATTTGTACTTGTACTTTGTATGCATCTCTTCAATAAAGTTTACTTACTCACTTACACAAAAGAAAGAACTCTACGCTTTGCAGGGATTCACATCACTGCAGGCTGTGTTCTAAATAAATTCAACAGCACCCTTGTGCACTTGAAGGACCGGAAGTCTGTATAACTCACAGCAAGTACACTACTTTCTCAAGTACACTACTGTCGGTATTGAGCGCCTCACATATTGTAAGCATTGCTTGGCTGTTTTAAGCTTCATGTAAAGTGACTCGATATAAATAAGTGACTTATTTGAAATTAATGCAGGGCAGTGGTGGTCTAGTGGTATAGGGCGTTGGATCGCTGAGCCAAAGGTTGGGGGTTCAAGTCCCACTCTCCACAAGGTTAACACTGTCCCCCAAAACCCCCCAGTGCAGCTAACTGGGTTATCAAAGGCGGGCCATGTCTGTCACTGTCTATGGTGAGAGGCATGTAAAAGAACCATTGCTGACTTTCGTAAAGACTAGGCTGCAAAGTCGTCAGCGTGTTTCTGTCCCTTGCTACAAAGGGTTGTGACAGGAAGGGCATCGACGTACAAACCTCTGTCAAATCAAACGTGCGAATCAAATGATTCACTGTGGCGACTCCCAAGAAAGGGAAAAAGCCAAAAGGAAGACAGACTTATTTTAAATTAATGTTGATATTATTGTATATATTTGATATTATGATGATTTACAATGTTATGTTTATATTAATTGATTTATGTGTTTTATGAGCTACAGTAATGGTATTTATGGATGTATGAGCTTCATACGTCACACGTCACTGTAACAACTTACGTTCACTTTCAACCGTCCGGAACCAATTAAAAACGTAAGTCGGGGACCGTTTGTATATATATATATATATATATATATATATATATATATATATATATATATATATATATATATATATATATATATGATTTTCTGAGTAGATCCTTCCGTAGGAGAGTGCTCAACACTTTTTGGTAGAGCAAATAACAATAAAAATAAAAGGACAGGACAAAGACTTTCTACTGAAACTCCATTTATCACTACAGATCTGTTTCGAGGGGTGGTGAAACCATCCTCTCTCTTCAGGTAATTATAGAAGATATAATATATATCTATAATCACCTGAAGAGAGAGGATGGTTTCACCACCCCTCGAAACAGATCTGTAGTGATAAATAAGAACAAGGGAGATGTACAGAGTTGTGGCAACTACAGAGGGATAAAGTTGATGAGCTATACAATGAAGCTATGGGAAAGAATAGTGGAAGCAAGACTAAGGGCAGAGGTCAGCATTTGTGAACAACAGTTTGGTTTCATGCCAAGAAAGAGCACCACAGATGCAGTGTTTGCTTTGAGGATGTTAATAGAGAAGTACAGAGAAGGTCAAAAGGAGCTGCATTGTGCCTTTGTGGATCTGGAGAAAGCATATGACAGGGTGCTGAGAGACGAACTGTGGTATTGTATGAGGAAGTCTGGAGTGACAGAGAAGTATGTTAGAGTGGTGCAGGACATGTATGAGAGATGTAAGACAGTGGTGAGGTGTGCTGTCGGTGTGACAGAAGAGTTCAAGGTGGAGGTGGGACTGCATCAAGGGTCAGCTCTGAGCCCCTTCTTGTTTGCTATGGTGATGGACAGGCTGACAGACGAGGTTAGACAAGAGTCTCCATGGACTATGATGTTTGCAGATGACATCGTGATCTGTAGTGAGAGCAGAGAACAATTGGAGGAAAATCTAGAGAGGTGGAGGTATGCCCTGGAATGGAGGGGATTGAAGGTTAGTCTCAGTAAGACGGAATACATGTGTGTGAACGACAAGGACCCAAGAGGAACTTTGAGATTACAGGGGGCAGAGATAAAGAAGGTTGAGGATTTTAAGTACTTAGGCTCAACAATCCAGAGCAATGGAGAGTGTGGAAAAGAGGTGAAGAAGCGCGTGCAGGCAGGTTGGAATAGATGGAGAAAAGTGTCCAGTGTGATGTGTGACAGGAGAGTATCGGCAACAATGAAGGGAAAACTGTACAAGACGGTGATGAGGCCAGCAATATGGTATAGTTTAGAGACAGTGGCCCTGGGGAAAAGACAGGAGTCAGAGTTGGAGGTAGTGGAGATGAAAATGTTGAGGTTCTCTTTGGGAGTAACGAGGATGGATAGGATCAGAAACGAGTACATCAGAGGGACAGCACATGTTAGATGTTTTGGAGACAATGTCAGAGAGGCTAGATTGAGATGGTTTGGACATGTACAGAGGAGGGACAGTGAGTATATTGGTAGTCGGATGCTGAGGTTGGAACTACCAGGCAAAAGGCCCAGAGGAAGACCAAAGAGAAGATTTATGGATGTGGTGAAGGCGGACATGAAGGTCGTTGGAGTAAGAGTAGAAGATGCAGAGGATAGGGAGAGATGGAGGCAGATCATTTGCTGTGGCGACCCCTGAAGGGAACAGCCGAAAGGAAAAGAAGAAGACATATATATATATATATTGTATATGGGTAGTGTCTGATAATATGTAATATGGCGAAACCGGACTACCATTGGTACAATATTGAAGCAGAAGCAGGTCTTAAAATGTTTAAAGAGTTTAGGGAGGAGTATCGGGGGCCTTGGAGTGAATCAGGCCTTTTGCATGTAAAATGATCCTCAACTTACGAAAAAATCAAGTTACGAAGCTACTTCTGGAATGGATTAATTATGGGGTCTTGTACTTTTTTTTCCATCATCTGAGCCGAACAGTGACTGATGGTCTGGAGTCGACTCTTGATTCTTTGAAACATGAACTCATTCACGTGAAGTGACTCCTCCCCCACGTCCTTTGTAAAGGGGACACATTATCTTTAAAATACATGTGCACTAGTCCTCCTCCTCCTCCTCCTCCTCCTCCATGTACTAATGTCTCAAGAAGCGTACAAAGATTGCAAGCAAAATTTCGACACAAACTTGTAGAAAGGTCGCGTATACTGTACATACTAATAGTAATAAATGTGCAAACCCAACTTAAATCAAGACCCTCTTACGACATGTTGGTCAGAACCAAATGCAGTCGAAAGTCGGACACTACCTATAGGGGATATTTAGGGATATTTAATCTGAAGTCACGCCTCTAGAAATGGTACAACGGAAATTTATCTAATGAATGAATGAATGAATGAATGAGTGAATGATTTTATTTACGTAAAGGGGCCACAGGCCCATTTGACAGATTCACAGATGAAAGAATACAGTTGAAATGTCGTAAAATATACAATGTCAGTCCTTTAGATTTGACAAAAAAAAAAAAAAAACATTTCTGTTTCAAACCAAGAAATACATATTTACCTAAGGCATTAATATGGCTAACATTTGAAGTTGACATCAATTGAACAAATTTATCTTCATTTGGGTCTTTAACAAAATAACTTGGAAGTATATTGCCTCTCAAACTATTGTAAAATGGACAAATCAAGCAAAAATTATATTCATATTCCACATTAGGTATTATACAAAAAGGACATAACCTTTCGTGACGCAGCAGTTTCATCTTTCTTCCTTCTTCAATAAGCAGGCTATGATAAGAGCAGCGAAAACGACATATAGCTATTCTATAGATTGGTTCTCGTATAACTGACAAATATTCTTCAAATTTCACTTCTTTCTTCACACTTCTCAATAAATCCAACTTTGGTACATGCTTTCAAACCAATTTTGATAATCTATATGGATACATCTTTGTTTAAATTCCAAAATAAAAGATTTTACACAACCAACATCCTGATTCAACCAAACGTATCCAAATCAATAACTAAAAAACAGATTTTTAACATTAAGAGCCCAACCACATTTGCCCTTTTCTGCAAGCGAGTATTGGAAAATATATGCTTTCCACAAAATATTATTAACATCTTGGTGTAAAAATTCGGACCCAAAATGTTATAATTTTCACATATAAATATTGACTCTAATTGAGAAGCGACCCAATTCACTGTGAGCAGCGATACGTGGTGATGATCTACCCAAATGAAGAACCTGTTTATAATAGTCATCTACTACCCGTTCAACATTGGGAGTTGGATGGAAATCCCAGATCTTGGAGCCATAAGATAACAGAGGGATCACTTTGATATGAAAAATGTGCAATAATGCATTAACAGGCAAATTTAACTAATTATTTACATTACATTTTAACGCTCTGATTACTTTCATAACCTGATCCGTAAGTGTTTTTTGTGTGACATACCATGACCCTGAACAAGAGAGATGCACACCTAAATACTTAGATCCGTTAAAATGAAACTTTTCATACATCCTGAGACGGCCTGCTTTATGGAATATAACTACTTTAGTTTTATTAATATTAACACTCAATTGCCATTCAATTGAGATTTCAACCAGATGATAAAGTCTATTGCATATTAATTTAGAAAAAAATTCCCTGAAACCTCTAACAGGGTAATAGGCCTATAATTTGAAGGTGAATTAACACTACCCTTTTTATAAGGGTAAGATTACTCCCATAGTCCACATGTCTGGATATTTACCTGAAGATAACACAACATTAAATAAAGTTTTTAAGATTTCAATACAACTCAATTCTTAAATAATTCTATGGGCAAACCACTTAGACCTGGTGCTTTTCCGTTTTTCTCTGTCAAACCTTCATTGTCAGTTGTAACTTCTATCAAATCATCGCTAATGGAATTCACAAAATCAGCAATGTATATATATATATATATATATATATATATATATATATATATATATATATATAAATCGCTTTCTTCTAGAGATTGATTTAAGCCATGGACTAAGTTTTCAAAATATGATGTCCATTCAAGTGGTGTAATATTATTAGATATCTTTTTTGGTCTAGATTTAACAACGTTCCAAAATGTTTTACTATCATTATGGGATAATGCTATCATTAAATGATCCGCTATCATCTTACAGAATGCTGATTTCTTAAGGTAACACAGTTCTTTATATATATATATATATATATATATATATATATATATATATATATATATATATATGTACAATCTGCCCTCTACTTACAGAAGTAATCCATCCCAGAGTCTTTTTCATAACCTGGAGTTTTTATAAGTAGAGGCGCATTTTACATGTCACACACGTGATTCGTTCCAAGGCTCCCAAGACTACCCCATAAACCCTTTAAAAATGATAAAAGTACACCAATTTTGTATGAAATATGTATGATATATGTGTTAAAAGTAAAAGAAAATTATTTATTAAACAATTTAAACATTTTATTAACATATTATACCCTTGTATTAACATATTTATTAATAAAACCATTATTAAACATTTTTATTAACGCACATGCACACACACACACACACACACACACACACACACACACACACACACACACACACACACACACACACACACACACACTGTCTCTCTCTATCTCTCTCTATATCTATCTCTCTCTCTCTCTCACACACACACACACACACACACACACACACACACACACACACACACACACACACACACACACACACACAAACACACACAGGCTCACATGCTTACACACACACACACTATCTCTCTCTATCTCTCTCTGTCTTTCTCTCTCTCTCTCTCTCTCACACACACACACACACAAAACTCTGTCTCTCTGGTGTGTTTTGCCGAATGTGGGCTCCGCCCACACACAGCGCGCAACCGATGGAGCAATTCTATTTCAATGTTTAAATAGACGGGATCATGTATTGAAAGCAGAATTACAGTACCTGTTTGAAAAATCAGAGGTCCTGATTCTTTGGTTCCAGAGGTCCTGAGGTCCTTGCTTCCTTGCGAGATCGGATGCCGTGTCCCACGGAGCACTCTGTTTTCATGCTCCTTCTGCTTCAATATTGTGCCGATTGTAGATGGGTTTGCGATAACGAAATATATATGCTGCAATGATTTCAAAACAAGCCGACAGTCCTGTTCAACTCTCCATGCATGTGACAAACAGGAAGTATGAATACAGGAAGTATGGGGACAGGTCAGCTCCCTTCTCGCCAATGGGAGGCCGGGTCGGGATGTTGGGAGACAGCCAATGAAAGAGCCAATGAGAGAGCAACTCGCACATTGTTTGAATTTTGAATGGCGTGTTTGGCACTTTTCGTAAAAATAGTTTGTTTTCGTATAAAAAGAGGATGAAAATTTAGGAAAATGTTTTTTGTAACCTGGATTTTTCGTACTCAGAGGTTTTCGTAAGTAGAGGGCTGACTGTTAATATATATATATATATATATATATATATATATATATATATATATATATATATATATATATATATATATATATATATATATATATTGTTTGAGGTAAAAACCTTTCTTTATGAAAAACTCTCTGCTGTAGGGTTTACACAGAACATTTATTAGTTTAATGCAATAATTCTGGGATTAATGGTTCCTTAAAAGAGAGGAATGATATTTTGTGCTGATAGATAGATAGATAGATAGATAGATAGATAGATAGATAGATAGATAGATAGATAGATAGATAGATAGATAGATAGATAGATAGATAGATAGATAGATAGATAGAAAATGATTTGGAAGATGGGAAAACAAATTTACAGATGGAATTAAAATGAAACCAACTGATGGATGGAAGATTGAGCAAATGGATGGACAGAAAAGGACAGACTGCATGTAATGCTAGCCAGAATCCTCTGTTAATATGGTTAACTGTGTGTGTGTGTGTGTGTGTGTGTGTGTGTGTGTGTGTGTGTGTGTGTGTGTGTTTTCTCCCACAGTGTGTGTATACTCGCTTGAAGTGACGGTCAGCCAGAGCAGCGTGCAGGTGGCCAGAGGCCAAGCGGCCATCCTGCCCTGCACCTTCACCACCAGCGCTGCCCTCAACAATCTTTACATCATTTGGATGGTGACGCCACTTGCCAACGCCAACCAACCCGAACAGGTAATATACATTTTATACTGATGCTAAAAAAAATGAGGGTTTTTTTTTTTACATAATAATAATAATAATAATAATAATAATTTCATCATCAATTTTATAAACCGCATATTTCTTCTTGGGTGGAAGGGAACCTGCAGGCTATATCAGCTGACTGGGGTTGAAAGTGGTTTCCACACTGACCATCACGCCAGTCCATTAAAGTTGCAACACACACATGGTCATTCATACTCACATCTCAATACAATTTGGGACTGCCATTTAAATATCAAACGTCAGATTTAAATATCAGATTTTTGTTCTTGTTGTTCTTATGTATTGTGGAGGAAATGTAAAATAAATCTATAATTTGTGTTCTTAATTGAAATTCAACTGGGGTCACAAATTTTATACCAACTTGATTTAACCAACGGTTAAAATCTGGACAAATGCTGTGACGTACTGCATACAAACATAAAGCACAACGTTACTGTACTGTATTAATCCCGCAAGAGAAATGATTCCCTGTGCATTTAATCCATTCAAAGTGCACACACACACACACTTGGGCAGTGGGCTGGCACACACACTGGAGCACCCAGAGAGCAGTTGGTGGTTTGGTGCCTTGCTCAAGGGCACTTCAGCCATGAAGGTCTCACCCTCCCACAGCCGCACAATTCTTTGATGGTTCAGGTATCAGACAAAGCAACCTTTCGGTCGCTGAGCTGCTTTTGTCACCATTAGGCTACGACTGTCCCCAAATGCCCCACCACAGCATGATTATTAAAATAAATTTGCACCTGTTCACACTTAGTGTTACGCTGTGCCTCTGGAGACTCCTTCCATAAGTTTTGAGTAAACATCTCCTTCCCCATGGTGACCACAGAGTTAACCAGAGTATTTCTTGTGATTACATGGTAAAAAAATGTTTTATTCTGATGTAATTTCTTACTATGTAAGGGATCTGTGAATGAGCTGGTTGCCATAGAAATGGTAATGTATTCGAATCAGCGCGATGTATGGACATAAAGATTTGATTTGCAGCTGCGCTACTGGGGTTTGAGTCCATGTCCTGCCAGCTGGCTTCTTTAAAAATGGCTGCGAGCTAGCGGATATTTTCTGCCATTCCTGTTTGATTCGCTTTTATACATGACCACACACACACACACACACACACACACCTAATTTTCTCTGTATTTAACTTCAAGCACACAACATGGCGATCTTCTGCACCAATTAATGCAGCTGTTCCTCTGATTACACACTAATATGCATGCACACACACACACACACACACACACACACACACACACACACACACACACACACACACACACACACACACACACACATTTATATGAAGAAATGTTGGCAGAACACTGAAATGCATGTAAAAAAAGGAAAATCTAATCATCTCACCCTCCAGGGTCTACAATTTTTTCAGAACGAATCTCACACAATGACGAGATGGTTTTCATGAAGCATTATTTTTTTCCCCGTGTGTGAATTGGACAATCAGCATTAATGATGTTTATTTTCCGAGGCTGTGCCAGGTTTCGCAGTGTTTAATCTCACTGACATCCTTGTGACCTTCAGGCTCTGTCCTCTCTCTCTCTCTCTCTCTCTCTCTCTCTCTCTCTCTCTCTCTCTCTCTCTCTCTCTCTCTCTGTCTCTCTCTGCCTCTCTCACACACACACACACACACACACACACACATAGACACACACACAGGCACATGCTCAAAGTTTATATATATATAAATTAAAATTTTTATATATAAGTTCAAAAATTTTAAATGTCAAGTTTTAGTGCAGCTTTTCAATTTTATTTTGTTTCTGCTTCAGTGACCAAACCAGTATTTACGCTGGAAAAGTTCCTCATAGGTTCACGCCCCACTTTCACTGGGTTCCCCCCTAATGCAGCTAACTGGGTTATCATAGACCGGCCATGTCTTTCACTGTCTATTGTGAGAGGCTCATGTAAAAGAACCATTGCGGATTTTCGACAAGAGGAGCTGCATAGCCATCAGTGTGTTTCTGCCCTGCGATGGCCTGGCAAGCTGCCCAGGGTGTACTCTGCCCTTACCTGGAGTTGGTTAAGATGGGCAGACAGCACTGGGTTCAAGTCCCAGACGTGGTCAGGGCATTTCTGTGTGGAGTCTGCATGCTTTTTCCTGTACAGTACTTGCTTGGGTTTCCTCTGAATGCTCCAGTTTACTATTACTATCTAAAGACATGCGCAGGAGGAAATTTCATTCATTCATTCATTTTCTCTAACCACTTGATCCTAATTAGGGTCACAGGGAGGCTGGTGCCCATCCCAGCCGACTCCAGACAAGGGTAGAGTACACCCTGGACAGCTTGCTAGGCCATCACAGGGCGGAAACATGCTGACGGCTATGCAGCTACTCTTGAAAGTCATCAATGGTTCTTTTACTTGAACCTCACACCATGGACAGTGAGCATCATGGCCGGCCTTTGATAATCCAGTTAGCTGCACTGGGAAGACAGTGACAACTTGCTGAGAGTGGGGCTTGAAACCCCAACCTTGCGATCAGTGATCCAGCACCTTTAGCACCAGACTACCACTGCCCAGTATTTTAACTGGCTGTTCCAAAAGTTCCTTGATCAATGATTGTGGATGGTTGTGTGCTGGCCGTACGATGGTCTGGCGGGCTGTCCGGGGTAACTGGGATCTAGAGACCTATTGCCTTAGTAGGATAAGGTGGTTCAGCAAATAAATGTCTTCCAACAACTTCTACACCCCAAATGCTAATATTTCTCCGACTAGTTCCTCAAAAAAGATGAATTCATGGATTGAACATGCGGATTTAAACAGAGATGTTTGTTTCATTACAGCCCAACTTCACATGACATCATGAGATCAAGCAATGTATTAAATCACTGATTTAATGTGACAGCGTGGCTTCTATACTCATTACAGTGGTATACCTTACGAAATTAATCCGTTCCAGAGCCTTTTTCTTAACCTGGATTTTTCGTAAATTGAACCGCATTTTACATGTAAAACATGTGATTCGTTCCAAGGCCCCCAATACTATCCACTAAACCCTTTAAAAATTATAAAAGCATATCTTTTAAGACCTTCTTCTGCTTCAATATTGTACCGATAGTAGATGGGTTTGGCCATATTCCTTTGCGATATCATTCAACCACATGCCACGAGCCCGATTCTTCTTTTAACTCGCACCGGAAATCACACGTGCATGTGTGTGTGTGTGTGTGTGTGTGTGTGTGTGTGTGTGTGTGTGTGTGTGTGCGCATGTATTGACCACGTCTTCTTAACAGAGTTATAATCTTACAGATATTTATTGAAGGTTAAAAGCCTGAGTCGTCAGCATGTTTCTTTCCCTTGTTAAAGGGTTGTGACGGGAAGGGCACCCGACGTAAAAACCCATGCCAAATCAAATGTGCGAATCAGATGATTCGTTGTGGCGACTCTCGGGAACGGAAATAAGCCAAAAAGAAAAGAAACAGGAAAGCCTGAGTCAAAAAATAAAACAATGAAGCACTCTCATGAAACAAAAGTAACTCTGTCCTTTACACGAAAAGAATTATGGGAGATGCAGCTCCATAATAGCCAATAGGAGGGAGCTGCCTCATCCCTCCTAGCCAATGGGAGCCCAGTGGGGCAAGATGTTGGGAGATAGCCAATAGGAGGGAGCTGCGTCATTCTTCCTAGCTAATGGGAGGCCAGTGTGGCGGGATTTTGGAAGATAGTCAATGGGAGAGCAGCTTGTGCATTGTTTGAATGTTTGAATGACACGTTTTAATGTTTGAATGGCACGTTTGAATGTTTGAATGGCACGTTTGGCGCGTTTCATAAGAGGAACTTGTTTCGTATACAGAGACAAAAAAACCCTGAATTTTCTGTTTGCTGGGACTATCATAAGGTGAGGTACCAATGTATTTTGTTTGATTGAGCAGAGTTTATTATTTTAGATAAAAAAAAAAAAAAAGTGAATGTCACATGACAGTCACACAACTCACTCTGGGTTACACTTGGGCACAATGTCTGCAATTTCCATAATTCGAGAGAATTGTGATGAGTTTGTGTGTGTGTTTGTGTGTGTGTGCGTGCGTGCGTGCGTGTGTGTGTGTTTTATGGGTTCAAATCATGATGATCTTGAGAGAACTTAGTATAATTGTGATGAGTGTGCTAATCGTGGCAAAAAAAAAGTACTGTCAAAAATTGTGTAGAGATTATTACAATACAATTTGATGGCAGTTGTGATAGAATGGGGAAGCACAGAATTGTGCATTGGAACTTAACAGACCAAAGTGTGACAGACCTTGATGTGTCATTGTAGGACATCTGGAACTTGACAGGCCGATTCTTCAAGTTTTTTTTTCTCTTGGATGCACCCTGCCTCCTTTTTTATATCCACATCGTCCTCCAAGTAAGCTGATAAATCATTGAGCTCAGTGGTTTTTTGTTGGGCCTTTAATTCTCAACTGCTCACTATTATATATATATATATATATATATATATATATATATATATATATATATATATATATATAATTTTTTTTTTTTTTTAAGATAGATTTTAGACGCTCTGAATAAGTGTGTCTGCGAAATGTTGTAAATCTAACCTAGTCAGTAGATTGTTGAACTTTTGCAACAAATATATAATTCTTTAAATATTTCATTATGATTAATAAATAATTTAAATACTCATTGTCAATTTATTTTTACAAGCATTTTGCATTTCAACATTAAAGACAGGGCAGTGGTAGCCTGGTTCTAAGGTGTTGGATCACTGATCCCAAGATTGCAGGTTCAAGCCCCACTCTCAACAGGTTGTCACTGTCCCCCCCAGTGCACTAACTGGGTTATCAAAGGTCGGCCGTGTCTCTCGCTGTCTATGGTGAGAGGTTCATGTGAAAGAACCTTTGCTGAGTTTTGTCAAGAGGAGCTGCATAGCTGTCAGTGTGTTTCTGCCCTGTGATGGCCTGGTGAGCTGGTTAGGGTGTATTTAGCCCTTGCCCAAAGTCGGCTGAGACAAGTGCCAGCCTCCCTTTGACCCTAATTAGGATTAAGTGGTTCAGAAAATCAAAGGATGAATATTAAAGATATTTAAGAAGCTAAAATAATAAAGCTAATTGTATACTCTTAAAATAGTTTTTATTTCAATGTGAAACAATAATACTGCAGCATTTCACTTTTTATCAAAAATACAAAAAATACATTTTAATTCATAAGGGACCCCTGGGGATCTTAGAGAACCTGTCCTGGTTTACCAATACTTCCAACCTCACTAAGAAGGCCCATCGGCACCTGTTCTTCTTGAGGACACTGAAAAAAAGAACCACCTGTCTGCTGACATCTTGAGAAACATCCACTGCTGCACTGTAGAAAGCATCCTGACCAACTGCATTGCAGTCTGGTATGGAATTGCTCTGTCACGAACTGCAAGGAGGGTGAGTGAAAACCACCCAACGCATCACATGGACTACACTTCCTGCTATTGAATTCCTACTATGTCTTTGCTGGGCATGCAGCATTCTCATTGATCCTCTCATCCTGTCAACAAGTTATTTCAGCTCCACTCCTCTAGAAGGCGCTTCAGGAGTCTTCAGACAAAAACCAACAGGTTTAGAAACAGCTTCTTCCCCACAGCTATCACCCTACTGAACTCAGTCCTATATACTAAATATGCACTGCATCTGTATATTTGCATATTACATATATACATGCTTTACATATGTACACACCGGAATTCCACATATGTCTTTTTTTAACCCCAAAATACCCTCTAAATCTCTTAATAACAATCCAAATACATGTACTCCATATTCATTGGAAACCATTACATACAATTTAAATAGACATTTCAAAAAATAAAATAAATATATAATGTAATAAAATAGAGTAAAATTCATTAAAATAAATAATTAAATATAATATACTGTACTGTTTTCGGGCTAGCAACCCAAAGCACTGCAACATATTCGCTACAAGTTCACAAAACAGAGAATACCCCCTTGCAGGCCGAGAGGTGGGGGAGGATGAACTGCAACACCGGACGGATTCAATGGATTCAAGACCCGGCAATGTACCTAGGACTAAGAGTTTGATGCAAGCTTCAATGGAAGGCGCGGATGTGGCAGTTGCGGAGGTCTCTTCAGAAATAAGAAAGACGTGAAGACTCACTAAGGCAAGACTAAGTGCAAAGAGAAGTTACAACAGCGCAAAGCTACTGAGAGAACAACAGTAGCCAATTAGTCGCAAGAGGATCAGAGCCAGGATGCCAACCACAGTGCTCAGAACCTCCAAGTTGTAACTGATCCACACATCGCAATGCCTGGAATAAGAACAGCACAGACAGCAACAATTCTGGAGAAGAAAACAAAACTCCAGCTACCCCCAGCAACAGACAAGAGATAAAAAGTTCTGGACAGCATCCTGGACATCATCCTCGAAGGCTGTTTGATGGGAGAACTGACTCCTGTCTTTTCCCCAGCGCCACTGTCTCTAAACCATACAACATCGCTGGCCTCATCACCGTCTTGTACACTTTTCCTTTCATTCTTGCCAATACCTTCCTATCACACATCACACCGGACACTTTTCTCCAACCATTCCAACCTGCCTGCACATGCATCTTCACCTCTTTTCCACACTCTCCATTGCTCTGGATTGTTGAGCCTGAGAACTTAAAATCATCCACCTTCCTTATCTGCTCCCTGTAACCTCATTGTTCCTCTTGGGGGCCTAGTCATTCATACACATGCATTCTGTCTTACTGAGGCCAAGCTTCATTCCTCTCCTTTCCAGGGCACACCTCCACCTCTCTAGATTTTCTTGCACTTGTTCTCTGCTCTCACTACAGATCACAATGTCATATGCAAACATCATCGTCAATGGAGAATCTTGTCTAACCTTGTCTGTCAGCCTGTCCATCACCACAGCAAACAAGAAAGGGCAAAGAGCTGCTTACCCTTGATGCAGTCCCACCTACACCTTGAACTCTTCTGGCACACTGACAGCACACCTCACCACTGTCTTACATCTCTCATACATGTCCTGCACCACTCTAACATACTTCTCTGCCATTCCAGACTTCCTCATGCAATACCACAGTTTTTCTTTTGGCACCCTGTCATATGCTTTCTCCGGATCCACAAAGGCATAATGCAGCTCCCTCTTCCCTTCTCTGTACTTCTCTATTAACATCCTCAAAGCAAGCACTGCATCTGTGGTGCAATGCCTTGCCTGTGCCTTGCCTGTGGTGCAAGGCTATGCCTTCCTCTGACCTTAGTCTAGCTTCCACTATTCTTACCCATAACTTCATTGTATGGCTCATCAACTTTATCCCTCTGTAGTTGCCGCAACTCTGCACATCTCCCTTGTTCTTAAAAATGTGCACTATCACACGTCTCCTCAATTCCTCTGACATCATCTACATCTCTAAGACCTTGTTGAATGTTCTTGTGAGAAAACTATTACTACTGCGACCTCTCGGATACACTTCCATACCTCCACCGGTATGTAATCAGGACCAACTGCCTTTCCATGCTTCATCCTCTTCAATGCCCACCTCACTTCACCCTTACTAAGCTTTGCTGAATTCCATAAAGTAGGATCAACTCCCCTGACCAACATATACACACATGTATAGGTGTATCTAATATTAATAAGTACATATTCAATAATATAAATCACGGATCGGGAACCTTTTTGACTCAGAGAGCCAAAAAATAAATAAATACATAAATAAATAAATAAATAAATAAATGATATCTAATCCTCTGAGAGCCAAATATATCTTTTAATTCTGAGACCAACAATGTAAGAGTATAATAAGACTCTGCATGTATTTTAAACAACATTGTTAACAAAGTTTAAGCTGTTTTATCATGGTGTGGATGGGAAGAGAAATGGAGTAGGAGTCATCTTGAAGGAGGGGTTTGTCAGGAATGTTCTAGAAGTGAAAAGAGTGTCGACAGAGTGATGAGTCTCAAGTTAGAAATTGAAGGTGTGATGGTCAATGTTGTTAGTGCTTATGCCCCACAGGCAGGATGTGAGCGAGAAGAGAAGGAGAGATTCTGGAGTGAGTTAGATGAAGTGATGCAGAGTACCCCCAGAGATGAAAGAGTGGTCATTGGGGCAGACTTCAATGGACATGTTGGTGCAGGAAACAGAGGGGATGAGGAAGTGATGGGTAGGTTTGTATCCAGGACAGGAACACAGAAGGACAGATTTGATCGATTTTGCAAAAAGGATGGAACTGGCTGTAGTGAATACTTTCTTCAAGAAGAAACAGGAGCATAGGGTGACTTATGAAAGCGGAGGTAAGAGCATACAGGTAGACTACATCTTGTGTAGGCGATGTAATTTGAAGGAAGTCAGTGACTGCAAAGTAGTAGTGGGTGAGAGTGTTGCCAAACAGCATAGGATGGTGTTGTGCAGGATGACAGTGATGGTGAGAAAGGTGAAAAAGGCAAAGGCAGAGCAGAAGACAAAGTGGTGGAAGCTGAAAAAGGAAGAGTGTCGTGTTGTCTTCAAGGAGGAGTTGAAACAGGCTTTGGGTAGTCAGGAAGTGCTTCCAGATGACTGGACAACCACAGCCAATGTGATCAGGGAGACCGGTAGGAGAGTACTTGGTGTGTCCTCTGGAAGGAAAGTAGATAAGGAGACTTGGTGGTGGAATGAGGAAGTGCAGGAGTGTGTACAAAAGAAGAGGTTAGCTAAGAAGAAGTGGGACACAGAGAGGACCGAAAAGAGTAAATAGGAGTACAGGGAGACACAGCGTAAGGCGAAGGCACCGGTGTCAAAGGCCAAACAGCGGGCATATGATGACTTGTATGATAGGTTGGACAGTAAGGAGGGAGAAAATGATTTATACAGGCTAGCACAGCAGAGAAATAGAGATGGGAAAGATGTGCAGCAAGTTAGAGTGATAAAGGACAGAGAGGGAAATGCATTGACTGATGACAGAAGTGTGCTGGGAAGATGGAAAAAGTTCTTTGAAGAGTTGATGAATGAGGAAAATGAGAGAGAAAAAAGAGTAGAAGGGGAGACTGTTGAGGACCAGGAAGTAGCAAAGCTTAGTAAGGGAGAAGTGAGGAGGGCATTGAAGAGGATGAAGAGTGGAAAGGCAGTTGGCCCTGATGACATACCAGTTGAGGTATGGAAGTGTCTAGGGGAGGTAGCAGTAGATTATCTGACAAGAATATTCAACAAGGTCTTAGAAAGCGAACAGATGCCGGAGGAATGGAGGAGAAGTGTGCTTGTGCCCATTTTTAAGAACAAGGGAGATGTACAGAGTTGTGGCAACTACAGAGGGATAAAGTTGATGAGCCATACAATGAAGTTATGGGAAAGAATAGTGGAAGCTATACTAAGGGCAGAGGTCAGCATTTGTGAACAACAGTTTGGTTTCATGCCAAGAAAGAGCACCACAGATGCAGTGTTTGCTTTGAGGATGTTAATAGAGGAGTACAGAGAAGGTCAGAAGGAGCTGCATTGTGCCTTTGTGGATCTAGAGAAAGCATATGACAGGGTGCCGAGAGAAGAACTGTGGTATTGTATGAGGAAGTCTGGAGTGACAGAGAAGTATGTTAGAGTGGTGCAGGACATGTATGAGAGATGTCAGACAGTGGTGAGGCGTGCTGTCGGTGTAACAGAAGAGTTCAAGGTGGAAGTGGGACTGCATCAAGGGTCAGCTCTCAGCCCCTTCTTGTTTGCTATGGTGATGGACAGGCTGACAGATGAGGTTAGGCAAGAATCTCCATGGACTGTGATGTTTGCAAATTACATTGTGATCTGTAGTGAGAGCAGAGAACAAGTGGAGGAAAATCTAGAGAGGTGGAGGTATGCCCTGGAAAGGAGGGGAATGAAGGTTAGTCTCAGTAAGACAGAATACATGTGTGTGAACGACAGGGACCCAAAAGGAACGGTGAGGTTACAGGGGGCAGAGATAAAGAAGGTGGAGGATTTTAAGTACTTAGGCTCAACAATCCAGAGCAATGGAGAGTGTGGAAAAGAGGTGAAGAAGCACATGCAGGCAAGTTGGAATGGATGGAGAAAAGTGTCTGGTGTGATGTGTGAAAGGACAGTATCGGCAAGAATGAAGGGAAAAGTGTACAAGACGGTGATGAGGCCAGCGATGTTGTATGGTTTAGAGACAGTGGCCCTGGGGAAAAGACAGGAGTCAGAGTTGGAGGTAGCAGAGATGAAAATGTTGAGGTTCTCTTTGGGAGTTACGAGGATGGATAGGATCAGAAACGAGTACATCAGAGGGACAGCACATGTTAGATGTTTTGGAGACAAAGTCAGAGAGGCTAGATTGAGATGGTTTGGACATGTACAGAGGAGGGATAGTGAGTATATTGGTAGTAGGATGCTGAGGTTGGAACTACCAGGCAGAAGGCCCAGAGGAAGACCAAAGAGAAGCTTTATGGATGTGGTGAAGGCGGACATGAAGGTCATTGGAGTAAGAGAAGAAGATGCAGAGGATAGGGAGAGATGGAGGCAGATCATTTGCTGTGGCAACCCCTGAAGGGAACAGCCGAAAGAAAAAGAAGAAGAATATTGTTAACCAAGTTGTTTATTATTAAGAAAAGTACTTCTTACTTTTAATGCAACTTCTGGTGCTACATTTTGCTGCTGATGGCTTTGTAATCTGGTTGATACATGCTGAGGTTCAGCTTCATGCAGGAGTTTAGGCTTCCATCTACTCCACTTGACCACAGGTTGGTCTTGATGCTTTTCAGGTGTGAAAAGGACTGCTCGCTCTGCATGTGGAGCCAAACATGGTCAATATGACAGGACTCACACGCTGCAGTGTTTATGTGACAGGAAGTGTGTCCCAAGTTTTGGCAGTCAGCTGCTCTGCTGGTTG
>CM045735.1:46772248-46837248 GCA_024760905.1 Plotosus lineatus | reverse complement strand
AATACAGAAATGCCCCAGTCCGGGAATCGAACTCATGACATTCTTGCTGTGAGGTGTATGTGGTTACTACTGCGCCACCATGGTGCTTTGATGTTCTTGATTTGTATTGAATCATAACCCTGAACCTGTGACCAAATTTATTACAACACAAAATCTTTTGCATTTAAAAAGTGAATAAAGCTCAGAATTCTTAAAATTGCTTTTATTTCCAGAAACACAAATGCATTGAGAACACGACACGTCCTATTCCAAATCAAAAACATGAAAAATGTATCAAATCTGTGTTATTCCTTTAAATAAATTAAAGAAAAGTGAATCATAGACTGTTAAAATATCAGTGTCCGCATTTCTTCTTTATAAACTCAGACATTCAGTGTATAAACTAAAAAATGTAAGATTTTGGTTTCCTTTGAATCTTGGAACTAATATTTCTTTGTAGAAACACTGTTTCTGAGATCTACTGCACATCTGTGTTGTGGAGTCAATCAAGTTCTGATACCTGTGAGCAGGTATTACAGCCAAGGATAATTGGACCATATTCCAGTTCTTCTGGATTTCTTGGTTTTCCTCAGAAGCTGCATGTTTGATGTCACCCCACCAGTTTCCTATTGGATTAAGGTCCTGGATCGAGCTGCCGCTCCATACGTCAATATTGTTGGTCTGGAACCAAGATGTTGCCGTTTACTAGTGTGCTTGGAGTCGGTGTATAGTTGAAACCCATTACAAGGGCATTTCCTCTTCAGTATAAATAATACATGGCGGCACGGTGGTGTAGTGGTTAGCACTTCCGCCTCACAGCAAGAAGGCCTGGGTTCAATTGCCGGCCTGGGCGTTTCTGTGTGGAGTTTGCATGTTCTCCCTGTGCTTGCGTGGGTTTCTTCTGGGTGTTCCAGTTTCCTCCCACAATCCAAAGACAAGCACAGTAGGTTAATTGGCCATTCTAAGTTGCCTGTAGGTTCGCATCATGCAAAAGGCAATGGCAAACCACTGCACTAATCCTGCCAAGAAAATCTCCATGAAGATGATATCCTTCATGGTGAGTCGCCAATGGTCATCCTACAAGTCAGGCACTAGATAGATAGCTAGATAATGCAGTATGACCTCCTCAATTGTTATGCTGTATTAACACTGATCCATGATCCCTGAGATGTGATAAATATGCCCGACACCGTAGTATGAGAAACATCCCCATATCATGATGCTGACGCCACCAGGCTTCACTCAGTGCATTGTGGCTTCAATTCAGTGCTTTGGGCTCATCTGATAAACTGTCTCCGGCCACTATACCTGGGAGAAATGTTCAATCACCAGCATGCACTACATTTCCCGCCTTCCTTCCTTAAATAAGGAAAATAATTGCCGTCTGTTTTTCAAAGAATGATTGATGTCATGAACTGAACTCCACACTGCTATTATTTTCAACACAAACCTTTCAATTAGTGGCCAAATTACACAGAATCAGCAGCATGCAGGTCAGGACTGTCGGTTCTATTGGATTCTATGACTCTACTACATCTGATAATAAATTATTTACCATGTAGAAATATAATTTCTATCAAAAACACTGCTTGATCAGGTTAGTGATGTCCGACTGAGATTATTTTGAACCCGACCGTAAGTCACCCGTACAAAAAAAAGAAAAAAAAAAAAAAAAAACAATAAGTATTTTCCGCCTTAACCACCCGACCCCAATTTAATTTATAAATGGTTAAATTGGATGAACCATGATGAAGATTGAGTTCTACCCACCATTTGAATACTTGACTCCACTTCAGGAGTACAGGTTGAAATGTAAAAACAAAGCAAGTCCACCTTTAATTGCTGAAGAAAAAATAGAATTTTATTAAGTGGCCTTGTCAAAATTCTGACCTAAATCCCTCTGAAATGTTACAGTAGGTCCCGAAAAGGACAGTTTGTTTTCAGAAACCCCGAATAAAAGCCATTCTCTGGGGGAAAAAAAAAAAAAAAAAAAGTGGGACAAAATTTCTCCAGAGTGATACTGAAGACCGAAGGGTAACCGCAGTCATTTGATTGGTGCTTACGTGTTTGTTAGGGCCAAATAATTTTCCACAGCACTTTAAATAAAATCGCTGGAGTGTAAAGAACAGTGTGAAGAACTTGCGTGAATTCATTCTGTTGTCATCTGTGTCACCCTACTATGAGCCCGAAAAGGACATGGGGGGGGGGGGGCAAATATAATGAACTATTTTTTTCCTCCTCCCCTCCCCCCTGCATGTTCCTTCTGGGTCTCCATACCATACTCAGTAACCAGCAGGAGAGAAACATAATTCTGTCTTAATTCTAATTCTAATTCATGCCGACTCCGAGCAAGGGCAGAGTACACTCTGGACAGCTCACCAAGCCACCACAGGGTGGAAAGACACTGACGGCTGTGCAACTACTCTTGTAGAAAGTCAGCAATGGTTCTTTTACATGAACCTCACACCATAGACAGTGAGAGACATGGCCGGCCTTTGATAACCCAGTAGCTGCACTGGGGTGGGGGTGGGGGGAAGGGGCAGTGACAACCTTGTGGAGAGTGGGACATGAACCCCAACCTCAGGATCAGCGATCTAGCACCTTTTACCACCAGGCCACCACTGGCCATTTTTTAAGCTCCTGCGACCCTAATTAGGATTAAGCGGTTACAGAAAATGAATGAATGAAATGCTTCCACCTTCTGCAACCTGGAAGTATTACAGAGGATTAATATAACATTGCATTTTATTATTATGGTGATTTTTTTTTTTTTTCAGTAAAAATGAAGACGTGCGCAAAGCAGCAGAAGTGCAATGAGGAGGTTTTCATTAACATATGAGTCTTGAGAAAGGTTTACTATGCTCCAGCGAATCTGAAAATTAAATTCTATACTGGACAGTAACGTGACGCTGATGATATATACATATAAAAAAAAATAAAGATAATAAGAACAGTTTAAATGAAAACCATAATAATTAGAATTATAAAATGCACTGTTTTATTCTTTCTTGAGGCTTCAAATGGATTTTCTGAAAATATTTCTGGACGAACTGCTAGAGAGAATAACTTCATTTAATCCTTATTGGTGTGAGATTTTTAATTTTGGGTGCTTAATGTCTTGGGATATGAAAGAAAAAAATGTAAAAAATCCATTGAAATAAATGGTGGCAGTGGTGGCCTAGGGGTAAAGGCGCTGGATCACTGATCCTAAGGTTGGGGGTTCAAGCCCATTCTCTATGGTATGTCACCCCCCCCCCCCCCCCACACACACACACACACACCCCACCCCAGTGCAGCTAACTGGGTTATCAAAGGCCGGCCATGTCTCTCACTGTTTATGGTGAGAGGTTCATGTAAAAGAACCATTGCTAACTTTCTACAAGAGTAGCTGCATAGCCGTCAGCATGTTTCCACCCTGCGATATCTCCCGAGCTGCCCAGGAGGGATTCTGCCCTCACTAAGAGAGAGTGAATGCATGCGAGGGCCTGTGATGACAGAAGCATGTCAACACACCAGTAACCAGTAAGATAGAGCTTTCCACAAAATATCCTGAACACCATCAAACGTGGATGCTGTGGAATACTGTAATGCTGTGGGGATGTTTTGCTGTTTCCAGGTCTAGTCAGGTTCCTATAATTAAGGAAATAATAAATTCTGATTTTTTTTTTTTTTTCTTCCATGAAGTAGTCTATTTCATTAGTCTATCCAGTAGGCCCTTGACATTCGCGGGGGATCGGTTCCGGGCCCTCCCGCGCATCAAGATAATCCGTGAGTTCTGTACCCAGAAGTAAAACCCTATGTATCACGTCACATGCGCAAATGAGCAAACTGAAGTAAAATACTGTGTATCTATTACTGCGCTAAAATATGCTACTTAAACACGTTCTATAGACAGTCTTACTCATTAATACAATACAGTATTAATGTATTAAAATGTAGTAATGATAAAGAAAAACCTTTCAATTTTTACTGTTATATTTATTGATGATAAAATATAAACATTATACAGTATATACTGTTGTAAAGCACTAGTATTAACGTCTTTTTCGATTATTATTCCAGTACAGTATCTAAGTTAATGTTTGTGCGTGAGATTTTATGTTCTGTAGTATGTTTAACAAATGATACCAAAAGGATAAACTTTATTATGCTTCATGTCCTTTTACATTGAACTTGGAGTGACGTCTTGGAGTGACGTCTCCAAGATGGTGCTGCCTAGAGGGCGATGTCACGGAGTTCTCAGAGTCAAATTGCTTCTTTGTTCGTTTTAATTTGTTTTGTTTGTTAATGTTTTGCACTATGCTTGTCTGTGACCGGTCGACCCTACTACAGCTATAAGATTGGAGTGTCTTCGGGCGTGCATAACTAAGCACCCTCAACAACCATAGTATATTAGCTCAGTGCTAGCCACATCCTGGCTAACAAGAAGCCCAGGCAGAGTTCCCAGAGCCTCCGGCGCTTGGTTAGCACTTCTGGTCATACTGCTTGAAAATGTTCAGTTCCTGCAAAACAAGATGGATGCAGCGCAGAGGATCTGCTGTGTTTCTGTGAAAAATGGCTCGAGGAGAGTACACCTGACGAGGCGACCGCACCAGCCGGCTACACGGCCTTCGTCCCCTGCAATCCCAAGTGCCGGATTCGCTGTTCGGCCCCTTCCTGCTTGGGCTTCTTGTTAGCTGGGATGCGACTAGCATTGAGCCACCATAGCATATTAGCTCAGTGCTAGCTGCACCCGGGCTAACAAGAAGCCCAGTTGAGCGTGCTGTCATACACGCCCGAAGATACTCCGATCTTATAGCTGTAGTAGAGTCGACCGGTCGTAGAGTGCAAAACATGAACAGACAAAACAACAACTAAAACAAATTAAACCGAATGAAGAAACAATTTGACTGTGAGAACTCCGCGACGTCGCCCTCCGTCGAGCACCATCTTGGAGACATCACTCCAACTTCAATGTAAAAGGACATTAAGATTATTGTAATAAAGTTTATCCTTTTGGTATCGTTTGTTAAGGATGCTACAGAACATAAAATCTCACACATAAACGTGAACTTAGGTACTGTACTGGAATAATAATTGAAAAAGATTTTAATACAACAGTTCAGAGAAAACCGTCGTTTCTCAGGAGAAAGTTTTATTTCTTCAGAAGAGACATCCAGCAATTTCTATCGCTTAGGTTTGAGTGGTATCATAAAGCATAACTGGTAATTAAAACACACAAAAAAGAGGCTCATTGACAACTTGTGCAGGAAAGAAAAAGGGGTGGGACATCAGCTCAACCAATCAGGAGAAAGGGGGACAGCCATTGGCTGAATTTGAATCATTTGCCGGTTGCTCGGCAATCAGCGAATACTCAAACCATGGATGCAAAACCGGGAATAGTGAAGGGCCTACTCTACTTGAAAGCTCGAGCTTAACTGCGTACTGAAGCAGCTCAACAAGCATAGGAGCATGTTCAAGTCTGACTGGCTGGGTAAAAGCGAAGTGAAGATTTTGGAGTGGTCTGGGACAAAATCCCGACCTGAATCCTATTGAAATGTTATACCAGGACCAGGGAAGGGCAGTTTATATTCAAACACTATAAACCAAAAATAAATTTAAAATAATAATAATTAAAAAAAAGAGGGCCAGAATTTCTCCACTGTGACAGTAATCACTGCTCCTGTTCCCACAAATGTTGCAGTTGGTTCTGTTGAAGGTGACAATCAAGTGTGAAGTTTGGGAGCATTTACTTTTTTACATGGGTGTTTTAGGCATTGGTGAGGTTTTGTCACAATATCTTGAACATGTTGTGTCTACACTCTGTACTTTGTGTCTAGTCTCCCTATCTATCTGTCCATCTGTTTGTCTGTCCATCCATTTATCTATTCCTGTCTTTAAGTATTCGCACCTCATACCGCCACCATCTCTTCAACAGTTCAAGGAATACAGAAAGAACAAGTGGTAGGATACTGCCATCTACTGGCAACTTCAATAGTGGCGCTTTCTTTGAGGAATGTGTATTCATTTGTTAATTTATTATCTCTTTTGCTATGCCTGCTTTAAATATCTTTTGAACATTTAATGGGCCACCATCCACTGCCTCAGTAGGAAAAACAGTTCTCCACAAATACTGTTTACAGAGGAAGTGGGAGCTTCTTCCCTAGACTGGGGATGTCGTTGGAAAGTGGAAGGGATACTTTTAGGACCTCCTAAATTCCATGAACACATCTACTGTAGAGGAGGAAGATCCTAGGGGTTTTGGGTGAGGGTCCATCCATCACTAGAGCTGAGGTTGCTGAGGTAGTCAAAAAGCTACTTGGTGGTTGGGCTCCAGGGGTGGATGAGAGCCACCCTGAATATCTCAAGGCTCTGGATGTTGTAGGACTATCTTGGTTGACATTTCTCTGCAACAGCGCGTGGTCATTGGGGTCTGTAGCTCTGGATTGGCAAAATGGGTGGTAGTCCCCCTTTATAAAAAAAAAAAAAAAAAAAAAAAAAACGGGACTAACCTGGGAAAGTCTATGCAGGGGTGCTGGAGAGGAGGATCTGACTGATGGCTGAATCGTAGAGTCAAGAGGAACAATGTGGTTTTCCTCCTGGCCGCAGCACTCTCGACCAACTCTGTACACTCAAGAGGATCCCGGAAGGGGCAATGGGAGTTTTCCTAATCTGTCTACATGTGTTTTGTGGATTTACAACCGTGTCCCTTGGCTATCTTGTGGGGCGTGCTCTGAGAGTACGGCGTACCGAACCTGTTTCTATGGGCCATTCAATCGCTGTATCACCGGAGTCAGAGCTTGGTCTGCATGGTAACAGTAGGTCGAATTCATGTCCTTTGAGGGTTGGAGTTCGCTGTCCTTTGTCACCGATTCTGTTCAAAAAAAAAAAATTATATATATATATATATATATATATATATATATATATATATATATATATATATATATATATATATACACATTAGGCTAACCGGGTGTTCCAAACTGTCTCTAGGTGTGATTGTGAGAGGTTGCTGTTCAGGGTGTACCCCACCTTCGCCCAGTGTCAGCCTCTCCGAGACCCTAGTTGAATTGAGTGGTTTGACAAATGTATAGATGGATAGAAAAGAAAAAAAAAAGGTGGAAATGGGAAAAGTTTAAAATCACATCAGCATCATTAGAACTCCTTGATCCTGGGCTTTCAATTGGCTGTTTACGTTGGCTACTCCATTTTTTTTTCTATGAAAGAAAATGTGTATTAAATAATTAATTTTATAAAAATCCTTGAAGTCAATATATTTTTCAATGATTCTCTGTCACAGCTGTTTCTCTCCTGATTAGCCACTCCTCACTGTGGTATACGCCGCTATCACAAACCAAACACAATTGAGATATCTGCGCTCAGTCAGAACATTGTGGTGCTCAAGGTTTGGTTCATGCATGAACGCCATTAAAACTCATAATTGTGCTTCTCTCACTCCGTGCATGCGCACCACTGTCTGCAAGTTGCTCTGACAACATATCCACCAGACTTCACTGCTCTGAATAAATCAAAACAATAACATCAAATATATCTGTGTTGATATTCACATTATCTTTTATTATTATAATATTTAAAATTATATTCTCACTACTCACTTCTTTCTCTTCACCTCTTTCTATTAATGTTATTATAATCCGAAGACTTGCTTTTCATTCTATGATATTATGATATTCACTTAATTCTCTTCTTCTAGTTATTATTATGACTCACTATTCTGAATGATAATATTAATATTTACTCATATGTTGTTATAGTTGTATTTAATACCATACTGCACTCCTGTTGCTTGTGTTGGTACAGTTGGGTAAAGTGATGACTCAGTGTGGCGTATATTGGTATTTGAATGTAGAAATGCTTTGGGAATGTATGTTGTAATATAATAAAAATGTACTAATGTTATTATACATTTCCCCAAAACCCTGCCTGAGAGTCAGTCACTGGAAATAATGCACAAAACAGTAAGATCATGTGAATGGAGGAAACAAGGATTGCTTCATAGTGTAACCAAGAAAATGAAACATTGCATTCAGAAAAACATTAATATTACCAACCCCAGGGTGATTAGTTTCTTATTAAATCATATACTTGAGTCACTGTGCCAATGTCAATGAGGGGATAAATGGTAAGAAACTGCCATCTGCTGGTATATTTAATCCCCCCCCCCCCCTCTCTCTCTCTTTGTAGTTCCTCCATCGTTGCCCATATGCCGTATTCAGGGTTCTGTTGATGTCGGCAGTGATGTCAAACTGCTCTGTGGATCTGAAGAGGGAATTCCGACGCCAACATACTCATGGGAGAAACTTGACTCAATGCCCAAACTCCCCCTGGGTGCCATGCAAGGTGTGTGTGTGTGTGTGTGTGTGTGTGTGTGTGTGTGTGTGTGTGTGTGTGTGATAATAAATATTTTTACCAATCTTAAAACTGAAGTTTTATATATATATATATATATATATATATATATATATATATATATATATATATATATATATATATATATATTTTTTTTTTTAATCTTTATTATTATGGAAACTCGTCTGTTTTTCGAGACGAAAGATGTACCTCCATCTTGTGGCTGAAAATATTATTGCAGTTTTTTCCCTTTCATGACTTTTTCCTTCTTTGTTGTTGTTGTTTTTATTCTGTCTCTCTTTGTTACATATATGGAGATTCTTGTATTGACTGTTATACTATTTTAATATATTTTTTATCTTTTATTCAATAAATGTCATATATTACGTAAATAAATGCAAATAAATTGTTATTAATATGATTAGTCTTAGGGGCAAAGGGTCCAGGTGGTAAAGTACGGGATTACTGATCCCAAAGTTGGGGGTTCAAGCCCCACTGTGAACAATTGTCACTGCTGCCACCCCAGTGCAGCTAACTGGGTTATCAAATAACTCTCAAGATTGTAAAAGAACCATTGTTAACCTTCATCAAGAGTAGCAGTATAGCCGTCAGCATGTTTCTGCCCTGCGATGCCCTTTCCCATAGTCGGCAGAGATAGGTGCCAGCCTCCCCGTGACCCTAATTAGCATTTAGAATATCAGAAATTGAATGAATGAATGAATGGCTATATTATTATCATTATTTTTTATTATTATTTTTTTTGTTTGTTTTTTTATTATTATTATTGTTGTTGTTGTTGTTGTTGTTGTTGTTGTTGTTGTTGTTGTTGTCCCCATCGATCTCAGTTCCTGCCACAGCCGCTGCAGATGAAGTCCTCGCAGTGTGGTGATGAGGAGGGGGGGCAGTCTCCGCTGACTGCGGAGTCTCTTCTCACCCCAGCGGGTGTCTCTTCTTCCCTCTGCTGTCCTGATGACATCCTTGGTGGTGGTCCGCCAGTCTGAGGGATTGACGCCTCCAGCCTTGAGGTCGTGCTTGCAGATATACTTGAACCTAAGAGCTGGGCGTCCCTTTGGCCTGGTTGCAGTAACCAGCTCCCTATAGAGCAAGTCTTTGGGGGATGCGGTATCATCCATTCGGGTGATGTGGCCAAGCCATCGTAAGCCTCTCTGGGTCAGGGTGGCAAACATACTGGGCACATCTGCTCTGGCCAGGATGTCGATGGTGGAGACATGGTCCTGCCAAGTGATGCCCAGTAGTCTGCGAAGACAGCATTGGTGGAAGGCGTTCAGCCGGCGTTCCTGGCAGTAGCAGAGGGTCCATGCATCATGCGTCACTCCTGGCATAGAGGAAGATGCCGTCTTCAGAGTTCCGGAAGGCGTAGCACAGGAGTAGGGAGAAAAGGATGCCCAAAAGGGTTGGAGCAAGGACATAACCCTGCTTCACACTGTTCTTGATCGGAAAAGAGTCTGAGGGTGATCCATCAAATTGGACGATGCCATTCATGTCCTGGTGGAACGACTTAATCATGCTCAAAAGCTTGGGGGGGGGTGGACATACGGACATCCAATTCACTGGAGGAGGGCAAACATTCCATCCCTGCTGACCAAATCAAAAGCATTGGTTAGGTCGATGAAGGCCAAATAGAGGGGTTGTCTCTGCTCCCTGGACTTCTCTTGCAGCTGCCTCACAGAGAAGACCATATCTATGGTTGACCTGGCTGCCCTGAATCCACACTGCGCCTCTGGATACACACATTTGACAAGTAGTTGGAGCCTGTTGAGGTCGACACGGGCAACTATGCATAGGCGTAAGATGCCACAATAGTTGTTGCAATCACTTTGCTCCTCGATGGTGGGTAGAGCGTCAAGCTCATACATAACAGATAGTGGAGGGATGTTCTCAAGGGCTGTGTCCGAGATGGTGGTTTCTCTCGAGTAAAGCTTTTGGTAGTGCTCATCCCATCTCTCCATTTGTTTGCCACGATCCTTGATGATGTCGCCTGCAGCTGATTTGAGTGGGGCGCTCTTGATGGCACTGGGACCGAAAGCCTTCTTCATGCCTTCGTACATTTTGTGCTTGTTTCCAAGATCTGCAGAAAGCTGTATGTTCTGGCAGAGGTTAAGCCAGTAGTTGTTGGTGCAATGCCTTGCAATCTTTTGTGCATTATTTCTTGCAGTGCTCAATGCAGCAAGCGTTCGCACAGAGGGCTCCTTCTTGTGCGTGATTAGGGCTGCGAGTTTGGTGGTGATAGCAGGTTCCCTCTCAGCTGCTCCTGGTTCAAACCAATCTGCACTCCTTCCCACCTTCTTCCCAAAGGTGCCTATGGCGGCCTCAAACATAGCCTCGCGGATGTGGTTCCACCTTGCAGTAGTACAGTCACTGTGGTTCACGAAAGCTTTGGCCATTCTCATTGAGCTTGCCAATGCCAAAGCGGCCAATGTGGCAGGGCCAGGAGTCGTGATCTGCCCCTATCTGTGCGTTAAAGTTGCCGAGCAGAAGCAGGTGCCTCCTTGCCAGGGATCTGCTGGATCCTGGCTTTGAGTGCATCATAGAATCCATCCTTCACTTCAACTGGAGAGCAAAGTGTGGAGCATAGACATTAATGGTGGTAGTTTGTCCAGGGGAGGTTGTGAGAGTGAGACAGAGGACTTGCGGAGTATCTGAGGACGGCGGTTCAATAAAGGACAGAAAAAAGTTTCGCATAGCGAATCCAACACCATGTAGGCGATGCTCGTCAGGCTCCTGTCCCTGCCAGAAAAACGTATAGTCCTTCTCCATCAGACTGCCACTGCCCAGGAGTCGAGTCTCTTGCAGTGCTTCAATGTCAATGTTCAGCATCCTCAGCTCGCGGTTGATGATGGCAGTTTTCCTGGCGTCATTGATTTGCTGGAGATCGTCAGAGAGGCCAGGAGACATTGTTCTGACGTTCCAGGTTGCCAGACTCAGCACTGGCTGATTTGGTTTCTTGTTATTGCCTGGTGCAGTGTTTATAGTCTGTGCTTCGGCTTTTGGCCTACACTTCAAGCACCCACTGAAGTAAGTGGACTGTGGTAGGCCAGCATCTTAGTGGCTGGAGGCTGCCCAGCTAAAGGTGGGCGGTAGCTGTCCAGTGGGACGCGATGATCCCTCCCAATGTCGTGAGATAGCCCTAGGCGCCCAAGCTTATGCCAGTTAGCCCTGGGCTTTTAACTAGTAATTGCATCTCCCCATGTTGAGCTGACGCAGAAGGCGGCACTGGAGTGGCCTCTCCAGGGCACAGGCCAGGGTGAACTTGTGGAGGAACTGAGATGCCCAGTCAACAGAACCGCCTTCTCGGCCTAGCTGGTAGTGTCCAATGGAAGGGGCTAGCCGATACAGTTGATACCAACTTGGCTACAGGAGTTGCTGGGAGGTGCTGTTACACGGGGACCAACTGCCTTCGGGGCTCCACTCCGAATTTTCTGTCGGGGGGTGTCTCCCTTAGCCTTTGTCACTCCCATGAAGACGACAAGGCAGTGGTGCTATTTGCCCATAGCTGGGGGTTGTAAGTCAGAGTTGTCCTTCTTTTAGCCTTTACCTCAAAGTCTTTATCTGCAAGGGAGCAGATGGCTGACTAGTGAGTACCAGGGCATGTCCACATGCCGGTGGGCCTGCATACTGCACGTCTGGAGCTCAACCTGCTCTGAGATCCCTCACATATTTAGCCTGGGGCCGTAAGATGCCCAGTTACCAGGGTGTGTTGCGAGGAGGCAATGTGAGAGTCTTGACTTAGCAGAAGCTTTGTCCCATCTCCTGATGGACTTACGCACTTGGCCTTCTTTTCGCTCAATGAGCTCGATGGTGGCTGCAGATGAAGCTGGAAGGGAGAAGTCTAAGCACTATGACTCTGTGGTAGCCTCTGCAATCCTCTACGCTGCCATCTGCTGGGCCCCGGGCAGCACAGAGCGGGACAGAAAGAGACTGAACAAGCTGGTCAGGAGGGCCAGCTCTGTCCTCGGCTGCCCACTGGACTTTGTGGAGGAGGTGAGTGAGAGGAGGATGGTAGCAAAGCTCACATCCATCCTGTCCAACAGCTCTCACCCACTGCACCAGACTGTCGAGGAGCTAAGCAGCTCCTTCAGTGTACGACTGAGGCATCCTCAGTGCAGGAAGGAGCGCTACCGCAGGTCGTTCATTCCCACCGCTATCAGACTGTACAACGCCACTTTGTAACTGTCTGTGAAAATACCGGTTATGTGCAATAAAAACCCCGTGCACTTTAATCAACCACATCTACCCCACTGACTGTGAACCACATCAACCCATCTACTCTGCACTCAGATACATTACACTTTAATATAGGCCAATCTATAAAGTTGCTCCATTCTTTTCTTTTATTGTTTAGTAATTTATACTATTTATGTATCTATTTATTTATTTACTTATATAATATATGTATGTGTGTATGTTCGTACTTGTATCTATTTTTGCACCCCCTACTGATAGTACCTCAAGAGCCTGTAACAGTGAATTTCTCCATTGTGAGATTAATAAAGCTGTATCTTATCTTATCTTATCTTATCTTACAGCTGCTCTACAGCACTAGGCGCTAGGCGCTAGCTGGGTTCGATCTCCAGCGTTCTGCAGATTGGGTATTTCTGTGTAAAGTTTGCATTTTCTTAGCCGATTAGCCTAATGTGCATGTGATTGGATTTTGGGAGAAAACTGGAGTACCAGGGGGGAAACCCACACAAGCACAGTAAAATCACACAAAATCTCCAGATGAGTATGGGAGTCTGTATTCTATCGATTATCTCATAGCATGTAACTTACTTATCCATGTAAATGTGAATAGTCTGGTGTTCAAACTTCCTTCTGAGATTTTCATGTATTCTTTCATTTTCTAAACCGCTTAATCCTAATTGGGTTGCTTGGGGGCTGGCACCCATCTTAATTGACTCTGGGCGAGGGCGGGGTTCACCCTGACAGCTCACAAAACCATTCACATTCACACTCACACCTAGGGGTGATTTGGAACAGCCAGTTGACCACCAGTGCATGATTTGTACTGTAGGAGGAAATTAGAGCACTCCGAGAAAACCCATGCAAACACAGGGAGAACCTGCAAACTCCACAGAGAAACACTTGAGCTGGGAACCGAACCCAGGACCTTCTTGCCGTGAGGCAGACTTGCTAACCACTACACCTCACCTTTTCAGATTTTACATCACAAAAATAAATAAATAAATAAATAAATAAATAAATACATTCATACATACATCTATTATTATCAGTTTATATCAATTCATAGTGTTTCTACAATTCTCTTTATTCTTTGAATAATTTTAACTCAATGCCTATTGGACAGATATCTATCTTATATCTTGATGTTATTTTCAGATCAGATGCAAGGCACGGTGAGTCTGAAGAACATCAGCGTGGGAACATCAGGCGTGTATCAGTGCACCGCCTCCAACGCTATTGGCACCAGCACATGTCAGCTCAACCTGCAGGTGGTGACACGTGAGTCACGTATTATATGTTTCTTGCCTAAAAACAGCACCTTCATTTCTTTCACCAAATACCAACATCCTGAGTATTAATTAACAGCACAAAGGATACGGCTTTATTTTCAGCTACTTAAACTGAAACTGTATCACTGTTTAAAACTTGCTATGCGAAATAATTTGTCTGCATTTGGTGTTTCAGGGTTAGCATGCTAACTCACTAGCCCAGAGACAGGCTGGAGAATTGATCTTGCGATACTACTGTGTACCTCAAGAGGCAGTAATGAGTCACTGCAGTGTTCAGTCTGCCCTCAGCCGAAAATGAGAGATTTTTCTTATTTATTTATTTATTTATTTATTTATTTATTTATTTATTTATTGCCACATACTGTATGCATATAATGTGACCAATACAAAAGGCAGTAAGTTTCAAAAAGTAATTAATTAATTAATTAATTAATTAGTAATTTAAAAAAAAACATGCACACATAAAATGGTGAGGAATTATTGTGTAACTATATAAATACTGTAGATTCTACCCAGCATATTTTTAAAAATATTTTAAACAATTAGCAAATTAGACACGACAATCTATACAAAAGTTATATTTTACAATAATGGACAGCTGCATATAATTATTTTCTTAAAAATGTAGTGATGATCCAACAGCTGTGTTATTCAGGTTGTGTTCAGTTCCCAGGTGGGGCGTTTCTCTGAGTCGTCTGCATGTTCTCTGCTTACTTGCGTAGGTTTCTTCTGGGTACTGCAGTTTCCACCCACAGTCAAAGAAGAAAAACAAACAAAAAAACAAACAAAAAAAATAAAACAAACAAAAAAATTTGCACAGTAGGTTAATTGGCTGTTGCAAGTCACCCAAAGGTGTGTGTGTGTGTGTGTGTGTGTGTGTGAGTGTGTGTGTGTGTGTGTGCTGGTCCTCTGACGGCCTAGCAAGCTGCCAAGGCTGTGCCCTGCCCTTGTCCAGAGTCAGCTGAGATGGGCACCAGCCTCCCCGCGGCTTAGAAAATGAATGAACCTTTATGACAAATTAATTATAGTAACCAAGGCAGCATCTTAATCATTTATCATCATCATCATTATTATTATTATTATTATTATTATTATTGTTATTATTTCTTTGGACAGCTGATTGGCACCTGGTCACCTTTTCCTGCTTCTGACACTTGTACTGCCCTGCAATGTAAACTTCCTCATTATGATCTTAAAACTCCATTACGGCACACAGACTATAAAATATCATGAACGTTTTCTTATAGATATAAAATTATCGTATAATTTGTATTACGCTGCACTCTCACACACGTTAAAGTGTAAACACCTTCATGTCTTTGTGATGAGCAGCTCAACCCCAGAGCACTGGACTTATAGCTGGAACCATCATCTCTGGCGTTCTCGCTGCAGTGATTTTCGCTCTGCTGGTGACAGTCACACTTTTCTACTGGAGGAACAAAAACCGCTATGAAGACGATGATATCCCGAACGAAATCAGGTGAGATCCAGCGGATGCTTCTTCTTGTTTTCCTGACCAAGCACAAGTACATATGTTCGTACACCCCCGTAGCCAGGATTTGGCGAACAGGGGTGCTCCTCTAAGAACGAAAAGTAGGGTTACCTAAGAGTTCAGTTACGGTACGGGCCTCCTCCATGATATTTTTGCAAACACTCTGAAATGAGTAAATGGTGAAAATTTCCAGTATTCTAAAAGCATGTGTATTTCAACAGCAGGGATACAGAGATATTAGAATTCTTAGTAATTTAGATCACACTGTAGGCCTCTGGGAAGAATCACTTCATAACATTGGTGTTAAATAAATAATTTTTAAAATAACCAGGTATAGGCATACAGAAAAAAAAAAAAATATTAAGGCAAATGTTTAACCAGTGTTCATTGTGACTAATTACATTAACATTCATGCTGAACTAGCCTTTACAAATCATCATTTATTCACAATTCCTTTGCCACAGAATTCATTCAAAAAATGTCCAAATGCATCCATGAAAAACTGATTAGTCCTCGTGGAGAACCATGACAAAAGTAATGTTGCTTTATATGAGAATGAGTTAGTGTGTTCATGTTAGCCTGTTGTAACCCAAGCTGACTTTATTTATTTATTTATTTATTTATTTATTATTTTTTAATTATATATATATTTTTATGCTTTTTTCCAATGTAAAACAGCTATGCTATACGTAAACTTGGTAACTAACTACTCAACATACTTCTGAAACAGCTTTAACTACATCTTCATTCATTCCATTCATTTTCTAATCCTACTTAGGGTTGCAGGGAGGCTGGTGCCAGGGGTGAAAGTAAGATTCTTGCAGGAACTGCATGTGAGCATCATGCTGAAGATGTGAATAAACCCTGCTCTTTTCTGACTTTGATTTTCAAAATTCTATGCACATCCTTGAGTGCATAATGTAAGATGTCAGAAATATAATGTAATACTTTATATGGCAAACTATTTATTTTCAGGTAAAGTGCAGATAAAGTGCTTCTTTAGGGGGAGATGACATCAGAACAATAGAAACGCAACAACTTCAACATAAATAAAACGTTTTCAGAAGCTTTCAAACAGCCTCTGCCTACAGGAAATGTAGATTACATGAAATAATTATACAGCCTACTGTTATGTTCTGGTCTAGTCACATTGCCAGATATTTATGGCTCATCGCTGGTCTACTGCATTGCCTCAATGTTCCATGTGTTTCCTCTGCACTTTCCGCTTCCCGTTCCTCACCTTGCTCTTCATCTCTTTTTCTCTTAAACATAAAATAAAATTTTCTTAACTTTGTTAATTTTTTTTTTATTATTTTATTATTATTTATTTATTTATTTTTTTTACTGTGTTAGGCTGTGTATAGGTACCGTTCACTATAAAAAGGATGCATGTGACCCCCAGCTGCCCCCCCAGCACTGTCTGGGGTAATCCATCACCTAGGCAACTAGCCATCCAATGAAAAGAACACACTGAGTTTTTGCTCTTGCACATGTGATTGTTTGCATAAGGGAGTGGTGCTGCTCGCATGACAGAGAGACAGAGTATTTCACGATGCATAAAACCTCACAATTTTTTACTTGGGTATTGTTGTTTTGTATATTTTGAAAAAAAAATGATGACTCTGTTGCATACAAAAAAAAAAAAAGGCACAAATGTACACTGGATTAACATTATGCTGCAGTGAGTGACTGCCTACTTCAAGTTGCAATGTCTCACAGTAAGCGAGTATCATAGACTACAAATTATAATGTTGGTCCTGTGCACTAAAGACCAGTTCAGCACGTCACGGAGAGCAAAAAAGAAAGGGCGTGCATTGCATGCATGTGTGAAAGTTGCATTTCCAAAACTTTTCGGTAGAAGTCTTTATATTTCTTACCATCACGGCGTTCTGGTGCCTTATGGCTTACTTTCACCTATGGCTGGTGCCAACCTCAGCCAACTCTTGGCGAGGGCATGGTACACCCTGGACACCTCAGAAAACCATTCAAACTCACACCTAGGGGTAATTTGGAAAAGTTAATTAACATACTGTGCATGTTTTTAGACTGCAGGAAGAAACAGGAGTACCCAGAGGAAACCCACACATGCACAGGGAGAACATGCAAACTGTGCAAACATGCTCACATTAACACTACCTTGTAGTTCACACCAAAAAAAAAAAAAAAAAAAAAATCCTGTTCCTGTTCCTTATTTGCACTGCAGGTTAAATTTCCTTTTGTTGTTGGTCTGTATTTTTAACCTTTTTTTTTTTTTTTTTTAATTATTTGGAACAATCTGAGATCTGTCGTCTACCTCACTCACTTCTGGTATTAGCCAGAGGAATAACATATAGATTCAATTGTTGATGCATCAATTTGAAATAAATTGTAATTGCATTACTGTAATTATATTTCTCCAACAAAAATTTACAGGGAGGATGATCTTCCTCCGAAGAGGTCGTCATCGGTGAAGGCGTTCCAGGCGGATGCATCATCTTCAGAGAACGACACACTCACCTCAACCAACACCTACAACAGCCGTTACTGGCACAATGCCAAAGCCAACTATGACGCTAACTCCTACACTCGTTACGACGGGCAAAACTTCACAGCTGGAGGAGGGACTGGTAATACAGGGGGTGGAGCCTATGCAAATGGTGGGCATACTCTTGCAGCTCCCAAAACTCTGGTAGTCACTGCTAATTCTGCACCCATTGTGACACGCAGTAACGGTACACTGAGTCAGAGAGCTCCACCAAGCACTCCCCCACCGACTTCTGGCTCCACCCACACACATGTGCCGAATCGCACACACTCATACGCCGTCAGCCAGGCGGCATTGGAGCGCATGGGTGCTGTTCCCGTCATGGTTCCCGCTCAGAGCCGAGCCGGTTCTCTTGTCTAAGGTCAACATGAGATGGACAAACTGAATTTTTATGATTCTTTATACAATTGATGCCATCTCTTTTTTCCACTGATGAACTACTGATTTTATGGCGTGACTATTTTTTTCTACATTAGCAAATTTGCAATAATAATTATAATATTAATAATATTAATAATAATAATGATGATAATAATATTCAGAAATGATTTGGAGAACATTATGAATGTTTTCTTGACGAAATGATCTTTCACCGCGCATGTGCATCTCAACTGCACAACATAAATTTACAGCCGTTCTTAGATCAATTAAGCTTAGAAATGCCATGTCATATTGACTCGTGCTATCTTTTCAGATTATAAAGCAATAGTTAAAAAATTACCATAAAACACATAATAATCTATTCCATTTATTAGCAATATAATCAAAATGAAGTTCCAAGAATCCATATGTACAACTGGGAGTGTAAATAGAAGATGAAAAAACAATGGGCGGTTAAAGAAGTACATTTTTATTCAAGTTACTTCTGAGTTACAGTTGTGTTGCAAGAATATTTTTTTCAGGTTTTATTTTATTTTATTTTTTTCAAATTTTTGGTTTGTTTGTTTATTTCTTTGATTCCTTCATTTTTGGGTTTGTTTGCTTTTTTTTTTTTTTTTCTTTTTTGGATAGTAAGTTGTGACAAACTCCAAAAGGTAGAAAAAAAATCAGTTAAATTTGATCCAGTCAAAGCAATGTATAATAATAATAATAATAATAATAATAATAATAATAATAATAAGCAGTAGGTTAAATGCAAAGATTACAAGGTTAAATTTAGCATTGACACAGATAGAATTTGCACTAACCAACTTCAGAACATTGTGAATTTTATAAAGTGAATGAAACTCAACTGTTTCACTCTCGAATAGTTAAATATGCCTGAACTTTGCAAGTTATAAATGATAATTTCATTAATTATATCATATTTTTGTACCAGGGATGACTACCTCTATATAAACTTGGTGTGTAATACACATTTTATTATTATTATTATTATTATTATTATTATTATTATTATTATTATTATTATTATTATTATTTAACTTTGACTACTTCAAAAATGCAGTATGCAATTTTTATGCAGAAGTTGAGCTTAAGGTTATAGATGCCTTTGGTGAGTCCAACTGACTCTGCACTCATTTTTATGTCTTCTTCCATTTCATTTGAGGGCTACGCCTAAGTCCAGGACCTGAAACTTTCACGCATTGCATTTTACACATAAACTCAAAAATAAGCTTAGATTGAGATTACAATTCATAATGTTACCTATTTTCTTTTACCTCATTTGAAACCAACAGGTGAATCAATCAGCATATGAAACTCGTCTGACAGTTGCAGAGATGTTTTGAACTGAACAATCACCTGGAATTAATTTCCTGGATGCGCCGTCGTTTCTTACTCTCAGTATAGTTTGCAAAATATGAAATAGATATATGCATATCACTGCCTCTTGACAAATATTAGATATATAATAGCTTAATTAATTAATATCTAATAATAAATTAATTAAATACAATTAGTACAAATTCTTATGAAAACATAGAAAACAGCTCCAAACTAGGGGCTACCTGAAAAAGTTTCCTGGCAAACTAAATTATAAGTGCTGGTTTCACTCCATCCCCTCGAAATACCTGTTGCTTATCAGAAATGTTGTATATACATGTACTTCACTGTAACACACACATTTTATTTGTCAGATCATTGATTCCATGCTAGTAAAGTAATGACAGTACTGATATTCTTTTCTTCAATTACATCATTCATTCACTTTCTGAATTGTTTAATCCTAATTAGAGTCACGGGGAGGCTGGTGCTCATTTCACTCGACTCCAGGTGAGGGGCGGGGTACACCTTAGGCAGTTTGCCAGGCCATCGCAGAGCCAACACACAACTATTCATACACTCACACCTAGAACATCAAATTAACCTACTCTGCATAATTTTGGACTGTGGGAGGTAACCGGAGTACCCAGAAGAAACCAACACAGGCATGGGGAGGACATGCAAACTCCACATAGAAACACCTGAACTGGGAATCAAACCCAGGAGCAGCTATAAAAACACTAAATGGCAAACTTGCTAGCATAACATAGCTAACATCAACTAAATAATATCTTAGTATCTAAAACCTGTCTATATTATATTCTTCAGAGAACAGTGAAGTGTTGCAACAAAAATAAACAAAGTATTTATTGATAAAATAATAATAATAATAATAATAATAATAATAATAATAATAACAACAACAACAACAACAACAACAATAATAATAATAATAATAATAATAATAACATACAATTATTATTATTATTATTATTATTATTATTAATAATAATAATAATAATAATAATAATAATAATAATAATAATAATAATAATAATAATAATATACTGTACTGGTCACTTCTTATATTCCAAAAATATTATATTTTTTGACAATTTTTTGTTGGATTTTTTTTTCTCTCACTGTCCAAAACCACAGAAGACTGAAAGAAAAGTTTCATTTTTTTCCATCTGTTTCATTGCATGAAATCCCTTACAGTATCGAGTTAGTGTTCCATAACTGGAAACCCCACAATAGCTATGCGCTGTAGCCCTTGTAAGGGGAAATCATCCGTGTGAAAGTAAAATGCTTGTTTTCACCCCTGACAGTTTCATAATTTTATTATACAGTGTGTGACAACATGGAAATAATCCCTACAGAGATACACCTGTGTCTGTTTACCTCAAGAACTGGAAAGAAACTAAAGAACATTTCTGACAATATATACTTTCTACAAAAAAATTCTACACTTTTTACATTTTATACAATATCTCTCTTCTCCCATATTTCAATGTTTTTGAAAATAGATTCTGCAGATGAAAACAAGCATTTTATTTCGATGGATTATCACCCTTAAGACATAGGTTGCCAGTTATAGTGATTTTGGTCCTCATTAAAAAAAAAAAAAAAAAAAAAAAAAAAAAAAAAAAAAAAAAATGAAATTGATTCAAAAGTATGGCAATGTTATTCAAAACAATTCTAAATTTTTTATTGAAGTTAAAAAAATAATAATATGTTATATAAATAACTCTGAACACCAAACTAACAGTATTAGATGCTTCCTTAGTAACCGTATCTATGAAAATAATAATGATATGTTTTTTTTTTTTACCACAGTATTCTTTTCCTCGCATTTGCAATCCATCTTAATCCTTTTTTAATTTGAGTCTTATTGAGCGCCCTGGCTCGAATTCAATGCTACTGATAAGCCTAGCCGTACCCTACCTCTAAAATACCTTTTAATAAAATAGTGTATGCTTAAATCATTTTTCTTTTACATGACAATATAAGAATGAGAAGATGTCAGTAACAACGGACTAATGAGATTCTTAATGAAATTGAATTCCAGTGCAATGTTGGGTGCTACAGTAAGCTGGGTGAGACTGGACTCCAATTCTATTGCAAGAAAATCTAAAACATTAACCGATATTGAAATTAAATGTTTGATTGCTTTCTTTTTTTTTTTTTTTTTAACTGTAAATATTGTAAGTACTTGTAGAATTAAATAGAAATATAAAAAAAAAAAACTTTTGTTTTGCCTAATGTGTCCTTCTCTTAGAATCTCTGTGCATGTCTGTGTTTCTGCAAATGTCTGTGGATCCTTCCAGAAAAAAAAAAAAAAGTCTGACAAACATTATATACATTTGCTCCCCGACTTACGTTCATCCGTTTTACATTTTTTCGATTTAATTTTTTTTTCAAAAAAAAAAGTCAAATTTTTAGTTTAGACGTACCTATGTAGTACGCTTACGTAATGACACAGTATATCAGTTATATAGCGTGTTACCTTTGTGTTAAGATGTCGTCTCTGTGATCTTTGTGTTGACACTGTTTTGCGGACTTTTGTAACCCTAAGCAAATATGGTTGGTCAGAAGCTTAAGCCTACTAGCATGGGTGCAAATCTCATACACAGAAATTAATTAACTATCTGCCTGAATCAGCGCAATCTAACATGCATACTCAGTTAAGCAAAGAAAGTTGTAAAATTAATTAAAACCAGAATCCAGAAAAGAAAAAGAACTGTCCGCTTTGCTGGTGATTCACATCAGTGCAGGCTGAGTACTAAACCAGTATTCAATGGCGCCCTTGCTCACTTCAAAGACCAGAAGTCCGTATAACCCGAGCTTTCTCTCAAGCACAAAAAAGTAAACTACTTTCAGTGTTGAGTGCCTCACATATTGTAAGCATTGATTGGCTGTTTTAAGCTTCATGTAAAGTGATTTGGTCAGCTTCATGTAATGTGACCATCCGTCAACCATCGGAATCATTTACAAGCAGAACGATCGCATCATAGGGAATGTTAAAGGTTATATTTGATACTGTATTTGATATTTGATGAGTGAATTTAATTAAAATTTATCAATTTGAAATTATTTGGCTTGAATTTAATTTATTTGAAATAAATGTTGATATTATTTAATATATTTGATATTATTTTACAATGTTATGTTTATAATAATTGATTTAGGGGTGTTTTATGAGATACGGTAATGGTATTTATGGATGTATAGTACAGTATGAGCATCATCCGTCACTGTAACAACTTAGGTTCACTTTAAACTTACGTTCAGCCACCCGGAACCAATCAATAACATAAGTCGGGGAGTGTCTGTATATAGATATTCGTTCATTCATTTTCTGAACCACTGAATCCTAATTAGCGTTGTGCAGAGACTGGTGCCCATCTAAGATGACTCTAGGTGAAGACAGAGGATACCATGGCCATCACAGGGCAGAAACATGCTGGTGACAGTCCAAAGGTTCACTTTTTATTTTATTATTTATTTATTTATACTTGCGCCAGTCTCAGCCGACTCCAGGCGGGGGCAGGGTACACCCTGGACAGCTTGCCAGGCCGTACTAAAAATAGGCCTCTGTATTCCTATGTCGAGTTATTCATTCGTTTTCTAAGCTGCTTATCCTAATTAGGGTCACGTGAAGACTGTGCCTATCTCAGCCGATTCTGGGTGAAGGAAAAGTACAGTCTGGACAGCTCGCCAAGCCATCGCAAGGCCAACACTCACACAACCATTCATACTCACATTTAGGGGAGATTTGGAACAGCCGATTAACCCACTGTGCACATGTTTGGAATGTGGGAGGTAACCGGAGTACCTGGAGAAAACCCACAGAAGCACAAGGAGAACATGCAAACTCCACACAGAAACACCCGATCTAGAAATTGAACCCAGGACCTACATGCTGTGAGGTGGACGTGCTAAGCACTACGCCACCGTGCCACCAACAACAGTAATAAATAAATACATTTTGGGTTTAAGTCTTGAGCTCGACCAGGCCTTTCTATATGGTGTGTGTGTGTGTGTGTGTGTGTGTGTGTGTGTGTGTGTGTGTGTGTGTGTGTGTGTGTGTGTGTGTGTATCAAGCTGTTAAGAATGTGCCCTGCCTTAATCTGATTTGTCTTAGACTGTACATAGTATAATTAGATGGTTAAGAAATGAATTCATGTACATGTTTTTAAATTTTATTTATTTATTATTTATTTTTCCCCAATTCTTATGCATAGCCTTTGATTATAAAATTAGTGTTTCTAGATTTTATGATTATTATTATTATTATTATTATTATTATTATTATTATTATTATTGTTGTTGTTGTTGTTGTTGTTGTATTAATTTATGTTTCACTCATACAGGTTTCTTGAGAGGTTCCACAGACTCTGGTTTTCTAATTAAACACACCATTTAGTCAACAAAATGTACAATCAAACTTAAAGTCACAGTTCAACAAGCTTTTGGTGTAAACAGCTGTAATTCAATGCTAAACTGAGGTTTAAATGGCCTCTTACTGAATCATTTGCATCGGGAATCGGTATACAGCCAGAGAGCTCTGGGCTACTCGTATAATGTGTTTAAATGAAATGTGCTTTCCCATATCCTTGTATAGTGAGAATACTGTACAATGGTATGAACAAAAAATATATAATTTTTCTGAAAGTTGTAGAGATGATACATAGATAGATTAAAAAAAAAAAAATGCATGTTGCTGTTCCATGACACCAAAACAGAATATAATCATCATTTCAGGTGCACTGTATCATACAAACCAGTCAACATGTCAACTTTATGACCTATTTATTTTGGTTACTGTTTAATATATTAATCTATTTGCCCATACTGGTGTAATATTGCAATCAGCCATAAATGGTATATAGCATTTGTATTTTTTCCGCTTAGCAAATTGTCACAAAGCAGGCAGACAACCACTCATTAGGAAATTAACAGGATATTCACCCAGATACGTCTGCCCTTACCCAGTTGGCACCAAGTGGTGTGGGTGGAAATGACAAAATAGCACTCAGTGAGTCCCACTGTGCGTCAGATTAACATCCTGTGGTGAGACTCTGGTGATTATAAGAGGTACGACAAGGGAACAGACAGGGAACACAGCCTGGCTTCCAAGCAGAGCTGCTGGAGATGTAACGGTGATACACAAGCCTTTAATACTGCAATTAACCTCTTGTGACATTTTTACATTTAAATTTCTTTTTATCACCATTACATTTATTGAAATTGATCCCTTAAAGCCCCTTCTACCTTCCCAAATGATGCATTTTGAATATATTTATTGCAAATGAGAAACTAAAGTTAAATAAATTAATAAATGAATAAATAAACAAACAACTTTAAGCATATTTACAAAAGAAAGCAACATTTAATGCAGCACTGCCTGTATTTAATGATTAGTCATAGGGTCACTGATTATCACCGTTCCCAAAACCCACTTCCTGATAACCACTATTCCCAGTGACTAATCACAAACCAACACTGTCCCAAACAGCTAATCCCTGATCACCACTGCTCCAAAAAAAACGATCACTAATTACCAAAGTTCACAAAATAACCACTAACCTACACTGTGCCAAACAACTTATCACTGATTACCACTGTTCTCAAAAATAATTACTAATCACCACTTTCTCAAAAGGCACTTTCTTATGACCACTGTTCTCAATGACTCATTACTAACCACCACTTTTCCCAAAAACAATCATTGACCACCACTGTTCACAAAAGTAATCACTAATCACCACTGTTCCAAACAACAACTTACTGATCACCACTGTACCAAACAACCATTTACTGCTCACCACTGTTCCCAAGAACCAATCACTGATCATCACTGTTTCTCACAAATAACTACTGAGCACCACTTTCCCCTAAAACCAATCACTAATCACCACTGTTCCAAACAACAACTTGCTGATCACCACTGTTCCCAAAAAAAAAAAAAAACAATCACTGATCACCACTGTTCCAAACAACAACTTGCTGATCACCACTGTTCCCAAAAAAAACAAAAAAAAAACAATCACTGATCACCACTGTTCCAAACAAAAACTTACTGATCACCACTGTTCCCAAAAAAAAACAAAACAAAAAAAAAACAATCACTGATCAACACTGTTCACAACAACTAATCACTGATTATCACTGTTCTCAAAAATAATCACTAACCACCACTTTCATCAACTCAGCTGTCTCTGGGCGAAGGCAAGGTATACCTTGAACAGCTCGCCAGACAAGGCCAACAACACATATCCTGCTCACACTCACACCTCGGGAAGATTTACAATAGCCAATTAGAATACTGTGCATGTTTTTAGACATTAGGAGGAAACCAGGCTACCCAGAGGAAAACCACACAAGAAAGAGGAGGGCATGCAATCTCTACATAAAAATGCCTGAGCCCAGGAATCAAACTCAGGCCTCTTGCTTTGAGGTGGTTCTGCTAAATACTGAGCCACCGTGTGGCCTGCAGTCTATAATCAGATTCAGCAAAGCTGATTCTAATGATAATCAGCTAACTTTCATTGGTTCTTTTAACAGCACAACAGTTTTTAATCTGTACTGACAGAAAATATTATTTATTTTTTATTTATTTATTTATTTTTTTAATTTAATTTTTTTTTTTTTTTTTTTTTTATGATTCATTAAGCTTTTATTATAACAACCTTGGAGTTTTGGAACAGCCGATTAACCGACTGTGCAGGTTTATGGACTGTGGAAGGTAACTGGAGTACCCGAAGGAAACCTACACAAGCATGAGAAGAACATGCAAACTCAACACAGAAATTCCTGAGCTGGGATTCAAACTCAGGACCTTCTTTGCAGTGAAGCAGATGTGTTAAACACTATCCTTCCTCTGTAGATATTTTAAAAATCCAGTTGTTTTCACTGTGTGTATACCAGTGCTTCTCAAATAGCAGGGCGAGGTGTGGTGCCGGGAGGTATGCTTATGACCCTGAGGAACATGCTTTCATGCTTTTTTGCCACACTGTACTAAAATTAAGTGCAATTGTGTATCTACAACAGTAGTTGGTAGTGGCACTCTCATTGTCTCATTATGGTGTAAGGAAAAAACACTGAGCAAATAATATGAAGTGCAGTAAACACTATTTATGGTCATCCACGTGGTGCTGCATGGCTTCTTCCTAGGAGGGGCATCACAGAAAATAATTGAGAAGCACTGGTCTAGACTATCTAATCAAATTAATATTTTAAGTGATTTTCTTTTATTTATTCATTTTTATGATTATTATTATTTTTTAAAGTGACTCCAAAGTATGTACATTTTATAGCACATTATATCACATTCCCAGAAAATTGTTAGCGACAGTAGCCATGTGTTCAGTGTGGTACATGATGGCTTGTGGGATAATTCTCTTTGTTCTTTTTACTAGTGAGGAACTTCTTGTTAGCAATATTAATTAATTAATGTCACGTCGTGTGATGCTGTATCCACTTTACCAGTCCACTCTTCTGGGATGTGATTAAAACCAAAAAAAAAAAGAAGCCTAATCACCTTTTTTTGCAGAGTGCTGTAATATTGCCAACAGATGTGGACTTTTTATGGAGACAGTGCATCAGAGTAACATGCAGATAGATGGGGACCGATTACAGTGCGTGCAAGATGCGGTTAGCATTCTTGGAAGGGTGCTGCTAATTAGCGTCACAGTGTGACTGTCTTGAGGCGCCCGGCCCATCTGGGCTGCTAATCAGCTCAGGTTAGAAGGCAAGAAGTTCTTCATATGAACAGACGAACACATACAGGTCACGGATTTAACCATCAAATTCATAATGATTAATTTGTAGCTACTTTTGTAAAAATGTATATATTAAAAAGATTTTCACATTTTCTTGAGTATTCAAAATTCTGATAGATACTGAAACATTTATTCTTATACAATTTTATTAAAAAATGAAATGTAGATTTGAAATTAAATATTAAAGTATTCTTGCTTATTTATTTGCTTGTTAATTTATTTATGCATTGTCCATTTGTTTGCTTGTTTATTGGCTGATTTATTTTTATTTATTGTTTCATTAATACATTTGTTTGTTTGTATTGACAAAGCACCAGTAAATTACATTTTGTCTGTTTTTTTTTTTTCCTTATATTTATTTATTTATTTATTGGGGGGGTGTTTTATACAATTCAGGATTTGTAAAGTATAAGATTAAACAAAACATGGCAGTCATGTTTAAAGGACAATCTGAAAAAATTGAGAAATCTTATTTTAAAAAAATGATAACGACGAAATGACTAAACTGGGAATTTGTTTCTCAATCAAAATGACCTGTGTGTGTGTGTGTGTGTGTGTGTGTGTGTGATATGAAAAAGCTTGGGAACCCCTCTTTATTTTTTGGATTCTTGTTTATCATTGACTGAGCTTCCAATGTCTCAGCTTTTTTTTTTTTTTTTTTTTTTTTTATTATGTCTTATAGAAGCAGTAGCGCATCAGCAATGACATTACGTTTATTTGATTAGCATAAAATATGTAATATGCATCATAGTAAAATTAGGCAGGTGCTTAAATTTGAGCACCCCTAACAGAAATATTACATCAATACATGGTTGAGCCTTCTTTTGCAAATAAAACCTCCAGACTCCTCCTGTAGTGTTTTCTGAGTGTCTAGCATGTGGATGAATGTATTTTTGACCATTCGTCCATACAAACTGTGTTTTGGGTCACTGTCTTGTTGTCTTGTTGGAATATCCAATCACTGTGTAATTTCAACTCTGTGACTGATGTTTAAACATTATCCTGAAGAATTTGTCAATATTTATCCATACCTTGACTTTCAAAAGGGCTCGACAGTCCCTGTACTAGCCACCCAGCCCTAGAGCATGATGGAACCTCCACCGAATTTGACAGTAGGTAGAAGATGTTGTTCTTGGATTGTGCTGTGCTTCCGCCATACAAAGTGCTTCTGATGCAAAATGCTTTTTGTTTTGACCAAAGAACCCCATTTTTGTCTGCTCAGTCCAAAGCACTTTGTTCCAAATTGAATCCGACTTGTCTATATGAGTTTTTGCATACAAATTGCATACAATTTTTTTTTCTCATCACCCTGCCACATAGATGTTATTTTGTGAAAGTTGGACTGAAATGAGGAACAATATGCAGATACACCATCTGCAGCAAGAACATTCTCCATACATCCTCCATATGCTGCTCCTGTATTGTTCTTAACCTGCCTGTCCTGTGTTTAACCGCAACTGAGGCCATGGTCTTCCATTTCTCGATTACATTCCTTACAGTTGAACATGCTAGGTTAAACCTCTGAGGTGGCTTTTCGTAGCCTTCTCCTAAACCATAATAATGAACAATATTTGTTTTCAGGTCTTTTCAGAGCTGCCTTGAGGATCCCATGCAGACACTCCTCAAAGGAGACTCAAAGGGCAGCACAACTTGCAATTGCTCACCTCAAGTACCTTTTCTCACGATTGGACACCTCGCTCTATGAAGTTCAAGGCTTGACGAGCTAATCCAACCAATCTGGTGTTGCAAGTAATTAGTATTAATCCGTTACAAGCTTTCAAATTAGCAAAATTTCAAGCGGAACTCTATTTTTGCTCAGACAGATTTGCACATCTGATTTCATTTTATACAACCAAATACTGTTTCATGAAAAATCTCTGTTTGGAAAAGACCCCAGTACTCAGTTATTCCTTGGAAATTAAAGAAATGCCATTGTGTTAATTTTTCTTTTCTTTTTTTTTGAAAGTAGAGGAAATTGTTATGAAGGTTGAAAGGGGTTCCAAAACCTTTTCATATGACTCTATATGCACACACACACACACACACACACACACACACACACACATATATACACACCACATAGAAAGGCCTGGTATATATATATATATATTTATATATATATACAAACCAAAACCAAAGAAGTTACAAACCAAAGAAGCGGTGATGTTGATATATATATATATATATATATATATATATATATATATATATATATATATATATATATATATATATATATATTCTTTTGTAATCACCTGAAGAGAGAGGATGGTTTCACCACCCCTCGAAACAGATCTGTAGTGATAAATGGAGTTTCAATAGAAAGTCTTTGTCCTGTCCTTTTATTTTTGTATATATATATATATATATATATATATATATGTGTGTGTGTGTGTGAGATGCCAAGCAACACACACGTGATTCAAATTCAGCAAATGGCTGTCCTCCCTCCTGCTGATTGGTTGAGATGATGTAACGCCCCCTTTTCCTCATCCGCGCACAGGTTGGCAATGAGCCTTTTTTAGTGTGTTTTAATTACCAGTTAAGTTCTATGATGTCACTCAAACACCTGCTAAGCACCAGAAAAAAGGTAATGGCGTTGGATGTCTCTTCTGAATAAATAAGGCTTTCTCCGGAAGAAACGACAGGTTCCTCTGAAGTCACTTCATTGCTGAAGATGAATAATCATCTGAACTCTTGTAAAACACTCTACGATGAAAGTATTTTTCAATTATTATTCCAGTACATGGCCTAAGGTAATGTTTAAAATGTTTGTGTATTATATTTTATTTACTGTGGTGTAGCATGTTTCTCATTTTGTTTTGTTTATCCAATTTATTAAATTTCTTGTTCTTTTATGTCCTTTTTGTTATGGTCAGTGTTTTGCGGGGCTTTGATTTTGGCGCTGTGCCTCTATTTACTTCTCTTCGGCTGAGGGGAATGGCTGAGCTGCTCGGTAGCACACACCTCTTCTTCTTCTTTTTCTTGTCCTTTCGGCTTTTCCCTTCAGGGGTCGCCATAGCGAATCATCTGCCTCCATCTCACCCTATCCTCTGCATCTTTTTCTCTTACACCAACTGCCTTCATGTCCTCCTTCACCACATCCATGAATCGTCTCTTTGGTCTTCCTCTAGGCCTTCTGCCTGGTAGTTCCAACCTCGACATCCTACTACCAGTATACTCCCTATCCCTCTTCTGGACATGTCTAAACCATCTCAATCTAGCCTCTCTGACTTTGACTCCAAAACGTCTTACATGTGCTGTCCCTCTGATGTGCTCATTCCTGATCCTATCCATCCTCGTTAGTCCCAAAGAGAACCTCAACATTTTTATCTCTGCTACCTCGGTAGCACACACCTGAATTCACTATTCTCATTTACTCCCAATAAACAAAAGCACGCTCACCTCTGCGCCAGAGGATTAACTCACATCAACATCACCGCTTCTTTGGTTTGTAACACTCTCGAACTCTCTCACTCTAAAATTCTGTTTTGTAGTACTCGCTTCAGCTGGGGTGTGTGGCTGAGCTGCTTGGACTTAATGCAGTTAATACCTGAATTCAGTCATCTCATGCCCAATGCAATACGTTCCTCTCGTGGGCAGTTTTGAAAACTACAGTGATGTATGTTCTTCAGAGAAGTCTTTGAAAGGTGTTTTCATACGTATGCTGTATAATGTTTATATTTTATCATCAATAACTATAACAGTAAAAATTGAAAAGTTTTTCTTAATCATTACTACATTTTACCACATTAATACTGAATTAATGAGTGAGCCTGTATGTAGAATGTGTTTAAGAAGCATATTTTAGCACATGTAATAGACACATAGTATTTTACTTCCGGCTGCTCATTCATGTGACGTGATACATGGGGTTTTACTTCTGGGTACAGAACTCACGGATTATCTTGATTCGGAACCGAACCCCCATGAATGTCAAGGGCGTACTGTTTATATATATATATATATATATATATATATATATATATGCAAGGGATCCCTTGCTACTTTGCGCTTCAATTCATGTGACATGTGACTTCAGTGCATCCTGAAATATTCATCAAATTAAAAAAGAAGGAAATTAAGGAAGAATAGGGCAAAAAAGATAAGGAAAATGCTGCAAAACAAAGCCAATTATACAAAAAAAAAATCTAAACAAACAAAAACAAAAAAACAAAACAACCCAAAACCCCCATCAAAACTACTTACATTTCAATGTGAGGTCCCAATTAACTGCTGAAAGTGAGGGATGTGTATATATATATATATATGTGTGTATATATATATATAGATATGTGTGTGTGTGTGTGTGTAAAATTAAAAATTATAAAGATTACCTGAAGGATTATGCACCTGAGCCATACTGATAGAAACTGCATACTGGTGATCTGCCTCATACTAAAAATACACGTTTGGGAAGAGGTTTTCTGTCTCAGTGACTTAAGAAATCGCCGCTCCCCTCTCGGCCATCTTCTTGCGCTCGAGGCATGTTAGCAGTCGACTTACGTACATGGTGCTAGCTGGAGTTTATTAGCTGTGACAGTGCGGGACAATGGGACACATCATTAAGGGCCAGTGTGTAAAGTCAGACAGAGCGGCTACACAGGCCACAGGGCACGTAATGACCATTTTGAAACAGAGAGTGACTTTTCCGCTGCAGCCATAGCCGTATGCCTTACACCACTGCACTCCATCACGCTAATCAGTGCACCAGATATGCCGCTAGGGCTGTTCTGGACTGTTAAGCGATGATAAATTCAGTGTGTTGCAGTCACTCGCTAGCAATGCTTACTAGGTGGCACGACATATGGTACCTGAAGGCAGCAAATAATAAGGAGCGTAATACAAGAGGTTTGTTTTCTTTCTGACAGGTTTCATATTATGGGTGCGGAAATTGGATTTTTGCTGAACAAGATTGTGTGTTTTTTTTTATTCATTTTACCTTATTTAATTAATATATGTATTCTATTTTTAATTAACAGTACATTTTTATTTTAACGTGTGTGTGTGTGTGTGTGTGTGTGTAATAAATTCATTCATTTTGTGTAACCGCTTAATCCTATTTGGGGTGGCAGGGAGGCTATTGCCCATCCCAGCTGACTCTAGAGTACACCCTGGACAGCTTGCCAGGCATCACAGGGCAGTAATACGCTGACGGCTTTGCAGCTACTCTTGTCAAAGGTCAGCAATGATTCTATTACATGAACTTCCCACCATCGACAGTGAGAGACATGGCCGGCCTTTGATAACCCGTAGCTGCACTACGGGGACAGTGACAACCCGTAGAGAGTGGGGTTTGAACCCCAAAACTTACAATCAGTGATCCAGCACCTTTACCACCAGGCCACCACTGCCCACACAATAAATTAATAAAACAATTCTTGAATTATTTTCTAATTCTGTAGATTGTAACTTTTTCATAAATAATTTAAATTAAATATATTTCATGTTCTCCACCTCTTTAATGAATCTGCTCTTCAGGAATACGTTAGTTATCTTATAGCTTCCTTTTAAACTAAATCTGCTTTCTTTTTTACATTTAACATGATGATTTTTGGCAGCATGGTGGCATGGTTAGCACATCTGCCTTACAGCAAGAGCATCCTGGGCTTGGGTTTTTCTACGTGGAGAGTTCAGATGTTTCTTGCTTCACATCAAATGAGTTCAAGTGGACTTACTGGATTTGGCATCTGAACATTTCATATGGACTTTGCATCGGGTCCCCAGGCCTCCCGGTCCTCTAGTTTCCTCTCACAGTCCAAAGACATTCAGGACCAACTGCTAGGTGTAAGTGTGAATGTTTGTGTATGTTGCCCTATGATGGTCTACCATAGTGTCAGATAGGACTGCTTCCTGCCTCATCACCACTAATTTGAGCATGAGGTACATTTTACAGATAATATTTCATTCTGATTCAGATTTTCTATTTCTTTTATTTTTCTTTAGCTCCATGTCTCCTCTCAGCTGGGGTTTACCACTTTTGTCCCACTTAAAGTTTAAATAGAAATCAGATTACACAAGCTCATCAGCTCTTTAAACCCAGTATGAAGTGGAGTTTCTTTTTTTCTTTCTTTTTTTTTTTGTTTTTGTTTAAATGACACCCAAATTGATTGTTCAGCAGGAAAAACATCTCTCTGGAGGCCATGTTTATTTCTATATCTGTGTTAGCAGCTGTGTTTATTTCAACTTAGACTGACAGCCTCAGATGTAAGACGTGTAAAAATATCCACACAACTGGGACTCCACAAATCAGATCCAAGATTGGGGACATGGGGAAAGGAAAAAAAAAAAGCCTTTCTGTGTACTTTGTTTTTTAAATTTTGACACGAAAAATTCTCCTCTCTCCTCTCCATAAAAACATACAGGACACTAAATATAAATAATAATAATAATAATAAAAAAAACCCCAATAGACTCAATAACAGCTTTTAGCCACAAGCCGTTAAAAGTGCAACTCCACCACCACTGTCTCACACACACTGACTGACTAACCATCATTCAGACCATCTTCCTGGATAGTGAAATACTGATGTTTTGAGCAGGTCTCAAACATCAGAACATTTCAGCTGTTCCCAGAGTGCTGTATCAAGGCACCTCGGTGGGACGTCTGTGGGAAGGAAAAAGTGAAAGAAGGGCCGATTCCAGACCTTGGGGGATCTGTGGAAGCAGTGGACTGAGTCTGGAGTAGAAACATCCATAGCCACCGTGCACAGGGGTGTGCAGGAAATGGGCTACATGTATGTGTGTAAATATACACTAGTAAATATAACACTAGTCCGTCTCAAAAAATTAGCATATTGTGATAAAGTTCATTATTATCTGTAATGTACTGATAAACATTAAACTTTCATATATTTTAAATTCATTACACACAACTGAAGTAGATCAAGCCTTTTATTGTTTTAATATTGATAATTTTGTCAAAAAAGGAAAGAAAAACCAAAAATCCCTATCTCAAAAAATTAGCATATTTCATCCGACCAATAAAAAAGTGTGTTTAATACAAAAAAAAGTCAACCTTCAAATAATTATGTTCAGTTATGCACTCAATACTTGGTCGGGAATCCTTTTGCAGAAATGCGGCGTGGCATGGAGGCAATCAGCCTGTCGCACTGCTGAGGTGTTATAGAGGCCCCGGATGCTTCGATAGCGGCCTTAAGCTCATCCACAGTGTTGGGTCTGGTCTTTCTCTTCACAATATCCCACAGATTCTCTATGGGGTTCAGGTCAAGAGAGTTGGCAGGCCAATTGAGCACAGTAATACCATGGTCAGTAAACCATTTACCAGTGGTTTTGGCACTGTGAGCAGGTACCAGGTCGTGATGAAAAATGAAATCTTCATCTCCATAAAGCTTTTCAGCAGATGGAAGTATGAAGTGCTCCAAAATCTCTTGATAGCTAGCTGCATTGACCCTGGCCTTGAGAAAACACAGTGGAACAGCATCAGCAGCTGACATGGCACCCCAGACCATCACTGACTGTGGGTACTTGACATTGGACTTCAGGAATTTTGGCATTTCCTTCTCTCCAGTTTTTCTCCAGACACTGGCACCTTGATTTCCGAATGACATGCAAAATTTGCTTTCATCCGAAAAAAGTACTTTGGACCACTGAGCAACAGTCCAGTGCTGCTTCTCTGTAGCCCAGGTCAAGCGCTTCTGCCGCTGTTTCTGGTTCAAAAGTGGCTTGACCTCGGGAATGTAGCACCTCTAGACCAGTCCACTGCTTCCACAGGTCCCCCAAGGTCTGGAATCAGCCCTTCTCCACAATCTTCCTCAGGGTCTGGTCACCTCTTCCGGTTATGCAGCGTTTTCTGAGACACTTTTACCCTCCCACAGACATCCCACTGAGGTGCCTTGATACAGCACTCTGGGAACAGCCTATTCGCTCAGAGATTTCTGTCTGTGTCTTACCCTCTTGCTTGAGGGTGTCAATGATGGCCTTCTGGACAGCAGTCAGGTCGGCAGTCTTATCCATGATTGTGGTTTTGAGTAATGAACCAGGCTGGGAGTTTTTAAAAGCCTCAGGAATCTTTTACAGGTGTTTAGAGTTAATTGGTTGATTCAGATGATTAGGTTAATAGCTCGTTTAGCGTACCTTTTCATGATATGCTACTTTTTTGAGATAGGAATTTTGGGTTTTCATGAGCTGTATGCCAAAAATCATCCGTATTAAAACAATAAAAGACCTGAAATATTTCAGTTGGTGTGCAATGAATCTACAATATATGATTGTTTAATGTTTATCAGTACATTACAAAAAATAATGAACCTTATAACAATATGCTAATTTTTTGAGAAGGACTAGTACATATATAGATACATACACAGCGAGTTGTCGACTTATGACCTATGCGAGTTATGTCTGATCGACTTTACGACCACAAAAGTGGTGAAGCATGATTGATGGCAGTGCAGTGCGAGTGTTGCACACGACGGTTGTTTGAGCTGCTGACAGCACCAGCATCTTAAAAGGCCAAACAGAAGATGATGCAGCTTCTCTTTCTAACTGCTCAGAGCAAATCTATTCATCTACTTTCAATGCCACGTCACTGTGGCGCGAAGCTGAGAGCCAATCCTTCCTGTGTGGGCGGGTCCGATACCTTGAAACTCTAATTTTATTGGACTCACACGCTGCAGTGTTTATGTGACAAGAAGCGTGTCCCAAGTTTTGGCAGTCAGCTGCTCTGTGGGTTGAAGTTTTTCCATGTCTGTCCATTTGTGTTTGCTTGCCAGCTGTGCTTGGCTTCGTGGAAATGAGCCGATGAAAACGAGGGAAATGTGTCTCTTTACTCAAACAACATGTGCAGTCTGTGGCTGTTGTTATAATCCAATAAAATTGGAGTTTGAAGCTATGGGACCCACCCACACAGTGGAGTACAGAAAGGATTGGCTCTCCACTGTGTGTCACAGTGACGTGGAATTGAAAATAGATGTAGAGATTTAAATGCATGAGATTTATTCATCTGCTTTTGTTTGGCGTGAGTGTATTTGGATGGAAAGTCGACATATGACCAGATCGAGTTATGACCGGTCTGCCAGGACCAAATGCGGTCGTAAGTCGACAACTCACTGTGTATATATATATATATATATATATATATATATATATATATATATATATATATATATATATATATATATATATATATATATACACATATACATATACATATATATAGCAGAAGACAAAGTGATGGAAGCTGAAAAAGGAAGAGTGTTGTGTTGTTTTCAAGGAGGAGTTGAAACAGGCTTTGGGTGGTCAGGAAGTGCTTCCAGATGACTGGAAAACTCCAGCAATGTGATCAGGGAGACAGGTCGGAGAGTACTTGGTGTGTCCTCTGCAAGAAAAGTAGATAAGGGGACTTGGTGGTTAAAGGAGGAAGTGCAGGAGTGTGTACAGGGGAAGAGGTTAACTAAGAAGAAGTGGGACATTGAGATGATCAAAAAGAGTAAACAGGAGTACAGGGATACAGTGTGTAAGGTAAAGGTAGTGGTGTCAAAGGCCAAACAGAGGGCGTATGATGACTGCTAGGACAGGTTGGACAGGAAAGCGGGAGAAAATTATTTATACAGCTTGGCACAGCAGAGAAATAGAGATGAGAAAGATGTGCAGCAAGTTAGAGTGATTAAGGACAGAGTGGGAAATGTATTGACTAATGACAGAAGTGTGCTGGGAAAATGGAAAGAATACTATGAATAGCTGATGAATGAGGAAAATGAGTGAGGAAAAAAAGAGTAGAAGAGGTGACTGTTGAGGACCAGGACGTGACAAAGATTAGTAAGGGTGAAGTGAGGAAGGCATTGAAGAAGATGATGAGTGGAAAAGCAGTTGGTCCTGATGACATACCGGTGGAGGTATGGAAGTGTCTAAGAGAGGTAGCAGTACATTTTCTGACAAGAACATTCAACAAGGTCTGAGAGAGTGAGCAGATGCCGGGGGAATGGAGGAGAAGTGTGCTAGTGCCCATTTGTAAGAACAAGGGAAACGTGCAGAGCTGTGGAAACTACAGAAGGATAATGTTGATGAGCCATATGATAAAATTATGGGAAAGAATAGTGGAAGCTAGACCAAGGGCAGAGGTTAGCATTTGTGAACAACAGTTTGGTTTCATGCCAAGAAAGAGCACCACAGATGCAGTGTTTGCTTTGAGGATGTTAATAGAGAAGTACAGAGAAGGTCAGAGGGAGCTGCATTGTGCCTTTGTGGATCTGGAGAAAGCATATGACAGGGTGCCAAGAGAGAAACTGTGGTATTGCATAAAGAAGTCTTGAGTGGCAGAAGAGTATGTTAGAGTGGTGCAGGACATGCATGGGAGATGTAAGACATTGGTGAGGTGTGCTGTCAGTGAGACAGAAGAGTTAAAGGTGGAAGTGGGGCTGCATCAAGGGTCAGTACTGAGCCCCTTTTTGTTTGCTATGGTGATGGACAGGCTGGCAGACGAGATGATCTTCTTTTCCTTTCTGCTGTTCCGAGGGTGAGATGGAGGCAGATGATTCGCTGTGGAGGCCCCTGAATAGCCAAAAGGAAAAGAAGATATTCGTAAAGGTTTCTGGAGATGTTATGTAGATTTTTCTTACAAGTCTATTTTTTTTAATAATCTGTCCTTCACATTTGTTTTTGTTTGTAGAACAGATAACCAACAATGACAAAAACATAAGCATACTGTAGCTTTCGGCTTCAAAGAAAGTAAAAATTGCAAAGTTTAAAAAAAAGTACAATATCAACATTCATATGCTTTTTACAGTTGTGTTCAAAATAATAGCATCACTACTGACCTGAACAATTAATGTTTTTGGTAAAAATGTATTTTATACATGACAAATATTACCATTTGTCATTATACATGACAAATAATTTACTACCAGGTGTCATGGAGTATTAGAATGCAGCCATGAGGTGGGGGGGGCACTAACCAGTGTCTCTCCCCCTCATGCCAGTCCAAAGCCCGGAGAAATGCAGAGGGTTGTGTCAGGAAGGGCATCCGACGTAAAACCAATGCCAAACATTTATGATGCAAATCAGAAGTATTACCCCCATACCGGATCGGTCGAGGCCTGGGTTAACAACGACCGCCATCAGTTCTGTCAATCAACAGGGTGCTGATGGAAATTGGACTACTGTTGGTCGAAGACGTCGAAGAAGGAGAAGTGGGAGGCGTGTCCGTAGGCAAAGAGAGAAGAGGAAAGGCATGAGTCTAGGACTGAGAGTGGGGACTTTGAATGTTGGAACTATGCAAAGAAAAGGTAGAGAGCTGGCTGACATGATACAGAGGAGGAAGGTGGACATACTGTGTGTTCAGGAGACCAAGTGGAAAGGTAGCAAAGCTAAAAGCTTAGGAGCAGGGTTAAAGCTGTTTTATCATGGTGTGGATGGGAAGAGAAATGGAGTAGGAGTCATCTTGAAGGAGGAGTTTGTCAGGAATGTTCTAAAAGTGAAAAGAGTGTCAGACAGAATGATGAGTCTCAAGTTAGAAATTGAAGGTGTAATGCTCAATGTTGTTAGTGCTTATGCCCCACAGGCAGGATGTGAGCTAGAAGAGGAGAGATTCTGGAGTGACTTAAATGAAGTGATGCAGAGTACCGCCAGAGGTGAAAGAGTGGTCATTGGTGCAGACTTCAATGGACATGTTGGTGCAGGCAACAGAGGGGACGAGGAAGTGATGGGCAGGTTTGGTATCCAGGACAGGAACGCAGAAGGACAGATGTTGATAGATTTTGCAAAAAGGATGGAAATGGCTGTGGTGAATACTTTCTTCCAGAAGAAACAGGAGCATAAGGTGACTTATAAAAGCGGAGGTATGAGCACACAGGTAGACTACATCTTGTGTAGGCGATGTAATTTGAAGGAAATCAGTGACTGCAAAGTCATAGTGGGTGAGAGTGTTGCCAAACAGCATAGGATGGTGGTGTGCAGGATGACTCTGATGGTGAGAAAGGTGAAAAAGGCAAAGGCAGAGCAGAAGACAAAGTGGTGGAAGCTGAAAAAGGAAGAGTGTCGTGTTGTCTTCAAGGAGGAGTTGAAACAGGCTTTGGGTGGCCAGGAAGTGCTTCCAAATGACTGGACAACCACAGCAAATGTGATCAGGGACACAGGTAGGAGAGTACTTGGTGTGTCCTCTGGAAGGAAAGTAGATAAGGAGACTTGGTGGTGGAATGAGGAAGTGCAGGAGTGTGTATAAAGGAAGAGGTTAGTGAAGCAGAAGTGGGACATTGAGAGGACCGAAGAGAGTAAACAGGAGTACAGGGAGACACAGCGTAAGGTGAAAGTAGCAGTGGCTAAGGCCAAACAGAGGGCATATGATGACTTGTATGATATGTTGGATAGTAAAGAGGGAGAAAATGATCTATACAGGTTGGCACAGCAGAGAAATAGAGATGGAAAGGACGTGCAGCAAGTTAGATTGATAAAGGACAGAGAGGGAACTCTATTGACTGATGACAGAAGTGTGCTGGGAAGATGGAAAGAGTACTTTGAAGAGCTGATGAATGAGGAAAATGAGAGAGAAAAAAGAGTAGAAAAGGTGACCATTGAGGAGCAGGATGTAGCAAAGATCAGTAAGGGTGAAGTGAGGAGGGCATTGAAGAGGATGAAGAATGGAAAAGCAGTTGGTCCTTATGATATACCTGTGGAGGTATGGAAGTGTCTAGGAGAGGTAGCAGTAGATTTTCTGACAAGAACATACAACAAGGTAATAGAGAGTGAGCAGATGCCGGAGGAGTGGAGGAGAAGTGTGCTGGTGCCCATTTTTAAGAACAAGGGAGACGTGCAGAGTTGCAGCAACTACAGAGGGATAAAGTTGATGAGCCATACGATGAAGTTATGGGAAAGAATAGTGGAAGCTAGACTAAGGGCAGAGGTCAGCATTTGTGAACAACAGTTTGGTTTTATGCCACTAAAGAGCACCACAGATGCAATGTTTGCTTTGAGGATGTTAATAGAGAAGTACAGAGAAGGTCAGAGGGAGCTACATTGTGCCTTTGTGGATCTGGAAAAAGCATATGACAGGGTGCCAAGAGAAGAACTGTGGTATTGCATGAGGAATTCTGGAGTGGCAGAGAAGTATGTTAGAGTGGTGCAGGACATGTATGAGAGATGTAAGACAGTGGTGAGGTGTGCTGTCGGTGTGACCGACGAATTCAAGGTGGAGGTGGGACTGCATCAAGGGTCAGCTCTGAGCCCCTTCTTGTTTGCTATGGTGATGGACAGGCTGACAGACAAGGTGAGACAAGAATCTCCATGGACTATGATGTTTGCAGATGACATTGTGATCTGTAGTGAGAGCAGAGAACAAGTGCAGGAAAGTCTAGAGAGGTGGAGGTATGCCCTGGAAAGGAGAGGAATGAAGGTTAGCCTCAGAAAATCAGAATACATGTGTGTGAATGAGAAGGACCCAGGAGGAAGGTGATGTTACAGGGAGCAGAGATAACCAAGGTTGAGGATTTTAAGTACTTAGGCTCAACAATCCAGAGCAATGGAGAGTGTGGAAAAGTGGTGAAGAAGCGTGTGCAGGCAGGCTGGAATGGTTGGAGAAAAGTGTCCGGTGTGCTGTGCGATAGGAGAGTGTCAGCAAGAATGAAGGGAAAAGTGTACAAGACGGTGGTGAGGCCAGCGATGTTGTATGGCTTAGAAACAGTGGCGCTGAGGAAAAGGCAGGAGGCAGAGCTGGAGGTCGCGTAGATGAAAATGTTGAGGTTCTCTCTGGGAGTAACGAGGATGGATAGGATCAGAAATGAGTATATCAAAGGGACAGCCCACGTAAGATGTTTTGGAGACAAAGTCAGAGAGGCTAGATTGAGCTAGTTTGGACATGTACAGAGGAGGGATAGTGAGTATATTGGCAGTAGGATGCTGAGGTTGGAACTACCAGGCAGAAGGCCTCGAAGAAGACCAAAGAAGAGATTTATGGATGTGGTGAAGGAAGACATGAAGGTTGTTGGAGTCAGAAAAGAAGATGCGGAGGACAGGGTGAGGTGGAGGCAGATGATTTGCTGTGGCGACCCCTGAAGGGAGCAGCCGAAAGTAAAAGAAGAAGAAGAAGAAGAAGAAGAAGGTGTCATGGAGTATTAGAATCCAACAGACCCAAGTCATGACATGCATGCTGCTGATTCTGTGTTGTCAAATCACTAATGGAAAGGGGCGTGTTCAAAATAATTGCAGTGTGGCGTTCTTTTAGCGCTGTACAGCAAGGACTCGGCCCACAATCAGCTACAGGAAGATCACAGAAGGTCTAAAGCTACCTGAGAGTCCTATTACAATTAGAAGACGCCTATGTGAAGCCAAACTATCAGCAAAAAGCCATGCAAAGTCCCACTACTACTAAAAAAAAAAAAAATGTGCTAAAGGTTACAATTTACCAAAGAGCACATTGACTAGCCTGAAGAGAAACAGATCAACATTCTGTGGACTGATAAAAGTAAAATTGTTCTTTTTAGGTTTAGTTCTTCTGTCGATTAAATCCAAACACTGAATTGAAGCCACAGTTCATTGAAGACAGCGAAAGTTGGTGGGGCAGGCATCATGATATAGGGATGTTTCTCATACTAAGGTGTTGGGCCCATTTATCACATCGCAGGGCTCATGGATCAGTTTGAATCCATCAGAACCTTGAAGAGGTCTCGCTACCTTGCACTGATGAGGAAATGCCCTCGAAATGGGTGTTCCAGCAAGATAATGACCCTAAAGACACCGGTAATTTGGCATCATCTTAATTCCAGACCAACAGGATTGAGATTCTAGCGCGACCATCTGAAGCCCCGGACATCAATCCAATAGAAAACTTGTGGGATGACATAAAAATGCAGCTTTTGAGGCAAAACCAAGAAATAAAGAAGATCTGTGGAATGTAGTCAAATCATCCTGGGCTGGAACACCTGCTCACAGGTAACAGAAGTTGGTCGACTCCACAACATCGATGTGCAGCAGCTTTCAGAAACAGTGTTTATACAAATAAATATTAGTTCAGAGATTCAAAGGAAAACAAAATCTTACTTTTTTTTTTCAGTTTATAAACTGAATGTTTGAGTTTGTAAAGAAGAAAACAGACTCTGATATTTTTTGAACAGCCTATTATTCACTTTTCTTTCAAAAATATATCTACAATTTGATGCTTTGATTTGGAATAGAATGTGTCATGTTCCAATTGTGTGTATGCAAATAAAAATTATAAGGATCTTTATTATTTTTTTTTTTAAACACACCGCTATACAATAATAGTTTATGTCATGAAATGAGCATCAATAAGGAGTTTAAAATGTCTTTGCTTAAAGTTCAGAAAGACAATTATCCCTCGCTACTCCGTGCTTTCTGCATCTCAAGTTTTTCAAAAATATTCATTGAAAAATAAAAAATAAGGAAAATTATGGAAAAAAGTTAAGGAAAAGCCACAAAACAAGGCCAATTATGCAAAACAAACAAACAAACAAAAAAAAACATAAAACTACTTACATTTTTATGTGAGGCGTGCATCTGTGTGTGCACGTCATTATGTATGTGTGTATTTATATTTTCTTTACATCTTCTGCATTATTTCTGAATGTTTAAGTGCTATTATAAGCATTTATAGTGTTGAATCTGAATATATATATATATATATATATATATATATATATATATAAATTGATATTATATACACATATACATATACGTCAGTCAGGGGGGTCGATCTTACTTCATGGAAATCAGGGGTCGCAGGGGGGGATCTTGGTCCCAATTAACCGAGGAAAGTGAGGGATCCCTGTATACTCATTTTCAGACTGTCATTTTTAAATTTAAGACACCGGTGGTGTATAATTTCGAAATCAGAAAGTTTTTGTCCTTTTTAAAGCTACTTTCCCACCTTCCCCAAAACACTGATTTTGAGTGTGCCCTGAAAGACTTGTTTGGCTTTTTCCTCCAAGTTAAAGTATTTCTGCTCTTTGTGCCTACTGTGCTGTAATTGATCAGCTTTCTTTCAATGCATTAGGCAAAGATACTGCTGTGCATTGGATGGGGTTTGCAGGGGCTATGGTCAGCAAATAAATGGACCCAGCAAGCCATGACATGATTGTGTGCCCCCCTCCCTCAAAAAAGTTAAAACTTGCAATTACAGTCACCTGAAAAAACCCAGAGAGAAAACTTGAACATGTTCTAACCTTTGGCGTCACCTAACATTTATGTTAATATTTAATCAGACATTTATGGGTCAAAAACATAGAACAAAAACCTCATATCTCCCTGTCAGGGTTTAAAAGCTGAACGTTAACTTTTCTTTCTTGAGAAAAACCTCGTGCGAGTGTTACTTACCAAAATTGTTTACATTATAAAGGAGTATGAGATGAGACTCCAACCACAACGATCATTGCTATTTTGAGAGCTCATTTACTTAATGTGCCAAGTTTACAAGGTCATAAACTTTAAAGCCAAAAGAAATGGTGCCTGGATGCATGGGGCTGGAGGATTCCAGAGGATTCTTACTTCTCCTGCAGAATTTCTCCATCCAACAACAGAATGGCTCTTGTGGGTCATTATAATCAGCATCATGCAGCATGCAGTCGAGCTTAGCTTCAAGTGCTTGAAGAGAATGGTTCAGGGAGGACAGTAAGCACAAACAATGTCCTATAATGAAAAACTAGCTGATGCTAATTTTATCAGTGGTACATGTAAGATATCAACTTATATTTTCATTCATTCATTCATTTTCTGAAACACTTAATCCTAATTAGGATTGTGGGGAGGATGGTGTCCATCTCAGCTGAGTGTAGGCGAGGGTAGAGTACACCATGGGTGGCTTGCTAGGCCATCACAGGGCAGAAACATGCTGACTGCTATGCAGCCTTCTCTAGTTGAAAGTCAGCAATGGTTCTTCAACATTAACCTTTCACCACAGACAGTGAGAGACACTTGATAACTTATTTAGCTGCACAAGGGGACAGCAGTGACAACTGTTGACCGTGGGGTTCGAACACCCTGTCTTGGGATCAGAAATCCAACACCTTACCACCAGTCTGCCACTGCCTCTGCATCCAAGTACTATAGAAAGTATTATGAAACAGGCACACGTGCAATTAAAAATAGTTTCCATGAAGGGCTTATTCACTATATTATCTTGAGTGAGGGCACCTTCACTCTAGTTTGTTTGTTTATTTATTTATCTATTTATTTATTTATTTTTAAAGAATGACCTCATGTTTTTTTTATACTGATGCACCTTTGATACGCCAGCACCTTTTAGACACCTACCTCTGCTTATTTTTTTAACAAACTGAATTTTCATTCCACAACTCCACCTCATCAAACAGCACAAGCAGGATTTACTTGAATAGAGACATGTTGTTCTCTCTGGCTTTTCTCAGAGCTCAGAATTCAGCTTTGTGAGTAAATCCGTATCTCAGTGGGGGTGCTCATTCACCTGAGCCTGGAACTGAATGTGGTTAAAGCTTGGGTAATAAGGGGCACTGGGGTGGCAGAAGTCGCCCCGATGACCCGTGACTTTCCGTTCGCTGCCGTTGCATCATTATTGAGTGACTGTGTCGCCTGGCTTCAATCTGTGAGAAGAAAAAAAGGCTATTAAAGTAGACTGGAGAGTAAGAGAGTATCCCTCTCTGCCATGGCCTTCTCTGCAGAATTTTAATTATCGTAGAAAAAGAACAGCACAAGCAAACTCTTTTGGTGTAAGTCGATAGTTCTGCCATTCAAATACAGACACAGAGCAGGTGGAGAAAAGATACATTGCAGTCAGTGTGAGAAAAATGGCATGTGACTGAAAGTAGGAAATTAAAACAAATATATTTAGAAAAACTCAAGTATCAGAATATGTGGCACAGTGGTGTAGTGGCTAGCACGTCCGCCTCACAGCAAGAAGGTCCTGGGTTTGATTCCCAGCTTGGGTGTTTCTGGTTTGGGGTTTGCATGTTCTCCTTGTGCTTGTGTGGGTTTCCTCTGGGTACTCTGGTTTCCTCCCACAATCCAAAAGCATTCACTGTAGGCCAAGTGTCTGTTCCAGATTGCCGCTAGTTGTGATTGTGAGTATGAATGATTGTGTGAGTGTTGGCCTCACGATGGCCTGGTGAGCTGTTCAGAGTGTATCCTGCCCTCACTTGGAGGTGGCTGAGATGGGAGCCAGCCTCCCCACAACCCTAATTAGGAGTAAGAGGTTCAGACAATGAATGAATATGTATGTGTGTATATATATATATATATATATATATATATATATATATATATATATATATATATATATATATATATATATATATTTCGTGATTAATGGGGATCAGCCCTCTTCCCGATATGCGAAAAACCGCAAAATGACTTCTGCCACTTCTTAAGGGCACCCACCCACCTATATATTGTATAAAATTTATATAGAAGTTAATTTTAAAGTTTTCTATGCATGTTAATATCATACAGACAACATGTATTAATATAAAAATAAATTATACACCTTATAATAACAATAATTATGTATAAATACTATATAACAAACTTATAAATAACAAATCCATGGTCACGTCGAGGAGGAGAATCACTGGCAGCACAGGTGCTTGATTGGGGCTCGTCAACGCCCCCAGAGCCTTTGCTTTACAGTAGTACGTATCATGTTAGTGTCAAAACTCACATTATTTTTATGGAAGTCCGTAATGCACAACGGTAAAGCATTTCTATTTTTACAAAGGCCTTATTGCGCTGTTACTGTTATGGTCTGTGCTAGTTGGCGGCGTTTATCTCTCTCTCTCAGCATGCGCTGGTGAGGGGCATGGCTGTTACCCGCAGGCGAAGTCCAGTGAGTGCACCTGAATTGACTCGGCCATCAGTGCACTAGAGGAGCTCCGTGCTCGACACTGTTTTCTTTCACCACTACTGTGAACACGATTTTCCAGAACCCCAGTGCTTCCCCTGAGCTCAATGAAAGTCTTTGTTTCACCGTACTTTGTCTCCTGCATCTGTGGGTCCGACTGATATGCGTATTTACTCTTCCTACTTCCTAATGTAGCGCACAGTCGACTCGTTAATGATGTAATGGCGAGCCACAGATGCAAACCTTCACCCTTCTTTTAATAAATCTAGAAGCTTAACTTTCTCACTAACTGTCACCATTTTCCTTTTCTTTTTCGGGTCACTAGATGATCTTCCTGTGACGCCGGGAGTGTTGGACCCTCACCACACCCCTCACCAGCGCATGCAGAGAGAGAGAGAGAGAGAGAGAGAGAGAGAGAGAGAGAGAGAGAGAGAGAGATAAACGGCGCCAACTAGCACAGACCATAACACTTTCTGGGCGTTTTGGGGCCATTTTCAAGGCCTTAGCGTATACAACCGTACTTAGGAGCACAAAGAGAGAAAAACTTAGGCGCTTGGCTGGAGAACTGTTGATAGGTAGCGTAGACGAACTAACAGTGCGGCTCAAACACAAAGACAGGGAGCCCCATGTTGTTGGATGCTGAGAAATATAATCTTGACCAATCAGCTTGCTGGATTCACAGCCAATCAGAGAACACTCAAGTCAAGCATGAGAACAGAGCGTGTTGGGTGGCGTAGTTGAATGTAGAGCACGTGAATCTTGAATACTGTACTGTAATCTTTATTATTATTTTTTTAATTTCCCGATGGGAAATCCACTATATTGCGAGTACATTTAGTAGGAAACGCAGAGTGGCGGGGGATTACTGTATATACAATAGTACCTCGGTAGTGGAACCCTTTAGATGTCGAACAAATCGGAATTTGACCAAAAAATATATATATATATTTTTTTTTATCCCGGAAGTCAGCCAAAATCCAGAAGTCATACGCTAAAAAAAGTGCGAGAAAAAACGAGACCGAGAGGAAACGGAAATGCAGGCTTTCCGGAGGTCCGGAAGTGGTTGCTACTATGTATCACCCTGATAAAGCTAACGCTGTTCTGGGGAAGTCCGAAGTTGTTGATACCATGTATCGCTGTGAACACCTTTAACGATGAGGTCATGAGACACTTCCGTAAGGTTTTGAAAAGATGGCAGAAACGAGCCACGTTAGAAATGTTCTTCAATAAAAGAAAGGAACATCCTGAAGAAGAGTCATCCATGCCAAAGCGAGCAGCAAGAGAAAAGAAAACACCTTTGGCTGATTCACCTGAAGCTGTTATGGGAGGGGATCCACCTCGTCTCTCCCTCTCCGTTATGGAAGGCGATCCGCTTCCTCTCTCCCTCTCCAACATTTACGTATGCCAACTGCTCACCACCACAAAGTTAAAAATTCTTATCTCTACTGTTGTTATGCTTTAACTGTACTGTGTTTTTTATTTTAGTGTGTTATGGTCTCTTTTGTGAGAGACTCTCTTTATGCATGCAGCACTGAAGAGGGGTGTGGCTGTCACACGCGGGTGGAGTGCTAAGCACACACACCTGATTCCACTTAGCAATCACCGGACCTCTCCAACAGTGACTACGATTTCCCCATGCTCTAGTGCCTTCGCTGTGAATAATAAAGCTCCTCCATCACACTCTGTCTCCTGCATTGTTAGGTCCGGCTGAATGTTCCTGGCGTCACAGAATCTTCTAGCCCTTCTGTGACACCAGAAACATTCAGCCAGACCCAAAAATGCAGGAGAAAGGGTGTGATCAAAACGGATGAGCTTTCTTGTTGACAGGGAAGACACTAGAGCACGGGGAAATTGTGGTCACTGTTAGAGAAGCCCTGTGATTGGAAAGTGGAATCAGGTGTGTGTGTGTGTGTGTGTGTGTGTGTGTGTGTGTGTGTGTTTAGCATTCCACCCATGTGAGACAGCCACACCCCTTTCCAGCATGCAGAGAGAGAGAGAGAGAGAGAGAGAGAGAGAGACCAAAACCAGAGTCTCTCACAACACAGACCATAACATAGTGTACTGTATTCTATAATTTCTTCACTTAATTTGAGGACCTGTGGTATGAGGCACAGTACCATTAACTTCTGTTCAAAAGACGATGGGGCGAATTAAGGCTATTTACATTATTTGTAATGGGAAAAGCGGATTCGGAATTCAACCATCACTATGATCTACCATATGGTTCACCAGGCCACATACAGACTCACTCACACCTATGGGTAATTTGGAACTGCCAATTAACCCGTTGTGCATGTTTTTGGACTGTGGGAGGAAATCAGAGTATCTGGAAGAAACCAACACAAGTGCAGGGAGAACATGCAAACTCCACACAGAAGTGCCCAGGCCTGGAATCGAACCCAGTCCTCCTTGCTGTGAGGCAGACGGGCTAACCACTACGCTACCGTGCCACCCCAACACCACCATGCTTCCATGTGGAAAAAAAGTGATGTTGGGTTTTTACCAAATCTAATGGTTTGTGATAAAATGTTAAAGCTTTGTGGTATATTCTTCCACCTGAGCTGAGGATCTGACGGCTCAGTCTGAGTATCATCTTAAATTAATTTCAATAAATTAATTAAGATAATAAAATGCTCTTTAGAAATATAAATTAATATGGAATATGTGGAAATACAAGGGCATGATTTAAAGGTAGTGTGCAAGATTTAATCGAATCAGGTATTGTCTATTGGTGAGGTTTGCGATTCTAGAAGCCAATTAGAATTTTTTTCCGACCCTTCCCCTTTGAAGCCTGCATGTATCTGAAATACTGAAACAACCTGACTGGGCAAGAGCACGACTTTCATGAACCCCTGGTTTGGTAATCAACAGCTTTTTCTAGTTCATTCATTTTCTGAACAGTTTAATCCTAATTAGTTTCACAGGGAGGCCGACTCTGAGCAAGGGCAGAGTACACCCTGGACAACTCACCAGACCATCACCGGGCAGAAATACATTAACAAAAACCCAATGGCTCTTTTCAAACAAAAGAAATGGTTATTTTACATCGGTCTCACCACATACGGTGAGACCAATGGTTGGCCTTTGATAACTCAGTTATCTGCATTGCAGTAACAGTGTTTTATAAATTTTGGAAAACTTTTTTTTAATGCTAATAGAATAATCAAACTTTAAAAAAATGATTATTATTGGTATACTTTCTGAAATAGTTCCTCAAAAATGGTACAGATTGTATATTTACATTAAACTAGACCATTTCATTTGCGAAGTGTAGCCATGGTGTTCGGAATAGACCACAAGCGCAGCTAACTGGGTTAACAAAGGCTGGCCATGTCTCCCACTCTCTGTGGTGACAGCCTGTAAAAGAACCATTGCTGACTTTCATCAAGATTAGGCTGCAGGGCCTTCAGCATGTTTCTGTCCTGCGATGGCCAGGCAAGCTGTTCAAGGTGTACTCTGTCCTTGCCCTGTGATGGGCACCAGCCTCCCTATGACCCTAATTAGGACTAAGCCGTCAGAAAATGAATGTCTTGATTAGAATACAAATATGAAATGGATAAGATGATTGGTTTTGGACTTTGGAACATACAAATATGGGAAGAAGTTCTCTTGAAAGGTTTGATGAAAGAAATTTTGAACTTAACAGCTTATAAAACTGTCCATCCCTACTGTGAGACATGCTGATGGTAGCATCGTTATATACATCATTCCCAGCCAGCATTTGTACGTGGGACCAGTGTGGGTAGAAAAGGCGGCTGAAAAATGGTCCTCATATGGGATTTCCCTAGGGTTCAATAGCGGCCCCATGTCAGCTCTTCACATGTGTATGCTTTGTAAGTGTCAGGTAGCCTCTTAGTTATTACATTTGGTGGGGTTGTGTTTGGTACCTTTGAATTCCAGACAAACAATGCGGAGCAGTGTTGGTCTAGTGGTATAGGGCACTGGGTTGCTGATCCCAAGGTTGGGGGTTTGAGTCCCACTCTCCACAAGTATGTCACTGTCCCCCCCATTGCAGCTAACTGGGTTGTCAAAGGCTGGCCATGTCTCTCACTGTCTATGGTGTAAGACATGTAAAAGAATCATTGCTGACTTTTGACAAGAGTAGCTGCAAAGCTCTCAGAGTGTTACGCCCTGCGATAGCCTGGCTAGTTGTCCAGAGTGTACTTTGCCCTTGCCTGGAGATGGCTTGGATGGGTGCCATTCTCCCCGTGACCTTAATTAGGATTAAACGGTTACAGAAAATTAACTGAACTAAACAAGCAATGTGGAAAATATTTTAGCAGGTCACTGGTTCCCATTTCTTAGTTAGGAAATACAGACTACAATGGATTTAAACCCTGATAGACTTGCTAACAAGCTAACTAAGAAAAAAAAAAATGTCCTGAGTTCTCAGAAAATGTTTAGTTCTTAGTATCATTTTAAACTGAAGACTTGAATAGACACTGCTTTTGACATTCATCAGTAAGTTACCAAAGTTTAACCCCAACTTGCTAATGCAAAGGCAAATGGTAAGTAAAAGCACATAACACAATACTAATTAGATTTCTGTGCTTTGATATTTGAAACAGTAATGAGATATGATTCGAGGTTCTCATAATAAATGACACTCACACTATATTTAATTGAGGATTTTTGTGGATTCAATATATTAGCATGCTGTCTGAAAAAAAAAATAGTGCAGTGATTAATTTGGAAATTTGAATTAATTTGATACTCACTTTCTTTCTATTTCTTACACACACACACACACACACACACCAGAACGCAGCCAGCTGTGAATGAAGAGACGAATTGATCCTTCAAAGGCAAATCTCAGTACGGATCAAACACACAGTGTGAGTCTCGAAGCGGCCCGTCCCTTTAAAGCGGTGCGGGGTAGTTGTGAGGATTTTCAAGCATAGTGTTAGCGCTAGCTCTCTTTACAAACAAAATAATTGGTCCCTGAGAAATACAAGGTTGAATCGGATCATTTATAAAGCACAGACTGAACATGTACAACGGGAAATGCTTTGTTAATCATCTGTCAGACTGGAGGTCAAGTTTCAAAAGAAAACTCTTTTTTTTTTTTTTTTTTTTTTTTCAAATAAAAGCTTCTGATCCCCTGATATGCCGAGATTCCTGCTGCACAAGGGCTGACCACATAAGAGAAATCATGAAAAACGTGGAATGTATAATCAGAAATAAGCTTTTTGGAATTGAAAGAAATAATAATTATAATTCCCTTAAGGCCACCATCAGCAAAAAAAAAAATAAATAAAAAATAATAATCTATTATAAAAAAAAATATTTCTGTTAAAAATTTCAATGTTTCTGCACAAGGTCTTATCGAGGCAAATGAAAAAGCTCAAGGTTGAGAAAATACCATGGTTTATCATTCTCCTTCAGAGTTTTGAAAAATGACAAAAGACCCCTAACATCTTTCTATATGGGATTCGTGCAGTGCTGACGTTCATAACTCGGCGACTTTATTCATTTATCAACATACTTGTTTTTGCACAGAAATAATACACCCACATCCAACAGCTTTTACAAAATAAGTGGCAGGTTCTTGTAGTCAAAAACAGTGAGGATACAATAATTTAAATAAAGAATAACCCCATCATACCCCCCAAAAAAAAAAAAAAAAAAAATATATATATATATATATATATATATATATATATATATATATATATATATATATATATATATATATTATGTAAACAACTTTCCCTGTTTTAATATTAACTCTTTTTTTTGTGTGTGATAAACAAAATACAAAATACTGATAAAATTTCACTAACACTTACTCCTACTGCTTAATCTTATTCAGGTTGAAGTCTATCTCAACCAACAAAGGCGAGGTACACCCCAAATAGCTCATCGGACCACTGCAAGGCCAGCATCTATGCAACCATTTACACTCGCACCTGAGGTTAATTTGGAACAGGCAGTTAGCCTAAGGCAGGGGTTGCGAATCTTTTTGACTAAAAGAGCCAAAAAAATTAAATAAATAAATAAAACTAATTAATTACTTAATTAATTAATTAATTAAAAAACACAATACTAATTAGATTTCTGTGCTTTGATATTTAAAACAGTAATGATATCAATAAAAAAAAAATATATATATATATATATATATATATATATATATATATATATATATATATATATATATATATATATATATATATATATATATATATATATATATATATATATACAAATACTGAATACAACTAAATTGATAAAGAAGCCCAACAGTTTGAGAGTATAATAAGACTCTGAATTTATTTTAAACAACATTGTCATAACAAAGTTATTTATTAATAAGAAAAGTACTTTTATACTATTAATGTGACTTCTGCTACTGCATGGTGTTGCTGATGGCTTTGTAGTCTGGTTGATACATGGTGAGGTTCAGCTTCATGCAGGCGTTTAGGCTTCCATCTATTAAACGTGACCGCAGGTTGGTCTTGATGTTTTTCAGCTGAGAAGGACTGCTCGCATGCATATGTAGAGCTAAATGTGGTCAATATGGTAAGACTCACACGCAGTGTTTGGTACATGACAGGAAGTGCATCCCAAGTTTTGGCAATCAGCTGGTCTGCGGGTTGAAGTTTTTCCATGCCTGTCCATTTGTGTTTGCTTGCCAGCTGTGCTTGGCTTCATGCAAATTAGCTGATCAAAAACGAGGAAATTTACCTCTAGTCAAAAACAACACACACAGTCTGTGGCTGTTGTTATAATCGAATAAAATTAGATTTTAAAGGTTTCGGACCCACCCGCATACTGGTGTACAGAAAGGATTGGCTCTCCGCTGCGTGCCACAGTGACATGAGACATTGAAAATAGATGTACATAGATTTAAATGCGCGCGATTTACAGTATTCATCTGTTTTTGTTTTATTTGATGGCTTTTTTTTTGTATTTTTATTTAAATGACAGTGAAATTATGTATTTGTTATTCTGTTAAGAAAGGTCACCTGATTTATCTGAGAGCCAGATGCAGTCATCAAAAGAGCCACATCCGGTTCGCGAGCCATAGGTTCCCGACCCCTGGTCTAAGGTGAACGTTTTTACCAGTAGGAGGAACCTAGAATATCTGATTGCAGCCATTGCTCAGGTCTAATGCCACACACTGTGATATGTGTCAGAAATCTGGACACTGTTAGAGTGAAATCTGCTTGGACTCATGAAAATCAGCCTCATAACAAAATGCATAATAAATTCCAGATGGCCCCCAGTGCAGCTAACTGGGTTATCAAAGGCTGGCCATGTCTCCCACTGTCTATGGTGTGAGGTTCACGTAAAAGAACCATTGATGACTTTCCTCAAGAGGAGCTACATAGCCGTCAGCATGTTTCTGCCCTGAGATGGCCTGTTTTTTTTTTTTTGCGGTTATTTATTTTTTTTTATAAATAATAATTATTTAATTATGCGGTTTTGAAAATGAATGAATGAATGAATGAAAAACACACAGTATTGATAAAATTAAAAAAAAACATGATGCTAAATCCCAGCACACAGTGTTAATGAATATAAAAACTTAAAAACATTGTTCGAGGCAGCAGAAATTATCTCACAGGCTCAATTTCATAGGAATGTTTCATTGCTTCTTGGAAGCAGAGTTGAGTCCTCTGACAGCTCTGGGGTAAAACCTGTTTTTTTTTCATTCTTTTTGTTTTAGCTTTTCTAGTCCTGAACCGCCTTTCTGAGGGCTTCAAAAGGGTGGTGACCACGGTGAGAAAGGTCTCTGAGAATGTTCTAAGCATGCAGTATGTGTTGTATATGTCCTTGACAGATGGAAGAAAACAAGCAATATGTTCTGGGCAATGTTAATAATAACCCTCTGCAGTGTTAGTTACCCTTCCGCTCTGCTGCCATGCAGCTGGCAAAGCACAGAGAAATGCTGTGGCTCAGCACTGTCTCCATGGTGCATGAAGAAGGACACTGGCAGATTTTGTGTCAGATTGTTCTTCGTGAGGATCCTGAGAAAGTACAGTCTCTGTCGGACTTTTTTCAGCAATACTGTCATGTTTGTTGTCCAGGACAGGTCAGCGTTAATGTACATACCCAGGAACCTAAAATCAGTGACCCTCTCCCACTATGATCTCATTAATAAGAATGGACTGAATATCTAATTTCAACCTCCTGAAATTGACAATCATCCCCTTCTTCTTGGAGGTGTTGGGGATGAGGTTGTTTGGATATGAGACTGTTTCTAGAGTATCATGTTGACAGCCTGCCCACCTCCCTGTATTCATCTCATCTCATCCTAAAATAAGTACTGCAATGGTGTTGTTGTCTGCAAACTTGATGATGGTGTTGTTTGTAAGGCTGGGGGTGCAGTCATGGGTATAAAGGGTGTAACAGGAGAGGGCTCAGCACACGGTTCTGAGGGAAGCCAGTGCTGATGCTGAGAGCTGAGGAACAATGCAATTCTACTCTCACTCTTAGGGAGCGGTCTGTCAGAAGGTTGTAAATGTTAGTGCAGATGTTTTGTGATAACCCTAGGTCCTGTAGTTTAGTGACCTGTCTGCTTGATATGATGGAATTGAAAGCAGAGCTGAAGTCTATGAAGAGCAGCCTTGCTGTTCAGAGTGAATGGAATAGAGAGCAGTGTCAATGGCATCTTCTGTGGAGCTGTTTGAACTGTGGTGGCAGGTTTGTAGTGATGTGACTCCTAACCAGTTTCTCAAAACACTTCATATATACTTCTTAATGGGTGTGAGTACCACTGGTCGGTAGTCATTGAGGCTGCTGATATTGGTTTTCTTTGGAAGGGGTATAATGTTAGAGGCTTTCAGTTAGTGTAGGATCAAGCACCGGGTTATGGATAGGTTGAATATGTCAGTGGACAATCAGCTGGTTGATCAGCACAGATTTTCAGCATGCTTCCAGTCACACTATCTGGTCCAGCAGCTTTCCGAGTGCTTACTGCCAGCAGAGTGCATCTTACCTTTTGTACCTGCACAGTTAAGGTGTGGATTCTGGAAGCTGGTGAGTGTGATCATATTTTGATTGGTGTCCTAGACTCAAAATAGGCAAAAAACAAAAAAACAAACAAACAAACAAACAAACAAACAAAAAAAAACACTGTTTTTGCTGAAGTGGTCTTCAATTCACGTTTTGTGTGATGTCTTGGCCTTCCTGATGCCTTTTTGTCAAGTTGACTGTGGCACCTTATAATGAGCTTCATTCCCAGATTTGAAGACACTATTCTTCTCCTGTAGCAGCATTGTTACCCCTTTTGTCATCCATGGTTTCTGATTTGGATACACCTGAAATTCTCTGTCTACTGTGAAAGTGTCAACACAGTGCTTGAGGTTGTTTGAAAATGTCCCAGTCAGTGTTTTCAAAACAGTTCTGCAGTTGTTCAGAGGCACCACCAGGCCAGGTTATAACAGTCCGTTGTGTGTGTGTGTGTGTGTGCGTGTGTGTGTGTGTGTGTGTGTGTGTGTGTGTGTGTGTGTGTGTGTGTGTGTGTGTGTGTGTGTGTGTGTGTGTGTGCGTGCATGAGTGCATGCTTGCCTGTGTGTGTGTGTGTGTGTGTGTGTGTGTGTGTGTGTGTGTGTGTGTGAGAGAGAGAGAGAGAGAGAGAGAGAGAGAGAGACAGAGAGAGAGAAAGAGAGACAGAGGGGTGTGGGGGGGTGGTCCCTGAGGGTTGTGTATGCTGGTATCATGATCAGGGGCATGTGCTCAGATAGGCTGAGATGGGGTAACTGCGTATCCCTGTACCCACGTTGTTGTTTATGTAGACTTCCGTGTACCTGCTACACTCGTGGTACAATTTACATGTTGATAAAACTTAGGGAACACGACCTGTAAGTCTGAATGGTTAAAATCTCCTGCTGTGATAAGGACTATTGCATAACACTCTTGCAGACCTTTCTTATTTTAGCTGTCAGTTTTCAAAATAAATGAAGAAACTTCTGCTCCTACGAATTAAACTTGCTTGATGGACACTTCTTCTGTACCACACAGTCAAGCTGCTTCCACAACAGCTCAGTGGGTTGAAACTGATGACTGGGATGACATGCTTGTTCTTAATGTTTTATATTAAAGAAGAAGAAGAAGAAGACGGAGAAGAAGACGGAGAAGAAGAAGAACAAGAAGAAGAAGAACAACAACAACAACAACAAAAGGGCAGTGAGGGCCTGTGGCAAAGGTACTGGATCACTGATCCTAAGGTTGGGGGTTCGAGCCCCACTCTGGTGAGAGGTTCAAGTTAAAGAAACCATTGCTGACTTTCATTAAGAGTAGCGACATAGCTGTCAGCATGTTTCTGCCCTACAATGGCCTGGTGAGCTGTCCAGGGTGTACCCTGCCCTCACCCTGAGTTGGTTGAGATGGTCACCAGCTTCCCTGTGACCCTAATTTGGATTAAGTGACCAAAAAAATTAATGAATATAATAATAAAAACAACAACAATAATAACTAAAATTTGTAACTTTTCCTCTGAAAAAAGAGGCTACTCCCATAAAGGTTAAAGAATGTTTTTGTTTTATAAATGTAATGTTTTGTGATTAAATAGATGATTAGAGCTACTGTCAGAAAAAATAATCAGCACCTTGCGAGGAATCAGAATCCAAAATTCATCACCACAGGCTTTCTTGTTTCTCTTTTGAATCTCAGTAGGAACCTGAATCAGCCAGCTTGAACTCTTTAATTCCTCATTTCCATGTGAACGCAGTCATCCTCAGGGGCGTGTCCTCCGAGTGCCTGAGTCAAGGCTTGGAGTGGCTGCTCCCTGGCTGTCATCAGTTCCTCCGATTCACACGTGCAATTAAAGAAATAAAGAACTTCATTCTGACTTATTTTCACGTCTCCGGCTCTCGTTCAGGTTCTTCAGTTTGAGCATGAGTTCCCATTACTATGTAAATCCCGCATCTGCACAGTGCTGACGGATGTCTGTCTCTGATGAAGGAATAATTTAGTGTCAAACTCTACGAAGGATGTCAGATTTAATTTATGGTGATTGACTCAGACAGTTAAAAAAAAAACGTGAATGCTGGCTGTGGAATCTGTGAGCTTGAGGACGTCGATCATTCCATACAAAGACTTTCGATCCTTCTTGCTTAGTTCTTCTTTTGCTTTACATTGCAGTTTGATTGCATCATAATACAGTTTGCTGGAAGTCCTGATGTGGCACAATGGGCTTAACCTGGAAAAGTACACACACTGTATTGACACTTGAAAACTAACTCCTACATATAGAAAAAAAAAAAAAAAATGAAAAGACAGAAAAAAAGAAACGAAAGAAACAAACAGACCAACAAACAAACAAATAAATACGCCAGGACCTTATTTTCTAAACGATTCCTGCTACATTAAATTGAGCTATGTGCATATAAAAGTAAAGTCTGTTTGGCTTTTTAGTATCTCATCAGCCTGGTGCTCATCCCCAGTTTCTGTAGCGTGAAGCAACCAGGAGTTCAACTCCTCCTGGATGGGACGCTAATCCATCGCAGGTTATCTTCCCAGTACATTTTTACTGGTACCCATTTATACTGGTGGGTGAACAGAGACACACTTGTGGTTAAGACCTTGCCCAGGGGCCTTAGGACAGTGGGGCTTTAACTGGGATTTGAACACACAACCTCCCGATCATGAGCACAGCACCCTAACCACTACACCACTGGCCCCAGCCATGTGCTTAAATTGTCACATGAATAAAACATTCTGCACCACTACCATGAAGACTTCCTAGTCCTCCTGAACCCCAGTCCATCTACACAGTAAAATATTTTCCTTTCACTAATAAATTCAATTCTGACAACAGATCTCAACCCCAAAGGCATGATTCATTATCTTCACCCCACTGTAGTTGATTGACTTCACCCTGTTTCTCTGTATTGTTTTGGGAGATCTCAGAGGTGGGTAGTGGTGACCCAAGGGTAGGGTGCTTAATTACCGATCTCCAGGTCGGGCATTGTAACCGACCTTGGGATCAGAGCGTTGTCACTGCCCCCCGGTGCAGCTAACTGGGTTTTCAAAGGCTGGCCATGTCTTTGCTCAGGTGGGAGGTATGTAAAAGAACCATCGACTTTCGTCATAAGAAAGCTGCATACACGGTTAACCTGAAAGTTTTTTCTAAACAGTTTGAATCAATACCACTTTACAAAATTAGTTTTGTTGCATTGGTTACTTAATACATGATGAGTCGATGAGAATTCATTGGTTTACTCATTTCTCAAAGTTTATTTATTGATTCATTCATTTTCCGAACCACTTAATCCTAATTAGGGTTGCAGGAAGGCTGGCTCCCATCTCAGCCACCTGGGCGAGCGCAGGGTAAACCCTGGACAGCTCACCAGACCATCGCAGGGCCACGACTCACACAACCATTTATACTCACACTCGCCTACAGGTGATTTATGACAGCCAATTAAGCTACTGTGCATGTTTTTGGACTGTGGGAGGAAACTGGAGTACCTGGAGGAAACCACACAAGCACAAGGAGAACATGCTCCACACAGAAACACCCAAGCTGGGAATCGAACCCAGGACCTCTTTGCTGTGAGACGATGTGCTAACCACAAACACTACCTCTCAAAGTTTAACAAATTTAAAATATCACATTTAACAAGCAACAGTGCCGCTCTTTTGTGATTGGCTCAAAACTCAAGACAAGTAATATATTCAATACATTCAATAATAAATTAAATGCCATGGAAAGTCAATGGTTAATGAACTGTAGAAGAAAAGCACAAATGTTAATTTTATTTTAAAAAAGGACATCACAGCTGCCTTTAGAAGGGACGAGGTTGTAAAGGCTGAGTGTGATATTAGCCAGAGTGGTCCAACAGTGGCCGGGTTTTTTTTATTGAAAGCCAAAGTGTTCTTTAAATTCATTGTTCATTTTCTGTAAACGCTTAATCTTAATTAGGGTAACAAGGAGGCTGGCACCCATCCCAGCCAACTCCATGTGAGGACAGAGTACATCCTGGACAGTTTGCCAGGCCCTCGCAGGGCGGAAAAATTCTGATGGCTATGCACCTCCTCTTGTTGAAAGTTAACAATGGTTCTTTTACATGAACATCACACCATAGACAGTGAGAGACATGGCAGGCCTTTGATAACCCAGTTAGTGCACTGGGGGACAGTGACAACCCATTGAGAATGGGACTTGAACCCCCAAACTTAGGATCAGCGACCAGCACTTTTTACCACCAGGCCACTACTGCCCCTGTCCTTTAAACTCCTTTTTTTTTTTTTCAACTAGAGTTAAAAGTAATTATCCATGAAAATCAAAATTAATCGTATTTCTTATGTTTCAGGTTCATTTGGAGTTTAACAAATTTCTTAGTAGAAATTGGAAAGAAGAATTCTTGGGAGTTTCTGATGCGATAGGTGTCCAGGTTTTATGGAACTCTTCAAGAGGAAGACAGGTCGGATAGACAAGCGGTTAGTTACAGCAGGCAACAGTGGGTTGATATTTCAGTTTTTGCTTGTATTGATGGTTCGTTTATCCATGACATCATGACAGACACTAACTCTCCCATCATCCCTTGTGTTACTTCTGTATATGAACAACAAAATGATCTAAGATCTATTTCTATGTTCTATATTTATGTGTGTGTTATTCCTCTTTGCAGAGAATTGAACCAACAGTTATTAGATTCCTTTTCCTGAGAGGACTTCCTGTAATTCATTAGGATGATGCATCCTGTCTTCTTTATACCCCATTTCACTGGAGCGCGGCAGACTTGCGGAAGCAAAAAGGTTGTCATCCTCAAACGTTCCTCAGTTATTCCCTCATCTTCTGTGTCATTCCATATGATTCCGAATGTTTTCCTCCACTTCGGGCAGACCAAAATGTTCCACAAACGTGCTTTTGAACATGTTCAAAAGCATGTTCATGGAATTTTTTCCTAGATTGTTCCCATTTGGTTTTGTGATCTCTCCTTTTATACCGCAAGTGTTCCTTAACTTATCCGCAAGTCTTCCCTCCTCTTCCGTATGATCAAAAACAGTGAAGAGAGCTGCTCTACACACCACACACCATCAACACCATCAGCACCATCAGCAGCAACATCAGACCAAGCACTTGCCGGGTGCTTTGCCCCTCACTTTGGCTTGCTTGCGGCGCTCTCTACTCCATCCACGCACACGTGATCATCGGAATGATCATGCAGACCCGATTGAAGTCCATCTATGGCACACAGTGAGTATTTCACCTTCTTCTGATTCACTGATCCACTACTGATTGTGGTTTGCTTGAGACTTCAATCGAGTCTACATGATCATCCTCATGCCGATGATCACGTGCACGCGGAGAGAGTAGAGAGCGCGCCGCACGCACCGCCTTATAATAAATGATGACGGGGTTCAGAGATCAGCATGTCTTAAACACGTGCTCAAGTGCATGCGTTCATCCAGCATGGACTCGATCAGAGGGATTGGGGAGTCGGAATAAAGCCCGGATGATGCTCCAAAACACACCACACACTGAATAGATGAACCAACCTGAAGGGAGAGGAACAGAAATCTTCACCACATCTCGAAGTGACGCCTTGAAATGAAGCACTAGGGCTTTTTTATGTTTATTTTATTTTTACCTGGCCATCAAATAGACTAAGCTATTGCATGTTGTAGGGCTTATGCACATGGATATGTAGAGCCAAGCATGGTCAATACGACAAGACTCACGCACTGCAGTGTTTGGTATGTGGCAGGAAGCACTTTCCAAGTTTTGACAATCAGCTGGTTGTCAGGTCTGTTTGACTTCATGCAAGTCTTTCCAAATCTTCATTCAGTGATTGTATTCCTCATCTTTTTTTTTTTTTTTTTTTAATATTTTCGCTATCTTTTTGGTTGAAAGAAATCACTCTGCACAAATGAGATGATAAAAAAAACGAGGGAAATTTACCTTGACCCAAAAACAACTTGAGCAGGCTGTTGCATATAATCCATTAAAATTAGAGTTTCAAGGTATCGGACCCTCCCGCACACTGCAGTACAGAAAGGATTGGCTCTCCGCTGCGTGCCACAGCAACAAGTGGTGCGGAAAATAGATGTGTAGATGATTAAAATGCTTGAGAATTATTTATCTGTTTTTGTTTTATTTGATGGCTTTTTCTGTATTTTTATTTAAATGACAATGAACTTATTGTTAGTTATTCTGTTAAGAAAGGACATCTGATTTGTCTGAGCGCCAGATACAGTCATCAAAAGAGCCACATCTGACTTGTGAGCCATAGGTTCCCGACCACTTATATACATTGTTGTATATTGTTGTACGTTGTTGTATATTATTGTATTATATAAGCTATTTGGCAGAACGAGATTCCTTTGTCCAATAATCATATGTATATGCAGAATCAGGTGCAAATCCTTTGCTGATTTTTCTGGATTGAAACGCCGCTACACTGGGTATTCCTAAGTCATTCCGTGTTGAACGTGAAACGTTCCGCTTCATTCCGCTTGTTCCGCAATCATTCCTAAGATTTTCCTTCTAAAATGGAGTAGTGCCATAGTCATTCCTCGAGTGTTCCTTGCTTTCCGGGAACGTTCCGTGAATTATCCGAAGGTCTTCCTTTACAATCCGCACTGGTTCCGAAGGTAATCCAAGCGCTTTTACGCATGTATTCTGACATTGTACCGTGGGCTTTCCGTGTCTTTTCCGCACATTCCGTGAACGTTTCAAAGGTGTTCCGAAGGTACAATTTTCTGTGCAAAAATGCCGAAGCTCCTCCGTAGAGTGCGTTCCGCACCTTTCTGCCACGATCATTGCATTCCGCGCTCCAGTGAAATGAGGGTATTAAGTTGATTTTTTACTTGATAATGTGCCTTTCCTGTTAGCAAGAGGAAATCAGTTACTGCATTTTACTCTTCGAAAATGCAAAGTGCTCGTGAAATCACTTGCTTTCTACAAAACAAACACACAAAAACAGCTCAATTTAGGCAACTAAAACACTAGTCAAAAAACCTCTGTGCATCTATACATGAACACACTCACACACACACACACACACACACACACACACACACACACACACACACACACACACACACACTACACTACAACACATTAAATAAAGCCACATTAAATTATTAAAATTATAATATCACAAAAAAGATCATACAGCTATTGAACACAAATTGCTGTTAACCTGAATATCATCTTCATGCTTGTGAAGTTTGCTGACAACAATACTGTGGTAGGCCTTATATCAGACAATGATGAGACCCTCGACATAGAGGAGATTCAGCACCTTATAAACCTGTGTTCAACTAATAACCTCATTCTGAACACTAGCAAAACCAACAAGGTCATAGTGGACTATAGGAGGACCAGGAAGTCTGAGCACCCTTCTCTTTGTATTGATGGAGTGGTGGTGGAATGTGTGGACAATATTAGGTTCTTTTTCATCCACATTTCATCTGACCTGCCCTGGTCTATTAACACCTCACACCTGATGAAGAGGACCCAACAATAGTTTTTCTTCCTCAGGAAGCTGAAACATCCGGCTCTTTTCTCAGCAGCACAAGAACTTCCACATCAGTGCAATAGAATGTATTCACTGTATCAGTGCAGCAGTGTGATACGGCAGCTGTACTACTAAGAACAGAAAGGACTTGGCCCGGGTGAGAGAACTGCACAGGGGCTCGTGGACTGCTATCTACCAGATCTGGACACAATATATGCTGTCTGGATCCAGAAGAAGGCTGGTTGCATCGCAACATATACCACACACCTGGGAATTGGACTGTTTGTACATAAACATGAAGACGAGCACAACCTTTTACCCCGTGGCGGTGAAAGCCATCACCTCTTCACCCCCAACACACATTCAGCCCTCCATCTCTGATATATACATATACTCACTCACTAGGACTCAAATACAGACATCAGCTCTTTGTGAAATCACATTGAATCTGCAAACTATACGACTGTATTGCACTGCCGCACTTTACCTCGCCTACATTCTAGTTTATCCACGATGCTGCTACTATTTATTTATTTATTTATTCCATTGCACAACAGTTCATTGTCTTGTTTGCACATTTAGAATCTTTGAGGGAGACTGTGAACACTCCAGTGGGTATCATCTGCAATGAGGACAACAGAACTGTGAGCCCAGCATCACCACAACAACACCCCTCAAGAGTGGAGATCATCCTACAGGATGATGGAGGCACTCACCAATCTACAATGTGCCTTTTATTTGGCTTTTCCTACACACCTCAGTGAAAAAAAAACACTTTTACCTTCATTCAGCCAGTAAGGGGTCGGCGTGAGCTACCATGGAATGTTCAAAAGTTGAAGAAAAAACGTGCAGTGTAGGACACATTTGTGACACGCTCCACCAAATGTAGTGGGTGTCGCAACTGACACTGGAGCTTTTTAGACAAAATGCGGCTTATCTGGACTTCCGATCTGTCAAGTAAGTGCTCTTTGAATACTTGTTTAGTGCTCAACATTCACTTGCTTTCTTGAAAGTTCGGAAGTCCGGCTAAGCCGCGTTTTGTCTCAGAAGCTCTGGTGTCAGTTGCCTACATTCAGTGGAGCATGTCACATTTATGCTCATGGCACAATTCTTCCTGTCCGTGGCTGGAATGTTGCCCAATTACGTTACACTGGCTCGAATAAATATTCTTGCAGACGCTAATTTTATATGAGATTCTTCTTGTACTTGATGTGTCTCGTATTGTTTGTTTTCCTGACATATTCTCCAGAAGACTCATTTTAGAAAGTTGTAATGTTTATTTTCTATTTTTTTTTTCTTGCATAATTGTTTTTAAAGCTGCTGTTATTAATGGCTGCCTTGTTGTCTTGCACACAAAGTTTGTACTTGTAATATATGTTGCTACAGTTGTGCTCAAAATAATATCAGTGTGTTTAAACCAGTGAATAAAACTCAAAATCATTATAATAACTTTTATTTCCATACATGCATTGCATTGGGAACACAACACAGTCTATTCTCAATCAAAACATGAAGAAAAAATATTAAATTTCTGTTGTTACTTTAAAAAAATTGAAGAAAAGTGAATACAGAGATCCCTCAGTTTCCACGGTTAATGGGGACTGTGATCTTTGTGTTTACACTGCTTTGTGGACTTTTGTAACCCGGAGCAAATATGGTTGGTCAGAAGTGTAAGCCTACTGGCATGGGTGCAAGTCTCATACACAGAGATGAATTAACTATCTGCTCGGATCGGCACAATCTACCATGCATACTCAGTTAAGCAAAGAGAGTTGTACAATATGAAAACCTGAATCCAGGAAAGAGAGAACTCTCTGCTCTGCTGGTGATTCACATCAGTGCAGACTGAGTACTAAACGAGTTCAACGAATCCCTGGTTTACTTGAAAGCCGGAAGTCTGCATAACCCGCGCTTTGTTTCAGGCAAGTAAACTACTTTCAGCAAGTGCACTACTTTTGATATTGAGCGCCTCGCATATTGTAAGCGTTGATTGGCTGTTTTAAGCTTCTTGTAAAGTGAGTCGGCTCAGCTTCATGTCATTTCATTCAGCTCAGCTTCATGTCATGTGTCATTTAGAAGCAGAAAGATCGCATCATAGAGGATGTTAAAGAATGTTAAAGGTTATTATTTGATACTGTATTTGATATTTGATGAGTAAATTTGATTAAAATTTATCAATTTTAAATTATTTTGTTTGAATTTAATTTATTTGAAATTAATGTTGATATTATTTGATATATTTTATATATGTTATGTTTATAATAATTGATTTAGGAGTGTTCTATGAGATACGGTAATAAATTTTATGGATGTATAGTACAGTATGAGCGTCATACATCACACGTCAGTTACTGTCACAACTTACATTCACTTTCAACTTAAATTAAATATCAACTTAAAAATAAATAAATAAATAAATAAATACGTAAGTTGGGGAGCATCTGTATGGACTAAAATACTGTCCCAGAGCGTGGTTT
>CM045735.1:46739748-46767248 GCA_024760905.1 Plotosus lineatus | reverse complement strand
TGTGACAATTGAACTACCATATTATGTGCTGGTTTCTGTTGTTGTTGATATAATTGTGTGTTCTTATTGACTCTTGTTTGTATTAAAGTCTTTTTAAATTTTTAACTTTATTTTAGTACTGCCTAGTGTCAATATGTTCCTTTAATTTGCAACTTCAATAAATCATTCCTGACTACAAATAAATGCACACAAGTGAAAACCGCAGAGATTATAACTTCAAAACTTTATTACATGAATATAAAAAAATAAAAAATAAATAATTATTATAGATAGAACATTTTAATAATAAAATTATTATTAAATAAAGAATAATTATAATTATTATAATAGAATGAATTGAAATAATTGAATAAATTGAAATTAAAAAAAAAAAAAGTCTCACGGGTCACTGGAGTGAGTCCGCTAAGTCATCACAACACTGCCTGAGCACACCATAAAAGCAGAACAGGTTGGCCTCACGTCCACTTGTATCTTTAGCCGCAGAGGTGGTTGCAGGCGTTGATGTGAATCTGAAGGGCAGCTGACTGGTCTGCTGGGTTGTGGTTGTTGCTCTCCTGCAGATGACGGTGAATGTTGTGGGCACAGTGGTCATGTCTACCGAGTGTCTTGAGGTCCCCTAACAGGCATGGGTGGACTAGACAGCTGCGTGGTCCACTGCATCTGTGGGGGTGGCCAGTAATGCTGCTGGTGCCACTTGTGTTGCAGAGGTGGTGGTTGATGCTGTTGAGAAAGCTGCTGGTGGTGTTGCTGCGAATATCGTTGAGGCTGGAGCTGCTGCAACTGCTGCTGCGTAGGAGGTGGTTGCGCCTGTGGCTGCATCTCCAAAGCTTACGCTCTGTCCAAGCAGTCATTCAGCAGTTCTTGAATCTTCAACTTGGCATGCCTGTACACAGGTTTTGGGAGATTCTGCAGCACAGCTGTTGCCCAACTGGTGAAACTCGCCCTCTCTGACTCATCGGCAGTCCCTACTACCCTTCTCTGTCTCACCAGCTGTTCGGCTCCTGCGAGAATCCGGTTGGCTCTGTCGTCAAGGCTGAACGTTGCAGATCCAGACATTGCCAAGGTGGTCCTGGAAGCTGTGGTGACAGGCATTGTGTAAAGGGGGATGATGGGTGTTGACTCTTCTGCCAAGTGGAGGTCAATATCTGCAATGTCCTGTGCCCGCTCTGACATTGATGGCAGTGGAGGTTCTCCAGTGGTGGTGGGTATGGAACCACCGGAGCCAGCTGCAGCAGCAATCTTTGCCTTCAGAGAGACAACGTTCCTCCGCTGTCCTTCAAAACTGTGTGGACATAGAAAGCTAAAGCTGTCGTATATCCACTGGTCCCTCTGAGACATGTTCATGTCAGCTTGCCCCGATTTCCAACGTCTCAGTTTTCGCATCCTCGTCCACATACTCTGGAACCATTGCTTCAGCTCGCCATCGGTCTTCCCCATGCGTGAATCCTGATCAGCCCAGAGCTTGGCCTTGTGTTGTTTGTCCATCTAGGATCAGAGATTTTTGCTGTAAAGGTACTCATTCGCCTGGATGAACTCTACCATGACCTGCTTCTCATTGTCATTGAGCTTGATATATATACACTCGTGCCTTCTTGTTCGAGTCAGCGGCGATATTGGAAGCGACATTCGACTCGGCATCGACCTCGGCTTCCTGAGAAGGCTCTTCCACTGGGTTTTCCGGTGTTGGAGACCATGGACTCTTGGTGGTTGTCTTCCTTTTGACTTTTGACATTGTAGCGTCTCTCAAAATAAATGGCTCTTTATCTTACACGCCTGTATTTATAGTCAAAGTGAGTTCCGTGAGTGTTGTGTAAGTCTTCCGTGCTATCCGTCAGTATTTCGTAAACATTCTGTATGTGTTCCACGACCGTTCTGCTTTGTTTCGTGTAATGTCTACTGATCTTTTGCAGTTTCTTTATTGTTTTGTATGTATTCCCATGAGTATCCCGTGAGGATCCGTAGATGAACGGGACTGTTCTGTAGCCGCTTTTGACCATACGGAAGAGGGGGAAGACTTGCGGATAAGTTATGGAACACTTACGGTATAAAAAGAAAGATTACGGACTGTTTGAATGTTAAATGATGGAATGTTTACGGTGTTGATGGAATGGAGTTTTACTTTAGCCATGCGCAAAAGAAAAAAATCGAAATCCATCCATGACTTTTTGCGTAAAGTGAACATTTTCTTAACCGCTTAATCCTAATTAGGGATGCGGGGGGCTAGGACCCATCTCATCAGACTTCTGTCAAGGGCCCTGGACAATACACCCTGGACAGCTGACAAAAACATAAATGATAAAAGAAATGGTTATGAGTAATACTGTTTCACTTGATGTGTTTTGTTCATGTGGTGGGTTTTTCATTCATTTGTTCTTTCTTTCTTTCTTTCGTTTTTGAGGATTCTATTATTGTACAAGAGGTGTCATGCTAAGTATATAGGTAGACACTGTACATTACAAAAATTAAACATCTCCTGCTTTATTTTTATTGATTTATTTATTGATTTATTTATTTTGCCCAGTGTATGAAGTTTAGAAGCTTGTAATGCTTTAGTGTGAACTGGGAATAATCCCTGGAGTTTGTGGAGAGATGTGCAATTTTAGATTGTTTTCATCAACATTTTCACATTATTTAACCCAAAAAGAGTTTACAGAAGCGAATGCACTGACGTGAAGGATGACGAGGTTTGTTAATGTAACATATGTTGCTAGGATTCTTATGAAGTGGCTTTGAAATCATAGCGTAAATAAAGAATTATGAATGCTGTTGATTTTTTTCATGTTGAATATTTTCTATTACTGTTTTCTGACCACTGTATTCTCGGGGTTCTTATTCTCTAATAACCCAGAGCTGGGCACTCAAGTGGAGAACACAAAAAATACCCAATTATTAAAACTAGTCTCCTCAGGAGCCTTTGGATGATAACGAGTGGCATGATGTCTGATTATAGACCTCTATAGAAGTCTCCCTTGCACTGTTAACACCCCCTCCCAGCTTATTATCTGTTGAGTTATTCAAATTCAACAAAGAAGAAGTTTTTCAATGTGGTTTGGAGATTTTATAGAGTTTTATCCCAGTTGTATTTCCTCAATTGTGCATCTATAGATCAATTTCATTCATTCATTTTCTAAACTGCTTCATCCTGGGAGGCTGGTACCCATCTCAGCAGACTCTGGGTGAGGATGGGATGCACCCTGGACAACTCGCCTTCACCGCGGGGCCAACACCTACACAACCATTCATATTCACACTCACAGTAGATTCGGAACAGCCAATTAACCTAGTGTGCATGGGTTTGGACTGAGGGAGGAAACAGGAGCACCCGGAGGAACCCCATGCAAGCACAGGGAGAACATGCAAACTCCACACAGAAATGCCTGAGCTGGGACTAAAACCCAGGACCTTCTTGCTTTTAGGCAGACGTGCTACTATTACACCACCATGCCACCATAGCACAAGTTAAAAAGCCAAATTCATGCTTGAAGATATTGATACATTTGTTCGCGTTATTTTAATAATGAGAAATGCAGTTATCCTTAAATTAATTATTCATAGTGAAAGAGGCGTGAAATTCACATTTTCTGCCAATTTTTGACAGTTTCATCTAAATCATGAGAATCTATAATTCCACCCAGTACGTAGTAATTTTTGATAGCTGAAATGAGAGAAGATATTTGAGATATTAACTGCAGTCACTTAAAGTATTTTATGATGTTTTTATATACAAGCTCAGAGCAGTAAAATCAAAACAATCGGCATAAAAACAAACGCCTACTGGTTTTCTTTTATTTGCAACATTGAGCTGGGTTTTGAAATCATGTCAAGCTTGGAATCTTGCTTCAGTGCTCTCAGTGTTTTGGATTTTAAACCATAAATAAATAAATAAATAAATAATTATCTACATCTCAGTCTCATTAGCCAGAACAATTACAAATACCTTGGTTGGAATGCACTTTCCACTACATCCTACGATGTACATATGTGGTCGGATCTCAGGAGACAAAAAAAATATATATATAAATATAAATAACTAAATAAAAAATAGCATTACTGCCTGGTGAATATATATTGTTAGGTTAAATTGACCTTGAACTTTGACCTCCAAAAGCATAATCAGTTCATCATTGAGTTATGGTGGAGATTGTGTACACAGTTTGAAGAAAATCATTCAAAGCATTCTCAAGATATTGTGTTCATAAAAACAACCCACATGAGGTCACAGTGACCATGACCTTTGACCTATGATCTCCAATATCAAGTCAGTTCATCCTTGATGCCGCTTGGAATTTTATACATCGTTCCAAGAAAACACATTAAAGGGATCTTGAGGTCTCATGTTCAAAAGAACAGTGATCTTAACCTCTGGCTTATGAGCACTAAAATCAAATCGGATTATTGTTGAACTTTTTGAGCATTTTTAAAAAAATACTCATATCAAATCAGCATTATTTGTATAGCGCTTTTAATATAATTGGCATTGCGAGCTTTAGATAGTGAAACAAATTTGGTAAATAATTTAAACATTTCTCTACAAATCCTACACATATTATTTACAAAAAAAAAAAAAAAAGGCCTGGACTGTTGAATGTAAATATGTACTTATTGATGAGCAGACCAGAAAGGTAATACCTCCGGCCTCAGCGATAACCAACACGTAAAAAAAAAGAACAGGTACAAAAACTGGACAATTCAGTGTATGCTGAAAACTGAGCTATACACATATCCTCCTCCACTGCTGGCGTTGAGAAACAAAGCACGATTGACCTCACAGCCCAGGGTCACATGCAAAGCGCCTAACGTTCGGCTTCAGTAGCGCAGAAGCAGTGGCTGCCCCACCAGCTTGCCTCCTGGAGGTGGGCTCTAGCACCTTCCTGACTTCAGCAACTATTCACTCAACAATGTTGACCTCGAACATTTCTTTGTGGAGGAAGAAACTGTTTAACCACTACACTGTCAGTAAGGTTAAGGGACTTTTTGTTTGTTTGTTTGTTTGTTTGTTTGTTTGTTTTTCTAAAAATTATTCACATAATAATGAAGTTATTCCAGTTATGACTTCCAGACTGCAGCGCTCAGCAGCCCCTGCATACTGTATCACAGATCCCAGATTCAGGGCACTTGTTTAAAATTGTCCCTGGTTAAGCACATGACTGTATAAATGCAGCCATGAGGTGGGGGGTGGGGGTACTAACCAGTGTCTCTCCCCCTCATGCCGGTCCCAAGGGCATCCGACGTAAAACCAATGCCAAACATTTATGATGCAAATCAGAAGTATTACCCCCCATACCGGATCGGTCGAGGCCCGGGTTAACAACGACCGCCATCAGTGCTGTCAATCAACAGGGTGCTGATGGAAATTGGACTACTGTTGGTCAAAGACGTCAAAGAAGGAGAGGTGGGAGGCGTGTCCGTAGGCAGAGAGAGAAGAGGAAAGGCATGAGTCTAGGACTGAGAGTGGGGACTTTGAATGTTGGAACTATGCAAAGAAAAGGTAGAGAGCTGGCTGACATGATGCAGAGGAGGAAGGTGGACATACTGTGTGTTCAGGAGACCAGGTGCAAAGGTAGCAAAGCTAAAAGCTTAGGAGCAGGGTTTAAGCTATTTTATCACGGTGTGGATGGGAAGAGAAATGGAGTAGGAGTCATCTTGAAGGAGGAGTTTGTCAGGAATGTTCTAAAAGTGAAAAGAGTGTCAGACAGAGTGATGAGTCTCAAGTTAGAAATTGAAGGCGTGATGGTCAATGTTGTTAGTGCTTATGCCCCAGAGGCAGGATGTGAGCTAGAAGAGAAGGAGAGATTCTGGAGTGAGTTAGATGAAGTGATGCAGAGTGCCCCCAGAGGTGAAAGAGTGGTCATTGGTGCAGACTTCAATGGACATGTTGGTGCAGGCAACAGAGGGGACGAGGAAGTGATGGGCAGGTTTGGTATCCAGCACAGGAACGCAGAAGGACAGATGTTGCATAGGAGCATAGGGTGACTTATAAAAGTGGAGGTAGGAGCACACAGGTAGACTACATCTTGTGTAGGCGATGTAATTTGAAGGAAGTCAGTGACTGCAAAGTAGTAGTGGGTGAGAGTGTTGCCAAACAGCATAGGATGGTGGTGTGCAGGATGACTCTGATGGTGAGAAAGGTGAAAAAGGCAAAGGCAGAGCAGAAGACAAAGTGGTGGAAGCTGAAAAAGGAAGAGTGTCGTGTTGTCTTCAAGGAGGAGTTGAAACAGGCTTTGGGTGGCCAGGAAGTGCTTCCAGATGACTGGACAACCACAGCAAATGTGGACATGTGGACCAGGGACACAGGTAGAAGAGTACTTGGTGTGTCCTCTGGAAGGAAAGTAGATAAGGAGACTTGGTGGTGGAATGAGGAAGTGCAGGAGTGTGTACAAAGGAAGAGGTTAGCCAAGAAGAAGTGGGACATTGAGAGGACCGAAGAGAGTAAACAGGAGTACAGGGAGACACAGCGTAAGGCGAAACTAGCAGTGGCTAAGGCCAAACAGAGGGTGTATGATGACTTGTATGATAGGTTGGACAGTAAGGAGCGAGAAAATTATCTATACAGGTTGGCACAGCAGAGAAATAGAGATGGGAAGGACGTGCAGCAAGTTAGATTGATAAAGGACAGAGAGGGAAATGTATTGACTGATGACAGAAGTGTGCTGAGAAGATGGAAAGAGTACTTTGAAGAGCTGATGAATGAGGAAAATGAGAGAGAAAAAAGAGTAGAAGAGGTGACCATTGAGGAGCAGGATGTAGCAAAGATCAGCAAGGGTGAAGTGAGAAGGGCATTGAAGAGGATGAAGAATGGAAAGGCAGTTGGTCCTGATGATATTCTTGTGGAGGTATGGAAGTGTCTAGGAGAGGGAGCAGTAGATTTTCTGACAAGAACATTCAACAAGGTACTAGAGAGTGAGCAGATGCCGGAGGAGTGGAGGAGAAGTGTGCTGGTGCCCATTTTTAAGAACAAGGGAGACGTGCAGAGTTGCAGCAACTACAGAGGGATAAAGTTGATGAGCCATACGATGAAGTTATGGGAAAGAATAGTGGATGCTAGACTAAGGGCAGAGGTCAGCATTTGTGAACAACAGTTTGGTTTCATGCCAAGAAAGAGCACCACAGATGCAATGTTTGCTTTGAGGATGTTAATAGAAAAGTACAGAGAAGGTCAGAGGGAGCTACATTGTGCCTTTGTGGATCTGGAAAAAGCATATGACAGGGTGCCAAGAGAAGAACTGTGGTATTGCATGAGGAAGTCTGGAGTGGCAGAAAAGTATGTTCGAGTGGTGCAGGACATGTATGAGAGATGTAAGACAGTGGTGAGGTGTGCTGTCGGTGTGACCGATTTAATTCAAGGTGGAGGTGGGACTGCATCAAGGGTCAGCTGTGAGCCCCTTCTTGTTTGCTATGGTGATGGACAGGCTGACAGACGAGGTGAGACAAGAATCTCCATGGACTATGATGTTTGCAGATGACATTGTGATCTGTAGTGAGAGCAGAGAACAAGTGCAGCAAAATCTAGAGAGGTGGAGGTATGCCCTGGACAGGAGAGGAATGAAGGTTAGCCTCAGAAAATCAGAATACATGTGTGTGAATGAGAAGGACCCAGGAGGAACGGTGATGTTACAGGGAGCAGAGATAACCAAGGTGGAGGATTTTAAGTACTTAGGCTCAACAATCCAGAGCAATGGAGAGTGTGGAAAAGAGGTGAAGAAGCGTGTGCAGGCAGGCTGGAATGGTTGGAGAAAAGTGTCCTGTGTTATGTGCGATAGGAGAGTGTCAGCAAGAATGAAGGGAAAAGTGTACAAGACGGTGGTGAGGCCAGCGATGTTGTATGGCTTAGAAACAGTGGCGCTGAGGAAAAGGCAGGAGGCAGAGCTGGAGTAGCAGAGATGAAAATGTTGAGGTTTTCTCTGGGAGTAACGAGGATGGATAGGATCAGAAATGAGTATATCAGAGGGACAGCCCACGTAAGATGTTTTGGAGACAAAGTCAGAGAGGCTAGATTGAGATGGTTTGGACATGTACAGAGGAGGGATAGTGAATATATTGGCAGTAGGATGCTGAGGTTGGAACTACCAGGCAGAAGGCCTCGAGGAAGACCAAAGAAGAGATTTATGGATGTGTTGAAGGAAGATATGAGGGTCGTTGGAGTCAGAAAATAAGATGCGGAGGACAGGGTGAGGTGGAGGCGGATGATTTGCTGTAGCGACCCCTGAAGGGAGCAGCCAAAAGTAAAAGAAGAAGAAGAAGAAGAGGCACATGACTGTATATAAGTGAGGTCATTTTAGGTTCCCCTTTGTGTTGTGGCACGTTTTGTCGACAGCACAGTGTTATTTCGCTATTCGTGTTGTTTTGGTTGTTTTGTGTTTCAGCTTATTTTCAAAAAAAATTCCTGAACAGATTCACTTTGTATTTTCTTTCGGTGTTAATTAAACATTATTCACAAGAACAAATGCTTCATAACAGTGTTTTAAATATTTATTACTGAAATAATATCTGGACAATGGTGGCCCAGTGGTATAGTGCTGGATTACGGATCCTAAAGTTGGGGGTTCAAGTAACACTATGACCAGATTGGCACCACTGCATAGCCGTCAGCGTGTTTCTGCCTTGCGATGGCCTGGCGAGCTGTCCAGGGTGTACTCTGTCCTCGCTCAAAGTTGGCTGAGATGCATGCCAGCTTCCCCATGACCCTAATTAGGATTCAGAACATTAATGAATGAATAAAATAATATAAGAAGTACAGAATAGTAACTAGACAAACAGCTTCATTCATGGATCATTAAATTAAAATTAATTCTGGTCACTCAAATTAAAATAACTTGCCCTAAAATAAATAGTGAGTTGGAAGTCAGTGAATAAAGCTTGTGAAAAAAATAAAGTGATACCTTGACTTATGAGTGTCTTTTATAACGAATTTTCCATGATACGAGCTTCGATCCCACCAAAAATCTGCTCCATCCAACCAGCAATTTTTTGCTTTAAGAGCTCTGCTGGGGAAATGGCTTTTCCAGGCCAATGAGCTTTGTATTCTTCTGCATGTATTTCTCCTCGCTCCAAGAATGCCTTATGCAGTGATTCTCAATTATTTTCTGTGATGCCCTTATAGGAAGAAAAAAACAAACAAAAAAAACAGCCCCCCGCCCCGCCCCGCTTCCCAGCACCCCGCACACAACTATAAATAGCATTTACTGCACTTCCTATTGTTTGCTCGGTGCTGTTTCCCGACACCACAGGGAACACAGTGAGAGCGTCACTGCCACCTACTGTAGAGGATGCGCAATTACACTTAATTCTAGGACAGTGTAACAAAAAAGCATGTTGCCCAGGGTCATACCCCCCCCCCCCTCCACACTCCCCCGGCATCACATCTTTCATATATTATGTCAAATATACATATTTGTGTCAGGTTATATGAGTTTGGGAGGGGATTGGAACGGATTAATTGGTTTTCCATTATTTCCTCTGGGAGTTTTTGTTTTATCTAACAAATATTTAGACTTATGAGCTGTTAAGTGGAACGGCTTAATTTCGTCAGTCAAGGTGCCACTGTATAATGATTAATCAGTATTATAATGATAATATCATGATATAAAATATAATGATTCATGATCAAGAGAGCAAAATGTTTCTAGTTTTCAAGGCTTTATTTTGTGAGAATCTTGTTTAACTTTAACATGCAACTGTAGTTCATGACATTTTTAGACCTGCAGGCTGTCAAGTTCCTCATCACTCACCTTGTGTAACAGTGTAGGTTATGTTTATAAGTGGTTTCCTATAAAAGCTGGTCTGTTTTGAAATGCTGGCCCTCTGAATCAGTTCTGTTATTATTATTATTATTATTATTATTATTATTAGTAGTAGTAGTAGTAGTAGTAGTAGTAGTAGTAGTAGTAGTAGTAGTAGTAGTAGTAGTAGTAGTAGTAGTAGTAGTAGTAGTGGTGGTAGTAGTAGTAGTAGTAGTAGTAGCAGTAGTTGTAGCATTATTTCATGTCAGCTTCCGCAACAGTTGATAAACCAGCTCTATTTGTGTCTCTTTGTGTTGACTAGGTCACTTCATCAATAAGGGCCCGAGCTTGTTGTCCCATCTTGGGATATCACACTCCATGATAAAAGGAGTGCGGAAAAAAAGGGACGTTCCGAGTCGCACAGCTGTTTATAGATAGCTCAAACCTTCTCATTTGTTTCCCTTTGTGATCCCAGAACGGCAGGAGTGTCGAGTCCCGTAAAGAGACAAATGACCTGCCTGTATGGATGCCTTCCCGCTTCCTAATTCCTTTAATTCCCCTTTGAGTAACCCACTCCAGGCTATATATCATCACTTTAGTGAGAAAACCTCATAATGCCAGACATAACATGAATAAAAAATAGAGTATTCAAATTGTATAAAGATTTCCAACATTTCTTAAGGCATTGTAGGTGTGGTTATAATAATAATAAAAAAAAATGTATGGCTCTCAACATGAAGTCAAAGAAACTGTGTAAAACAAGCTCTCTCTTGGTCTCTTTTCTTTCTCTTTTGCTCTTTCACTCTGCCACCCTGGACAACTCACCAGGCCATCGCAGGGCAGCAGCACTTGATGAAAGTCAGAAATGGTTCTTTTACATGAACCTCTCACCACAGACAGTGAGATACATGGCCAGCCTTTGATAAGCCAGTTAACTGCTCTGGGGTTGTGGCCGAAGGGTGGTCGCCAGAGGGGGGGGTGTCAGGGCAGCAGTAAAAGTTGTTGATAGTGGGGCTTGAACCCCCGACCTTGGGAACAGTAAGCCAGTATCTTACCACCGGGTAACCATTGCTTACACTTCAACACATAACAAATAATAATAATAATAATAATAATAATAATAATAATAATAATAATAATAATAATAATAATAATAATAATATGTTTTTATATAAAAAGAAATAACATATTCCAGGCCATAAAGCTTTTATTAGGAGTTCCAGATTAGGTGCCACTGATTAGAACCTCTTGGAAGTTGTTATATGTAAACATATCTATGGTATGGTTTTCCATTTTCTCCTGAAATGTGTCGTGTCATCAAACCAAGAGCTAAAGTTCTATGAGTCCGGCAAGGGATTTAAAATATATCTAAATTATTTTACATAAATAATTAATTGGAAAAAAATCATACAAATTGCAGATAACCTCGACTTAGTCCACGTCTAGTCACTCCAGCAAATTCAGCCCATGAATGTACCATTAATTAAATTTCTGAACTGCTTAATTCTAAATTGGGTCTCAGGGAGGCAGGCACCTATCTCAACCAACTTTGGGTGAGGACAGAGTACACCTGGACAGCTCTCAAGGGCATGGTCGGAGTTTGATAACCCGGTTACACTGGGGGAACAGCAATGACAACCTGTTGATAGAAGGGCTTGAACCCCGACATTGGGATCAATAATCCAGCACCAGGCCACCAGGCCACCACTGCTAAAAAAATAAGGAAATTAAGGAAGCATAGGGGAAAAAGTTAAGGAAAATGCCACAAAAACAAGACCAATTATGCATAAAAACCCCTGAACAAACACAAAACAACAACAACAACAACAAAAAACACAAAATCTCCGATCAAAACTACTTACATTATTGCATCTGTGTGTGCACAATTGTTATTATATAATTGTTATTATAAGCATTTATAGCATTGGATACATATTTATTGATATTATATACACATATCCATGTACGTATATGTCAACAGAATACATGTGCATGAATGCCAAGGACCAAAGAGGAACGGTGAGATTACAGGGAGCAGAGATAAGAAAGGTGGAGGATTTTAAGTACTTAGGCTCAACAATCCAGAGCAATGGAGAGTGTGGAAAAGAGGTCAAGAAGCGTGTGCAGGCAGGTTGGAATGGTTGGAGAAAAGTGTCCGGTGTGATGTGTGATAGGAGGGTATCGGCAAAAATGAAAGGAAAAGTGTACAAGACGGTGTTGAGGCCAACGATGCTGTATGGGTTAGAAACAGTGGCCCTGGGGAAAAGACAGGAGTCAGAGTTGGAGGTAGCAGAGATGAAAATGTTGAGGTTCTCTTTGGGAGTAACGAGGATGGATAGGATTAGGAATGAGCACATCAGAGGGACAGCACATGTAAGACGTTTTGGAGACAAAGTCAGAGAGGCTAGATTGAGATGGTTTGGACATGTACAGAGGAGGGATAGTGAGTATATTGGTAATAGGATGCTGAGGCTGGAACTACCAGGCAAAAGGCCTAGAGGAAGACCAAAGAGACGATTCATGGATGTGGTGAAGGAAGACATGAAGGTCGTTGGTGTAAAAGAAGAAGATGCAAAGGATAGGGTGAGATGGAGGCAGATGATTCGCTGTGGCGACCCCTGAAGGGAAAAGCCGAAAGGAAAAGAAGAAGAAGAAGAAGAAGAAGATGTACGTATATGTCAGTCGGGGGGGGTTGATCCTACTTCGTGGATTTCGATGGTCGCGTGGGGATCTCGGTCCCAATTAACCACGGGAAGTGAGGGATCCCTGTGTGTGTGTGTGTTTGTGTGTGTGTATATATATATATATATATATATATATATATATATATATATATATATATATATATATATATATATATATATATATATATATATATATATATATATATATATACACGACGTAATAAGCACCCTCCATGTTTTTAAGTGCTCTGGGTGCTTATCACATTGAATACGGTATATACACATAGTTGTTTCATTGCGGTTGCTGATGATACTCGATATTATCACATGATCTGCAAACCTGAGTTGGACTCTGACACAGCCATGCAGTTATGGATGAGCATCGTAAACAGCAGTGGGCTAAACATGTAGCCTTGGGAGGCATCTCTGCTCAGCATTATAGTGCCTGATGTTCTGCTGCTGATGTGTACCAACTGTTTGTCAGGAAGCTTATACTCCGTTTGCAGAGTGGGGTGTCCAGGCCCAGCAGAGTGAGTTTTCTCACCAGTTGCGAGGGGATGACAGTGTTGAATGCTGGGCTGAAATCAATGAACAGAATTCTAGCATATGTGCCCATTTTCCGTGGCCCGATGGAGCAGACTGCCAGGTTTAGGAAATGGCATCATGAGTGGAACTGTTGGGGTAGTATGCAAATTGCAGGTGGTCCAGGGAGGTCGGGAGGATAAAGTAAATGTGTCCTGCTTGAAGTATTTTGTCATGATGGGAATCTTTGCTGTTAGCCAATAATCATTGAAACACATCACCATTGGCAACTTTGAGACTGGGATGATGATGATGTTGTTTTTAAAGCTTGTGTGGGTAACGATTTCTGTGAGGACACCTGATAGCTAATCAGCACAGTCGTATTTGTGGCATGTTCCCTGGGCCTGCAGCTTGGTATGGGTTGATCCCAAGCAAGCTAGCTCCTCAAAAGACTTAATAAGGATTAAGCTTTCTGTGCTTGCCAGATTTTTAGTGTTTGTGAGATGATAACGACCATCTTTCTCTTTCCGGTGCGACAACTAGGCAAATCAATGATGCAAGAGAGAGACAGAGAGAGAGAGAGAGAGAGAGAGAGAGAGAGAGAATTGGCTTGCATCGTTGTCATGTCGACAAGTCTCTTTGAGCAAAGCATTTGAGAGCAATTGTGTGTTTTCATTTGTGTTTTCTCGGGTCTCTCAAGTTATATTCCCAGCATGAACCAAGCTTTCACTTATTTTAACCACAGCATGTAAATAAATTTGTTAGAAATAGCATTTTTTTTTATCATCCATTCATTTCCTGGACCGTCTAATCCTAATTCGGGTCACGGGAAACCTCGCCCATCTCAGCCAACTCTGGGCAAGGGAAGAGTACACCCTGGGCAGCTTGCCAGGCCATTGCAGAGCAGAAACACACATCTCTATGCACCCTACATATTGTTTTATTTGAACTAAAAAACTTTAATTTAAATTGTGCCCAGTAATCCCTAATAGTTGTATAATGGAGTCATTTTCTGTAAAATCTGTCATTTTCCGAAGCGTTACAGTGTAAAAGAAATAGAAACACTTTCAACTCATTTGCAGAACCATTTAGTCCTATTTTTAGGACTGCAGGAAGACAGCCAGTTCTGGACAGGGACGGGCGGGGGTGTGCTACACCCTGAAGAGCACACCAGAAAATCGCAGGGAAACACACAACCATTCACACTCACACCTACCTACAGGGGCGGTCTGAAAAGGTCAGATTGCTGAATGTGCATGTCTTTGGATTGTGGGAGGAAACTGGTGCACTTGGAGCAAGCATGCGGGAAAACATGCAAGCTCCACATTAACCTGGATGTTATGAATTATTCAATCACAATGACCATACAAAAACAATTTGCTATTGTACTGGTGGTAAAGGTGCTGTATCACTGATTCTAAGGTTGGGGGTTCGAGTCCCACTTTCAACATGTTGTCACTGTCGCCCTCAGTGCAGCTAACTGGGTTATCAATGGTTGCCCATGTCTCTCACTGTCTATTTGTGTGAGGTTCATGTAAAAGAACCATTGCTGCCTTTCGATAAGAGTAGCTGCATAGCCATCAGCGTGTTTCTGCCCTGCGATGGCCTGGCGAGCTGTCCAGGGTGTACTCTACCCTCGCCCAGAGTCGGCTGAGATGGTCACCAGCCTTCCTGTGACCCTAATTAGGATGAAGTGGTTACAGAAAATGAATACGAATGAAGTAGAAATATATGATTTTAACAGTAATTATACAGAAGGACGTATAGCACCTCAACTCTTAAAATGTGATAATCTGAAAAGACACACCCAATATCTCTGACCATTATCATGATTTTAAGCATTTCTAACCTTTACAACTCCCACTCCTCATCCTACACGTAAAAAAAAAAAAAAAAAAAAAAAAAAAAGGTCATACACCAACAGGAAAGTCAAGTGTTCCATTAAAATCCCATCGGATCAGTGCGTCGGAGCTCTGCCTGTAGAGGTCTGCAGATTGCCCGGATACTTGGTGCTTTTGCGTCTGTGCCAGCTGTGAAGGCAATTATCCTTCCCTGACTTGCATGCGCCTGTCCGTGGGTAATATCAATTTTGCATCAGTAAGCTTGTAGCCTTTCAGACGCAGAGTAATCATTTGTTCAGGGATTTTGCCCTGAGCGGCAGCGGTGTGATTACTTTTGTCTGGCTGTATCAGTGAAATATGCGTTTATATGCCACTGCCCCAAGGATGAGGCATTATAATGCAGTGTGATTGGCCATGCCGGGTTTAGACCTGACATGGCTTTTTATATCAGTGCTGTCTCAGGAACCTCTGTGATGAGTGATAGATAGATCCTACACTCACAATCACAAGTTTGTATTAATGCGCTCGCTCAGATAGCGTATCGTTTTTATAGTAACATGAGCATGGATAACGGATACCCCACTGATAATAAACAGAGTACGATGATTTGTAACCATCAGTTGTCTGATATTTTCAGGACAATAGAGTTTCTAAAACTTTTGCAACCTCACCTTGGTTGCTGTGTGAGTTTGTGTTCCATTTTCATTAAAAGAAAAAGGAGATCAGATGATCTGAGAGGACTGTTGACCTTAAAAAATAATAATAAATAAATAAAATAATAATAATATTAATAATAATAATATTAATATACAATGTGTGTATTATCTATTATAATGAGAATGCAGCACTTTAGTATATACAGTACTCCATGGGAAAGGTGCAATCTGATTGGTTTGCTATCTTGGTATAATTATATACATATATATATATATATATATAATTAAAAATAAATGGACAGGACAAAGACTTTCTATTGAAACTTCATTTATCACTACAGATCTGTTTCGAGGGGTGGTGAAACCATCCTCTCTCTTCAGGCGATTACAAAAGAATATATATATATATATATATATATATATATATATATATATATATATATATATATATATATATATATATATATATATATATATATATATATGCAGCTGTGATGGGGGGGCCACAAGCCAGTGTTCACCCTCACACTGGTTCCAAGCAAAGGATAAATGCAGAGGGTTGTGACAGGAAGGGCTTCTGGCATAAAACTTCTGCTAAAATTGTGATGCGAATGACCAAAAATTACGAATTTCATTCCGGATCGGTCGAGCCCTGTCCATAGGCAGAGAGAGAAGATGAAAGGCATGAGTCGAGGACTTAGAGTAGGGACTTTGAATGTTGGAACTATGACAGGTAAAGGTAGAGAGCTGGCTGACACGATGCAGAGGAGGGCGGTGGACATACTGTGTTTCCGGTAGACCAGGTGGAAAGGGAGCAAGGCTAGAAGTTTAGGAGCAGGGTTTAAGCTGTTTTTTCATGATGTGGATGGGAAGACAAATGTTGTCGGAGTAATCTTGAAGGAAGGGTTTGTCAAGAATGTTCTAGATGTGAAAAGAGTGTCAGACAGAGTGATGAGTGTCACGTTAGAAATTGAAGGCGTGATGTTCAATGTTGTGAGTGCTTATGCCCCACAGGCAGGATGTGAGCTAGAAGAGAAGGAGAGATTCTGGAGTGAGTTAGATGAAGTGATGCAGAGTACCCCTAAATGTGAAAAAGTGGTTATTGGTGCAGACTTCACTGGACATGTTGGTGCAGGCGATGAAGTGATGGGTAGGTTTGGTATCCAGGACAGGGACACAGAAGGGCAGCTTTTGCAAAAAGGATGGAAACAGCTGTGCTGAATTCTTTCTTCCAGAGACAGGAGCATAGGGTGACTTATAAAAGAAGAGGTTGCGAGCACAGGTAGACTACATCTTGTGTAGGTGATGTAATTTGAAAGACGTCGGTGGCTGCAAAAAAGTAGTGGGTGAGAGTGTTGCAAAACAGCATAGGATGGTGGTGTGCAGGATGATGCTGATGGTGAGAAAGGTGAAGAAGGCAAAGGCAGAGCAGAAGACAAAGTGGTGGAAGCTGAAAAAGGAAGAGTGTCGTGCTGTCTTCAAGGAGGAGTTGAAACAGGCTTTGGGTGGTCAGGATGTACTTCCAGATGATGGACAACTGCAGCTAATGTGATCAGGGAGAGAGGTAGGAGAATACTTGGTGTGTCATCTGGAAGGAGAGTAGATCAGGAAACTTGGTGGTGGAATGAGGAAGTGCAGGAGTGTGTACAAAGGAAGCGGTTAGCTAAGAAGATGTGGGAAATTGAGAGGACCGAAAAGAGTAAACAGTAGTATAGGGAGACAGAGCATAAGGCAAAGGTAGCAGTGTTGAAGGCCAAACAGAGGGCATATGATGACTTGTATGATAGGTTGGACAGTAAGGAGGGAGAAAATGATTTATACAGGTTGGCACAACAGAAAAATAGAGATGGGAAAGATGTGCAGCAAGTTAGAATGATTAAAGATAGAGAGGGAAATGTATTGACTGATGACAGAAGTGTGCTGGGAAGATGGAAAGAGTTCTTTGAAGAGCGAATGAATGAGGAAAATGACAGAGAAAAAAGAGTAGAAGAGGTGACTGTTAAGGACCAGGAAGTAGTAAAGATTAGTAAGGGTGAAGTGAGGAGGGCATTGAAGAGGATGAAGAGTGTAAAGGCAGTTGGTCCTGATGACAAACTGGTGGAGGTATGGAAGTGTCTAGTCTACGTAGCAGTAGATTTTCTGACAAGAACATTCAACAAGGTCTTAGAGGGTGAGCAGATACCAGAGGAATGGAGGAGAAGTGTGATGGTTCCCATTTTTAAGAACAAGAGAGTCGTGCAGAGTTGTGGCAACGGCAGAGGAATAAAGTTGGTTGCTGAGCCATACGATGAAGTTATGGGAAAGAATAGTGGAAGCTAGACTATGATAGGTTGGCATGAAATAGCACCACAGATGCAGTGTTTGCTTAGAGGCTGTCAATCTAGAAGTACAGAGAAGGTCAGAAGGAGCTGCATTGTGCCTTTGTGGATCTGGAGAAAGCATGACTGGGTGCTGAGAGAGGAACTGTGGTATTGCATGAGGAAGTCTGGAGTGGCAGAGAAGTCTGTTAGAGTGGTGCACAACATCTATGAGAAATGTAAGACAGTGGTGAGGTGTGCTGTCGGTGTGACCGACGAATTCAAGGTGGAGGTGGGACTGCATCAAGGGTCAGCTTTGAGCCCCTTCTTGTTTGCTATGGTGATGGATAGGCTGACAGACAAGGTTAGACAAAAATCTCCATGAACTATGATGTTTCCAGATGACATTGTGATCTGTAGTGAGAGCAGAGAACAAGTGGAGGAAAATCTAGAGAGGTGGATGTATGCCCTGGAAAGGAGAGGGATGAAGGTTAGCCTCAGTAAGACAGAATACATGTGTGTGAACGACAAGGCCCCAAGAGGAATGGTGAGGATAACAGGAGCAGAGATAAAGAAGGTGGAGGATTTTAAGTACCTCGGCTCAACACTCCAGAGCAATGGAGAGTGTGGAAAAGAGGTGAATAAGCGTGTGCATGCAGGTTGAAATGGTTGGAGAAAAGTGTCTGGTGTGATGTGTGATAGGAGGGTATCGGCAAGAATGAAAGGAAATGTGTACAAGACGGTGGTGAGGCCAGTGATGTTGTATGGTTTAGAAACAGTTGCCCTTGGGAAAAGACAGGAGGCAGAGCTGGCGGTAGCAGAGATGAAAATGTTGAGGTTCTCTTTGGGAGTAACGAGGATGGATAGGATTAGGAATGAGCACATCAGAGGGACAGCACATGTCAGAGGTTTTGGAGACAAAGTCAGAGAGGCTAGATTGAGATGGTTTGGACATGTACAAAGAAGGGATAGTGAATATATTGGTAGTAGGATGCTGAGGTTGGAACAACCAGGCAGAAGTTCTAGAGGAAGACCAAAGAAGAGATTTATGGATGTGGTGAAGGAGTTGGTGTAAGAGAAGAAGATGCAGAGGATAGTGTGAGACACTTTCATACTGTTGCATGCTGTTTATGATCGCCTCTTCACCCGTCATGGCCGTGAGGAAACAAATGCCATTTTAGTTCACCAAGCTTTCGTGATTACCTTCACACAATCAACTCCTAGCCAATCAGAAAGTGTGATCGTACATCTCCGGTGCGAAACAGAATAACAAGTAATTTTGGAATTCAATCTTTGTATGACACAGATAATTATTCTGTTAAGGTTTTGTTATCTTCCAGCTTCCAGAGCCAGTTTAAATGTCTGTATCATACAATAGCTAAATTCTAAAGTTGCTCAATTATTCATTGATAATATCGCAATAACACATGCACATATATCTATTTGTATCAAAATATATGTGATAATCACTGATCCGTACGTAATAATGCAATAATTTTGATATCCGGAGGTAATGATGCATTTATTCAACTCAGAAGAATATCAAGACTTAGATTATAGTTTCCTACCAATCAGATACAAGAAAATTCTTCAAATTATTCATAGAATTTTTCCACTTTACAAACAAGGGGAAGCATTTGAATCAATTCATAAAAATGTAAAAAAAAAAATATATATATATATATATATATATATATATATATATATATATATATATATATATATATATATAAATAAAATGTGTTATATAGCTATGTGCTAAATCATGCTCTTGATGTTCTGGCTTGGGGAATCTCCAGTGATTATTCACCCTGTGTTCAGCCATCACACCACCTCAATAATACCCATTTTATGTTAACAGCACAACAAGGAGTGTTTTATTAGTTACAAAATGAAAACAAACAAACTAGGGAGCAGAGTTAGGCTGCCAAAATTATATAGTATGTCATGATGCAAGAGGTTTTTTTTAATGAATTAATGAATTAATTAATGTATTTATTTATTTATTTATTTATTTTTGATGTTGAAGTACGATATAATGACAGTTTGGTGTAATTTACCATTCACTGCATTTTTAATAAAGTATTATGAATCAAAATAAATAAATGGTAGGAGGAAAGGGGCAGGGCTTGAGTTCTCAGTCATCTTGGCATTTTAGTTCATTTAAGTAACGTAAAATTATTGAAATGGAAACCAAATAAATAAATAAATAAAGTGTAAGGTGCATTCCAGCAACCATGGGGTCCTAAAAGTTCAGGAAGTGACAGTCACACAATTCATAGTGAATGACGAGCTGCAAAAGATTCGCCATTTCTGGCTGACAGCAAACATTCAGCAGAACCATTTCTCCTCGGGTAATTTGTCCACCTACTTTACTGCACTGCATAAATGAATTGCTGATGGAGCTCAGGTAGAGAAGTTTGCCTTAAATATTAGCACTCGTGTTCTGTTCGCTACCAGGATGTCTCTTTAGTTTTCTTTATGGTTATGGAATTTGGTGAAATAGCAAATGAATCAAGTTTCATTTCAGCTGGATCGTAGAATAGGTTTCAGTTATGTTCCTGTCTCAGACAGAAGGAACGTTCTTGCAATTTAATCAGTGATGGCCCGTTTATAGGGGGAAGGTCAGTAAATGTCTACAGTATGTCTTCATAAAGTTCGTATTTAATGTTTTATTCCATTCTATAGCACTATAGTGTAATAGAACACCAAATAGCAAGGTTTCCTTTCTCAGACACGACAAACATGAGTCCAACACACACACACACACACACACACACACACACACACACACACACACACACACACACACACACACACACACACACACACACCTCCCATACGGTCTATTAAAAGAATAAATCTGTGCTTTGGTGCTTTTCCCCACTAAATATGACCGGAGCAAAAACACAAACACACTCTGGAACAATAAGTACTTTTATGATTATTAATAATTTAAGAGCCATGTAAAAAAAATCACAGAGAGAGAGAGAGAGAGAGAGAGAGAGAGAGAGAGAGAGAGAGAAGGAGAGAGAGAGAGAGAGAGAAAGAGAGCAAACCTTCGACTGTTTGCAGAAAAGTCCCGTCCTTGAGGGCGCTATTGAGCATCTGAATTATTCACATCACAAGAGGGCTTTTTTGGGGGATTTTTTTTTTTGTTTTGTTTTGTTTTCGTTTGTTTTTTGTTGTTGTTTTTTTAAGTCTTCGTGGATTCTAATGTTTTTCAGAATGCAAAGCAGAGCTTGAGGATCAAATGTGTTATTCAACTGTTCCATCAGGCTTATGAACCTCCATGAATGCCAAACATCCTCTTTTACACTTATCAGCCATAACATTAAAAACACAGGCAGGTGGCTCTGATTATCTTGTTCCAGTGGCACCTGCACTAGGAATAGGGTGTGTGAGGCAGAAAGTGAACAGTCAATTGTCAAAACTGATCTGTTAGAAGCAGGAAAACATTAGCAATCTGAGTGTCACTGACAAAGGGCCACACTGTGATGGTTCCACGACTGGGTCTATTCCTCAGCACTAACAGCAGGTCTTTCAGAGTGTTCCTGGTGTGGTTTATTGATGTGGATAGGAATTGAAGGCTGGTGCATCTGGTCTGATTGCACAGAACAGCTACTGTAGCATAAACCTCTGAAACTGTTATTGCTGGTTATGATACAAAGACGTCAGAGCACATGGTTTATTGCACTTTGCCCTTGCTGTGTATGGAGCTGACTAGCTGGAGACCAGTTAGTTGAGGATAATGTTATGGCTGAGCAGTATACACATTTATAATGCTCTCTCTCTCTCTCTCTCTCTCTCTCTCTCTCTCTCTCTCCCTCTCTCACTCTCTCTCTCTCTCTCTCTCTCTCTCTCTGTTCAGCTAATTACGGGCTCCATAGTAGTGCATGATTTGTAAATAGACTTCACAGTAAGAAGGTTGTGGGTTTAAGTCCCTGGCTCAGGGTGGACTTTTCTGTGTTGAGTTTGAATGTTTTCCCTGTGTGTGTGTGTGTGTGTGTGTGTGTGTGTGTGTGTGTGTGTGTGTGTGTGTGTGGCTCTGTGATGGCCTAGACAGCTTGTTCAGCATGTAGTCTGTGGAGATAGGCTCAGGCTGCCCATGGCCGTACTAGAAGTATAATGATTTCTGCAAATGACTGAAAACTTTAATCATAAATCATAAATTAAATGGAGGCCATGCAGACATCGCCTTATCAAAAAGTCAATCCAAGGACTCAGTCAGTTTGGGAGTCATGAGTCAATTCAGTGAGTCAGTTCAGCTCACATGAATAGAATCGACTCTTCCAGGCTCTGAATAGCTTTTTTGTTTAAATTTGTTTATTTATTTTTTAGGCAACTGCATCAATATTATGAACAGAGACTGTTTTAGTGTATCTATAAAATCGCTTGTGCACATTTTCAAATTGTTCTGGGCTGAATTGACATTAATATTTCATAATGATCTATTAAATTATTCATGTGTCACCTAACTCACTCCTGTCAATAAAACTGTTCTTAGTGGCTTGTGTGGATAAATCAAAGGTGAGGAGATAATATTAAACTGGAATATAATTTGCATTGCAGATTTTATGATAAAACTAACACAGATCAATGTATCTGACTCTAAATAATCAAATAAGTAATCATAAGTGTTTCATGGAGGAACTGATTCTCTTACCCATCATAGATATTTATTTTATTATAACTACACTGTTCCCTCCTTGAAATGCCACCTTATCATGGTGGAGAGGTTTGCATGTCCTAATGATTCTGGGAACAATGTTGTTGGGGGCATCATGCCCCTGGTAGAGTCAACCAAGGCAAATAGGTCCGAGGTGAAGTTTTACATGAAGCTCGGTTCAAACTACCTCTATATTAGGAGAACATATACGATCACAGTTTTCCTTGCCCAGACACAGGTCACCGGGGTCCCCCTGGAGCCAGACCTGGTTTAGAGGCTCAAAGACAAGCACCTGGTGGCTGGGCTTCTGTCCATAGAGTCCAGCTGGGACCAGCCTGAAAAGGAGACATGAGTCCACCCTCCCATGTTGGGCTCTGGACCTACCACCTTTGGGAGGGGCTATAGATGTTGGGTGCATTGTGATTTGGATCGCGGCTGAAGACATGGGTTCCTTTGGACTGATGCTCAGCTACTGACTTGTCTTGGAAAATGGAATGTTACCTCTCTGGCTTGGAAGAAGCCTGAACTGGTGTGTGAGGTGGAGAGATACTGAAAAGATATAGTTGGTTTCACTTCAATGCATAGCTTATGCTCTGGAACCCCCCAGCTCAAGAAAGGCTGGACTCTATTCCATTTTGGATTGCTCATGGGGAGAGGTATCAAGCTGGTGTGGGCATCCTTGTTGCTCCTATCTCGGTGTAATCATGTTGGGGCTGTCTCCAGTTGACCAATCTGGTAGCTTCCCTCCTCCTCTGGGTGCTGAGACGAGTCCTGACTGTCGTTTGTGCTTATGCACCAAATGACAGTTCTGAGTACCCACCCTTCTTGGAGGGGTATGTTGGAGAACACTCACCCGGGAGACTCAATAATTGTCCTAAAAGACTTCGGCACCCATGTGGGCAATGATAGTGTGACTTGGAAGGCAGTGATTGGTGAGTACAACCTCTCCAGTCTGAACCCGTATGGTGTTTCGTTGTTGGACTTCTGTCTGTCTTCCTTTCGGCTTTTTCCCTTTTACTTGGGAGTCGCCACAGCGAATCATCTGATTCGCACATTTGATTTGGCAGAGGTTTTTACGTCGGATGCCCTTCCTGTCACAACCCTTTAGAGCAAGGGACAGAAACACGCTGACGACTTTGCAGCTACTCTTTACGAAAGTCAGCAATGGTTCTTTTACATGCCTCTCACCATAGACAGTGAGAGACATGGCCCGCCTTTGATAACCCAGTTAGCTGCACTGGGGGGGACAGTGACAACCTTGTGGAGAGTGGGACTCGAACCCCCAACCTTTGGATCAGCGATCCAGCGTCCTATACCACTAGACTACCACTGGACTTCTGTGCTCATCATAATTTGTTATTCGAACATGAGGGTGTCGATAAGTGCACCTGGCATCAGGACACCCTAGGTCGCAGTTCAACGTTGTAGTTATGTCACCGGATTTGTGGCCACATGTTCTGGAGAGTCGGGTGAAGAGGGGAGCTGATCTGTTAACCCCCCAGATTATCATGAAATCATACTCCGAAGCCTACCTTAGAAAGTATGAAGGGCTACTGGAGAGGAGGGTCCGACCAATAGTTGAACCTCAGATTCAGGAGGAACCGTCCTGGCTGTGGCACTCTCGACCAGCTCTATATGCTCTACAGAATCTTGAAGGAAGTGATGGGAGTTGTTTGATCCGATCGTGCATGCTGCCCAGCATGCTGTTTAGGCTTTAGCCAGCGACTTGAATTTTAGCATGACAGGGCTAGCTTAAAATAAATGCAGCAAAAAGTGTATTCCATTCAAACCATTCTACAGAATAAATACGTATAATGCAATCTAAAAAAAATCACATATTTCGTCACCAAATAATTTGAAATTAGAGCAATCCAGAACTTTGTATTTGCACGCGCTGCTTTCTTTCTCCAAAGCACCTTGAAAATGTCTCCGTATAGGTCACGTGCTTTCGCAAGATTTATGGTAGCCCACAAGGGACCCAGCAGTAATCCGCTTTAAAATCCATTCTGAGCCCGTGCTCCGATCCGCACAGCTGGCCCGACTTTTATCCACGTGGGCCTCACATGGGTGTGCTGGATGGGGTCCTCTGTCCTCTCTGTGTTGAGACTAAGAAAACCAAGAAAGTGTGAACTCCACTGTCCTGCAGAGTAAAACTGTGATAACGACCACACCTGGACCAAAATCAAACTCCTTTTCTCTTTCTGGGGCTCTTTGGCCTAAAATATAGATATTCAAAATACTTACAGTCTGTGTTTTCAGTCCGTCATTGAGAAGCAACTCAGTAATATACCTCAGATCATGACAAGCCTATTTATGTTCTGTCTTCCTTGTTTTGATGCTGCCAGTTCATGTGGTTCCTGATTTGGTTGTAGCTTAAAATATATTGCTTTTTGTTTTGGATTTTATTTTTTTAATTATTATTATTATTATTATTATTATTATTAGTAGTAGTAGTAGTAGTAGTAGTAGTAGTAGTAGTAGTAGTATTTATTTATTTGTTTATTTATTTATTTTAATTGCCTGATCCTTGCCTGGTGTCTAGAGTTTGAGTCTGAATGCTAATTCGGATTTGTCTGTCTATTTCATATTGAAGCTTTTAAGGTGCACACACATCCCGTGGACTTCAGCATCATCAAATTATCTGCAAAATTGAAATTTGTCCTCATGACTAGAACTATTTATTAAGATATTATTTGAGTCATTTTAAACTTTTTTTTTCCCAGCGAAAATTCAACATTTAGCATAACCATGACAGTTAATAATGACTGTGATAATTATCATAACAGAGAAAGTCAGGTGTTCATTACTTTATCGCCTACTGTTATGAGAAAATTTGAGTGGTGCAAAAAGACCTTGTTAAAAAAATACTTCAAGCTAAAGAAAATAATTCCTGTGTTAAACTCAAATTACATGGTCCCTTCCCTTAAGGGAAGGAAAGACCTACATTTTTCTTAATGCAGGACTTAGTCACAAGCTGTTTTTTTTTTTTTTTATCCAAATATTCCAAATAGTTATAGGTGAAGGAAATTAACAGCGGTTGCTGTCACTGTGGGTCTGTGACACACAGTGACAGCAACAGTTGTTAATTTCCTTCACCTATAACAGCTGTTGCTGTCACTGTGGGTCTGTGACACAATTTTGTTGGAATGTAAATCAAGCACATGCTGTGGTCTATGTGAATTTGATTATGGAGGTCATTGTGGCATACAGATGGAGAGACTAAACTGTTCAGCAGATTCTCTTGATCATAGTGCAACAAACCCGATGTTATAGCAGCTGGAGTTGTTGCAGAGAGTATTTAGGATATCCCAAATACTCAGTCAGAGTTGTGATAATACTCACTTTTAGAATGTTTTCAATTACAAATTAGACTGCTTCCTTTTTGTACCCAAAAGAATGGAAAGCAAAGACTCTGAAAGGTCCAAGCTGTAGAATATCCAGTCAGGCTCAATAGCATCTAAAATAACCTGTCAGACTATAGAATATCTTCAGAGTCCAACTGGACACAATACCTTCCACTATAACCAATCAAAACTCTAACATATCTCCAATACTCAATCACATGGAAAGCCATCTAAAATAACCAATCAGACTCTGGAATATCTTCAATATGCAGTCAGAATCAACACTATATAAAATATCCAATCAGACTCTTGAATGTCTTTAATACCAAGAAGACTTAATGTTGTCTATAATAATCAATCAGACTCTACACCTTTAATACTCAATCAGACTTAACAACAAGTTAAATAAGAAATCAAATTATAATATCTTCAACACTCAGTCACTCGATACCATCAAACTGACCAATCAGACCCGAGAATTCTCCACTACTAAATCATAGTCAATATCACCCACGGTAACCAGTTAGAGTCAACTATATATACTGAGTACACACGAAAACGCACCACTTGAAAAAAAGTCAATATTTAAGTTCAAATGAACTTCAATATAATTTTTATACAACAACACTACCGTGACGTCACCCGACATGCCAAGTGCAAGAAATGCGAGAATTTCATGTTAACTGCAACGCTAGGCAATTTTTTCACAAAAACGCAACATTTTGCACGCACACCACGGGGAAAATGAATTTCACTCTAAATTTGTGCACACATTGCCTTTAAAAGCATTTGAATCCGAATAAAATTTCACTTGTCCACTAACACTTGTGAAAAGCCAACATGATGCCGTAACTTACAGCCTTTGAACGAGAACGTGCTATAGGCATGCTTCAAAATGGTGCCAGCACCAGAGAAATTGCCAGACAACTGCATTGCGCACACACAACGATCGCAAGACTCTATGGAAGCTTTCTACAAACAGGGAGCACTCGGGACCGTCCTTGACCGGGTCAACATCGTGTGACAATGGCATGTCAGGACCGTCAGATCGTACGGGATCATGTCCGAGACCGAACAATATCAGCGACAAGTACGGCTGCTCAAGTTCAAGGACGACGTGGATTCATTCACCCCAACACCGTACAGAACCATCTACGAGCTGCAGGCCTGCATGCATGACGTCTTTATTTTGGCCTCATATTGACACATTAACATTATGGCATTAACATTATCGTGGATGAAATTGAGTGATGTTTACATGTCTTCTTAAATCATTCATTATCTCAAATGCATCATAAGTATATACTTCACATATCAATCTGTGCAGCTATTCCAGATTTCGTGAGTGGTGCGTTTTCATATGGACTGAGCATATTCAATGCCCACTCAGACTTCAAACCATCTGAAAAAAAAAAAAATCAGACTCTGCAATACCTTCTATTCTCATTTGTACTCATTATGGTCTAAAATAACCAATCAAACTCTATTATATCTTCAATACCCAAATCAGAATCAACACCATCTTCACACACGACTGTTCCCTTGCTCACATCAGCAACACCATCATCAAATTCGCGAATGTCAGCACCATCATAGGTTTGATTACTGATAACAAGGAATCGGCTTACAGGAAGGAAAATTGGGATCTGTGGCGATGGCGCTACAGCAACAATCTGGAAGTAAACACATCCAAAACCAAGGAAATTATAATGGACTTCAGGCGTTTGAAATAAACTGAGCATTACACAGGTTGAGAGTATGAAGTGCT
>CM045735.1:46727248-46732248 GCA_024760905.1 Plotosus lineatus | reverse complement strand
TCTGGACCTTTTTGCTAAGGTTGCTGCCCCCGCGACCCGACCCTGGACTAAGCGGAAGATGATGATGATGATGATGATGATGATGATGATGATGATGATGATATGTGTAATATTCCGCAAATGTCTGGAATGGTCATCGAATGTTAAATTCAACATAAAAATATACAACCACAGAACTCATCAAAATCAAACACTTCCAGTTCAATCAACAAATGATTTTGAACACAAACAGTTTAATGCAGTGTTCAGATTAACACAGTTTATATTATTTATCCACACATTATTGTCAGTAGCTACAGCAACAACTGTCAAAGTGGATTTGTTACTGTTTGGAAAGTCACGGCCATGTTTCTCTACAACTTGCAACAATAACTGATCCACGATCAATGTAGGTCCTTTATTTTAGAAATGATGTGAATAGGACTGTAATACCACTGGAATACCCACCTTGTTCCTGAACTGAACTATTTCTCTCATGGTTGTTGTTACACTCGCTGAGATTGTTTGTGGTTCATCCTTGTGCAAATGAAAGAAATGCAGCAGCACTTGATTGATTGGTTGATTTGAAGGAGGGTTACTTCCAGAGATTGTTTCCAGAGTTCCTCCAATCAGCCATATTCCACTCTCCTTCTTTGGCAGACTACAACTGGAACAAGCCATCATTTCTGAAAACAACAACTGTGTACCACTAGTATCTGCTGTGACTGTTGATGGTGGAACCCAGAAAGTTCAATTGCTGAACAATTTTGAAACTCTCGCCGTTCACTGAGAAGTCGTGCATCTCTGTGTTACGCATGATTTTGGTTTTACTGATGTTTAGTAAAAGCCCAATTTTTTCGCTTTCTCATTTGACATCGAGAATTAATCTTGTGAGTTCTTCTGCTTTGCTTGCAATAAGAGTGGTGTCGTCAGCGTATCTCAGGGTGTTAATCGTACGGCTTCCGATCTTCACTCCCGATGGTGACGCTCCAACTGCCGCACTCATGATGGACTCGCTATAAATGTTGAAGAGCATGGGGAAAAGAATGCAGCCCTGACGAATCCCTTTGCAGACGTGAAACCACTTTGTGTCTCCGTCACCCAGTCTGATTTTAGCTTATTAGTTGAGATAAAGGTTCCTCATCAGGTGGATAAGAAGAGTTGGGGCTCCAAGCCAATCAAGGACATTCCGGAGAGTGTTGTGGTCAACACAATCAAATGCTTTGGAGAAATCAATGAAACATAGATACGGTCGACCCCTTACTTATGAAATTATTCCATTTCAGCACCTTTTTCGTAACGCGGGAGTTTCGTAAGTAGGGGGCACATTTTACATGTAAAATGCCTGATTCGTTCAAAGGCTCCCAAGACTACCCCATAAACCCTTTAAAAATGATGAAAAAAACCCCACCAATTTTGTATGGAATATGTGTTAAAAGTAAAAGAAAATTATTTATTAAACCATTTAAACATTTTATTAACATATTAATTTTTTTATTATCATATTTATTAATTAAACCATGATTAAACATTTTTATTAACACACACACACACACACACACACACACGCACACACACACACACACACACACACTCACACCTGTCTCTCTCTCTCTCTCTCTCTCTCTCTCTCTCTTTCACACACACACACACACACACACACACACACACACACACACACACACACACACACACTACAGTACGCATTGACTGTGTATTGTATATATCTTCTTTTCCTTTCGGCTTTTCCCTTCAGGGGTCGCCACAGCGAATCATCTGCCTCCATCTCACCATATCCTTTGCATCTTCTTCTCTTGCACCAACGACCTTCATGTCCTCCTTCACCACATCCATGAATCGTCTCTTTGGTCTTCCTCTAGGCCTTTTGCCTGGTAGTTCCAGCCTCAGCATCCTATTACCAATATACTCACTATCCCTCCTCTGTACATGTCCAAACCATCTCAATCTAGCCTCTATAATAGTGCTCATTCCTAATCCTATCCATCCTCGTTACTCCCAAAGAGAACCTCAACATTTTCATCTCTGCTTCCTCCAGCTCTGCCTCCTGTCTTTCCCCAAGGGCCACTGTTTCGAAACCATACAACATCGCTGGCCTCACCACCGTCTTGTACATATTTCCTTTCATTCTTGCCGATACCCTCCTATCACACATCACACCAGACACTTTTCTCCAACCATTCCAACCTGCCTGCACACGCTTCTTGACCTCTTTTCCACACTCTCCATTGCTCTGGATTGTTGAGCCTAAGTACTGAAAATCCTCCACCTTCCTTATCTCTGCTTCCTGTAACCGCACCGTTCCTCTTGGGTCCTTGTCATTCATACGCATGTATTCTGTCTTATTGAGGCTAACCTTCATTCCCCTCTTTTCCAGGGCATACCTCCACCTCTCTAGATTTTCCTACACTTGTTCTCTGCTCTCACTACAGATCACAATGTCATCTGCAAACATCATAGTCCATGGAGATTCTTGTCTAAATTTGTCTGTCAGCCTGTCCATCACCATAGCAAACAAGAAGGGGCTCAGAGCTGACCCTTGATGCAGTCCCAACTCCACCTTGAACTCTTCTGTCACACTGACAGCACACCTCACCACTGTCTTTCAGCTCTTATACATGTCCTGCACCACTCTAACATACTTCTCTGCCACTCCAGACTTCCTCATGCAATACCACAGTTCCTCTCTCAGCACCCTGTTATATGCTTTCTCCAGATCCAAAAAGACACAATGCAGCTCCGTCTGATCTTCTGTGTACTTCTCTATTAACATCCTCAAGGCAAACACTGCATTTGTGGTGCTCTTTCTTGGCATGAAACCAAACTGTTGTTCACAAATGCTGACCTCTGCCCTTAGTCTAGCTTCCACTATTCTTTCCCATAACTTCATCATATGACTCATCAACTTTATCCCTCTGTAGTTGCCGCAACTCTGCACTTCTCCCTTGTTCTTAAAAATGGGCACTAGCACACTTCTCCTCCATTCCTCAGGCATCCTCTCACTCTCTAAGACCTTGTTGAATGTTCTTGTCAGGAAATCAGCTGCTACCTCTCCTAGACACTTCCATACCTCCACCGGTATGTTATCAGGACCAACTGCCTTTCCATTCGTCATCCTCTTCAATGCCCTCCTCACCCTTACTAATCTTTGCTACTTCCTGGTCCTCAACGGTCACCTATTGTACTCTTTTTTCTCTCTCATTTTCCTCATTCGTCAGCTCTTCAAAGTACTCTTTCCATCTTCCCAGCACACTTGTGTCATCAGTCAACACGTTTCCCACTCTGTCCTTTATCACTCTAACTTGCTGCACGTCCTTCCCATCTCTATTTCTCTGCTGTGCTAATCTGTATAAATCATTTTCTCCCTCCTTACTGTCCAACCTAGCATACAAGTCATCATACGTCCTCTGTTTGGCCTTTGACACCGCTACCTTCACCTTACACAGTGTCTCCCTGTATTCCTGTTTACTCTCTTCGGTCCTCTCAATGTCCTACTTTTTCTTAGCTAAACTCTTCCTTTGTACACACTCCTGCACTTCCTCATTCCAACACCAAGTCCTTCCAGATGACACACCAAGTATTCTCCTACCTGTCTCCCTGATCCCATAGCTGTAGTTGTCCAGTCATCTGGAAGCACTTGCTGACCACCCAAAGCCTGTTTCAGCTCCTCCTTGAAGACAACCCGACAATCTTCCTTTTTCACCTTCCACAACTTTGTCTTCAGCTCTGCCTTTGCCTTCTTCACCTTCCTCACCATCAGCGTCATCCTGCACACCACCATCCTATGCTGTTTGACAACACTCTCACCCGCTACTACTTTGCAGTCACTGACTTCCTTCAAATTACATTGCCCACACAGGATGTAGTCTACCTGTGTGCTCCTACCTCCGCTTTTATAAGTCACCCTATGCTCCTGTCTCTTCTGTTAGAAAGTATTCACCACAGCCATTTTCATCTTTTTTCAAAATCTACCAACATCTGTCCTTCTGCGTTCCTGTCCTGGATACCAAACCTGCCCATCACTTCCTCATCCCCTCTGTTGCCTGCACCAACATGTCCATTGAAGTCTGCTCCAATGACCACTCTTTCACTTCTGGGGGTACACAGCATTACTTCATTTAAGTCACTCCAGAATCTCTCCTTCTCTTCTAGCTCACATCCTGCCTGTGGGGCATAAGCACTAACAACATTGAACATCACACCTTCAATTTCTAACTTGATTTCATCACTCTCTCTTACACTCTTTTTAATTCTAGAACATTCCTGACAAACTCCCTCCTTCAAGATGACTCCTACTCCATTTCTCTTCCCATACACACCATGAAAAAACAGCTTAAACCCTGCTCCTAAGCTTCTAGCCTTGCTACCTTTCCACCTGGTCTCCTGAACACACAGTATGTCTCCCTTCCTCCTCTGCATCATGTCAGCCAACTCTCTACCTTTCCCTGCCATAGTTACAACATTTAAAGTCCTTACTCTCAGTCCTAGACTTATGCCTTTCCTCTTCTCTCTCTGCCTACGGACACGCCTCCTGCCTCTCCTTTTTTGATGTCTTCGACCATCAGTAGTCCAATTTCCACCAGCACCCTGTTGGTTAACAGCACTGATGGCGGTCATTGTTTACCCGGTCCTCAATCGATTAGTCATGACATTCTTTGTTTTGACTCGCATTTTTTTTTTTTTTGGCATTTGTTTTACGCCGGATGCCCTTCCTGACACAAACCTCTGCAGTTATCCGGGCTTGGGACCAGCGTGAGGGAGAGACACTGGTTTATGTCCCCCCTCACGGCTGCATTACGCCGGAGCATTTTAAGATGTGGAATTAAAAGCACATTCCCTGCTTGATAGAGCGGAGGTCCAAACTCAACTTTAACTTGATTCCTTATGCGCCACATTTATTAAACATTTCCTGAATTAAACGACTTAAAAAAACTAAACTAAAAACTAAAGAGTTAAGCCTCCTTCTCTCTCTTTCTCTCTCTCGCTCTCTCTATCTCTCTCTC
>CM045735.1:46674748-46719748 GCA_024760905.1 Plotosus lineatus | reverse complement strand
ACTCCTGTGCCCTTCTTGGGATTGCAAAGTGAAGCTGACACAGGTTTATCTCAAGGTTTCATCTCAACCACGTGTAGCATTAGCACTGATGAGTTATAATTTGATGTCCTGTTACACATGTTACATTAGCTCTATTTTCCCATTCAGGTTTTTTTTTCCCCAGTAGAACATACTGAGGTATCTTATTCCCAGAACCATTCAGCAAACGCAGTAGGTTTATCTTAATGTGCTTATTAAAAATAGGCAGTATTTAAAGCCCTAATTAGTAGTCGAGATCAGCTCCATTGGTTTCCAAACAGTATAAAAATGTAGTGATAAGACATTCTGTGTAGACTATTCTCATTCATTTTCCAATGCTACCAGTTCTGCAGCATTTATGTGTCTTCTGTACAACAATCTGAAACATTCTATAGTTTGGGCTCATTCCCATTAATCCTCAAAAAAAAAAAAAAAAAAACCTGCCCTTGATTGTATTCTCCAGTCATTAAGTCTGTTTTATAGTGTCAGGTTATCCAGAAGAGGTTTCTGGTGAACCTAAAACAAGATATATACAGCATGTTTTTTTTTGTTTTGTTTTGTTTTTTTTTTTGTTTTTTTTTAAGAACTACTATAGCCTTAAAGATATACACCAAATGAACTATAATCTGAAAAATAAATTGAGTTATCTTGTCTTTTTCCATCCTCTTCTCCTCTGCTGTGTGCTCATATTCTTTGCCTGTAGTATCAGCAATTGCTATAGGGGTCTCTCTTGCACTGCTGTGCCAGTATCCACACCCACACATACACGCACATACAGGGAGGACTAGAGTTTCCCATTTCAGTTCTCAGCGGTCTGCATGATCAGCGTACGTTCTCCTCTTTTGCTGATACGTTTGCTTGTAGTGCTTTTGTGCATCCAGTCCTAAAATGTGCATAAAAGAGCTGCTAAATTGTTTTTAGCCATTCTATTTTATACAGGTAGAAATAAATATATAATAAATCCTGAAATCCACCAAGCCTTGCGATGGCCCAGGGTGTACCTCGTCTTTGCCTGGATTCGGTTGAGATGGGCGCCAGCTTCTCCATGACCCTAATTAGGATTAAGCGGTTCAGAAAATGACTGAATGAATCTATCAAGCTATCAAACAAATGTAATCAAATTAAATCAATCAATCAATTAGTCAATAAAGAATCTAATCTGGCAGTCAGATATTAATTAATTTCTTATCAGGACCTACTCTGCCCCCATGATGGTATTGTATCTCTCTGCCTTCCTTTCATCTCTCCACTAATTCTGAATCTCCCCACTGATTACTTTCCAACACAATGCTCATTTGTTAAATGAATTGGCTGTGGCAGGGCAAGCTTGTGTTATATATGTCCACTATTCATTTCTCTACAGAGAAGGTTGGCTGCCACTGAGCCTGTTAAGTAGCTCCGTGGGCTCAATTCATCACGATCAAGCCAGGCGTGAGATTTAAGAGAATGAGAAGGGAGGGTGAGGGGACAAGACGTAAACCTAGAGAAGGAAAGAGAAGGAGACAAAATATCGAAAGAAGTGCAAGATATGCTGTAGCACTTCCTCTCTGGGAAATCCCTGTCACCATCTTGGATAGAGTTCTGCTACTTTATTAGTTCAAGTGAAGCTTGTTGGACAAGCCATTTGAAGTCAGACAGATTGTCAGTATGACTTGTCTTCTGGACCAGAACTTGCCCAAAAGGCACATCGGTGACATATCAGTTCCGCATCCATGTTATGTAAACCAATTTACTCTTCACATCCATCACTTCCATGCTGGCATCTCATGTGATGTGACTGACAGCTCATTCTTATCCAAGAAAAAGAAAGATTATGTGATATAAAAATGGTCCTGGAATACCAGAAAAATGCCACCACAAGCCCTGTGATAGATTGGAGACTTGCACAGGGTGTGACTCACCTCTTGCACAAAGTCGGTTGGGAATAGCTCCAGGTTACCACCGACCTTGATGGATAAGTTTTGAGGAATGGATGGATGATGTCACAAACAACACATTTGTCTGAATACATGTTTGATTTGAATCACACATATACATCTTGTTTCCATGGACCTTTTGTTGTTTTTTTCAGTTATGTTGCATTTTCAGTTTCTCCTGATGCCCACAGAAGTGCCTTGCTCACATCGAAAATTGTAAAAAAAAAAAAAAAAAAAAAAAAAAATTAAGACCACAAATCTTTGCATCGTTGGCATGGTGGCATAGAGGTTATCATGTCCACCTCACAGCAGCATGGTCCTTCATTTGAGACAAGTGGTTGGCAAGACTTCAAGATTTCCTCTTTTGAGTTTGCACCCGTGTTTACATGGGTTTTCTCTGGGTACTCTGGTTTTCTCCCATAGTCCAAACAAGCACATTAGGCTAATTGCCAATGTTGGTGTGACTGTTAATTGTTGTTGTGCATGTTGGCCTTGCGATGTACTGGTGAACTATTCAAGGTATACTCCACCTTCACCCACAGTTGGTTGAAATAGTAAGCCAGACTTTCACCTCCCACACAGGATCAAGAACTCGGCAAAAAAAAAAGAATGGATCCTGGTACCCATGGTTTATATGGGGATGGGATGGCAAGGGTAGCCCATATAGGTAGCATTGGGAAACAATTTTTGGCTCGGTTACAGTCAGTCAAGAAAAGTACAAAGTAAATGTTGCACGATTTTGTTTCATCTTTGATCAGGACTGTGCAATGTCAAGTATTGTCCACTGGGAAAATGCATGGATAATGCAAAGTGCAGGGGGGAAAAAAGGTTAACTTGCACAGAAAGTTTAATTAGCCTAAACATGAAGTGGTTGATTAGCATACATCACATTTGCAACTGAATTCCTGACAGTTTCGGTGTTCCTCCGGGGAAGCCAAGTCTTTATGTGGGTTCTTCATTCCATTTACTGTACTAACACAGCTTTAAGTAGTGCTCAGAAATCACAAGTAATTCCCAGTGGATGTCCATTACTAAAGATCTTCCCAATTCAGTGCTTCTTTTCTTTAATCTAGCAGCTGAAAAATTCTAAAAGACAGACGATAGATGTCAGACACTGTTTACTGGATGATAAAGGTGGTCTTGTTTAAATAGCTCACTTTATACAACCTGCTGGCTTTGAGAAATCTATAATGCTGCATGTAAGGTAACCAGGCCATCATGTGCGAGCAAAACACTTGAGCCATTTCTGTCATTCTTCTATTACCAGACAGTAAAAAGTGTTTGTGTTTGTGCATGCGTGTGTCCCCATGTCCTTGGCTTTCTTTGCAGTGGGGTTCCTGCAGTGCTGCCATAATGTGTGAAAACAAAGCAGCATAAACTTCAGAGCTGGGTGGGTGGATTATCAGACCACTTCAATACATGCCAGAGGTTTATATGTCACACTTATGGTTATGTCCAATAGAGACACTCTCCGAACGGTTACTGCAGGACTAGTTGCACAGAAATGGTGTCAGACAGAGGCATCCATTCATTCATTTTCTGAACTGGTTTATCCTTTATAGGGCTGAAGCCTATCTCAGCTGACACTGAGTGAAAGCGGGTACACTTTGAAAATCTCTCTCTGGTCCATGGCATGGCTAACACACACACACACACACACACACAACCATTCACACTTGCGCTCACACTTAGGTGCAACCGGGAATATCCGATTAGACTAAAGTGCATGTCTTTGGACTGTGGAAAGGGACCGGAGTTCCCATAGGAAACGTAGACAAGCATGAGGAAAAACGTGCAAACTCCACACAGAAACTCCCACGCCGATCCCAGAACTAAAAACCAGTTCCTGTTTGCTGTGAGGCAGGCATGCTACTCAATACGCCGCCGTGCTGCCCAAGAGAGATAAAGTTTCTAGACTGGTAATTTGTATTTTTTTAGACTTAAACTGGATCACATTGCTCCACCCTGGTCCAACTGGGACTGAGAGAAGATTATTTTAAAGCACATGTAGCAAAGTAATACATAGGAGGCATGACACGGCAAACATTGGATCTAGTTGCTGTGACGCAGAAGTGATAACTGCTATGACACCATGCTGCGCTTTCCCCTATGGCTAACAGAATAGTGGTGGTTGACAACCAGAAGACAAAATTGAGTTTTAGGTAAACTAATTTTGTGGAGACGTATTAATGTTTAGAGCTGAACAGCATTCCAATACAACACAGCATGGGCGTGGAAAATCTGGCAAGAATCGGTGACTGAATTGATGCAGGCATCTCTGTAAAGTCCAAAACCACCCCGACAGCTCTTTTTATTGCTTGTGTTTAGAGACGTATGGCAACTTTAGTCAGGGAGGTATGGCCTATGTATCAATAACAGAGAAGAAGGTGCACAGCATTGTTGTCTGCCAATACCAGTGAATATCACTCTGCCAATACTAGCGCTTCAGTGGAATTGAAAGAAATAGAAGAACTCTAACACACCAAAGCACGCGTTCTTGATTTGATACGCACAGAAACCTTGCTAATCACAGTAGACAGTGTTCCAGGCTCTCTATTTCTATCACTTCCACTGAAGCAAGCATGACATTAGTGCCAGTCAAGACTGCTGATAAATGTGTGACCTCTGTGTCTTTCGGTAGTAGTAAGGCAGGCATGACCTTTATACCTGTCAGTTCGATGGAAATATGTTTGGCCTTTATGTCTGCCAATCATAACAAAATGGATGTATATGGCCTGTGTGCTTGTCGGTAGTGTTTTGTCCAGTGAAGAAAGAAGCCCTCAGTGCCGATCGGTTCTGGTATAGAAGGCACGGCGTGTCTATGTGTCTTCGTGGTGAAAGAGGTGAGGTCTCACTGCTTGTCAATTCCAGTGAAGGAGTCGCCAGTGTATACTGAATCAAAAATCACAATGGAATGTATGGCCTCTGTGTCAAGCATTGCGAATTAAGGTGTGGTCACGTTGCCAGTCAGACCCAATAAAGAGGTGTGGCCTCAATCTATTTGTCTCAGTGAGGTATGCATGATGGCCTCTGTGTCTATCAGTACCACTACAGGAGGCATGGACTTTGTATCTGTTCATACCACTGAGTAGTTCCATTCAAGGAGGTGTGGTCTATCAGTGTCAGTTCCAGTGATGGAGGTGTGGCCTCACAGTGTCAGTTCCAGTGAAATTAGACAATATAATAAGCTAATTAGAACTATTACATTTGATTATATTATATTATAATAGATTATAGTATTTTGTATATAGCTATATTTGATAATGTTTTATATTTCAAGCATTTCAAGTAAATAATTAAATGAAAGACACGGTTCAGATCCTGTCTGTCTTGAACAGGTGGTGAGTTCAGTCACTATGATTCAGTGACTGTTCATTTCCATCGCCTCTCATTTGCCCTCCTGCACCGTCACATTTCGACTGACTGTTTGACAAACACGACCGTGAACCCTTCAGGCCCCGTGTGTGTGTGCGCACATGTCCATATGCGTGTGTCCGTGTCCTCTTTGTGACCTCTTTACAGAGCGAGCTGTCAAGACCTTTTCTTGACCATCAATCCCAATAGACGAGCTGTCATCACTGTCATTTCCACACAGAAAAATACAGAGAACAAGAAGCAACAACATCTAAGAATTATTGATCAATAAAGCTAGAAGAGATACACTGGAAACACGTTTGACCTTAAAGATGCTATGTTTGACTCTAATTATATTTTGTCTGCATGGTTTTTAATGGATGGGGTACATTTTTACCGTTATTAATTTTATAAATCATCATGTAAGCAGTATGTTACTATGTTTTGCCCTTAATTTGCATATTTAAATAAGCATATGTGACTCCAGGAGAAATAGAACATAAAAAGATAATAATTGTGTTTAGGGTGTTACAGTGGAGTAGTGGTCGGCATGTCCACCTCACAGAAAGGTAGGACCTGGGTTCGAGTTTTACGCTCAGACATTCCTGTGTCCTTTGCTTCTGTGGGTTTCCTCTGGGTACTCCATGCAAAAATCACATGCGCTGTTCCTCTGTTGAGGTTCAGCAATAAATTAATATATGTATGCTGTTCTGCGGTGATTACTGTGGCTGAAAGCGGTTTGACCAGTTGTCTGCGCAGGTGGATGATGGCGACGTGTTTATGACAAACTTGCTGAATTTCCTGAGTTCCCGTATATCCAGACGAGGTCAGGATACTCATCTTCTGTGTGCTTAGTGAGCTCGTCTCCATTAAAGGCAAACAGAGAGCAATCATTCTGGTTTCGGATTAAGATATAACAAATCCCTTCTGCTATTTTTCCACATTTGAATAACATTTCTGTTTTATTGTAATTGAAAAATCATCACCTTCAGCTTAATCCAGAGTCAGATCGCGGGGGCAGCAGCCTAAACAGTGAGGTCCAAACGTCCCTCTCCCCAGACACTTCCTCCAACTCGTCCATGGGGACACCCCGTGGGGACATAGTCCCTAAAGAGTGCCCTAGGTGTACCCTGGGGTCTCCTCCTGGTTGGACATACCTGAAACACCACACCAGGAAGATATTCAGGAGGCATTCTAATCAGATGCCCAAGTCACCTTATCTGGCAGCTCTCAACACAGAGGAGCAGTAGTTCTATTTTGTGCTCATTCCAGATGGCTGAGCTTCTCACCCTATCTCTAAAGGGAGAGCGCTGCCACCCCGCGAAGGAAGCTCATTTCAGCCACTTGTATCCGTGATCTTGTTCTTTCGTTCACTACTCAAAGCTCATGACCATAGGTGAGGGTTGGAATGTAGACTGGTATATCGAGAGCTTTTTCAACTCAGCTCCCTCTTCACCACGATGGACTGGTACAGGCTTCATGTCACAACAGATCTCTTTCAATCAATTCAATCTCCTGCTCCCTCCTTCCCTCACTCATGAACAAGACCTCGAGATACTTGAACTGCTTCACTTGGGGCAGGAAATTATTCCAGACCTGGATGGTACATTTCACAATTTTCCTGCTGAGAACCATGACCTCAGAATAGTTGATGTTGATTCCCATCCTGGCCGCTTTGTACTCGGCTGCAAATCTCTCCAATGAGACCTGGAGGTCCTGATTCGATGAAGCCAAAAGAACAACAGAGCACAGATGAGATCCTATGGCCACCAAATCAAAACCAGTCAACACCCCTGATGCACCAAGAAATTCTGTCTATAAAAATTATGAACAGAATCAGTGACAAAGGACAGAACTGGTGGACTCCCACACTGACCAGAAATAATATTGACCTGTTGTTAACAGTGTGGACCAAGCTCTGGCTCCAGTGATACAGAGACCTAATGGCCATTAGCAATGGGTCTGGTACACTATACTAACGGAGCACAGCCCACAAGATAGCCAGAGTGACACATTTGAAAGCCTTCTTCAAGTCCACAAAATATATGTGGACAGATTGGGCAAAACCACATCGCTGCCTCCAGTATACTTTAGAGTGTATAAAGCTGATCGAGAGTGCTGCAGCCAGATTGTTCCTCCTGAATCTGAGGTTCAACTATCAGTCAGATCCTCCTCTCCAGTTCCCCTGCATAGACTTTCCCGGGTAGGCTGAGACGTGTGATTCCATGATAATTGGAACACACCTTCTGGTCCCTCTTTTTAAAAGGGGGGACTACCACCCCGGTTGCCAATCCAGAGGTACGGTGACCACACGGTGTTGCACAGTGGCTACCAAGATATTGCTCCAAAATTGAGAACCCTTGGATATTCATAGCGAATCTCATCCACCTCTGGAGCCTGACCAAGGAGCTTTTTGACAACCTCGGTGATCTCAGCCCGAGTGATGGTCAGACCCCCATCTAAAGCCCCAGAGTTTAATGTGGGTTTTTTTTGTTTAACAGTGCAAAAACTGACTTGCAGACACTGTTACTGTAGATTAAAACAAATTACACAATTAAAAAAAAAATAAATCAAGTTTACATAAATTATTCGTGGAGGCTTACGACTGAATTAATGTAATATGATATTTTCTCATGTAGTGGTGCTTGATGCACTGCAGCACTAAAACAGGGCATAAGTCAAGGGCAGAAGCCACGTTGTTTTATTTAGCATACGAATCATGCCAATTTTGATTTTAATCTGGCTGAAATGTAAAACTCTATTCGTTGTGTATAAGACATGGACATAAGTCAATGGAAAAATCCGTGACTTACACACTTGGGAGAAGTGAGCTCAGTGAATGGGGTTTAGGCTTGGTGGTTACAGTGGTGTCCTGGTGGGAAAGGTGTTGGATCACTGATCCTAAGGTTGGGGGTTCAAGCCTCACTTTCCACGAGTTATCACTGTCCCTCAGTGCAGCTAACTGGGTTATCAAAGGTCGGCCGTGTCTCTCACTGTCTATGGTGTGAGGTTCATGTAAAAAAAAAACATTGCTGACTTTCAACAAGAATCGCTGCATATCCGTCAGTGTGTTTCTGCCCTGCGATGGCCTTGCGAACTGTCCAGGGTGTACTCTGCCATCACCCAAAGTCAGCTGTGATGGGCACCACTCTCCCTGTGACACTAATTAGGATAAAGCTGTTACAGAAAATGAATGAATGTGCATAGAATTTACATAATCCACCCCCTGGTTTTAAAATGGCATGTGTGTGTCAGGAGCCCTTATTTTTTTTGGTTGGCACATATTACATGTACCTCATTTGACTGGAGCCTTCGGAAGATCATGCGTTGTGATAGAATCAAATGATCTCCAATGCATTGCAATAAATAAACAAGAAAAGTTTTTTTTTTTGTTTTTTTTTTTTTTGCTTTTACGAGCTGTTCATCAAATTGCTCTTCAGCTCCAGCAGGATGGATGCTGAGAGTTAATGTTGTTTTTACCCTCTCTGTGTTCTTGTGAACGAGAGATTTATTTCTTATTGCACTTAGGCAAATTGCTCGATCCATCTGCAGACTCATTTACCTAAAATAATTCACTCGCTACTTTTAAAAAAAATGCATCTAAAAGGAAAGTCTGCTCTGACAATTCTATCAGTTAATTCAAATGGAGCACAAACAGAAGCTTTGCAGTGCAGCTTCAATGCGTAAGGCAGAGGTCGGGAACCTATGGCTCGCAAGCCAGATGTGGCTCTTTTGATGATTGTATCTGGCTCTCAGATAAATCAGGTGGCCTTTCTTAACAGAATAATGAATACATAATTTCACTGTCATTTAATTAAAAATACAAAAACACCCCTCAAATAAAACAAAAACAGATGAATAAATCTCACACATTTAAATCTATACATCCATTTTAAATGCCACGTCACTGTGGCAAGCAGCGGAGAGCCAATCCTTTCTGTACGCCAGTATGTGGGCGGGTCCGATACCTTGAAACTCTAATTTTATTGGATTATACCAACAGCCACAGACTGTGCGAGTTGTTTTTGAGTAAAGAGGTAAATTTCCCTCATTTTTGATCAGCTTCATTTGCAGGAAGCCAAGCACAGCTGGCAAGCAAACACAAATGGACAGACATGAAAAAACTTCAGCCTGCAGACCAGCTGATTGCCAAAACTTGGGACGCGCTTCCTGTCACATAAACACTGCAGTGTGAGTCCTGTCGTATTGACCATGTTTGACTCCACATGTGCACGCGAGCAGTCCTTCTCACCTGAAAAACATCAAGTTCAAGCTGCTGTCATGTTTAATAGATGGAAGCCTAAATGCCTGCATGAAGCTGAACATCACTCCATATCAACCAGACTAAAAATCATCAGCAAAACCATGTAGCACCAGAAGTCGCATTGATAGTAAGGAGTACAATTTCTTATTAATTAATATATTCGTTATAACAATATCATTAAAATAAATTCAGAGTCTTATTATACTCTCAAATTGTTGGTCTTCTTTTTCAATTTAGTTGGGTTCAGTATTAATATATATATATATATATATATATATATATATATATATATATATATATATATATATATATATATATATATATATATATATATATATATATACAGTAGGCCCTCAACACCGTGGGCGTTTGGTTCCGGGCCCTCCCACGAATCAAGATAATCCGCGAGTTCTGTACCCGGAAGTAAAACCCCATGTATCACGTCACATGCTGGAATGAGCAGCCGGAGGTAAAATACTATGTATCTATTACATGTGCTAAATATGCTTCTTAAACACATTCTATAGACAGTCTTACTCTTTAATTCGATATTAATGCAGTAAAACGTAGTAATGATTAAGAAAAACTTATTTTTTACTGTGATATTTATTGATAATAAAATATAAACATTATACAGCATACATATAAAAACACCTTGCAGCACTGTAGTTTTCAAAAATACCCACTAGAGGAACGTATTGCATTAGACATGAGATGACTGAATTCAGGTATTAACTGCATTAAGTCCAAGCAGGTCAGCCACACCCCTCAACCGGAGCGAGTACAAAACAGAATTTTAGAGTGAGAAAGTTAGAGAGTGTGACAAACCAAAGAAGCGGTGATGTGATGTGAGTTAATCCTCTGGTGCAGAGGTGAGTGTGTTTTTGTTCATTCGGAGTAAATGAGAATAGTGAATTCAGGCGTGTGCTACCGAGTAGCTCAATATCGTCCCGATTGTAGAGGGGTTTTGGCGATAACGAAATATAACGCTGCATGATCAATCTCAAAACAAGCTAACAGTCAACTCTCCTCACGCGTGTGACAAACAGGAAGTATTGGTAACTTCAGTTGTCTCCTGGCCAATGGGAGGCCAGCGGGGTGGGATGTTGGGAGACAGCCAATGAGAGAGCAACTCGCGCAACGTGTGAAATTTTGATTGGCGCGATTGAATTTTGAATGGCACATTTGGCACTTTTCGTTAGAGGAGGTTGTTTTCGTATCCCGGAGACGGAAACTTAGGAAAATGTTTTTCATAACTGGGAATTTTCATACCCAGGGGGTTTTGTAAGCAGGGGGCTGACTGTATATATGTATATATATATATATATATATATATATATATATATATATATATATATGTATATATATATATATATATATATATATATATATATATATATATATATATTTACATGGTTCTCAGAATAGTTATAACCTACACCAATAATCAGCCATAACTTTAAATCCACTAAGACCTGATAAATAACAGTGGTTATTTCATTCTAGTGGCATCTATTATTGAGGCAGCAAGTGAATACCCAGTACAATATACTGTACATTGTATTCAGTCATTCATTCACTGAACCGCTTAATCCTATTAGACTGGTGCTATCTCAGACAACACTGGACAAAGCCATTGTGCAACCTGATCATCTCACCAGAGTGCCACAGAGCCAACACACACACACACACACACACACACACACACACACACACACACACACACACACACACACACACACACACACACACACACACACACACATACCTAAGGACAATTTGAAACAGGCAGTTCATCAAATGTGCAAATCTTTGTACTGTGGGCGGATGGGGAAACCCACGCAAACCCCGTGAGAACACGCAAGCTCCACACAGAAACGCCTGACTGGGGATTTGAACCCTGGGCCTTCCTGCTGTGAGGCAGATTTGCTAACCGATACATGACTGCACATCCTGATTTAGATTCGCACTGCATCTATTTCTTTTCTTTTCGTTATTGTTCCACCATTTTAAACCCGCAAATTTCAGTTAGTGCTCCAGCTACCAAACATGCAATGTATTTGATTCACTTGCTGCAGAGCGTTCGTTGCGCTGTCTTCTCTTTTGGAGTTCAGGTGCTTCTGAATTCTAAAATGCTTCAAAAGAATATAGCTACAGCATATTTGATTCAGTTGCTGTGGCGAATCGATTCCGAGTTGAATTATGAAAGTTCACCCTGAGTCGCAGTCATGCTTATTCACCGATTGGTAATATATTTCTTTTGTTGATTGAAACTTCCTTATATATATATATATATATATATATATATATATATATATATATATATATATATATATATATATATATATATATATATATATATATATCCAGACACACAGGAATGTTTGAACCCTTTTTGCCCTGAAAGAAAGCCTGAGTGAAAGGGCTGGGTCAGAAGAGAGACTGAACAAGTAGTGGCAGTGCATTTAAATGATATATTATAAATTATTTACTATCTGAGGCTGTGTTCATGTTTATTTTTAACCTGTTCCTGCCGCAGAGCCCTCACTGCATCACCCACACTGATATTACACTTGTAGGTAGAGTGCACAGTCAAAAACCAAAATAAATAAATCAATAAATAAATAACAAAAAAAAAAAAAAAAAAAAAAAAAAAAAAGAAATAAGGTGCAATGAGCCATCAAAACATCCTGAGGAATGTAGTTACATTTAGAACACCATTGTATTGTTTATTTACAAAAAAAAAAAAAAAAAAAAAAAAGGATATTGTAGAAAGTTCTGCCGAGAAATGTACCAAAATACAGTGAACAGGCAAACATTGAAGCTCCACCAAACACCACCAAACATCACAATTACAACAAACTATTCTGATTTGCCATTTGTTGTCGATTTCCATGCTTTATTTAGTTTATGTTTTTTAAGACTTTTTTTTATGGTAATTGAGTATCAAATGAGTCCCAATTAAACCTACCTTGGATAGTTTAATCCCCAAGGGCAATGGATTAAAGATCGCAAGGTTGTTGGTTCAAGCTGCACTGTCAACAGTTGTCATTGCTGTCCCCCTAGTGCAACTAACTGGGTTATCAAAGGCTGGTCATGTCTCTCACTGTGTTTGGTGTGAGGCATGAAACAGAACCATTGCTGACTTATGTCAAGAAGAGCTGCATAGCGAATCAACATGTTTCTGCCCTGCAATGGCCTGGCGAGCTGTCGAGGGTGCACTCTGCCCTCACCCAGAGTCGGCTGAGATCGGTGCCAGCCTCTCCACAACCCTAGTTAGGATTAAGTGGTTCAGAAAATTAATTAATGAAGGAGCTTAATCCTCTTGGCTAATTGGGTGTCCTCAAAAAACATTACACATGCGTTTATATCACAAGTAAAAAATATGTTAAAGATCACCTGACTTTCATAACTGAATATTTGATACCTAAATTGGCCTATTCACTTTCTAGGTATATTAAATAAAGATGAAAAGCAATTTCAATTTCTTGAAAATAAAATGTCATCAATCATAGTGTCTTTCTGAAACCATTTGTTTACTCCTGTATGTGAGAATCAATCTGCACTAGGTCCCATGATTCTTTGAATTTATTCTAAAATAAGTAAATAAGTTAAATTATTCTCTTTATTAACAATCAATCTTGGACTTTTCCAATTTCTTCGAAATGGAGTTGCACTGCCAAGTTATCATGCATGTACATGTGTCTTGTTATAGTTACTATAAACCGATGAAGAACAAAAATAAGATGTAAAACAGGTGAGAAGAGATACAAAGCTCATGACCTGGGGTGGTTTCACCAGGAAACCTTAATATTAATCCAAAACAAGCATTACGGAACATGAATCACACCAGATATTTACTCATGAATAGGAACCTTTTAAGCATAGAAGACTGATTTACTCATTTAGATTTGATGGTGTTCCATCAGTGCTTTTCTTTATGTGAAATACATGGTGGTGAATGTAGATCACAAGACCCAGCAGATCAGCGATTTGTTCCAAGTACACTGCAAGTCTTTCATTTGCCTCAGTCTAGTTATTGAAGGCTGTTTATTAACAGACAAAAGATCATCTCTGTTAAAATGGACATGCACATCAATGTTTCTATTTACATCGCTGCCAGCAAGCAAAGACTCATTAGCGATGAATTCATCAGTTTAATTGAATGTCCATCATTTCGTACACACACTGGAGCTGCTTTAATCTAATTAGAGTGTTGGTGCTTTGATTTGGAAATGCCTGTGATGCTCATTTCATGATTGTCTTGTGTGCCATGTTTTTTTTTTTTTTTTTTTTTAGTAATGTTTTCGGTTTGTTTGCCAGGTGCTGGATGTGGGTTTTGATTTATCAGATTGTTAAATTTCCAACCCAATTATTTTATTTTTAGTTACATATAATAACAGACCGGGGGAAAAAGGGCTTCAGGCTTGTGTGTATAATTGGCTATGTTAGATTTGGGATAGTTGGTAATTAATTGGACACATTTAACAACAAAGTAAAGCTGGCAACCTTGGATATACTGGAAGCAAATGATGTTCATAGGTAACTGAGTCACTGATGTCAATCCTTCATACATTCGAATTTTTACAGCATTCTGATTTACTTTTTGCAATAAATAAATAAAGCAAAGGGAAGGCACAGTGGCCATGTCACAGCCATCACAGCAAGAAGGCCCAGCCTGGGTGTTTCTGTGTGGAGCTTGTATGTTCTCTGTGTGTTTGTGTGGGTTTCATTCGGGGACTTTGGTTTCCTCATGCAGTCCAAAAACATACACAGTAGGTTAACTGGCTTTTTAAAAGTCTCCCCTAAGTGCAGTTGTGTGAGTGTCGGCCCAGGGATAGCCTGGAGAGCTCTCCAGGGTGTACCCTACACTCGCCCAGGGTCAACTAATATCTGTTCCAGCTTCCCTGCAACCATAATTTGTATTAAACCATTCAGAAAATAAATCAAGGAATGAATAAATGAATGAATGAAAAGTTTGATAAAAATGTTCTTCATCCATTTATTTTCCAAACGGCTTAATACTACTATGGTTGTGGGGAGGCTGGGAACAACTCACAAGTCCATTGCAGGGCAACACACACAACCATTCACACTGACACCTAGGGCCAGTCTGGAACAGCCAGTTAGCCTAATGGGCATGTCTTTGAACTGTAGATGGAAACCAGAGCACCCGAAGGAAACCCAAAACAAGCACACAAAGATCATTCAAATGCCCTCGCCAAGGTTGGGAATCAAACCCAAGACCTTCATGCAGTGAGGCGATGTGCTAACCGCTATACCACTATGCCGAGAATGTATATATTACTAATTATTACTTATTTTTGCACCTGTTGTGTGTGTAGATGATACAATTAGAGTTTAAGCTACTCAAGCAATGGGATTTATGGAAAACATTTGGAAAATAATACAAGTTATAACAAATACTTATTTTTTTATTCTTCAATCCTTATCAGAACCTGGTTAATTGATATAAGTTTTCATTCATTTATTTTCCAAGCTGCTTAATCCTATATAGGGTCGCTTGGAGGCTGGCGCCCACCTCAGCCGACTTTTGTTGAGGGCAGGGTACACCATGGACAGCTTGCTAAGCCATTGCAGGGCGAATCTTTTTTTTTTTTTTTTTCGTAAAAATGAAACTGAAAGAAACAATAATCCGAGCCTTTAAATATGGACATTACATGTTTAAAAAAGGTTTATTAGAGTAAATTATGAGTGAATTTGCAAAAAATGTTTTATTTGATTAGGTCTTCTCTTTAAATGTTAAAACTAATTTTAGAGGATTTTAACTGTATGTTATTCTTTTACCCTGAAACCATGTAGAGCCGTTATCTTCTCTAAAGATATGAAACGCTACAGTATCAGATTTTTTTTTTTTTTTTTAACGTGATTAGATGCATACAGCAGTGTGTACTGAAACCCATCGGATGAGAGAAGAACAGCTTTCGATGTTCCTTTCACTTGGAATCCACATTGCCTAATAGCTTAGGAGGCTCCCCGTGGCTATATGTGGTTTGGTAGATTGAATTATTCACTTTATTTTTTGAATCTCAAGTAAATTAGCCATGTGATCCCTTCTAGTGGATATTTTGGCCAATATTCTCTTTCAGTGGCATACTTCATCATCATCATCATCATCTTTCGCTTAGTCCAGGGTCGGGTCGCGGGGGCGGCAACCTAAGCAAAGAGGTCCAGCTGTCCCTCTCCGGAGCCACTTCCTCCAACTCTCCCAGGGGGACACTGAGGCGGTCCCAGACAAGCTGAGAGACATAGTCCCTCCAGCGTGTTCTAGGTCTACCCCGGGGTCGTTTCCCAGTTGGACATGCCCGAAACACCACACCAGGGAGGCGTCCAGGGGGCATTCTGACCAGATGCCCGAGCCACCTCAACTGGCCCCTCTCAATGCGGAAGAGCAGCGGATCTACTCCAAACTCTCCCCGGATGGCGGAGCTTCTCACCTTACCGCTAAGGGAGAACCCCGCCACCCGGCGAAGGAAGCTCATTTCAGCTGCTTGTATCTGTGATCTTGTTCTTTTGGTCATTAGCCAAAGCTTGTGGCCATAGGTGTGGGTTGGAACGTAGATCGACTGGTAAATTGAGAGCTTCGCCTTGCAGCTCAGCTCCTTCTTCACCATGACAGACCGGTACAGGCACCTTTTAACAGCAGAGACCGCTGCGATCCGTCTGTCGATCTCTCGCTCCATCCTTCCCTCACTCATAAACAAGACCCCAAGATACTTAAACTCCTTCACTTGGGGCAGGACCTCATTCCCGACCCGGAGGGTGCATTCTACCATTGTCCGACTGGGAACCATGGCCTTAGACTTGAAGGTTCTGATCCTCATCCTGGCTGCTTCGCACTCGGCTGCGAATCGCTCCAATGAGAGCTGGAGGTCTCGACTTGATGAAGCCATAAGGACAACATGATCCGCAAAAAGCAGAGACAAATGGCATGGCCATCAAACCAGAACCCCTCATCGCCTCGACTGCGCCTAGAAATTCTGTCCATAAAATGAACAGAATCGGTGACAAAGGACAGCCTTGGCGGACTCCAAAACGAACTGGCATACTTTTTTTTTTTTTTTTTTTTGAAATATTTAAACATTCTTTGCAGTTTTTTGAGTAAATGGACAATTTTGATAGCTGTACAGACCCTCACAACCTATTTCCTAAGCACTGCATAAATATTTTAGAAAGCAATACACCCTGTATATCGGCCTCTACTTACGAAAGCCTCTGAATACGAAAAATCCAGGTTACGAAAAATATTTTTCTCAATTTTCATCCTCTTTTTACGAAAACAACCTCTTTTTACAAAAAGCGCCAAACGCGCCATTCACAAATTCAAAGAATGGGTGAGTTGCTCTCTCATTCACTGTCTCCCAAAATCCCGGCCCACTGGCCTTCCATTGGCCAGGAGGCAGCTGAACTGTACCCATTCTTCCTGTACTCATACGTTCTGTTTATCACACGTGTGAGAGCAGAGAGTTGAACAGGAATGTTGGCTCGAGAGTTTATTTTGAGATTGATCATTGCAGTGTTATATTTCAGTATCCATCATGGACCCGGAAAAAAAAAAAGCGGAAATACAGTGACGGAGGCGATTATTTCGGAATGATATTGACGCAGAAGGAGCATTAAACAGTTCTCCGATCTCGCAAGGAAGCAAGTTAATATTGAATCAGGACCTCTGATCTTTCAAACAGGTCACTTAATTCTGCTTTAAATACAACATCCCATCCATTTAAACATTTAAATACAATTTCAACGTCAGCTCCGCGCTGTGTGTGGGCGGAGCCCACATTCGGCAAAACACGACAGAGAGAGAAAGAGATAGTTTTGTGTGTGTGTGTGTGTGTGTGTGTGTGTGTGTGTGTGTGTGTGTGTGTGTGTGTGTTCATAAAAAATGTTGAATAATGGTTTACTTAATACATATGTTAATAAAATGGTTTAATATGTTAATAAAATATTTAAATGGTTTAATAAATAATTTTCTTTTACTTTTAACACATATTTCATACACATTTCATACAAAATTGATGTACCTTTATCATTTTTAAAGGGTTTATTGGGTAATCTTGGAAGCCTTGGAACGAATCATGCGTTTTACATGCATTTTACATCTACTAATGAAAACTACAGGCCATGAAAAAGGCTCTGGAACAGATTAATTTCGTAAGTAGGGGGCCGACATATATATATATATATATATATATATATATATATATATATATATATATATATATATATATATATATATATATATATATATATATATATATATATATATATGTGGTGGCCTGGTGGTATAGGTGACCACTGATCGTAAGGTTGTGGAGCCTTACTCTTAACGGGTTGTCTCTGTCCCCCTAGTGAAGCTAACTCGGTTATCAAAGGCCGACCATGTTTCTCACTGTCTATGGTGTGTGGTTCATGTAAAAGAACCGTTGCTGACTTTCGACAAGATATATATATATATATATATATATCTTCTCAAATACTGGGGCGTGCCCCCCTTGAGGGGCACAGTATGATGCCAGGTGGGGCATGTTGTGTTGCTGGGGGGGGGGCACATATGACCCTGGGGAACATGCTTTGCTGGAGTAGTATACAAGAATTAAGTGTAAGTGCACCTCCATTCCAGTAGTTAGTAGTTGCGCTGTCATTGTCGCACTATGGTGTAGCGGTTTTTCACAGGAGCAAATGACATAAAGTGCAGTGAACAACCCCTCAAGAAACAACATGGGGAATTTTCTACTAGGAATAAAGAGAAAGGTGGAGAGAGACAGAAATATTAAGACATAAATAAGTTAAATGAGTTTAAATAACGATTTTTTTTTTTTATTATTATTTATTTCAGGCACATTGGTGCACTTTAAATCTGCCTGTCTGTCTGTCTGTTTGTTGTGAAACATAGTGCTACATTTATTACCATAGAGGGACGTTTTCTGCATAAAATATATTAATTGTGTTGCTTTTCTTAGGGAAAAAAAAAACAAACAAAAAAAACAAAGTTTCATTATCTCCAGATGTCGTGAAAATTATTTCATCATGTCAGGAGACAAGAAGAAAAAAAAAAAAAAAAAAAAGACTTAATCTCATCATAGAAAAGCTAAATCAATGCAACATGTAAACACATGACAATTTAATTTTCCGTCATAATTATTAACAGAAAATGCCTGAAATCACTGACTTAACATAAAATAAAACATGTTTTTTGGATTATTATATATTATTTGATAGCAAACCCCATATCTGTTGAGGTTATATTTAGGGTCATGGGTCAATTATTTTGATAAAAGAATTTAAAGCATGAATAAATGTGTGCTGGAGTGTGTTACGTGTCCACATAATGTGGAACAGCAAACTGAGTAATGTAAAGCCATGATCTGGCTTATCACCCGCAAACATTGCCAACAATGTTTAATTTAATACATGTCAACATTGATAACTTGGTTCACGTTCAGAATTTTAATCCAGTATAGCGCCACTGATGTCAGAGCTGTTTTTGGCAATGGGGGGTGTAATTTAAATAATTCCAATTAAAACTCACTGGCTTTTATATTCAGTCATTAAACCATGACAGACCGAAGCATGCGCAAATCCTGAAACAATCAACTCACGCCTGACCAGTATTTTCCTCGGAGGCACCGAACTCCAGATTCAACTGAAACCTTTTACAGGCCATGTCCGCCTCAGCTCTGCCAATGCAGGAATCCTGAATGCCAGCTGAACAGGGTTCAAGGCAATTGAGGTGCTCTTTAGAGTGGAAAGATCGTCCTTTATCTGCCTTTGGAAAGAACTCAGGAAAGGATGTGCCAAAAGTGAACTTTAAATGCTTTTTTTATTTATTTATTTATTTATTTTTATGTTGCTCGGTGAAACTACCAGAACCCCGTTTTAGCCTGAGGAGAAGAAACAAGAGAAGGTTGATTTAAAATAATCATGCATTCAGTTCTCACACTGACAAAGCTGGGATCAGTGAGCTTTATTCACGCTCTGAGACCTGTACATGCAATGTCATGCTTCATCTATGAACATCAAACATTATTTGTTCATTCATTTGCTGAACTATTTCACCATATTAGAGTTGCAAAGAGACTGGAGCCTATATCATCGTTTTGTACAAAAGTAGGGTGCACCTTAAGCAGCTCTCCAGTCCATTGCTGGGCAATGTACACAGCCATGTATTCTCATATAATGCACCTACAAGCAATTTGGAGCAGCCTCTCCCAAGCCAGTTCTTCCAGCCCCTCTGGGCAGACACTGGGGTGTTCTCAGACCAAGCAAGAGACATAGTACCTTCAGCATTTTCTGGGGTGTCCCGGCCTCCCTTGATGGTTGGACATGCCCGAAATACCATACAAGGGAGGCATTTAGGAAGTATTCTAATCACATGCTTGGGTTACCTTAACTGGCTTATATCAGTGGAGGAGAAGCGCTTCCACTCCGAAATCATCCCGGATGGATGAGCTTCTCATTTCTAAGGGGGAGCCCACTGATCTTGCAAGGAAGTTCATTTTAGCCACTTGTGTCTTGTTCTTTCAGTCACAAAGCTCATGACCATAGGTGAGGGTTGCAGCATAATTTGACTGGTAAATCAAGAGCTTTGCCTTCTGCTTCAGCTCCCTCTTCACCATGACGGACTGTTACGAACTCCACTTTATAGCAGAGGCTGCACTGATCCACCTCCTCCTGTTCTCTCGTTTGTGATCAAGACCCCAAGATACTTGACTTCCTCCACTTGGGGCATGACCTCATTCCAGATCTAGAGGGAGCATTCGACTCTTTTCCAGCTGAGAACCATCATCTCAGACTTGGAGGTGCAGCCCACTCTGCGCTCTCCTGTGAATCACTCAAGCAAGAGCTGAAGCAAAAAGGACAAAGTCATCTGAAAAAAGCAGATATGAGCTCATATCACCACCAAACCAGAACCCCTCGTGTCTTGTTAAAAAAATTACAAACAGAACCAGTGGCATAGAACAGCTGTGGTAGAATCCAACCCCCACCGGAAACAAATTCAACCTGTTGTTACCAGTGCGGACCAAGCTCTGGCTGTGGTGATACGGAGACCAATGTCCCTGAGCAACGGGTCGAGTACACCATGATCCCAGAGCACACTTCACAGGATAGCCCAGGAGACACTGTCAAAAGCCTTCTCTGAATCCACAAAACACATGGGGACAAATTGGGCAAACTTCCAGACCCCTCCAGGATCCTATAGAGTGTGTCGGGCTGGTTGACAGTGTTGCAGCCCAGGCGTGAAGCATATTTGTCCTCCTGAATCCGAGGTCCGTTCGATTTAGATTTATGTACATACTAGTATAATATAAATACAAAAATATTTATTTTATGGCCTACTTGTGCTGTTTTAATCAGTAAATAATAAAAAAAAAAACCCAACCTAAGTCCTCACTGTTCATCAGATATTGCTGTCACTGTTGTTGAGTCATAACCAGAATTCACTCCTGTCTTGTCCATTGTCTACTGTCAGTGATTGATTGAGTTCTCTATGACCCAGTGGGTCAGTGTTTGGGTCAGTGATACCTTTAGTCCTGTCTTGTTCTGACCCAGGAAATGATCCTGTGCTGTATTTGCTTTGTTCAGTAGATCAGTGTTTGAATCTATTAGTCCGAACAAAGAGTCACTCTTCTCTTGCTCACTGGGTCATTTTTCTACTCAGCAAATCTTGAAGTACGTCAGTGTTTGAAATAGTGGATCGATTCAGTGAAAACAATTCACCTCTCAAATGATACACTCATCTCTCACTCATGCCAGAAACTGCTTAATCCTTCTAGGGTCGCAGGAGGCCATGTAGTATGGTGCTGTATGTGCGGTGTAATATAACCCTACATCATGGTTCTTCTATTTTAGTACCTTTTAAAATAAATTTAATTATTTCCAGACAAAGTGTCTGTTATATTTCATGTCAGGATTCTTTACACATGTAAGACGTTTTGGAGACAAAGTCAGAGAGATTAGATTGAGATGGTTTGGACATGTACATAGGAGGCAAAGTGAGTATATTGGTAGCAGGATGCTGAGGTTGGAACTACCAGGCAGAAGGCCGAGAGGAAGACCAAAGAGAAGATTTATGGATGTGGTGAAGGAGGACATGAAGGTAGTTGGTGTAAGAGTAGAAGATGCAGAGGACAGGGTGAGATGGAGGCAGACAATTCGCTGTGGCGACCCCTGAAGGGAACAACCGAAAGGAAAAGAAGAAGATCAGGATTCTTTAAACAAACATGTGATTAGAGGTTGAAGTTTATTCCAACTATATTGCTATTCTTTTATTTACTTTCAGAATCAGAACCAGAACCAGAACCCTTTATTGATCCCGGAGGCAACTGTGTGCACATAGTTCCTTCATACTGAACACGTAAATGAAAAATATTTATGTATACAAATATACTATAATATAATATAATATAATATAATATAATATAATATAATGTAATATAATATAATATAATATCTTCTTCTTTTCCTTTCGGCTTTTCCCTTCAGGGGTCGCCACAGCGAATCATCTGCCTCCATCTCACCCTATCCTTTGCATCTTCTTCTCTTACACCAACGACCTTCATGTCCTCCTTCACCACATCAATGAATCGTCTCTTTGGTCTGCCTCTAGGCCTTTTGCCTGGTAGTTCCAGCCTCAGCATCCTATTACCAATATACTCACTATCCCTCCTCTGTACATGTCCAAACCATCTCAATCTAGCCTCTCTGACTTTGTCTCCAAAACGTCTTACATGTGCTGTCCCTCTGATGTGCTCATTCCTAATCCTATCCATCCTCGTTACTCCCAAAGAGAACCTCAACATTTTCATCTCTGCTACCTTCAGCTCTGCCTCCTGTCTTTTCCCCAGGGCCACTATTTCTAACCCATACAACATCGTTGGCCTCAACACCATCTTGTACACTTTTCCTTTCATTCTTGCCGATACCCTCTTATCACACATCACACCGGACACTTTTCTCCAACCATTCCAACCTGCCTGCACACGGTTCTTGACCTCTTTTCCACACTCTCCATTGCTCTGGATTGTTGAGCCTAAGTACTTAAAATCATCCACCTTTCTTATCTTTGCTCCCTGTAACCTCACCGTTCCTCTTGGGTCCTTGTCATTCATACACATGTATTCTGTCTTACTGAGGCTAATCTTCATTCCCCTCCTTTCCAGGACATACCTCCACCTCTCTAGATTTTCCTGCACTTGTTCTCTGCTCTCACTACAGATCACAATGTCATCTGCAAACATCATAGTCCATGGGGAATCTTGTCTAATCTCGTCTGTCAGCCTGTCCATCACCATAGCAAACAAGAAGGGGCTGAGAGCTGACCCTTGATGCAGTCCCACCTCCACCTTGAACTCTTCTGTCACACCGACAGCACACTTCACCACTGTCTTACATCTCTCATACATGTCCTGCACCACTCTAACATACTTCTCTGCCACTCCAGACTTCCTCATGCAATACCACAGTTCTTCCCTCGACACCCTGTCATATGCTTTCTCCAGATCCACAAAGGCACAATGCAGCTCCCTCTGACCTTCTCTGTACTTCTCCATTAACATCCTCAAGGCAAACACTGCATCTGTGGTGCTCTTTCTTGGCATGAAACCAAACTGTTGTGTAATATAATATAATATAATATAATATAATATAATATAATATAATATAATATAATATAATATAATATATGTGAGTCTGAAATTAGAGGTGACTAATATCACAGATACAGAATGAATGGTGTCAGTGTACAATATGTACAGTATTATCATTCATTCATTCATTTTTTTGTAACCGCTTAATCCCAACTAGGGGTCAAGAGGGGGCTGGTGCCCATCTCAGCCGACTCTGGATGAGGGCAGAGTACACCCTGGACAGCTCACCAGGCCATCACAGTGCAGAAACATGCTGATGGCTATCCAGCTCCTCTTGTCAAAAGTCAGCAATGGTTCTTTCATATGAACCTTTCACCACAGACAGTGAGAGACATGGCCGGCCTTTGATAACCCAGTTAGCTGCACTGGAGGGGGCTTTTTAATGGGTTTTATGATTAATATGCATCCTAAACATGTTACAGAAATACATTTTATACAATATCCAGATTATGAAACGGCAGACCATATAATGGGAGTGTTTGAAAGCATTTCATCTGCAATATACAGATGGACAGAACCACAGTCTTTGCATCGCATACCAGCACAGGTTGTGAGGGACACAATACACTAAGCAGCACAGCAAAGCATCGCCTCACCTCACAGCTCTGCCCTGTGTCAAAAATGGGACAGATGGAAATTCTGCTGTTCTTTTTTTTTTTTTTTTTTCCAATAATAGTATTGGATTTGAATGGTAAAAGGGTTTGTAATACATACCAACTGACAACTATTAACATTTATTATATTTTATGATTAACTTTTTTTTCTTTTCAGGATTGACAGGGGAGGCTCTGCTCCACCCGCCTCCTCTGCCTCCCCTGAATGCAGGTCACTGAACAAACATCACAAAATGCTGAGAATCATACAGATACCGTTAGAGCTGTTGAATCTGATTTGCGCTGCTGTTCGTCCACCAAAAATAAGACGTTATGTAACTTTTCCGTAACTGCGAAGTTCGTTCTGTGAAACTACGTGATGCAACTGTGGGAAAAGTTGTAACTTTTACTCCACCAACTAGATTTCATGTTCCCACACCTTTCACGCTGTATGTGGGCGTTAGAAGAAAACGTGATGCAATAGTCTTAGGCAAGTGAGAAGCCTGCACGTCTTATTAAAATTACTACGCAACCATATTCACATTCACATTCATTATTCCAGCTCACAGCCTGCATTTGGTGCAATGCTAACAATCTGCTAAGCTGCAGATGATTCAGAAGATGGTGAAAATGGGAGAGAGATGATGTGCTGAATGACTGGTCTTTTTCATGGAAATAAAGTTTGTTTTAAAACTGTGTGTTCGAGTTCTCAAAAAAGAATATATATATATATATATATATATATATATATATATATATATATATATATATATATATATATATATATATATATATATATATATATAAAGATCCTCACTACTCCGTACTTCAATTCATGCAACTTCAGTGTATTGCATTTTTTGTTTGTTTGTTTGTTTGTTTGTTTGTTTGTTTGTTTATTGTTTTTTAATATTCATTGAATCAAAAAAAAAAGGAAATTAAGGAGACTAGGGTGAAAAGTTAAGGAAAATGCCACACAAAAAAAAGCCAGTTATGCCAAAAACACCCCTAAAAACCAAACAAACAAAAACAACTACAACAGCAAAAAATAACAACCCCCCACCCCCAATCAAAACTACTTACATTTTTATGTGAGATGCGCATCTGTGTGTGCGTGTGCGCGTCTGTATGTGAGTGTATTTATATTTTATTTAGACCTTATGCATTATCTTTGAATGTTTAATTGTTATTACAAGCATTTATAGCATTGAATATGTATATATTGATATTATATACACATATACATGCATGTAAACGCCAGCCGCAGGGGATTGATCCTACTTTGCGGAATTTGATGGTCGATGGAATTATTGGTCCCGATTAATCATGGAAAGTGAGGGATCCCTGTGTGTGTGTGTGTGTGTGTGTGTGTGTGTGTGTTTATATATATATATATATATATATATATATATATATATATATATATATATATATATATATATATATATATATATATATATACAGTGATACCTCAGCTCACGAACATAATTGGTTCCCAGAAAGTGTGTGTAAGGCGAAAAGTTCGTCTTCCGAACATTTATTTCCCATAAGAAACCATTAAAATGAGAATAATCCGTTCCCAGGTCTCCATAAAACATAATTTTCTACTAAATAAGCCTTAAAACTACACAAAAATATACCTTATTTTATGTATAATAAATGTGCTATTGTATTGTAATTAAATAAATAAACTGTACTGTATAATAAAGTCGTTTTATTTACCTTTGTGATGGTAGTTGATGGCTTGATGGAATGGAGTGGGAGGAGGAGGGAGGGAGGGAGTTACTGTTTGGAAGGAGTGTTTGGAATCGCCTACTGTTTGGAAACACCCTTAGCCACACACGCACCCTTAATAGCTTCCTTGTTCTTAAGGATGGGAGCAATGGTAGACTTAGGGTACTGGTACTGGGATGCTAAGTCACACAAACGCACACCTCGTTCGTGTTTTTCAATGATCTCCGCCTGTGGTGGGGTCATTTTCGGTCCCATAATAGCAAAAGTACACGCAATATGGTCCAAAATGTCTAGCAAAGACAAACCACTTCCGCACTCAAAGAAGGGGGGTGATGAACTGTGACGCCGTGAGCGTGCGTCAGCTTCTCGTGGCCGCCACCGTGGCGCTGTTCGACCGCGTGGTTTGATTCGTCCACCGAAAACTAGTTCGTCAGCAGAGACTATATGCTCGCAAATTTAATGTTCTTGAGGCGAAAAGTTCGTGATCTTAAGCGTTCGTCAGCGGAGGTTTTACTGTATATATATATATTCCTCTATAATCACCTGAAGAGAAAGGATGGTTTCACCACCCCTCGAAACAGATCTGTAGTGATCAATGGAGTTTCACTAGAAAGTCTTTGTCCTGTCCCTTTTATTTTTGTTATTTGCTCTACCAAAAAGTATTGAGCACATATATATATATATATATATATATATATATATATATATATATATATATATATATATATATATATATATATATATATATCACACACTTTCACTCATTCTATTACTTGCCTAACTGCTTAATCCTCCAAAAGTGGAGGGGAATGGTGAGCCTATCTCAGCCAACACTGTACAAAGGCGAGGTATACCTTCAACAGCTTGCCAGTCCTTCAGGGGGCCAACTCACCCCCCCCACACACACACACACACAAATACAAATATTCACATACTCAGAGGAAACCTATGCAAGCATGCGGATGACATGGAAGTCCAAACAACCCAAGACCTGCCTGCTGTGAGGCAGACATGCTCGCATCTACGCCACCATGCCGCCATGAAGTATATATAGATATTTCAGCAAAACATATGCAGTACATATTTATGTGACTGAAGCAAGTGTGTGTGAGTGTGTAAAACACTTGCACTCCTTGAGAAGGTCACATCTGAATAATGCTGACTGCTCAAGTTCACCTCTCTATGGAGTTGTCCGACTATGATCCCGGGCTGTGTTCCAATACTGCCTCGAACACGCCCCCTTTGACTTTCGCTCACTTTTCTCTTTTATGTGGATAAACCTTGTTTTTCCATCTTAAGACTTGTCCCAGTGCTATATTATAACTTGATTAAAACAGCACTATATGCAAGTGTTTTTTTTTTTTTTTTTTTGTTATATGAGCTCCTGGCGGCTCATATAGGACGGAATGACTGGGGAGGTTGTTCAAGAGAATATATTAACCCAGAACGAATGTGACTTGATGCTGTTTCTTATATATATATATATATATATATATATATATATATATATATATATATATATATATCTTCTTCTTTTCCTTTCAAGCTGTTCCCTTCAGGGGTCGCCACAGCAAATGATCTGCCTCCATCTCTCCCTATCCTCTGCATCTTCTACTCTTACTCCAACGACCTTCATGTCCGCCTCTTCACTGCATCCATAAATCTTCTCTTTGGTCTTCCTCTGGGCCTTTTGCCTGGTGGTTCCAACCTCAGCATCCTACGACCAATATACTCACTATCCCTCCTGTACATGTCCAAACCATCTCAATCTAGCCTCTCTGACTTTCTCTCCAAAACATCTAACATGTGCTGTCCCTCTGATGTACTCATTTCTGATCCTATCCATCCTCGTTACTCCCAAAGAGAACCTCAACATTTTCATCTCTGCTACTCTCCAACTCTGACTCCTGTCTTTTCCCCAGGCCACTGTCTCTAAACCATACAACATTGCTGGCCTCATCACCGTCTTGTACACTTTTCCTTCATTCTTGCCGATACTCTCCTATCACACATCACAATCGGACACTTTTCTCCATCCATTCCAACCTGCCTGCACGCTTCTTCACCTCTTTTCCACACTCTCCATTGCTCTGGATTGTTGAGCCTAAGTACTTAAAATCCTCCACCTTCTTTATCTCTGCCCCCTGTAACCTCAAAGTTCCTCTTGGGTCCTTGTCGTTTCACACACATGTATTCTGTCTTACTAAGACTAACCTTCAATCCCCTCCTTTCCAGGGCATACCTCCACCTCTCTAGATTTTCCTCCACTTGGTCTCTGCTCTCACTACAGATCACAATGTCATCTGCAAACATCATAGTCCATGGAGATTCTTGTCTAACCTCATCTGTTAGCCTGTCCATCACCATAGCAAACAAGAAGGGGCTGAGAGCTGACCCTTGATGTAGTCCCACCTCCACCTTGAACTCTTCTGTCACAACCGACAGCACACCTCACCACTGTCTTACATCTATCATACATGTCCTGCACCACTCTAACATACTTCTGTCACTCCAGACTTCCTTACAATACCACAGTTCTTTCTCTCGGCACCCTGTCATATGCTTTCTCCAGATCCACAAAGGCACAATGCAGCTCCTTCTGACCTTCTGTACTTCTCTATTAACATCCTCAAAGCAAACACTGCATCTGTGGTGCTCTTTCTTGGCATGAAACCAAACTGTTGTTCACAAATGCTGACTCTGCCCTTAGTCTTGCTTTCCACTATTCTTTTCCCTATAGCTTCATTGTATGGCTCATCAACTTTATCCCTCTGTAGTTGCCACAACTCTGTACATCAGCCCTTGTTCTTAAAAAAATGGGCACAAGCACACTTCTCCTCCATTCCTCTGGCATCTGCTCACTTTCTAAGACCTTGTTGAATATTCTTGTCAGAAAATCTACTGCTACCTCCCTAGACACTTCCATACCTCAACTGGTATGTCATCAGGCCAACTGCCTTTCCACTCTTCATCCTCTTCAATGCCCTCCTCACTTCTCCCTTACTAATCTTTGCTACTTCCTGCTCCTCAACTTGGTCACCCCTTCTACTCTTTTTTTCTCTCATTTTCCTCATTCATCAGCTCTTCAAAGTACTCTTTCCATCTTCCAGCACACTTCTGTCATCAGTCAATACATTTCCCTCTCTGTCCTTTATCACTCTAACTTGCTGCACGCTCTTTCCCATCTCTAATTCTCTGCTGTGCTAACCTGTATAGATCATTTTCTCCCTCCTTACTGTTCAACCTATCATACAAGTCATCATACGCACTCTGTCTGACCTTTGACACTGCTACCTTCGCCTCACGCTCTGTCTCCCTGTACTCCTGTTTACTCTCTCGGTCCTCTCAATGTCCCACTTCTTCTTGGCTAACCTCTTCTTTGTACACACTCCTGCACTTCCTCATTCCACCACCAAGTTTCCTTATCTACTTTCCTTCCAGAGGACACACCAAATACTCTCTCCTACCGGTCTCCCTGATCACATTGGCTGTGGTTGTCCAGTCCTCTGGAAGCACTTCCCTGACTACCCAAAGCCTGTTTCAACTCCTCCTTGAAGACAACACTGACACTCTTCCTTTTTCAGCTTCCACCACTTTGTCTTCTGCTCTACCTTTGCCTTTTTTCACCTTTCTTCACCATCAGTGTCATCCTGCACACCACCATCCTATGCTGTTTGGCAACACTCTCACCCACTACTACTTTGCAGTCACTGACTTCCTTCAAATTACCTCCGCCTACACAAGATGTAGTCTACCTGTGTGCTCTTACCTCCGCTTTCATAAGTCACCCTATGCTTCTGTTTCTTCTGGAAGAAAGTATTCACCACAGCCATTTCCATCCTTTGCAAAATCGATCAACATCTGTCCTTCTGTGTTCCTGTCCTGATACCAAACCTGCCCATCACTTCCTCGTCCCCTCTGTTGCCTGCACCAACATGTCCATTGAAGTCTGCTCCAATGACCACTCTTTCACCCTCTGGGGGTACTCTGCATCACTTCATCTAACTCACTCCAGAATCTCTCCTTCTCTTCTAGCTTACATCCTGCCTGTGGGGCATAAGCACTAACAACATTGACTATCACGCCTTCAATTTCTAACTTGAGACTCATCACTCTGTCTGACACTCTTTTCACTTCTAGAACATTCCTGACAAACCCCTCCTTCAAGATGACTCCTACTCCATTTCTCTTCCCATCCACACCATTATAAAACAGTTTAAACCCTGCTCCTAAGCTTAGCCTTTCTACCTTTCCACCTTGTCTCCTGAACACAGTATGTCCACCTTCCTCCTCTGCATCATGTCAGCCAGCTCCCTATCTTTTCCTTGCATAGTTCCAACATTCAAAGTCCTACTCTCAGTCCGAGGCTCACGCATTTCTCTTCTCTCTCTGCCTACGGACACGCCTCCCGCCTCTCTTCTTCGACGTCTTCGACCAACAGTAGTCCAATTTCCATCAGCACCCTGTTGGTTGACAGCACTGATGGCGGTCGTTGTTAACCCGGCCTCGACCGATCCGGTATGAATTTTGTTTTGATCATTTGCATTTTTAAATGTGGCAGTAGTTTTACCGATGCCCTTCCTGTCGCAACCCTCTGCATTTATCCGGCTTGGGATGGCATAAGGGGAGAGACACTGGTTAGTGCCTCCCTCATGGCTGCATTATATATATATATATATATATATATATATATATATATATATATATATATATATATATATATATATATATATATCCCAGCTGCAGCTTGACATCAAACAGAACTATAATATTTTGCTGGATTTTTTTTTTATACACAGTGCAGCTGATGTACTCGAACTTCAATAATGTATTGGATGCCTCTGCTCGTAGGTTACGGCTTGGGGAAAGAATGATTTCCCAACACAATGCCACCATGTATGAAAGTAGACACTTCTTTTCCTTTTGGCTTTTCCCTTCAGGGGTCACCGAAGCGAATCATCTGCCTCCATCTCACCCTATTCTCTGCATCTTCTACTTTTAAGCCAACTAAATTCATGTCCTCCTTCACCACATCCATAAATCCTCTCATTGGTCTTCCTCTAGGCTTTCTGCCTGGTAGTGCCAACCTCAGCATCCTACTACCAATATACTCACTATCCCTCCTCTGTGCATGTCCAAACCATCTAGCTTCTCTGACTTTGACTCCAAAACCTCTTACATGCGCTGTCTCTCTGATGTACTCATTCCTGATTCTATCCATCCTCGTGACTCCTGAAGGGAACCTCAACATTTTCATCTCGGCTACATCCAGCTCTACCTCCTGTCTTTTTCCCAGGGCCACTGTTTCTAAATCACACAACATCGCTGTCCTCAACAACGTCTTGTACATTTTTCCTTTCATTCTTGCCGATACCTTCCTATCACACATCACACCAGGCACTTTTCTTCAACCATTCCGACGGGCCTGCACATGCTTCTTTACCTCTTTTCCACAATCTCCATTGCTCTGGATTGTTGAACCTAAATACTTAAAATCCTCCACCTTCCTTATCTCTGCTCCCTGTAACCTCACTGTTCCTCTTGGGTCCTTGTCGTTCACACACATGTATTCTATTTTACTGTGGTTAACCTTCATTCCCCTCCTCTCCAGGGCATACCTCCACCTCTCTAGACTTTCCTGCAATTGTTCTCTTCTCTCGCGACAGATCACAATGTCATCTGCAAACATTATAGTCCATGGAGATTATTGTCTATCCTCGTCTGTCAGCCTGTCCATCACCAGAGCAAACAAGAAGGGGCACATAGCTGACCCTTGATGCAGTCCTACCTCCACCTTGAAGTCTTCTGTCACACCGACAGCACACCTCACCACTGTCTTACATCTCTCATACATGTCCTGCACCACTCTAACATACTTCTCTGCCACTCCAGACTTCCTCATGCAATACCACAGTTCCTCTCTTGGTACCCTGTCATAAGCTTTCTCCAGATCCACAAAGGCACAATGCAGCTCCCTCTGACTTTCTCTGTACTTCTCTATTCTCAGCCTCAAAGCAAACACTGCATCTGTGGTGCTCTTTCTTGGCATGAAACCAAACCAAACTGTTGTTCACAAATGCTGACCTCCGCCCTTAGTCCAGCTTCCACTATTCTTTCCCATGACTTCATCGTATGGCTCATCAACTTTATACCTCTGTAGTTGCCACAACTCTGCACATCTCCTTTGGTTTTAAAAATGGTCACAAGCACACTTTTCCTCCATTCCTCTGGCATCCCCTCACTCTCTAAGACCAGGTTGAATGTCCTTGTCAGAAAATCTACTGCTACCTCTCCTAGACACTTCCATACCTCCACCAGTATGTCACCAGGACCAACTGCCTTTCCACTCTTCATCCTCTTCAATGCCCTCCTCATTTCACCCTTACTAACCTTTGCTACTTTTTGGTCCTCAACAGTCACCTTTTCTACTCTTTTTTCTCTCTCATTTTCCTCATTCATCAGCTCTTCAAAGAACTCTTTCCATCTTCCCAGCACACTTCTGTCATCAGTTAATACATTTCCCACTCTGTCCTTGATCACTCTAACTTGCTGCACATCCTTCCCATCTCTATTTCTCCACTGTGCCAACCTGTATAAATAATTTTCTCCCCATTACTGTCCAACTGATCATACAAGTCATCATATGCCCTCTGTTTGGCCTTTTACACCGCTACTTTCACCTTCCGCGGTGGCTCCCTGTACTCCTGTTTACCCTCTTCGGACCACTCTTAGCTTACCTCTTCCTTTTGTACACACTCTTGCACTTCCTGATTCCACCACCAAGTCTCCTTATCTACTGTCCTTCCAGAGGACACACTAAGTACTCTCCTACCTGTCTCCCTGATCACATTAGCTATAGTTGTCCAGTCATCAAAAGAATATTCACCACAGCCATTTCCATCATGTTTTAAAAATCTACCAACATCTGTCCTTCTGTGTTCTTGTCCTGCATACCAAATCTGCCCATCACTTCCTCATCCCCTCTGTTGCCTGCACCAACATGTCTATTGAAGTCTGCACCAATGACCACTTTTTCACCTCTGGGGATACTCGTCCTCATTTCATCAAACTCTCTCCAGAATCCCTCCTTCTCATCTCACTCACTTCCTGCCGTGGTGCATAAGCACTAACAACATTGAACATCACACCTTCAATTTCTAACGTGACACTCATCACTCTGTCTGGCACTCTTTTCACTTCTAGAACATTCCTGACAAACCCCCTCCTTCAAGATGACTCCTACTCCATTTATCTTCCCTTCCACACTTGATAAAACAGCTTAAACCCTGCTCCTAAGCTTCTAGCCTTGCTACCTTTCCACCTTCCTGTTCTGCATCATGTCAGCCAGCTCGCTACCTTTTCCTGTCATAGTTCCAACATTCAAAGTCCCTACTGTCAGCCCTCCTCTCCTTCTTTGACCTCTTCTTCTTTGACCAACAGTAGTCCAATTTCCACCAGCACCCTGTTGGTTAACAGCACTGACGGCGGTCATTGTTAACCGGGCTTCGACCGTGTTTTGACGGTTCGCAATCTGTATTCTGGCAAAAGTTTTACGCCAGATGCCCTTCCTGTTGCAACCCTTTGCATTGATCCAGGTTTGGAAACGGCGTGAGGACGGACCCGGGTTCCCCCCCCCCCCCCCCCCCATGGCTGCATTCAATGTATGAAATTTGACTGTACTCTGGAAAGATATTTTAGTCAATACTACATGGAAACACAAAATTAAAAAAACTGAAACAAAAAAATTCACATTTCCTCTTCCATTTTCTAAGCTATGAAAATAAGGATGCCATTTATATTTGATTTCAAGTTCCACCTGTCAGAGGTTCTATTCAATGACGTCTAATCTGGAACCTCAGACTCTACTTTTATCAACTGAAGTATACAATATACTGCATGTGAAAGCCAAAATCTAATTTAAGCTTCCCGTGGCAAACTGCCTCCTACAGTTGAAACCCGACCTGTTTTTATTTATTTATTTATTTATTTATTTATTTATGTATTCATTATTTTTATTATTATTATTTTAATACCTATTAGCCAGTCCGCCTGACAACAAGGTCTCAGGCTTGAATACCTGGCTCAGGTGTTTCTGTGTGGAGTTTGCTTGACCCCTTCCCGTGTGTGGATTTCCTTCAGGCACTCTGCTTTACTCCAAGAGTCCAAACAAATGCACTGATGGTGCTAACTGTCTGTTTCAATTCATTCCTTGGTGTGAGTGTGAATGATTGTCTGGTGCGCTGTTCGAGGTGTAACCCGCCTTCATCCAGAGTTCGATGACATGGGCGTCAACCGTCCCGTGACTCCAATTAGTATTAAGCAGCTTAGAAAATGAATGAATTGCAAAAACACACATTCTTTAACATGGTTTGGTGGGCATAGGAACTTGTCTCTGCTTTTTGTGGATGACGTTGTCCTTTTGGCTTCATCAGGCACCTCCAGCTCTCATTAGAGTGATTTGCAGACGAGTGTGAGAATCAGCAACTCCAAGTCCTAGACTGTGGTTCTCAACTATAAAAGGGTGGAATGCACCCTCCAGGTTTGGAATGAGGTCCTGCCCTAAGTGAAGGAGTTCAAGTATCTCGGGGTCTTGTTCACAAGTGATGGAGCAGGAGATCGACAGGTGGATTGCTGCAGCCTCTGCTGTAAAGCAGAGCTTGTAGCGGTCTGTTGTGGTGAAGAGGAAGTCAAGCAGCCAAGCAAATATTTCAAAAACCTACGTTCCAACCATCACATATGGTCACGAGCATTAGGTGCTGACTGAAAGAACAAGCAGATACAAGCAGCTGAAATTACCTTCCTTCAAAGGGTGGCAGGACTCTCCCTTAGAGATAGAGTGGTAAGCTTAGCCTTCTGTGAGGAGCCAGTTGAGGTAGCTTGGGCATCTGGTTAGAATGTCTACTAATTGCCTCCCTGGTGTGATGTTTTGGTATGTCCAATTGGGAAGAGACTCATACTGGAGGAATTAATTCCCTCAGCTGGTCTGATAACACCTTGGTGGTCAACCAGAAGAGTTGGAGGAAGTGGCTGAAGAAATGGACGTCTAGACCTCATTAATTAGGTTGCCTCCTCAGCTACCCGACCCTGACCTTGTCGTTTTCTGCCAGGTACTCCGGTTTTCCCCCACAGTCCAAAGACATGCACATTAGGATAACTCATTGTTTGAATTTGCCCCTAATTGTGAGTTGGATTGTGATATTTTGTGTGTGTGTGTGTGTGTGTGTGTGTGTGTGTGTGTGTGTGTGTGTGTGTGTGTGTGTGTGTGTGTATGTTGGCCCTGCAATGGCCAGGCAAGATGTTCAGGATGTAGTCTGCCAATGTCTGATGTCGGATCCAGACTCTCTGTCACCCTATTAGGATTAAGGGGAACAGCACATGAGTGAATGACTGAGTATATCATTATATTTTTAATTAAAATGTTATTTTGGTAATTTTATTGACAGATGAAAACAATACTCAGTGTATTATTATGGAATTTATTTGCAATATCGTGGATTATCATGGTGAGTGTGGTTTCTTTTTATTCAGCTAGTGAGTCCTCTTGCGTGACTGCTTGCTTGTGATTAGAGTTTTCCGTTATCGCTCGTATTGCTGTCAGCTCCGTCAGAAGCTCTTCGTTCTGCTTTTCTTTTAAATTGCCCTGGATGAAAGTGTCAGCTCCAGGATGAAATGTAAATAATTCATGCAGTCAGAGCCCATGTTTTTAATAACCCAGTGTTGATTTTTCTAATCTTGCGTTAATTACGTTGACTGAAATGCCAAGGCTTTGTGCTTTTGACTTCATGGCTTTCAGGGATTGGGGGTGGGTGGGGAGGAACATTTGCTTGTCAAGTAATTTATATGGAGATGCTGAGGTGCACACCAACATAGGAAAGATTTGTTCTTAGAATTTAAGAATTAAACTCAATGCTCAAATCCACTTTTTGGTCTTTTTCCAAAGCCCATGAATTTGAAATACAGGATACCTCACTTTCCGCGGTTAATTGGGACCAAGATCCCCTCGCGATAACTGAAATCCGCAAAGTAGGATCAACCCCCCAACCCCCTCTGACTGACTTATACGTACATCGATATGTGTACAGACGCTTTCCGACTTACATTCATTCATTTTACGTATTTTTCGAGTTTACATTTTTCTTTTGTTTGTTTTTTTAAATGTCAAATTTTGAGCTTAGCATGCTCTCTGTAGTATGAGATGTACCTACATAGCACACTGACATAATAACGCAATGATGTAATGACGCTGCATCCATTGTTTACAAACGACAGATTGAATGTGCCCCTCTTTCTTCCCAGTTCACTGCGTGTCTCTGTGATCTTTGTGTTTACACTGTTTTGTGGACTTTTGTAACCCTAAGCAAATATGGTTGGTCAGCAGCATAAGTCTACTAGTGATGGTGGTAATCAGAAAAAGCAACAAGCCATCTCATTGGAAACAAAGATGACTATTATCAAGAAAATTGATGCTGGTGAAAAACACGTGAATGCTGCACGTATCTTCCAAATGGCTCCGTCAACCATCGGAACCATTTAAAAGCCGAAAGATTGCATCACAGCGAATGGTAAAGGTTATATTTGATACTGTATTTGATATTTGATGAGTGAATTTGATTAAAATGTATATATTTGAAATTATTTTGCTTGAATTTAATTTATTTGAATTTAATGTTGATATTATTTTACAATGTTATTTTTATAATAATTGATTTAGGAGTGTTTTATGAGATACGTTAATGGTATTTATGGATGTATAGTATAGTATGAACGTGATACATCACTAGAACATACAGTTACAACTTATGTTTTTTTTTCACCTTACGTTCGGCTGTCCGGAACCAAAGTAAAACGTCAGTTGGGGAGTGTCTGTATATAATATCAATAAATACATATTCAATGCTATAAATGCTTATAATAACAATGAAACATTCAAAAACAATGCATAACATGTAAATAAAATATAAATACACACACATAAAGACGCACGCATGCAGATTCACACCTCACAAAAATATAGTTTTCATGGGAAATTTTGGGTTGTATTTTTGTTTTGTGGTTGTTTAGCTTTTTTTTTTTTTTTTTTTTTTTTTTCATAATTGGCCTTCTTTTTGTGCCATTTTCCTTAACCTTTCCCCCTTTTCTTGCTTAATTTCCTTAATTTTAATTTTGATGAATATGAATGAATATTCGATGAAAATAAATAAATAAATAAAAACCACAATGCACTGAAGTAGCATAAATTGAAGTGCGAAGTAGCGCGTGATCGCTGTTGTTTTTTGAGTTTAAGGACACAGTGATGTATATAACATATTAATATATTATTAATAGAAATTATGATCCATTCGTCCATCTTCTGAATCTCTTAATCCTGATTAGGGTCTCGGGGAGGCTGGCACCATTCTCAGTCAACTTTGGGCGAGGGTGAGATACACCTTGGAGAACTCACCAGGCCATCGCAGCACTTCTACTTTTGCAGCAGCCAAATAGCCTAATGTAGATGTCTTTGGTGAGAGGAAACTAGAATAAGAAAACCCACACAAACAGAGAGAGAACATGAAAAATCCACACAAACACCCTGTCCAAGCTTGGGATTAGAACCTGAGACCTTATTGTTCTGAGGCGGATGTGCTAACCTCTATGGCACCATCCCGTCCTCTACCGGTACATAGCTGGAGTTTGCGCTTTCATCCCACTTGCACTATGAGCTCATTCTCACATTAGCACCTTGAAGTTCTCACTGAAATCCAGCACAATTTTATTTAAGATCAAGAATGTTTGTGAAAGCCATGTCTCTAATCCGGAGATGCCATCTGCCCAAACATGATGCACTTCACATCAGGTGTGGAAGCTATCAACATTCAAGAGTCTTTACTGCCATCATGTTCACACGTAATAAAATTCCGTACGGGGATCTCAGCATTAAAAGGTGTCAATAAATTGCAATTAACGCCGTCAAGAGTAGAATATAAACACAAGTAATTCTGTACAGTAAACTTAAAGTGTAAATATAAGCTAGAAATGTAAACTAAGTACCTATAAATGAGAACCGGACACTAAGATGTACAATATATACATTGAGGCACAGTTGAATGGAATGAAATCATAAATAAATAAATAAATAGTAGCAGCAAGGTGGGTAGACTAGAATATAAATGCTCAAAGTGGATAAACTAGAATGCAAACGAGGTAAAGTGGTCAGTACACTGTGTTATTGAGGTCCTGGTTGCTATAGAAACAGTACCATATAAGAATGAATGCCTAAATACCAACATGTTACAGTGACTAAGAAAAATAAATAAATAAATAAAACATCGAGTAGTGTGTTACATTGTTCTTCCACTTGCCGTAGATGTCTATAATCACTTACAAGCCTCATGTTTAACATTCCAGACAGCTGGCGAGCTTCACAAATGGCATCAAAATACAATTCCAACCCTTCCCATCAGATGCACTAGTGTGTTGTGCAGCTCTATTTGCATTTCATTTTCTCTGCCACCATTTACATATTCATGCCAATTCGAGATGAGCGATCCGAGCGACTGACGAACGGGTCACCCCTCTCTCACACTAGCACTCGTCTTCTTTCCTCGCTATGATTGGAGCACTGATGTGACTTTTTTCTGACACATTCTCAAGAGGAGTCTGTTTTTCGTACACATTATGCAGAGACGTGATTTCCAAGAGCCATCCTAACACTCGAAAATGACAGACCAAAATGAGGGTCACCTTAATTCCTTTCACTTATGCATTTCCATATGTAGATTATTTTTCTCTGGAAAAAACAAAAACAAAAAACAAACAAACAAAAAAAAACAAACAAAAAAAAAACAGATGTAATAAAACCCCAAACACCTATCCTGAGGTTCACGAGTTGATCCCTTGGAACAGCACAGCTTTACAACAGCGAATATAAAGTAAATATCACAAAGCATGATGTAATAATGGAACAAAAGTTTTGAGGAGGTCAAATTGGCATCCAGCTCCATTTTTACAGGTTTCCCCAGGAGAGTTGCTTGGTGTTCTCCAAATTATCGTAACCGGGTGGAAAAAGTCATGTGTAAGGAAAAGGAAACTGAAAGAAGGCCTTCTGGGAAATTTTCTAGGCTAGATATGAATGTCAGCGCTAGGCCATTTCACCGAAGTGTCTGCATGCAAACAGGTTTAATCGTATATTTGTGGTTCACTAAAGCATTGACCTCAGAAATCTGAAAATCAAGACATTCTTACGAGTTGCGGCAATTTTATGAACTTTTATAATAACGATCGGATCATAAGTGAGAAAGTAAGATAAAATATTCAAGGTGCAACAAATGCAATGTCAGCATTAATGTATATTTAGTATTCCTTCATCCATTTCCTGGTCACAGGGAGGTTAGAGCCTATGTCAGCCAACTCTGGATAAAGCAGGATATACCGTGAACAGTCCTTTGAAGGACAGCACCAACACACAGCCACTCACACTCACATCCAAGGGTAACTTTTGAACAGCTAATCAGCCTGAAGTACATGTGTTTGGACCGTGGGAGGAAACAGGAGTGAAGCCAAGCAAGAACAGGGAAAGCTACAGTAAACGCCACAGAGAAACTTCTTCACCAAGCCTGGGTCTCGAACCCAAGAATTTCCTGCTGTGGGGTGGACCTGTCTTTGTGTTTAATGGCATGTACTAAAATGTCAATTATTAATATTGGCATTTTACCCCATACCAATTATATGCAAAAATCTATCATCCTTAAGCTGAAAGTGACACTGAAGTAAACTCTGCTTTAAAAAGATCTTTTAATATATACTACAGTGTGTGTGTGTGTGTGTGTGTGTGTGTGTGTGTGTGTGTGTGTGTGTGTGTGTGTGTGTGTGTGTGTGTGTGTGTGTGTTTTCTATAGATTGTAACCAAGTAGAAAATTACTTAAATACGTGATGAATGTGATAGGCAGTGGTGGCCTGGTGGTAAAGGTGCTGGATCACTGATCCCAAGGTTGGGGGTTCAAGCCCCACTATTGACGGGTTGTCACTGTCCCCTCAGTGCAGCTAACTGGGCTGGCCATATCTCCACTGTCTATGGTGTGAGATTCATGTAAAAGCTGACTTTTCATAAGAGTAGCTTCGTAGTCATCACCGTGTTTCTGCCCTATGACGGCCTGGCAAGCTGTCCAGGGTGTACTCTGCCTTCGCTCATAGTTGGCTGGAATAGGAACCAGCCTCCCCGAGACCCTAATTAGGATTAAGCAGTAACAGAAAATGAACATATGATGATTGTGAGTGCACACAGAATGTATCTAATTATCATAAGGTTATGTTTTCACATATTTAATTTTTTTTTTTTTTTTTTTTTTTTTTTTTAGTGTAGAATGAGTCAAGTAATAACCTATGAAATTTTGAAGGTGATCGGTGTATGGAAACATGTTGGATAAAAGATTCTCTGATATCCAGAAAATAAATAAATAAATACAATCCTGGGTTAAATAGTTTATCAGATGCCCTTAAGGGGGAGACATTTCATTATAATTACGCCAAGTCATAAAGCCCTGCAGTCAGCAAGGTTTTTAGATTAATTCATTCATGGATGTGGTGAAGGAGGACATGAAGGTCGTTGGTGTAAGAGAAGAAGATGCAAAGCATAGGGTGAGATGGAGGCAGATGATTCGCTGTGGCGACCCCTGAAGGGAAAAGCCGAAAGGAAAAGAAGAATACCCCATACTCCAATTCTACCAAGCGGCAGTAACTTACCCTTTGTGAGTGTCCTTCTAGTTCAGTAAAATAAAACTGCAACATACTAACATACTACAACATGCTCCTAATCAATGGAACCCCATAGTCATTTAACCTGCTGAGGTGAAGTGACATGATGTGTAACTGATTGGAATGTAGTTTGCTGCAGAGACTTATTCTGACATAACACGCCTCGTTTAATTGGCAGTGGCTCGTTGTTCACCATGTTTAAGTGATTTCCAAAGACTAACTCACACACAAATTGAAACAAAAAAAATAAAAATCACTCAGATTCAGACTCAACTGGTGATTCATATTGAGGTGAGAATTATTATTATTAGTTTTTGACCTATACTGTACTGTCAGCTTTGCTTGTTTGGATATGTGTTGCTTTCCTTAAAGAAATTTTGCAATTGCATCAACCTGCCTGCCCCCGTGTTCCAGCAACACCACTGTTTCTGTTACTGGATTGAAAAATAATGATATTCTGGTTGCTTACGGGAAAAAGAACTCAGTATGAAAATTTGTTTCATGCTTGATATTTTTGAGATGGAAGAAAGTTCATGAATCATTCACAAATACACTGAATGTCATACCATTATCTGCTGCCTCATAGAAATTACTCAAGTATAAGCGGATACAATGATGGACATTTGACATTACTTTCATCATTTTGTACCAATAATAATAAAACGTGTTTATACATTTGTCACACAAAACCCATTATAAAACTTTTAAGGTTTCCTGCATTTAGCAAAGCTAAAGTTATCTGAAGAGAGTTGGAGTAAATGCTGAACTTCACTTTATGGAGGTTCTTAAAGGTTCTTGGATACTGGATATTGCTACTCGGGCTCTTGGATACTGGATATATGGTTCTGGTTTGTTTACCATCATTCCCATGTGCTATGAAGTCATATTTAATACCATGCAAAAACATATGTAACGATTTTCAGAAAGTTTCTGGCAGAGGCTTTGGACAAGGAAAACTGCAATCGATGTTGGAGATGAACCGGAATTCTGGACAAAATTCCGGGAATTTTGACATTATTATTGTCATGCTGGGCTGATACTGCAGGTACAATCGTAGTATTCATTCATTTTCTGAACTACTCAATCCTAATTAGGGTCATATTTAGGAGGCAGGTGCCCATCTCAGCTGACTCTGGGTGAGGGCAAAGTACACCCCGGACAGCTCGCCAGACCATCATAGAACAGAAACACACTGCCGGCGATGCATCCCTTCTTGATTAATGTCAGCAATGATTATTTTACAGCTTCTCACAACAGACAGTGAGAGACATGTCCAACCTTTGATAAGCCAGTTAGCTGCACTGTGGGGACATCAGTGACATTTTCTAGTTGACAATGGTCCTTGAACCATTGACCTTGGGATTAGTAATCCAGCACCTCACCACCAGGCCACCACTGCCTTCTTATTCGTATCGTATTATCCCGCAACAATTAATATCATTATTCTGGTTGTGAGAAAATTCCTTATTAATTCAGTGTGAACTGTTGACAAATTCCCCTCAAATGATTTATCAATACATGCAGCTCAGTCATGTCGCAATACTTCACAGGTGATGCCCGGCTTAAGGCCATATTGGTTCTGACCAACAGGTCATGAGACAGTTTGGATGTAAGTCGGGTCTGTATATTGTATCTCTGTGTAAGTTGTGCGGGTTGTATGTCGGCGAAAATGGAAAAGTTAATAGAAAAAATTAAGGAAAATGCCGCAAAACAAGGACAAGTATGCAAATAAACCCCTAAACAAACACAACACAAAAAAACAACCCCCCAATCAAAACTACTTATATTTTTATGTGAGGTGCGCATATGTGTGTGTGCACGCGTCTGTATGTGTGTGTATTTATATTTTATTTACATCGCATACATTATATTTTAATGTTTAATTGTTATTATAACCATTCATAGCATTGAATATGTATGTATTGATATTATATACACATGTACATATACGCCGGGGGAGGGGGGGTGATCGTACTTCGCGGAATTCGGTGGTTGCGGGGGATCTCAATTCCAATTAACTGTGGAAAGTGAGGGATCCTTATATTATTATTTTGATTTTCCACATTTTTCTCCCTAATTTAGTAACACCCAATTCCCATCCATGAAGTATTGCCTTCCCTATCACATGACCACCACTGACCAGGGAGAGGTCACAGGAACATGCATATTTTGGTACTGTCAAACACACTTGGAGGGAAAGCACTATCAGCTCCCTTGTACGAATGAGGTACAATCCTTCCCTCCCATGAAACATGCTCAATTAGCTCCCATGGACTCCCGGTCACAGATGGATTAACCTGGATCTCTGGGTTAATAGTCACGCACCTGGGCGATGTGCCACTCAGGAGCACATAATAATAATAATAATAATAATAATAATAACAACAACAACAATAATAATAATAATAATAATAATAATAATAATAATAATACTTATTATTATTATTATTATTATTATTGTTGATAGAAAATGGCTATTTCTACTAATTGTAAAATATATGGAGAAATGTTATTGTAATTCATATTTTCTAATACAACACGTTTAAATAACGGTCTGGATCATCTCCAAAGCCTATTGTAATTTCCGTGTTGTTCATCATTCTATGACCCATTAAATCATCACAAAAGTCACTCTCAGTCACAAAGAGTGCAAAGAGGCTGAGGCCATTTTTGATTACGTTCATATCTGAGACCTTTTGACTCCTGATTCTGGATAACACTGTGCTACTAGGTTTTTTGATTACATCTTTCCTCTTTGTTAAGTTCTTACTGATTACAGATTCAACCACATGTCAGATAGCTGTCCATGGAGACCATGCCACATCCTTATCGGTTCCTGCTGCATTCTAATAGTACATTGTACAATTTCTTACCGCCAGTGGTGGCCTGGTGGTAAAGGTGCTGGATGACTGATCCTAAGGTTGGGGCTTCAAGCCCGACTCTCAACGGGTTGGGCGTTTTTATGGCCCGCGATGGCCTGGCGATCTGCCCAGGGAGTACTCTGCCCTTACCCGGAGTCAGCTGGGATAGGCGCCAGCCTCCCTGCGACCCTAATTAGGATTAAACTGTTTCAGAAAATGAATGAATTTATTACCACATTCACACAAAATTCTGGGGACGTAATAGTTGTGTCGCTTAGTGTGACAGGATTTAAGATTGGTGTATAAGGTTACTTACACTCCTTCTTTGGTGTTTATACACAGTGGTTTAGTTTCATTTTATAAATACTGTATATATCTATCATGCTGCTGGACAGTGAGCAGTGAACAACAAACATGGTGTTGCTTTACTGGGTCTGTAAAGATAAGATCCACAACATGTTGTAAATGAGAGGTCAGACGATCCTATCAGATTTTGCGCACATTAATCATTAATCATGTGTATAGTGCGGCCCGGGAGCCAAGTTAAAAGCTAAGCAGGCATGATAATCGATTGACGCAGTGAAGCAAAGCGAAACTGGCTTAAGAGCTTCCAGTCGAGGATCTCATAAGAAATGAGAACGGAGAGGAAACGTCAATGTAAACAAAGATACCTTATTATAGTGCAGGCAGATTCTTAACTTTCACTGATCACATGGTGATGCCGCTTGGAGATAGAATTTAAAAAGGGTGACATGTCCAGTGTCAGACATGAAGTGATGACATTTTCAGGACAGAATTATAACATGACTAGCCTATCTTTTTTTTTTTTCCTTCTTCTTCTTCTTCTTCTTCTTCTTCTTCTTCTTCTTTTAACCATGGGAACAGTACTACGATGGCCATCGTGGCCAGTTGGAGTCTTTGTTTGTTGTTGTCTCCTAAGCTCCACCTCGCAAAATTCATAGAAGCTGCAATAAGGCCAAGCAGGTAATAAGAGCAATTATAATAATTTTAAATGGTGTAAACAAGATCACACAGAAAGCAAAATAGCACAGCGCCCCTTGTTGGGCTTGCTGTAATATTAAACCCCCCCCCCAAAAAAAAAAAAATAAATAAAAACATTTAAATAAAAAAATCCCTTAAACATTCAGGGTCCAGAATTTGGTCCAGAACCTTATTGAGTTTTTCTAGAAGTTTCACTCCTTTGTTCCACCTTCATTCAAATCCGTACGTAACCTTTTGGGATTAGGTTGCTTTGAAACAAACAGAAATCAAGCAGACGGACGAATCGACAGACTGAGAAACAAGCAGACAGGAAAACAAACAATCAGATAAAGACAAAAAAAAAAAAGACATACAGACAGATAAACAAATCAATGCTGGTCAAAAATAAATAAATAAATAAATAAATAAATAAATAAAACCTTTTGGAAAAGTTAAATATCTGAATGTTGCAGGATTCTGGGCAGTGGTGGCCTGATGGTACAGGTGCTGGTTTAGCAATACTAAAATTGGGAGTCCTGTCAAATGTCAATGGTTGTCAGTGCACAACCCACCCCCCACCCCGTGCAGATAACTTGGTTATCAAAGACCGGCCATGTCTCTCACTGTCTATAATGGGAGGTTCATGTAAAAGAACCAATGCTGACTTTCGTTAACAGCAGTTGTATAGCCATCAACATGTTTTTGCCCTGCAATGTCCTGTCGAGCTGTCCAGGATGTACTCAGCCCAGAGTTGGCTGAGATGGGCACCAGTCTCCTCGTGACCCTAATTAAGATTAAACAGTTCAGAAAATGATTCAGTGAATGCTGCAGGGTTTTTTTCTTCGTTGTAATTTTTTCAGAAGCTCCTGTTTATGT
>CM045735.1:46594748-46669748 GCA_024760905.1 Plotosus lineatus | reverse complement strand
GCCAGCAGGGCGGGATGTTTGAACGTCATTGATGGGAGAGCAGCTTGTGCATTGTTTGAATGTTTGAATGGCACATTTTAATGTTTGAATGGCACATTTGGATTTTTAAGATGGTGCTTTCGTAACATGAACTTGTTTCGTATACAGAGACAAAAATTTTAGGAAAATGCATTTCCTAATCTGCATTTTTCGTTTGGTGACACTTTCATAAAGTGAGGCAAATGGTAATGAAACAGTAATTCTGATGTTAATTCTTAAAATATGGACAACTGCATTGTATATGTTGCAAAAAATGACTAAACACAACATTTGTTGGTTAAAACCATCTGGTGTTTTTAAGGCTGAAGTGGATGGAAAGTTCATTACTTCGTACTTCTGTAATCAAATGTTTAATTAAAATTTGGTGGAATTAGGTTTAGTGCTGGCGATAGAGCTGTACTTTAATGTGTACGTGATCGTTTTTAATGGTAGTTCAAGCGGTACAGTGGCGTAGTGGTAGCACATCTGCCTCACAGCAAGAAGGTCCTGGGTTTGATTCCCAACTCGGGTGTTTCTGTGTGGACTTTGCATGTTCTCCCCGTGCTTGTGTGGGGTGTGGGTTTCCTCTGGGTACTCTGGTTTCCTCCTGCAGTTTAAAAATAAGCACAGTAGGTTAATTGGCTGTTATGTTGTGAATGTGAGTATGAATGTTTGTGTGAGTGTCACCCCTGCCTTTACAAATTTGACAGAATCAAATGGGCCTGCAAGGAAGCTAACTGGGAGGCCGGCCAGGAAACTCTCTGACTGTAATGAGAGGCTGTCAAAGAACAATTGCTCTCTTTCATCAAGAGGAGCTGCATAGTCGCGAACCCTTGCTATGGCCTGGCGAGATGTCCAGGGTGCACTCTGCCCTTGCCCAGATTCAGCTGAGATGGGCGCCAACCACTCCGCAACCCTAGTTGGGATTGAACGGTTCAGATAAAGAATTAATGAATTAGAATCGAATGGGCTAATATATGATGAAAACCATTAGGAATGCTTTTATAGTTGATGCTAATTATTTAGCCTCGTTTCTGATCTTTAGTATCACCTTAATAAAACAAACAAACAAACTCATTCTAAGTACATGGCTATAAAGTATGTGTGTCATCATGTATTTATTCTGCATTTGGGCATCTCCCACAATACAGTGACAGAAAAGGATGGAGCTGAGGGCTCATGGTGACCTCTCTGATAGCTCACAATAGACAAAGAGATAAAAGCAATGCAGAAAAGTAAAGGGGCGTGTTTACTCCAGGGAAAGGATCAATAATTTATAATCTTAGCTGAAACCTGGAGTAGTTTGGCATCTATTTGCTCTTCAAATAGTTTTCCGGATTTGTTTGAACCCAGTAAAACTCTCAAACCTGCTACATCAAACCTGAGATCCTACAATTTCTTCAGATTACAATTTAAACCTGTGCTCTGCAGCACATATCGAGCGTTGAGGGATTTATCGGGTGTGACAGTCTTGTGTTTGTATTATCTAACATAGATTTACAAAGTTGACTTTGAATGAAGTCGAAATGTCATTTTCATCTTCCTAACACAATTTATATCGTCTTGATGTGCTTCATCGAATAAAAATCTGATTTATTCCAGTCAGGGTGTTTCAATCATTATGTGTGTTTACAAATTAATAACGAGATAAATACGTTAGAACCGAGCCGCACTCAGCTTGGCGCATTGACGTGTCAGGTCACAATTCCTCCCAGTTAAGCGCTGATTTCTTGGAGCACTTATATCTCTCCATGTGTAAATGGGTCACTGAAACCCGAGAACTGTTTGAAAAGAGGAGAGTTTGGGTTTAGCTTTATCATGCATAAATATTCAGGACATCGCAGTGCTTATGGGATCAGCCCGTGTGAGCAGTGGGAACTTGGTGGATGTTTTTCTAGGCTGCCGGTCAGATGGTACACTCAGCTAAAGACCATAGAGAGCACACTGCATACCCAGTGTTTTGCGGAATTTAAATTGCAAGTTTACTCGTGTTATTATCCACATCCAACAAGTCAATCCCATGCCTGTGGTATGTTGATGAAGTTCCCTCTAGGTTTTAATTCTGTCAATACTGCATCAACACCACCGTTATGACATCAACAACGTCACTAGTACATGCTTAAGTCATGATTCTACCACGTTCACACTTTTTTTTTTTTTTTATACCATGTCCAAAGTTCCCCCAGTGCAGCTAACTGGGTTATCAAAGGCCGGCCATGTCTCTCACTGTCTATGGTGTGAGGCATGTAAAATAACCATTGCTGACTTTCGTAAAGAGTAGGCTGCAAAGCCGTCGGCGTGTTTCCGCCCTGCGATGGCCTGGCGAGCTGTCCAGGGTGTACTCTGCCCTCGCCCGAAGTTGGCTGGGATGGACACCAGCCTCCCCGTGACCCAAATTAGGATTAAGCGGTTACAGAAAATGATGATGAAGATGATGATGATGACAATGATTTCCAAAGTTTGGACTACTATTCATTCATTTTCTGAATTGCTTAATCCTAATTAAGGTCGCAGGGAGGTTGGCGGTCATCTCAGCAAACTGAGAAAGGACAGAGTACACTGTGGATGGCTCGGCAAGCCATTGCAAGGCAGAAACAAGCTGACGGCTGTGCAGCTCCTCTTGTCGAAAGTTTTTTACATGAACCTCTCACTATAGACAGTGAGAGACACGGCCGGACTTTGATAACCCAGTTAGCTGCACTGGGGATGGTCCGACTATGTAATACAAATTCTGAATTTTTTGAGGATGTAATGGGAATGTAGCCGAGTATGACGATGCGTTTACTGATGGTCAACTTCAAATACTTCAAACCTTTTGAATGTACTGTATATAATTATATACAGTAATGATTGACTTGACTCAAAAAGGTATGACTTTTCATAAAAACACACAAAAAAAGATACGATAAATAGAAAGAACGAAAGAAACAGTTGACACGCGCACTTATTTGTTCTTTTAAGTTGTTCTCCATGTGTTCTTGTTTGTTTGGATATGTGCCTTTTGTTTTTTATCGTCGTCACGTCTTGACACTTGTCCCCTAATTGGTTGGTTATCTTACTGCGTCCTTCTGCTCTGTAGTATTTCTGTGACTGTTGCAGTGTTTTGACAATTTTGTTTAAAGATAAAAATAAAGACGTCTTTATTGACAACTGTTGCATGAACAATGAAAATCAGTAAACAATCTACTGCTTTGGCTGGGAATCAAACCCAAGCCAACTGATTAGAAGGAACATTTTTAGATTTTTTTTTTTTTTTCTTTAATCTTGCAATAACGGTGTAATGTGCAGAGCAGTGAGTCATTGGCAATGAGTTTTAAAATAGTATAACTGCTACCCACACTCCGTATTGTATTATTTTTCCAACATTTCTCAGTCGTGACAAATGCTTGTAGAGCATTTAATAAATATTGCTCAAAGTTCTTGTATGCTCATTAAACTTTGACCTTTACACCTTAAAAGTGGATTTTTGGTTCATTATTTCTGAAATGCAAAGACCCGCCCTCTTCGCTACCCACGATCTAATCACTCCTGTTGACCTTTTATACTCTTACCCTGGTTTATTATTAATAACACACAATCTGCATGTCTGGATAAAATGTGCTGTACATTTTGAAGGTGTAAATTGAGTGTGAGATGTAAGCGAGCTTGGTGTAGACCCAATTAGCCCGCTTTCATTAGTCATGGTGCGCTGGCACATCTTAGTCTGCACTGAAAGACGATATGGCACCATGAGTGACGACAAAAGTGGACTACAGAAAGGCTTCAAAGTCTGGATAAAGAGTTGCTGTCATCCTGCCAGGCTAAATGCCATGCACAAGCAGAGGAGCTGAGGGAAATCATCAGGCTGCATCAAGCCTTTGAAGCAGCAGCAAAGGAGATTTCACTTCAGGTCCAATATGAGTTCATGAATATAGTCATCTTTTCTATTGTTTATTGAGAAAGACTCCTACTCAGTGATAAAGACATTGATTTCCCCCCAGTAACCATAGTAAGAAGACTCAAGAGGCACTCATGAGTGCAAAGAATCTCCATCATCCAGCATGAATAATGTAGTAAATAGGACCCATATGGGTACTGGGTGTAATTACCCAGGGGCTTGTCTTATGACATGCTGAACAGTACATGGACGTGGGTAAATTAGCAACAACAAAAAACTGACTCGTATGGAAGTTTTACAAAATGGTTGGTAATTGTTTTATTTTAGAGTCCGTATGTGGTTTCCGATCAGTGCTTCATAATAAAGGCGTGCCAATTGGCACGTATTTCAGCATTAAAAGCACTCAAACTTCAAAATTTTTGACTCTGCTATGGCCTTAACTTTTGACCTTGACATTTAAAAATCAAATCATCTATAGGACTTTAGTTGGAAAATGGTTAAACCAAGTTTAGTAAAAGTCCATGAAAGGGAGCAGTCAGGAATTTGTTCACAAACAAACAAACAAATCAACAAATGTAAGAACACATAAATGCCTGCGATAAAAAAATATGTACTTCTGCCAAAACCTAAAAAGCCTGTTAACGCCCCTTAGATTTGAATTACAATGTTGAACAGATATTCTTTTTTTTTTTTTTTTTTTTTTTTTTTTTTTTTCCAGGCAGCGTTTCCCAGGGTCAAAGCAGGAAGTAGAAAACAGTATGATTAGTGAAGGCAAAGAATGACAGACAGAAAGAAAAATGATGGTGATGAAAAGGAGATGATGTCACAGAACAGGGCTGGAATCTGTTAAGATTCCATGAATTTTGTTTTTTTGGGAAAAAAAAAAAGTGACAGAAAAAAAAAAAAAAAATCAAAATAAAAAAAACAGGCCCGGGGCAGGAGTGGCCTTGTGGTAAAGATGCTGGATCACTGATCCTAAGGTTGGGGGGGTTCAAGCCCCACTCTCCATTGGTTGTCACTGCTCCCCCCAGTGCAGATAACTGGGGTATCAAAGGCCGGCCTTGTCTCTCACTGTCTATGGTGGGAGGTTCATGTAAAAGAACCATTGCTGATTTCAACAAGAGTAGCTGCATAGCAGTCAGCGTGTTTCCGCCCTGCAATGGCCTGGTGAGCTGTCCGGGGTGTACTCTGCCCTCGCCCAGAGTCGGCTGGGATGGGTTCCAGTGTCTCCATGACCCTAATTAGGATTAACTGGTTCAGGAAATTAATGAATAAAAACAATAGGGCTTCCAGGTTAACACCTTAACTACTGATGCTAATAATAATCAAGGTAAAGAAACATTAGGTTGATTAGCATCATGACCAGATAACAGGCCAGATCTGGAGAACAAAAAACATAGTATTGTATGCACAGGGTGACAAGAAATAGCCAAAGGAACAAGTCCAAAAAAAAAAAAAAAAGCACAAGGTGCACTGATGGTTGCATCATGTTAGTATGAATGTTGCTGTTCTGTCTTCCAGGCATTCAGTGGGTGTTTTGTAGACGTCCTCACCCAGGCAGAGTTGCTGATGTGGGGTATAACTTTCTGCCTGCTGAACCATTTTGTCTTACTAGGGTCACAGGGAGGCTAGAGCCTACCTTAGTCAAGTCTGGGCAAAAGCAGGGCACAACCTAAACAGCCTGCCAGTCCGACACAGGGCCACCACACACAAAACCGTACAAACAGCTCCACATGGGTCTTGAACTCAGAACATTTCTTGTTATAATGCTGGTGTGTGAGCCACGTTCCACCCATGTGTTGCTTTTATGTTTTAAAAATAATTACATCATGCTGGTGCTATTCCATCAGCTAGTATTAAGTCATATTGTACACATGTACTTGATTGGAAGCATCTGTATCAGACAATACAAACGGATATAACTTACTTGACTTTTGTGTGGTCAGTGACTCTGAGAAAGTGGGTTTAACGTTCTTTGGTTTAGCGTAGTGAATCAATTTACGGCTTAATATCTGAGAATTACTTTGTAATTTCCCTTCATCGGGATTAGATTTGCTGAAGAAGGCCTTGCTTTCTTCAACAAATAATGAAGTGGAATTTTAGCTGTTTTGAGAGCAAGGAAGCAGGAAAGTGAGTTAGGGCTCCGGTGAGCCATTTTAGATGGTTATTTTTAATGCTTCAAGCCATAGAGCTGAAAATACACTCTTACAGTCACTAACCCTGCAGCATAGTTCTTCCGTATCAAAAAATAGCTTTGAGGGTACCCAGTCGTACCCAGTGGCTTTTAGACAATCTAATAAATGCTTCAAGAACCCATGAAGAACATAGTTCCAAGATCTGGTTTTCAAAATAACACAATGAGCAATTATTTGGAGTTTATATGAGATATATTTGGGCTTTTTACACTTGAGCCTAAAGGCTCATCGGACTGGTGCTTATCCCCGGTTTCCATAGCGTGAAGCGACTGGGGGTTCAACTCCTCCTGGATGGGACGCTAGCCCATTGCAGGTTATCTTCCCAGTATATTTTACTGGTACCCATTTATACGGCTGGTTGAACAGAGCACACTTGTGGTTAAGACCTTGCCAAGGGGTCTTAGCACAGTGGGGGTCTAACTGGGATTTGAACACAGAACCTCCTGATCATGAGCCCAGCACTGTACCCACTACACCACCAGCCCCATGTATGAGATAACCAGGTACAATAAAGGTTATCTAGTTAGGCTTCTAATTACAATCTGTTGTCATTCATTTCACTGGAGATGTTCCAGGGTTCCTCTGGATGGTCAAATAGAGAACAGTTTTAATTTGTGGTCAAAGTTGAAAATACTAAAATAAATCGACCATTGAATCAGTCAATTAATCAATCAACTAATGTCAAACCCTATGATGTCCTTTGGTTTACTGTGGGAACCCTCTCATACAGGATTGCTCCAGAAATGTCCAAACAAATACTCATGCAACATTTTACATGTTTGATAAGCCTTTTTTAAAACTTAAAACAAAATCTCTGACTACTTTTTGTAAATATATTTTATAAAGTTTAGTAGACTGCTTCCACCTTCTTCTGTAGGACGTGATGCCAGCTGATTGAATCCTTTATTTTCCTTTCTTCTTTTTTAAGACTGGTGTACGTAACATGTGCAGAAGCAAAATAACACACTCAGAGGATAGCACTATCTCCTCCCTCAAATAATGCAGCTTCCAGGCATTTATGATTGGTTAGTGCTACATGTGAGTGGCAGGAAAAGGATCCTATGCCTCTCCTGCCTTCCTGAGGGCTCGACCAATTAGCTTTTCAAATAACTTGTAAACTTTTGAGTGAACTCACTGCTTCCCCTCAGAAGCCTGTTCTATTGGAAATACTTAATGTGTCAAAAAGTAATAAAAATGAAAAGTAATAATAATAAATAATAACAATCATCATCATCATCATCATCATCATCATCATCATCATCGTCACCATCATCTTCATCAAACTCATCATCATCATCGTCATCATCATCATCATCATCATCATCATCATCATCATCATCATCATCTTAAAGTAAATTATGTTGATTGATTCAGCTCTCAATTACAAATCTGCCTCATGTAGAGCGACAAGAGTTTTGCAATTTATTCTTTCTGCACTTTAAATGCCCTCGGAGGCAGATGGGGCAGCTGCGTGATATTTATCCACAATCATACTGGGAAAATGTGCTCTTCGCTATTATGGCATGTTATAGTTTAGTGAACCTGGGTTTGGGGATCAGGCCAATCTGTACCTGAGGCTAAATCTCACCTTCATCATCGGAGAGAGAGAGAGAGAGAGATTAATAAATATGGATGGAATAAAGATGGATATGAGCTTCTGCATCTTTCCTTTTAACTGTCAAAGTGGAGTTTTAATGTAGGCAGAGGCACAAAGAGCTTGTCATTTATTCCTTCACAGTCGAGTCTGTCACCTTCCATTTACATTCAAATGGCTCGAAATCTTCCACATTTCACTTTGAATATCTCTCCAATGAAAGCTGGGATGGATTTGCCCTGGAGGGTTTGAATTTTATGACATTTTATTTTCTTTTTTTTTTCTCTTTTTCTTTTTCTAAAAGCATTCTGTTGTGCTGGTGAATTCTGAGTTCTGATTGGTCCAAAGATGGCGAATCATTACAATGCTTCAAATAAGCTGAGTTCATAACCAGTAAGATTGTGTAATATTTTTTAAAGAGGATTCCTGAAAAGAGTCTTCGGTGTCAGTAGATGATGAGAGTCACATGATTTATCTGTCACAGCTTAGTGAGTATTATTCCTGACATGATTTAGAGTGTGAGACCAGACGGTTATTGGTTATTGGTCAGTACCCACCGATGTGCTTTTACAGTGTGACATGCTAAAAGAAATGATGGTAATAAAAGGCTCTTCACTGCTGGGTGCATTTAATTTATGCCTTTATAAAAATTAAATCAAATTGGAATGGAATTTCTTTCTCATGAGACTTTTCGTCCCTGAAGCGTTCTCATGTAAAATCTTAAAACTTAATACTCAAGTGTTTGTAATGACTCGCATTTCTCACAGATGGACTAAACAAATAACATGCTAGTTACTTTACCAGTATTTGTAAATTTTACACATTTTTGTTAAAATATTTTTAAACTCATGGTGAGTTTATTTTTAATATTTTAACACAAGATTTTTTGTATCATCACTTAATTCTAAAAAGGGTCACGGGGAGGCTGGTGCCCATCCCAGATGACTCTAGGTGAGGGCAGAGTACACCCCAGACAGCTTGCCAGGCCATCGCAGGGCAGAAACACTCGGCTCTGCAGCTCCTCTTGTCAGAAATCAGCAATGGTTCTTGTACATGAACCTCACACCATAGACAGTGAGAGACACAGCAATCTTTGATAACCCAGTTAGCTGCACTGGGGGGACAGTGGCAACCCATTGAAAGTGGGACATGAACCCCAACCTTACACCGAGGCTAATACCCTTTACCATCAGGCCACCACTCATAAATCTATATATATATATATATATATACAGTAAATCAGAGATTTAGCTCAGTTGGTAGAGCGTCCGCTTTATCCTCCGGAAGGTTGGTGTTCGAATCCGGCCATGTCAGACCAGAGATGTTAAAATTTGGGAGTTGTTTTTTCCGGGTACAGAACTCGTGGATTATTTCGATTCGCGGAAGTGCTCGGAACCGAACCCCCACGGATGTTGAGGGCCTACTGTATAAATATACACACAGTAGGCCCTCAATATTTATGGTGGCTTGGTTCCGGACCCTCCCGCCAATGAAGATAATCTGCGAGTTCTGTACCCGGAAGAAAAACCCCATGTATCATATTACATGCGTGAATGATCAACCAGAAATAAAATACTATGCATCTATTACATGCACTAAAATATGCTTCTTAAGCTCACAGAGCTTGTGAGACGAAGCGCGGCTTATCCGGACATTTAATCTTTCAAGTGTGCAAGGTCCTTGTGTCACCTGCAACACATGCCTCACATTCAGAGGGGAATGACTTAAGAAGCGTGCTTTAATTGAGGTGAGCGTACAGTTTGTATTTATACGGAGTAAATGAGATTGCAAGTATGAACTGCATTCAATCCGAGCAGCTCAGCCACGCCCCTCAGCTGAAACAGAAAAAAAAACAGACACACACAAACATTTAACTTAGGCACTGTACTGGAAAACTAATTGAAAAAAGACTTTAATATTACAACAGCTCAGATGATTATTCCTCTTCAGGCTCTTCAGAGGAAACTGTCGTTTCTTCAGGAGAAAGTCTTATTTCTTCAGATGAGACATCCAATGTCATTACCTTTTCTATTGTTTAACCAGAGAAGACACACAGCATTTGAGTGGCATCATAGAGCTTAACTGGTAATTAAAACACACTAAAAAAAAGGCTCATTGACAACTTGTGTGCGAATGAGGAAAAAGGGGCGTTAAATCATCTCAATCGATCAGCAGGAAGAAGGACAGACATTGGCTTAAATTGAAAAAAAAAAAATATATATATATATATATATATATATGTGTGTATGTCTGTGGGCAGTGGTGGTCTCGTGGATAGGGCGCAGGACCGCTAATCCTAAGGTTGGGGGTTCAAGTTCCCACAAGGTTCTCACTGTCCCCCCCAGTGCAGCTAACCGGGTTATCAAAGGCGGGTCATGTCTCTCTGTCTATGGTGAGGGACATGTAAAAGAACCATTGCTGACTGTTGTAAAGAGTAGGCTGCAAAGCCGTCAATGTGTTTCTGTCCCTTGCTAAAAGGGTTGTGACAGGAAGGGCATCCGACGTAAAAACCTCTGCCAAATCAAATGTGCGAATCGGATGATCCGCTGTGGCAACTCCGGAGAACGGGAAAAAGCCGAAAAGAAGAAGTTAGCCTGGCCTTTTTTTTTTTTTTTTTTTTAAGAAAATAAAGTGCTTCCAGTGTGTTTGGGTAATGTATGTGTCAGTTAATCAGGACTGAGGCATGCGGTATGCCTTTGTGCTATACCAGAATCCCGTCTCTGTGCTTGACGTGATTCACTACCCTCAGAGTTCTTTGTTCAATACACGCCAAGAGACGAATTGTACGACAAGACGATCAATCTTACTGATCTGTCATTAGTTACACTCGCTGTTCAAAATGTATCGCTTTGGGGACATTAAATTTTCACAATGTGCCTGCTTTCTTATCAGACTGATGTGATTTCAGCTCCTGTGGCTGCTGATAAATATGAACTTATTCCCATTTGGGCTGGAGCCCGCCTCTTTACGGAGATTTATGGATCCATTCCTATTTTTATTAGATAAAAGAGAAGCTAGAAAAGGCATTATGGGTAATATATATGTTCGGAGGTGGATTGTTCCTGAACTTAAAGGCATTACGGAAATTACCTTAATGGTTTGTAATACAACAGGGGATTGCAGCAGGGGAGGACGGATACGGTGTCCTATTTCAAATGACTCAGTTGTTTCACGCCATTTCATGCTCATCAAATTGCTGCTTTATAAAGTCAGTGTAAAATCACCAACCATGGCTGCTACTATATACCGAATAATTTCTGAACTAGGGGACACTTAGAGAATCATACTTCTGGAAGTTATAAATTGATGAAAGGATTATTATAACCCTGCATAGTTATAATGAAATGTCTCCCCATTGTGGGAAATGGATGATATTATATATATATATATATATATATATATATATATATATATATATATATATATATATATATATATATATATATATATATATATATATATATATACACACACACACACACACACACACACAGTTGACCCCCAACTTACGAAATTAATCCGTTCCAGATTCCTTTTCATATAGCGGGGATTTTGTAAGTAGGGGTCACATCTTACATGCTGAACGCCTAATTCGTTCCAAGGCTCTAGTCTTTGGACTGGATAAACCCCATAAACTTTTTAAAAATGATAAAAGTACACCAATTTAGTATGACATATGTGTTAAAAGTAAAAGAAAATCATTTATTAAACCATTTAAACATTTTATTAACATATTAAACCATTTTATTAACATATTTATTAATTAAACCATTATTAAACATTTTTTATCAACACAAACACACACACACACACACACACACACACACACACACACACACACACATCTCTCTCTCTCTCTCTCTCTCTTTCTCTCTCTCTCTCTCTCTCTCTCTCTCTCTTTATCTTTTGTGTGCGCGCTGCGGGCCACGCCCACAAGACGTGATTTCAAAGTACATTCCCTGCTTGACCATATACTGAATTAAAACAACTTAAAAACTAAACTAAAAATTAAAACATCACTCCTTATATGGTGATCTCTCCAACCACTCCTTTTCTATTGAATTATGTGTGCCACATGATCAGTCCAGATAGCAATCAATATGGGTGCTGTGCCAGAATTCTGGCATAGGTGGCAGGCATAACAGCCGTTGTCATGGCTATATACGAAGGTCAATAAATCCGCAGTAGAGGCCCAAAGTTCTTACTGCAGGGTGTTTTTATTGAGACACCATCTCTAGCTAACTGGCCGATGACTGTAAAGAGTTCATCTGCCCTATGATAGGTCTCGTTCTTATTTCTACTGGGTTTCTAGCTACCCTACTCACCAACTTTGGAAACTGGTGGGGGAGCCAGTTTAGTCGCCGACCACTCGACCATGCAACAGGTTGTACTGGCTTACATGTTACCAATAGCAGGGCAAAACCTGACCTGATAAGACCAGATATATAGTCTTCAAAAAAAAAAAAATCTGTTGGAAATAAGCTAAGAAAACAGAACACGAACATAAAAAGGAAGATCACTTATTTCTTTTCTTTTTTCCCCTGTTTTGATGCAAAGTAGTTTGCAATATTTGATGTTCAGGCGTTGGTACCAATTGGTACTCTTTATCTCAATCCATGCATCTTTAACCTTTGGACAGGCCAAGCTGTTTAAACTCTCCCCTGAGTGTTTACTGAACAACCTCTTCCTGTTTCAGCTCTGACAAGGGTTTAGCTGCAATAATGATAGCATGTTGGCTGTTATCCAAACCCTATAGAGTGAAACTGATGTAGAACCCTCAGTATGGTTCCTTCGGGACTATTTGAGCTGAAGAAAAACTTTAGTGTTTATCATTCAACCTGGTTTACAGTAACACACAATACGCCATTCCTGGAAATGTTCTTGTTCTAATGTGTGTGGTTTGGGCTCAGGCCTGCTGCATGATTTAATTTCAGGTTATTCATCTTGGTGCCTTTCATCAGCAGAGAAACTTTACCAAACATGAACTGGCTGATTCGGATTTGGATCAGTTTGCATTTAGTTTTATGGTTCTTTCACATGTGCCATGCATAATGTGTTTGGCAAGTGCTTTCATTGAGAAACACAGCAAATCAAAATATGAATGTATTTAAACCTGGTTGTCTCAATAAATTCTGAATGAGAGGGTCAATCATGGAATTATTGTACTGCTGCCAGGCATAAATAGATGATTATAACTTGACATAGTTATGCTGAAATGTCTCCCCCTAGAGGACATTGGATGAAAATGTTCCCTAATGTTAACAATAGGGTTTTTGTGTGAATTTAGGTTGATTCAGACTCAACAAATAAGACTTAAACCATCCATTTAATGCTGGATTTAATACTGTAATGTTATTTAAAAAAATAATTAATTAATTTTAAAAAATAATTAAAAATGCATCTTTTGGTATACTATAACGATCCTCATTAAAGTCTGGTTCCAGTTTAGTAATAACGTGTTTACCCATGATTATTGTGTGGTTAGTCTCCAAAGTGTTTCAACACAGGTTTAATTGTTGCATAAATGAACAAATTAAATGTAATAGCTCCCCACTTACTGGAATGCCAGCGCCGGCTAATGCTAATGATTAGGGAGAAACAATACTGTAGAGTTTTGACACGAGTCATTTTAGAGATTGTGGGAGGACGGAGAGCGTGTTTCCACAAACAGTATAATTAGCATATTAGCACACTTCATAAGAGTAGAGATGCTGGTTTCACTGAATTATTGATGTATCTGGTCAATGTTTTGCACTCTGTCAATGGCCCGTTGCTTGTATTCTGCCCAGTTAAAGATAAAGCAACAAAAGCATTAGTGGAAAATATACTGCCTTAATATCCTTATTATTCTTCAATACCAAACCACCACCACCACCACCACCACCACCACTTCATGGCTCCTGTACTTGATTCTATGGTAGCTTTGAATACACACTATATATCCTTAATTTTTATTTCATTTATTTACTGAACCATCTAATCCTACTAAAGTCACATGGAGGCTGGAGTCTATTTCAGTCAAACCTGGGAGAAGGGTGGGTACTCCCTAAACAGATCACCAATCCACTTTACATCCACAACTAGGGGCAACTGAAACAGTCAATTACTTGAGGTGCATATGCTAGAACTGTGAGACGGAACCAGAGCACCCAGTACCAATGCACGGACAGAAAGAACTGGCACATTCCACATAGAAATGCCTTTGCCTAGTTGGCACTGAAACCTTGTTTCTCTGGAGATGGGCATGCTAACCACCACGCCACCATGCCTTCCAATTCTTCATCGATATCTATATTTTATAATTCTGGTACCTCACAGTTCGATCTACTTCCTCACCAATCGAATACTTAACTGATTACTAGACCCGGAATCCATTCAGGATGGTAATCCAATCAGAAAGAGATGCTGGAATCCTCCATCACACTTAATTCAGTCATTGGGGATGGTAGTAGGTTATTACTGGGGAAACTACTATAATGGTCCCTAGAGCTCATCATGAATGAGTCTCAGGTGCCCTTAGGTGTAATGTACTGCTTTTTAGAACCAGTCACTGCAGCTCTTCATCTCTGCTAAGCCAGTAAGTGGACCTGGAATGAAATACAGGACAAAATTACAGTACATTTGTTCTCCCATCCGACTATTGTTTTTTTTTTTTTTTTTTTTTTTTTTTTTTGGGGTGGGGGAGTAAACATTCATTGTACTCATCCAAATGAAGACGACGTAATTAGGATGGCTACAAAGATGTGCTATAGTTCTGTATATCAACAGCATATTTCTGGCGTTGCTAGATTTAACTTAATATGTTAGCCTAACACCCATTCATTCATTCATAGGGTTTCAGGAAGACCAGTGCTCACCTCAGCCGACTATGGGCAAGGGCAGGATACACCCTGGACAGCTTGCCAGGCCATCACATTGCAAGCCTGACACCCCATCAAATAGTCAATTCTTTTTAAAGAAATGTTCACAGAACAATGCTCAATCTAGTTTTTATTTATTTCTGGAAAAGAATTAAACTTTAAATTAAACTACACAAATTAACATTTTTACTCACCAAACAAAAGATATCAATAACAATGCATATTTTAATGGGGGGGGGGGGGGGGGCAGGACACCCCCACATTTTTTCCTCACTTAAAATGGCTATAATCACACACAGGTGTATCAGGTCAGGTGCAGATGATCAAAACATCGTTACTCAGCATTTTTGAGAAGCCTTGCCCTTTTGAAACCTCAGACATTTAGCTTGGTGCCCTCTGTCTGTTGACGTGAGACCATGGTGGGATCTAAAGAGCTGTCTGAGGCCCTTAAGGAGAAGATTGTGGCTGCTTATGAGTCTGGTGAGGGATTTAGAAATATCAAAAGAATGTAACATCAGACGTTCTGCCATACGGAAAAGTGCTTACAAGTGAAAGACATTCAGCACAACAACTTCATCGGAGGAATTCAAAGAGGAAACTTTACTCTCTAAAAGGAACACTAAGGCCAGATTGAATTTTACAAGAGAGAGCATGGACAAAGACCAGGTCTTCTGGAATAATGTTCTTTGGACATATCAGTCTAAAGTTTGGTTATTTGGACACCAGAACAGAGACATGATTGGTGGAAACCAAACACAGTGTTCCTGGTAAAGAACCTCATGCCAACTGTGAAGCATGGAGGTGAAAGTTTCATTGTTTTGGGTTGCTTTGCTGCTGCAGGACCTGGCCAGCTCACCATCATAGAATTCACCACGAATTCTACTGTGGATCAGATGCTGCTTAATGAACATGTTAAACCATTTGTAATAAATAAATAATGCTGAAGCAGAACTGGACACTGTAACATGACAATAACCCAAAACATACCAGTAAATCCAGCAAGGACTGGCTGAAAACTAAGCAAAGAGTTCTGGAACGACCCAGTCAAAGCCTGGATCTGAATTCCATTGAGATCCCGTGGGGTACTTCAAACAGGCTGTGCATGCAAGAAGCCCTTCAAACATCTCATAGCTGAAAGAATTCTGCATTGAGGACTGGGGCAACCTTTCCTCAGATGGATGTGAAAGACCGGTAGATGGCTAGAAGAAGCATCTCACTGAAGTAATTTGAGCCACCTAGTAGTTAGGGTGCTGCCTAACTCTTCCCCCCCCCCCTCCATTGAAATACTCATTGTTCTTATATTTTTGTTTAAAGAGTGAAAATCTATAATTACAATTAAAATCACTTTCTTTCCCAGAAATAAATAAATAAACAGGATTGGACATTGTTCTGTGAACATTTCCTAAGGAGTTAATTATTTAATGCGGTGTCCTATTATTATTTTTTATTTATTTATTTATTTATTTTCACGTGACACTGCGTAGTTAGCTTACAAATTTCTGTATCGATTTACTCTACTGGCATTTAGGAAGTTTTGATTTCTTCTCTTTTTTCAGTTGGCATGGTCGTGTAGTATTAGCACGTCTGCCTCACAGTAAGAAGATCCTGGGTTTGATTTTTAGGAGTTTACGAGATACAACTTTGCTGAGTCCATTACTCAAACCCAGAACCTTCTTTCCCTAAGGCAGACATGTGAACTACATTATCATGCCACATTATTTTGCCTGATGCCCCCTGGTGGTCTGGCGGGTCAATGCATCCATGAATTTTTACTTGTAAGGTCATGGTTTCGCAGTGGTTATGGCGTGCTGTAGGTTGGCAGTTCAAGCATCTGGCCACTGCTGTGCACTTTTGAAAGGCCCTTACCTCTCTTTGTCCCAGGACACTAGAATCTCGGAGTCATTTGGCTGTTAGTGCCATTTTTCTGCAAATGTATAACCGATATGAAACAATGTTTACATCTCAGTGTTTATAAGCGCTCATAGGTTCAATTTTTCACATATAAATATTTATGAAGGCAAATCGGTGTGTCGGCACTGCCTGCATTTCACGGTAGATACACATGTGTGTTTAATTATGGGGGAAAAAATATAAAAGTTATCTTTTATACTGAGAGCCCTTCAGCATGGGGACATGATGATGGGAAGATAGGCTTTCACAACCAAACTGAACCCAGCCCTGCTGTGGGTCTTGGAGTGTCTCTGAACCAGGGTTTCTGATTAATGAATGATGACTTCCTCTTCAATCACTGGCAGCTGCTGGCTTCAGGTCCTCACCATTGCCTTCTGATGCATTCTGGGAAATATCTGGCCTGGGAAGGCTGGCAGTAAGCATTGTCTGATGAAGCTAATCAGCTGTATGATCTCTTGAGACACTGCGCATTCAATACCGAACTGCTAGACCTGGCTATTAAAAACTCTGTGCATAAAGAAAGCATCATGCAGTCATTGTGCATTCCTATTACTGTAATATAAACTCTAAAAATTACATAATTAACCAGATTATTATAATGGAAATTAATTCCGGATACTGATTAGTTAGAGTTATTACTATATTCAGCAGCTCTGACAGCATTGTAAGTGCTTATCGTATTTTTAAATAATTTAAATCAATTCTTTCCCTAATAAGAGGAATTTTTACGATATGTAACACATCAATATTCATTTAGGAAAATGTTGTGCGGTTCTTTTCCTTTCTTTTTTTAGGGAATAAATGTAGGATGTTCCATTTAATAGGCAGAACATTTGGGACTCATTTGTGCTCCTTTTTTGCATAACAATAAAGAGTGTCTCAAACATTTCAGTTGACACCACCCCGTACGTCATTTCTGTTGGCGTCAATATTAAGCAAAACAATCACTGGTGGCAGCGGTCTATAAGTCTATTAAATATATTTTGACATATAATTCAACAGAGAATTATTTTGCTCTGCTTGCTCATAGACCTTCAATAATTACAAACAAATGGGGACAGACTGCATGATGGTGTAGTGGTAAGCATCCAATCCTTCCAACCAGAAGGTCCTGGGTTCAAGCGCTGGGATCGAAAAGGTGGCTCTGCACTTGTGTATGTTTTCTCTTGGTATTCCAGTATCCTCTTGCAGACCAAAAATATGCACATTAGCCGAATTGGCTGTTACAAATTGCCCTTTGGTGTGAATGTGAGTATGAGCAGTTGTGTGCATATTGGCCCTGTGATGGTCTGGAAAGCTGTTTGGGGTTTACCCTGCCTTCACCCAGTGTCAGCTGAGATAGATGTGACAAATGAGTGAGTGATTTTTGTCATTATGCTCAGATAACCTGTTTGACTTCTTTAGTTATGCATGTTTTTTAAAAAATTAGAAGTCCAACACAAAACTTGCAGATAAATATCAGTCCATTTTAATATTTATACTGTTAGCCTGGAGCCGTATTGTCCACTGATATATATGCTCAGGGCTTTTGTGGTAGAATTCTGTTTCGTCTCTTTTCCTGCTGGGATTTTCTTGTTAGCAATGTTGGCCCGGCTGCCTGACAGATCTCTCTTCTCTCTGCTTCCTCTTCGGAGAGCTCCTCTTTTATATCTTGTCCCTTCTGAACTGGGACTGGTTTATCATGCGCCAGTATGGATTGGGGGGTGGAGGTATTCATGATGCTGCTGGTGTCGCTGGTTCTGAAAGTTACTGTGAGATTTTAGTATCACAATATGCAGATTTCAGAGTCTTATCCAATCATGGCAAATCTTGGAGACTTCATCTCCTGTAAAAATAAATAAATAAATTTTATCCTCTCAGGCGTCGTCTTGGTTAGCATGTCTGCCGCACAGCAAGAAGGTCCTGTGTTTGATTCCCAGCTCGTGCGTTTCTGTGTGGTGCTTGCATGTTCTCCCCATACTTGTGTGGGATTCCTCTGGGTTCTCCGGTTTTCTTCAACAGTCCAAATACATGCACAGTAAGATAATTGGCTGTTCCAAATCACCCCCAGGTGTGAGTATGAAGGATTGTGTGTGTTGGCCCTGCAATGCCCTGCCGAGCTCTCCGGGGTGTACCCTGCCCTCACCTGGAGTCGGTTGAGATGGTGCCGGCCTCCTCGTGACCCTAATTAGCATTAAGTGGTTCAGAAAATTTTAATGAAGCCTAGTGGTATTGGTGCTGGATCACTGATCCTAAGATTGGGGGTTGAAGCCCCACTCACTACAGGTTGCCCCCCCCGTGCAGCTATCAAAGGCCAGCTGTGTCTCTCATTGTCTATGGTTTGAGGTTCATGTAAAATATTCATTGCTGACTTTTGACAAGAGTACAGTAAAGTCAGTGTGTTTCTGCCCTGCGATGGCCTAGCAAGCTGTCCAGGGTGTATTCTGCCCTCACCCGGAGTCGGCTGGGATGGGCGCCAGCCTCCCCGCGATCCTAATTAAGATTAAGTGGTTACAGAAAAAGAACTGAGAAATTCATGAATGTGTACATCTGTCAAATTTTTATATATGAAGCTGTGCGTGGTTACTGAGTCAAAGTATATAATTAGCAGCTTCACAAAATGTGATTAGCATAAACGCTAACTACATGAGTACATTAAGCACATTCTAAACACAGTTTTTAGAATATTTGAAGTAATTTATCCAAAGTCCTGAATGACACTTCACTGCTTTTTGAAATGTTTGTTCGATTTAATTTACACACAGGTTTTTAAGTGGAATGCCAATGGAACACTAATTGCAATGCCAATTAGCAAGCTTGTAGGTCATAAGTTTGAAAGGAACCGCTGTTCTGGCCTGCCTGAGCTTTCTGAGCTAAAATAGTACCAGTGTGCACTTGAAATTCTGTACATTCTTGTTTACAAAAGGATCGTGATATAATGAGAAGAGGAATTTCGCTTCAGGTAAAATGTTTGTTGTAATAAATACATTTTTTAAAAAAAGGGCTTTTAATCTTGAACTAAATAACTACACGTTGCCTTTGGCATTCTTTCAAAAAAGTTTTTACAATGTGTAAATGTGGAGGATGTAAGGAGGGAAAAGTTATATTTAATGAGTTTGCTGGAAGCCAAACTCACAAAGAAAAAGCAAAATCTTTGATTTCAAGGTAGAATGCTAACAAACGCAGTATTCACTTGATATTAATGTTTGGTGTAGTGAGATTTGCACTATTTCTTAAACCATGATTTTTAATAATGGGATACACCAAGAACAATACTTTTTATGAGCTATCAGTACAATGCCCTGTACCGTACTATCACCTCTGCGATGCCATACACATGAACCATGCAGCATGTCGGCCCTGCATGGGTGCGAAACCGTTTTAATTTCCTATTTGGTTGTCTTATGTTCTGAAGTATGTGGATGTGAATATAAAAGTAAAATATCTTGGACTACACACACACACACACACACACACACACACACACACACACACACACACACACACACACAAAATACACAGTGGCTTATGTTTGACCGTTAGTTCACTCATGGTTAAAGGTAACTGTCTCGTGTAAAGCTTTATGGCTGATTTCCTATTAGTGCTCCATAGTAACCGCATGTCTATAGGCACTCCTTTTTAACTCCCATTCCTATAAGCTTGATTTTGACCTTGTGGGCTCACTCTAGGACATTCATTCATTCATTCAATTTCCTGTAACCACTTATTCCCAATTAGGGTCAAATAGAGGCCGGTGCCCATACCAGCCAACTCTGGGTGAGGGCAGAGTACACCCTGTATAACTCGTGAGGCTATTGCAGGGCAGAAACACGCTGCCGGCTATTCAGCTACTCTTGTTGAAAGTCAGCAATGGTTCTTTTACATGCCTCACAGCATAGGCAGTGGGAGACATGGCCGGTCTTTGATAACCTAATTAGGTGCACTGGGTGGACAGTGACAACCCCTTGAGAGTGGGGCTTGAACCCAGAACCTTGGGATCAGTGATCCAGGACCTTTACCACAAGGCCACTAATGGCCTGTTACTCAAGGGCAAATAGGATCATGTGGTTTGAAAGCATGTAAAGTGGAGCCTCGATACTCAAACTTAATCCTTCCCAGACGGCTGTTCAGATTCGATTGGCTCAAATTCTGAATTCGCTTTTCCCTATTACAAATAATGTAAATGGTCTTAATCCATTCCGTCATCTTTTGAAAAGAAGTTAACGGTACCGTAACTCATACCACAGGTCTGAAAATTAAGTGAAAAAAATATTGAATACAGTACACTGTTATGGTCTGTGTTGTGAGAGAATCTGATTTTGGCCTCTTTCTCTGTGCATGTTGAAGTAACACGCGGGTTGAGCGCTTAACAGACACACACACACACCTGATTCCAGAATACTCATCCTGGTGCTAGATTGTCCCTCTTCCACATGATCTCTCTGGCTCTCAGCTCTGTGCTCCACCAGTTCCCACTTTAGTTTGAGTTCCATGTTTCTCCGCATCTCTAACCGTGACTACGATTTCCCCGTGCTCTAATGCCTTCCCTGTGAACAATAAAGAACACTCAAAACAGGAATGAGTTGTGTGTTTAGCACTCCACCAGTGTGTGACAGCTGTGTCCCTTTTCAATGTGCAACTCTTTTGTGAGAGACCATAACGCACTAAAATAAAAACCACAGTGCAGTTGAAGCATAAGAACAATAAAGATAAGAATTTCAACCTTTTGTGGTGGTGAGCAGTTGGCATACGTAAATGTTTGAGAGCAAGAGAAGTGCATCCCCTACCAGAACAGAAACGGAGAAAGGAAGTTCCATAACAACTTCGGGTAAATCAGCCAAAGGTGTTTTTTTCCCCTCCCTCTTGCTACCGCTTTGCATGGATGACTCTTCTTCAGGATGTTCCTTTCTTTTCTTGAACATTTTTAAAGTAGCTTGTTTCTGCCTTCTTTTAAAAACCTTACGGAAGTGGCTTATGACCTCATTGTTAAAGGTGTTCAAAGAGCTGCTAGCACTTTAGCTTGGCTTTAGTGCTTTGGCACTAGCTTTAGCTTTGAAGGTGATGCATACATAGTACTGTATCAACAACTTCCGGACTTCTCCAGAGCAGCATGCTTTATCAGGGTGATACATAGTATCAACAACTTCTGGAAGTCGTGCACTTTTCCTCTCTCTTGGTCTCGTTTTTTTCTCTTTCGCCTTTCTCGAGTTAGGTTTCCGGGACGGAATATTATAATTGTTCAAATTCCTATTTGTTCGACCTCTGGAGCATTCGGATTCCGAGGCTCCACTGTATGTGGTTCCCTGTCTATCCCTTGTTGCATCCATGGGTATATGTCGTGTTTTTGTTTGTTTGTTTGTTTTTTGTTTTTTTGTTTTTTTTCCAGATATAAACACTTTCAATAGTAACATAGGGAATATTTATCTTCAGTACTTGTGCTGACATTTTGGGGCTTAGGTACAGCAGTGTTCTCATCAAGTTTGGTGAAAATCCTTGCATGCTTGTGGTCAGGACAAAGAAACAATCGTCATAGATTACAGTACCACCGAAAATATTGTTTGGTTCCAGAGGTAATAAAACTTACACAAAACACACTGTAAGCAAGAATAAATATCTACAATCCACTCCAGCGAATAAAAAAGGTGATGCCTCTTGAATATCAGTATGCTGTAACTGATGCTCAGCTGCTTTCAGTTATCAACAATGATAAACACAACCCTAACTATTCCAACTTGGTTGATAGTCAAGTAGGTACAGTGATACCTCAGCTCACGAACATAATTGGTTCCCAGAAAGTTAGTCTTCCGAACATTTATTTCCCATAAGAAACCATTAAAATGAGAATAATCCGTTCTCAGGTCCCCATAAAACATAATTTTCTACTAAATAAGCCTTAAAACTACACAAAAATATACCTTATTTTATGTATAATAAATGTGCTATTGTATTGTAATTAAAGAAATAAACTGTACTGTATAATAAAGTCGTTTTATTTACCTATGTGATGGTAGTTGATGGCTTGATGGAATGGAGTGGGAGGAGGAGGGAGGGAGGGAGGGACTTACTGTTTGGAAGGAGTGTTTGGAAACGCCTACTGTTTGGAAACACCCTTAGCCACACACGCACCCTTAATAGCTTCCTTGTTCTTAAGGATGGTGGTAGACTTAGCGTACTGGTACTGGGACACTAAGTCACAAACGCACACCTCGTTCGTGTTTTTCAATGATCTCCGCCTGTGGTGGGGTCTTTTTCGGTCCCATAATAGCAAAAGTACACTCAATATGGTCCAAAATGTCTAGCAAACACAAACCACTTCCACACTCAAAGAAAGGGGGTGACGAACTGTGACGCCGTGAGCGTGCGTCAGCTTCTCGTGGCCGCCACCGTGGTGCTGTTCGACCGCGTGGTTTGATTCGTCCGCTGAAAACTAGTTCGTCAGCAGAGACTATATGCTCGCAAATTTAATGTTCTTGAGGCGAAAAGTTCGTGAGCTTAAGCGTTCGTCAGCGGAGGTTTTACTGTAATATTATAAAGGGTAAAGGGTATGTTTATCAGTAACAAAACAAAAAAAAAATAAAAATACACATACTAAGGATGTACCCTTGGGGGAATGTACATATATCAGACTGAGACATAAAATAAGTCTACAATAACATTGTTTGATGGAGTGTGTCATTATTCGAATTAGCATTCGAGCAGCAGTAAAGCTACACTTTATGAAGCAGAGTCTCAGTTTGGCCTGGAGTGGAAGTCAATTTCGAAATTATTATGCAAAGATAGATCATCAATTCATAAGCTGTTGACCATAATGTAGTATACAGCCAGAGGGTTAGGATGCTGAGCAAATAAACACAGTTACATTTGACCCGAAAAGGAAACTAGCCCAGAATTCAGCTCATTATCGAAAAGGTCCAAAATAGAAATGAAGGTTGTCTGTACAGCGGAGGAGCTGAGATTTATTCCTGGTGTCTGAGGCTTCAGGTGTGTTATATTGATTAATCCCTTATGTTCGTTCATATGAATAATATATTTCATTACCAGTGCTTGTCTGCCGGTTTGTGAATAAAATCTTGACCACAACTGTACATGTATTTTCACCAAACTTGGGGGAAATATTTCCCCACCCAAATCCGAGAAACAATTTGATTTTGAATTTCGAAGGTCAGATATGAAAGTCCGAGCAAAAAAAAAAAAAGAAGACAGACCACTTATAACTTCTACATGAATGATGATGGTCATACTGTTAGTATGGAGCACAAATACATTTTCACCGCACAAGCTGAGCCTCATTGATAAGGGATACACAGCTCTTTTGTAATGCCAAGAAGTGTCCCTCTGGTGTACATATGGGAACCCTGTTCTGAAATTTCCCATGCTGGCAAATAATCATCATAACGTGAATTAACATCTCAGTGGTGGTGACTTCTTTTACTCTATTTTCTCCTCCAAATTCTGACTTGTTTCAAGCCATAAAATAAAGAGTGACCTTAAATGGTCCAGTACCCATATAGGGCCGACTTATATTATACATGCTTACACGGCTTATACCCTATGAATTCCCTTTAGTGCAATCTAGTAACTAGCATATTTTTCGGAGGTGGAATAAAACCAGAGAACCAGGAGGTACGTCATACAGACAGTAAACTGCGGCTTGACCTGGAATTAGACCATATTAAAGTTATTTTTACACAACTGTTTAAAACACTAAGCATTTTATTGCTGTTAAATATTCTTGGGAAATATATAAAAATACAAATAAAACAGTGTGTCACCTAGATGATGCTGCCTGATAAATGTTTGTTGCATTGCTTTTCTCTGGGAATCTCCCGCAGCTCTTCCATAAGAAACGACCTTTAAGACGACACTCTGACATTCAGTCGGAGGAATCCTGCTGTTCCTGTGGGGAGAACGTTTTAAATAAATAACATTATCTGTGTGGATATGTCGACCTTCACCACTGTAGCAGGTGCTAAAATGCGCTCTCAGCAAACGTTACTCTTTTGATGTAAAAGGATGATTGCATTCACAAGCACCTTCACTTATAGCAAAGTAATGTCACACTGACTGCTGGAGGTGGGTTCAGGTGAGGAAAAGAAAAATCAGGAGGAAACACTTAGTGTGCAGAACGAATTCATAAACATCACATGAATCTTTTATGAACTAAAGCTGAAGGATTTGTAAATCGGGCTACTGGTTCAAATGCATTAACATAAGAGCTCATTCAAGGAAGCATTAAAAAAAAAAAAAAGATAATTGTCCTTATTATTTGTTTTTGTTTTGTTTTTTAATAGATGTTTATTTAATAATTATTAAAAGAGTATGCAGTGTCAGCAGGCTACCTAGTCTTAGCTAGCTTACCTCTTCCAAAAAACTAATGCACATCTCTGTTTTTGAGTTGTAAATAAAATGATCTAACAGTCTTGTCGTGGCACACATGAACAATGGTGTTAATATTTTAAATCGTTTTATTTATTAAAACTAGCTTACCTTACAATGTTGTCTATTGGTTAAATTAGTTCTGTTTGACAATGCTGATACCTGCATGACCTAATGATCCTAGGAGCTATGTTGTCGGGGACATAATGCCCCAGTAGGGTCACCCAAGGCAAATAGGTCCCAGGTGAAGGTCCAGATGAAGTGCGGTTCAGAAGACCTCTATGCTAAATAAAACCAAATCAATGACGCAGTTTCCCTTGCCCGGACGCAGATCACTGGGGTCCCCCCCTGGAGCTAGGCCTGGGGAAGGGTCTGGAAGATGAGCACCTGGTGGTCGGGTTTCTGCCCATGGAGCCCGGCTGGGCACAGCCCAAAAAGGAGACATGGGTCCGCCCTCCCATGGACCCACCATCTTTGGGAGGGGCTATAGGAATCGGGTGCGATGTGAGTTGGGTGGCAGCCAAAGCCATGGGTTCTGTTGGACTGATCCTTGGTTACTGACTCTGACTCTTGGGACAGGGAATATCACCTCTCTAACGTGGAAGGAGCCTGAGCTGGTGTGTGAGGTTGGTAAATATAGTCAGGCTCACCTCATCACATAGCTTGGGCACCGAAACCACCCATCTCGAGAGAGGCTGGACCTGAAACCATTCTGGAGTCGCGAAGAGACTTGAGAGAGGTGGCGAGCCGTTGTGGGCTGTGTTCTCCCCGATCAATGAAAGGGTAGCTTCCCTCCACCTGCGGGTGGGGGGACAGATCCTGAATGTTATTTGTGCTTATGCACCAAAAGACAGTTCTGAGTATTCACCCTTCTTGGAGTCTTTACGGTGGGGAGAACGCTCCATCAGAAAACCCATGCGTTGTCTTGGGAGACTTCAATGCCCATGCTGTCAACAATAATGTGACCTGGAAGGGCGTGATCGATGGGTACAGTCTCTCCAGTCTGAACCCGAATGGTGTTTTGTTGTTGGACATCTGTGCTCATCATAGTTTGTCTATCATGAACACCATGTTTGAACATAAGGGTGTCCATAAGTGCACTTGGCACCAGGATACCCTAGGTCGCAGTTCGATGATCGACTTTGTAGTCGTGTCACTGGACTTGCGGCTGCATGTTCTGGACACTCGGGTGAAGAGGAGAGCTGAGCTGTCAACCAATCACCACCTGGTGGTGAGCTGGCTTTGATAGCAGGGAGGCCGCCTTATAGACCTAGCAGGCACAAGCGTGTAGTTAGGGTCTGCTGGGAACATTTGGCAGAGTCTCCTGTCCGAGAGGCCTTTAACTCCCACCTTCAGCAGAGCTACAACTATGTCCCAGAGGACGTGCGTGACATGGAATCCGAATGGGTCATGTTTCGTGCCTCCATTGCTGAGGCGGCAGCCCATAGCTGTGGCCGGAAGGTTGTCGGTGCTTATTGTGGTGGTAATCCCTCAACCCAATGGTGGACACTTGTGGTGATGGGGGCTGTCCAGCTTAAAAAGGAGGCCTATCAGATCTTATTAGTCTGTTATACTCCCGAGGCAGCAAACAGGTACTGACAGGCCAAACGTGCTGCAGCCGAAGTTGTCACAGAGGCAAAATCTTAGGTATGGGAGGAGTTTGGTGAGGGCCTGGAGAGTGATTATCGTTTGGCCTCAAAACGGTTCTTGACCACTATCCGACGCCTCAGGCGTCGCCTCGGAAGGGAATGCAGTTCTCCACAAACACTGTTTACAGTGGAAATGGGAAGCTGCTCACTTCGACTGGGGATGTTGTCGGGAGGTGCAAGGAATACTTTGAGGACCTCCTCAATCCCACCAACATGCCCTCTGTGAAGGAGGAAAACCCTGGGGGTGTGGGCGAGGGTCTGCTCATCACTGGAATGAACTCGCTGAGGTAGTCAAAAACCTCGGGCTCTGGGGATGGATGAGATCTGCTCTGAATATCTCAGGGCTCTGGATGCTGTAGGATTGTCTGGGTTGACACGTCTTTTCAATAGCGCGTGGTTTCCTCTGGATTGGCAAAACAGGGTGGTAGTCCCCCTTTTAAAAAGGGGGCACTGGAGGGTGTGTTCCAATTGTCAAAAAATCACACTCCTCAGCCTACCTGGGAAAGTCTATGCAGGGGTACTGGAGAGGAGGCTCTGATTGATTGTCAAACCTTGGATTCAGGAGGAACATTTTTTTTTTTTTTTGCCTGGCCATGGCACTCTTGACCAACTCTATACACTCCAAAGAATCTTCGAGAGGGCATGGGAGTTTTCCCAATCTGTCCACATGTGTTTTGTGGATTTGAAGAAGACTTTTGACCGTGTCCCTCATATCTTGTGGGGCGTGCTTCGGGAATACGGCGTTCCGGACCCGTTGCTACCAGCTATTCGATCGCTGGATCACCAGAGCCAGAGTTTGGCCCATGTTGGTAACAACTGGTCGAATTCATTTCTGATGAGGCTTGGAGTCCGCCAAGGCTGTCGTTTGTCACTGATTCTGTTCATAATCTTTATGGAAGACAGAATTTATAGGCCCAGCCGAGGCGTTGGGGGATTCTGGTTTGGTGGCCATTGGATCTCGTCTCTGCTGTTTGCGGATGATGTTGTCCTTTTGGCTCCATCAAGCCAGGACCTCCAGCTCTTATTGGAGCAATTCGCAGTCGAGTGCAAAGTGGCCGGGATGAAAATCAGCACCTCCAAGTTTGAGGCCATGGTTCTCAGTCACAAAAGGGTGGAATGTGCCCTCCAGGTCAGGAATGATGTTCTGCACCAAGTGGAGGACTTTGTTTCTTGGGGTCTTGTTTACGAGTGAGGGAAGAATGGAGCGGGAGATTGACAGACGGATCGCTGCAGCCTCTGCTGTAAAGCGGAGCTTGTACCGGTCCACTGTGGTGAAGAGGGAGCTGAGCTTCAAGGCAAAGCTCTCAATTTACCACTCGATGTACGTTCCAACCCTCACCTATGGTCACGAGCTTTGGGTAGTGTCTGAAAGAACAAGATCGCGGATACAAGTGTCTGAAATGAGCTTCCTTCTGCGGATGGCAGGGCTCTCCCACAGATATAAGGTGAGAAGCTCTACCCTCGGGGAGAGCTCAGAGTATAACCACTAATTCTCCGCATTGAATGGGGCCAGTTTAGGTGATTGAGGCATCTGGTCAGAATTCCTCCCGGATGCCTTCCTGGTGTGGGGTTTTTGGGCATGTCCAACTGCGAAGAGACCCCGGAGTCAATCTAGAACACGCCGGAGAGACTATGTCTGTCGGCTTTTCTGAGAACGCCTCGGTGTCCCCCGGAAGAGCTAGAGGAAGTGGCTGAGAAGAATGATGTCTGGATCTCATTGCTTAGCTTTCTACTCAAACAACTTAACCCTGGAAGAAGCAAATGATGATGATGATGATGATGATGACGATGATGATGATGATGATGATGATGATGATGATGATGATGATGATGATGATGATGATGATGATGATGATGACAATGCTGATGTCTGGTCTCACGTACATATCTTCATCATGAATTTTTGTACATTTAAAAAAATAATAATAATAAATAAATAAGAATGTTAGCATCCGGTAATCATAGTTGGGCGGTCCACCTACAGACCCTGCCCCTGACTGGCACAGAGTGGGCTCAGTGAGGGCGTTTCTGTATGGAGTATGCATGCTCTTTCTGTGCTTGTGTTGGTTTCCTTTGGGTACTTTGGTTTCCACCCACAGTCCAAAAACATGCACAGTACATCAACTGGTTATTCCAAATTGCCCCGAGGTGTGTGGGTGTGTGTCTGCACATGTTGGCCCTACAATGGTCTGGCAAGCTGCTCAATCTGCTTTCACTCAGTCGGCTGAGCTAGGTGCCAGCTTCCCCATGAACCTAATTAGGTTTCAAGACTTAGTTGAGCGAATGTATGTATCTGATATAAGTTAGTTCACCTGATGTCTGGTAGCCTACTGTAAAATCAGTCAGCTGAAGTGTTTCTGTTAACTAATAATCATCATGATAAGAAGTATTCTATGAAACTGTGTCAAGGTATGAAAATAAAATGTTAAGTGAGAATTCTGAAATCATGTGAGGTTTTTTTTTTTTTTTTTTTTTTTTTTTTTAATATAGCTAATTACTGATAGAATCAATAAGAGTCGTATTCTTCATCCACAAGCTGGAAGTATTTCTGTGTCTGTAATTTCATTACCATATTTCTACACAGACTTTCTCTCGCAGACGTTGTGCAGCTGACCACACTAAACTCCCAGTTAACATAAATTTAGTCTCCTCCCCCAGTTCTGTGAGTAAACACAGCAGTTTCCATTGTTTATTTAGTGATAAAATCTGTTTACCTATGCTGGGTGCCATAAAGTAAAATATCTAAAGGTTCATTCATTCATTTTTCTGAATCGCTTAATCCTTATTAGGCTGGTCCCCACCTCAGCTGACTGTGACTGATAGCATGGTACCACCTGGACAGCTCGCCAGGTCAGAAACACACTGATGGCAGTGCAGCCTACGCTTGCTGAAAGTCAAAAATGGTTCTCTTACTTGAGACTCTCACCAGACAGTGAGAAATGATGGCTGGCCTTTGATAACCCAGTTAGGTGCATGGTGGTGTGTGTATGGTCATATTAGTAACAACCCGTAATTGTGGGGCTTGTGCCATAAATATTGTCACTTCTTGCCTACCATGGAAAACATATGTCCTGTGACGTCAAGTTCAGGACGACCAAGGAGTCCCCTAGTGAAACAAGACGTGTGTGTAGACGTGACCTGAAAATGTTGGAGATGCAAGTGAAAAGAAATTGGACTCAGACGGTAGATGGGTCTCACTTTGTCTGGTTGCCAAGGGAAGGTTGTTCGGACTTAGACTTTAATGAGTCATGGCCACGATGCACTATTCATTTGCTGAACTGCTTAATCCTGAATAGGATCACAGGGAGGTTGACGCCCATCTCAGCCAACTCTGGGCAGGAGTAGGGTACACCCTGAACAGCTCGCCAGGCCATCGCAGAACCATCACTTGCACTCAAACCGAGTGGTGATTTAGAACAGCCAATTAGCATACCACGCATGTTTATAGATTGTGGGAGGAAACCGGTGTAACTGGATGAAACCCACACGAGCACTGAGAGAACATGCAGACTCCACACAGTCTGAACTGGAAACCAAACCCAGTCATTCCTGCTGTGGGGCAGAAAGGCGACCACTACGCCACCGTGACACCCCTGAGCTGAATTTATAACTCTTAACTGTTTGTATATGTATTAATTTAATTATTTTACTCTACTCCTGTATCCGATGTTTTTTTTTTTGTTTTTTTTTTTAACTTTGTTTCAATTATTTTATTATATTCATTTGCTTATGGAACCTTTAATTGCACATTATTTCAGTTTTAAAAGGAAATTGTGTCACCTTGAATTAGCTTTTTTTGGACAACTTAGGTTTCCCTCCATTCACTTCATCCCCAAACCTCCCAGAGCTCATCTCACAAACTTCACTCGGGCTAAATAAAGGGTTTTAATGGCCACAGCAATGACTACAGAGATTCTGCCAAGGACGATGGAGTCAACAACGGTGTGTTACAAACAGCACCGGCTAAGTGTCTTGCTGTTTCTTTCTTGATTCTTTTTTCAATTTTCAGTGATGGACAGTAGTTCAGACAAAGCTGACAGCACACAGAGCGAGGGGGAAAACCCTGCTGGTGTAAATGTCGAGAGAAAATGAACTCCTGCCGCGTGATTTTTATTTGGTAGTTATGGACATGAGGTCCATTTCATCCACCACAGGGCCATCTCATGTCTGTCTATCCATCGTGCAGCTCATTCATCCAGCACCAGACATCACGTGGCAGGGTAATGGAAGTGTCTTCATGGAAGACGTTGTTGGAACTCTAGCATCTCTGTTTTTATGAAGAATCAGAATAATAACAGACGGATGTATTTCATTTGATACACATGTAATTATTATATATTAGAACAGTATGTATTATTAATACATTAAAATTAATGCGGAATTTGATGAACATATGTAAATAAATTTCACTCCAGTATTTCAGATCTGAAGCAAAACCATTTATATATATATATATATATATATATATATATATATATATATATATATATATATATATATATAATATTTAAACTCAGTACCCTGATATTTACAGTTACATAGTACTAGATTGGATGAATGAATAAGTAAATAATTCATTCATTAATTAATAAAACATTTCAAGGTTTATGTAAGCTCAATAAAATAATTGTAAAATTCATTCATCCTTTTACTGAACAGCTTAAACCTAATTCGGGTCGCGGGAGACTGGAGCCGATTTCAGCAGGCGAAGGCAGGGTACACAATGATTCTGAATAGCCAATTAACCTCCCGTACATGTTTTTTTGACTGTGGGAGGAAACCTATGAAAGCACATGCAACATCATGCAAACTCCACACAGAAACGCCCACGCCGGGAATCGAACCCAAGACAGCCTTGCCGTGCAGTGGGGGTGCTAACCACTACACCACCGTTCTGCCTAATTGTATAATATGTAAATGACCAAACAATGTAGTTACAAATTAATTGCTAACTAATTCATATGATTTTACAGTAGGCTACCAGACATCAGGGGCCAGTAGTGTAGTGGTTAGGGTGCTGGACTCATGATCAGGAGGTTGTGTGTATGAATCCCAGTTAGACCCCCACTGTGCTAAGGGCAAGGTCTTAACTACAAGTGTGCCTCTGTTCAGCCAGCAGTATAAATAGGTACCAGTAAAAATATACTGGGAAGGTAACCAGGAGGAGTTGAACTTCTAGTAGCTTCACGCTATGGAAACCGGGGATAAGCACCGGCCTGATGAGCCAGTAGGCTCGGGTGTAAAAAGCCTTAATTCATATTCACTGATAGAAATATAAGCATGTCTGCTTCATAGTAAGAATATCCCCAGTTTGAGCTCCTCCTGTGGTTGTTGGTTTTCTCACTGTGTTTTTCCCACAGCTGAAATTCAAACACCTTCAGCTAAGTCGCCTTTCCAAATTGGCCCAACTGAATTATTTATTTATTTATTTATTTGTGTGTGTGTGTGTGTGTGTGTGTGTGTGTGTGTGTGTTTCCTTGCAATGTTTTGACAAGTTGTTCAGGGTGCACCCTGCCTTCACCCAGTGTCGGCTGAGATAGATGAATTTCTATCAGTACAAAGCAACGGTTAAGAGTGAATTAATAAAAATAACGTAATTATTTTGGGTTCGGTTCTGGCCCCTCCAGCGAATGAAGATAATCCACGAGTTCTGCAAGCATGAAAAAGACAGGCTTTCTCATTAATACAATATTAATGTAGTATAAATAGTAATGATTAAGAAAAACTTATTTTTACTGTGACATGTATTGTTATAAAATATAAACATTATACAGCATATATATATATATATATATATATATATATATATATATATATATATATATATATATATATATATATATATATATATATATAAAATGAGCACCTTTAAATCTATTTTCCTTACAACATGCAGCAATGTAGTTTTCAAAAATGCCCACTAGAGCACTATTATTATTATTGCATTATTTGTGAGGCATGACATGACTGAATTCAAGTATGAACTGACTTCAGTCCGAGCAGCTCAGCCACACCCATCAGTCGGAGAGGGTAGAAAACAGAGTTTTAGAATGAGAGAGTTGGAGAGCGTTACAAAGAAGCGGTGACATGATGCGAGTTAATCCTCTGGCGCAGAGGTGAGCCTGCTTTTGTTTATTGGGAGTAGATGAGAATAATGAATTCAGTTGTGAGCCACCGAGTAGGTCATCCACGCCCCTCGGCCGAAGCGGAGAGAAAACAGTTTGTGAGAGGCACAGCCAGCAAAATCAAAGTCTCCCCAAGACACAGACCATAACAAAAAGGACATAAAAGAAAGAGAAATGTAATAAATTGGATAAACAATACAAAATGCTACACAATAGTACATAAAATCCCACACACAAACATTCTAAACATTAACTTAGGTACTGTGCTGGGATAATAATTGAAAAAAGACTTTAATAGAGTGTTTTACAACAATTCAGATGATTACAGACACTCCCTGACTTATGCTCATCCGTTTTATGTTTTTTCGATTTTATGTCCCCCCCCAAAAAAAAAATAATCAAATTTTGAGTTTAGACTTACCTATGGAGTATGCTGACATAATGACACAATGATGCAGCATTCATTGTTTACAAACTACAGACTGAGTGTGTATATCACTTTAATCAACCACATCTACCCCACTGTGAACCATATCAACCCATCTACTCTGCCCTCAGATACATTACACTTTAATATAGGCCAGTCTATAAAGTTGCTCCATTCTTTTCTTTTATTGTTGATTAATTTATACTATTTATGTATCTATTTATTTATTTACTGATATAATATATATGTATGTGTGTATGTTTGTACTTGTATCTATTTTTGCACCCCCTACTGATAGTACCTCAAGAGCCTGTAACAGTGAATTTCTCCATTGTGAGATTAATAAAGCTGTATCTTATCTTATCTTATCTTATCTTATCTTATCTTATATATATATATATATATATATATATATATATATATATATATATATATATATATATATATATATATATATATATATATATATATATATATATATATATATAGCGTGTTACCCTCGTGTTAAAATGTCGCCTCTGTGATCTTTGTGTTTACACAGAAATGTAAGCCTACTAGCATGGGTGCAAGTCAAGTCTCATATACAGAGATGAATTAACTATCTGCTCAGATTGGCACCATGCATACTCAGTTAAGCAAAGAGAGTTGTAAAATGAAAACCCGAATCCACACATTACAGAACAATTACAGATATTTATTATCTTTTAGCAGAATCCTAAATGTGTATACTTATTTTTATATTAATATTCATTAGGATTTGTACTTGTACGTTGTATGCATCTCTTGAAAAAAGTCTACTTACTTACTTACACAAAAGACAGAGAACTCTGCTTGATTGACTGTTTGAAGTTTCATGTAAAGTAACTCGGTATAAATAATGACTTATTTGAAATTAATGTTGATATTATTTGATATATTTGATATTATTTTACAATGTTATGTTTATAGTAATTAATTTAGGGGTGTTTTATGAGATACAGTAATGGTATTTATGGACGTATAGTACAGTATGAACGTCATACCTCAGACGTTATACGTCACTGTAACAACTTACGTTCACTTTCAACTTGCGTTCGGCTGTCCGGAACCAATTAAAAACATAAGTCGGGGAGCGTCTGTATTCCTCTTCAGGCACTTCAGAGGAAACTGTCATTTCTTCCAGAGAAAGACTGCAAATTTTATTTCATTCGTAGAGCCATCAACATCATTACCTTTTTTGGCACTTTTCCAACATTGAGTGGCATCATAGAGCTTAACTGATAATTTAAACACACACACACACACACACACACACACACACACACACACACACACACACACACACACACACACACACAAAAGGCTCATTTCCAACTTGTGCGCGAATGAGGAAAAAGGACCGTTTACATCATCTCAACCAATCAGCAGGAAGGAGGACAGCCATTGGCTGAATTTGAATCACGTGACAGTTAGAGACTATGATGATTTTGGCATACAGCTCATGAAAACCAAAGTTCCTATCTCAAAAATTAGCATATCATGAAAAGGTACTCAAAACAAGCTATTAACCTAATCATCTGAATCAACCAATTACCTCTAAACACCTGCAAAAGATTCCTGAGGCTTTTAAAAACTCCCAGCCTGGTTCATTACTCAAAACCACAATCATGGGTAAGACTGCCGACCTGATTGCTGTCCTGAAGGCCATCATTGACACCCTCAAGCAAGAGGGTAAGACACAGAAAGAAATCTCTGAGTGAATAGGCTGTTCCCAGAGTGCTGTATCAAGGCACATCAGTGGGACATCTGTGGGAAGGAAAAAGTGTGACAGAAAACGTTGTACAACCAGAAGAGGTGACCGAACCCTGAGGAAGATTGGAGAAGGGCCGATTCCAGACCTGGAGGGACCTGTGGAAGCAGTGGACTGGGCACCAGGTGAGCATTCCCCAGATCAAGCCACTTTTGAACCAGAAACAGCGGCAGAAGCATCTGACCTGGGCTCCAGAGAAGCAGCACTGGACTGTTGCTCAGTAGTCCAAAGTACTTTTTTCGGATGAAAGCAAATTTTGCATGTCATTCAGAAATCAAGGTGCCAGAGTCTGGAGGAAGACTGGGGAGAAGGAAGTGCCAAAATGACTGAAGTCCAGTGTCAAGTACCCACAGTCAGTGATGGTCTGAGGTGCCATGTCAGCTGCTGGTGTTGGTCCACTGTGTTTTAACAAGGGCAGGGTCAATGCAGCTAGATATCAGGAGATTTTGGAGCACCTCATGCTTCCATCTGCTGAAAAGCTTTATGGAGATGAAGATTTCATTTTTCAGCACGACCTGGCACCTGCTCACAGTGCCAAAACCACTGGGAAATGGTTTACTGACCATGGTATTACTGTGCTCAATTGGCCTGCCAACTTTCCTGACCTGAACCCCATGGAGAATCTGTAGGATATTGTGAAGAGACAGTTGAGAGACACCAGACCCAGCACTGTGGATGAGCTTAAGGCTGCTATCAAAGCATCCTGGGCCTCCGTAACACCTCAGCAGTGCCACCACCTGATTGCCTCCATGCCACGCCGCATTCAAGCAGTAATTTCTGCAAAATGATTCCCGACCAAGTATTGAGTGCATAACTGAACATAATTATTTGAAGGTTGACTTTTTTTGTATTAAAAATACTTTTCTTTTATTCTTTTGTTCTTTATTGGTCAGATGAAAATTGCTAAGTTTTTGAGATAGGAATTTTGGTTTTCATGAGCTGTATGCCAAAATCATCAGTATTAAAACAATAAAAGACCTGAAATATTTCAGTTGGTGTGCAATGAATCTAAAATATATGAAAGTTTAATTTTTATCAGTACATTACAGAAAATAATGAACTTTATCACAATATGCTAATTTTTTGAGAAGGACTAGTATATATATATATATATATATATATATATATATATATATATATATATATATATATATATATATATATAGCCAGATGGGGGGGCACAAGCGAGTGTCTCTTCCTCACGCCGGTCCCAAGCCCAGACAAATGCAGAGGGTTGTGTCAGGAAGGGCATCTGATATAAACTCAATGCCAAACTTTATCATGCAAATCATAAATATTACCTCCATACCGGTTCGGTCAAGGCCCAGGTTAACAATGACTGCCATCAGTGCTGTTAACCAACAGGTTGCTTTTGGAAATTCAAGAAGCTAGAAGCTTAGGAGCAGGGTTTGAGCTGTTTTATCATGGTGTGGATGGGAAGAGAAATGGAGTAGGAGTCATCTTGAAGGAGGGGTTTGTCAGGAATGTTCTAGAAGTGAAAAGAGTGTCAGACAGAGTGATGACTCTCAAATTAGAAATTGAAGGTGTGATGGTCAATGTTAGTGCTTATGCCGCACAGGCAGGATGTGAGATAGAAGAGGAGAGATTCTAGAGTGAGATAGATGAAGTGATGCAGAGTACCCCCAGAGGTGAAAGAGTGGTCATTGAGGCAGACTTCAATGGACATGTTGGTGCAGGCAACAGAGGGGATGAGGAAGTGATGGGCAGGTTTGGTATCCAGGACAGGAACGCAGAAGGACAGATGTTGATCGATTTTGCAAAAAGGATAGAAATGGTTGTGGTGGATACTTTCTTCCAGAAGAGACAGGAGCATAGGGTGACTTATAAAAGTGGAGATAGAAGCACACAGGTAGACTACATCTTGTGTAGACGATGCAGTTTGAAGGAAGTCAATGACTACAAAGCAGTAGTGGGTGAGAGTGTTACCAAATAACATAGGATGGTGGTGTGCAGGATGACTTTGATGGTGAGGAAGGTGAAGAAGGCAAAGGAAAAGCAGAAGACAAAGTGCTGGAAGCTGAAAATAGAAGAGTGTCTTGGTGTCTTCAATGAGGAGTTGAAATACGCTTTGGGTGGTCAGGAAGTGCTTCCAAATGACTGGACAACCACAGCAAACATGATCAGGGAGACAGGTAGGAGAGTACTTGGTGTGTCCTCTGGAAGGAAAGTAAATAAGGAGACGTAGTTGTGGAATGAGGAAGTGCAGAGTGTGTACAAAGGAATAGGTTAGCTACGAAGAAGAAGGACATTGAGAGGACCGAAGAGAGTAAACAGGAGTACAGTGAGACACCACTTAAGGCAAAAGTAGTGGTGTCAAAGGCCAATCAGAGGGCGTATGATGACTTGTATGCTAGGTTGGACAGTATGGAGGGAGAAAATGATTTATACAGGTTGGCACAACAGAGAGAGATGGGGAGGACATGCAGCAAGTTAGAGTGATTAAGGACAGGGAGGGAAATGCATTGACTGATGACAGAAGTGTGCTGGAAAGGTTGGAAAGAGTACTTTGAAGAGCTGATGAATGAGGAAAATGAGAGAGAAAAAAGTGTAGAAGTGACCCATTGAGGAGCAGGAAGTAGCAAAGATCAGTAAGGGTGAAGTGAGGAGGGCACTGAAGAGGATGAAGAGTGGAAAGACAGTTGGTCCTGATGAGGTATGGTCAACAGATAGAATTGTCTAGGAGAGGTGGCAGTAGATTTTCTGAAGAACATTCAACAAGGTCTTAGAGAGTAAGCAGATGCGAGAGGAATGGAGCAGAAGTGTGCTCGTCACAGTTTTAAGAACAAGGGAGACGTGCAGAGTTGTGGCAAATACAGAGGGATAAAGTTGATGAGCCATACGATGAAGTTATGGGTCAGAACAGTGGAAACTAGACTAAGGGCAGAGGTCAACATTTGTGAACAACAGTTTGGTTTCATGCCAAGGTAGAGCATCACAAATGCAGTATTTACTTTGAGGCTGTTAATAGAGAAGTACAGAGAAGGTCAGAGGGAGCATTGTGCCTTTGTGGATCTGGAGAAAGCATATGACAGGGTGCCAAGAGAAGAACTGTGGTATTGCATGAGGAATTCTGGAGTGGCAGAGAAATATGGTAGAGTGGTGCAGGACATGTATGTCCTGTGGTGAGGTGTGCTGTCGGCGTGACTGAAGAATTCAAGGTGGAAATGGGACTGCATCAAGGATCAGCTCTGTGTCCCTTCTTTGTGATGGATGTGCAGCGATGGTGATGGACAGGCTGACAGACAAGGTTAGACAAGAATCTCCATGGACTATAGGGTTTACAGATGACATTGTGATCTGTAGTGATGAGCGTGTGCAGGCAGGTTGGAATGGTTGGAGAAAAGTGTCCGGTGTGATGTGTGATAGGAGAGTATCAGCAAGAATGAAAGGGAAAAGTGTACAAGACGGTGATGAGGCCAGCGATGTTGTATGGTTTAGAAACAGAGGCACTGAGGAAAAGACAGGGGGCAGAGCTGGAGGTAGCAGAGATGAAAATGTTGAGGTTCTCTTTGGGAGTAATGAGGATGGATAGGATCAGAAATGAGTACATTAGAGGGACAGCACATGTAAGAGGTTTTGGAGTCAAAGTCAGAGAGGCTAGATTGAGATGGTTTGGACATGTACAGAGGAGGGATAGTGAATGTATTGGTAGTAGGATGCTGAGGTTGGAATTATCAGGCAGAAGGCCTAGAGGAAGACCAAAGTAGAGATTTATGGATGTGGTGAAGGAAGACATGATGGTCGTTGGCAATGCAGAGGACAGGGTGAGATGGAGGCAGATTATTTGCTGTGGTGACCCCTGCATCATTACCTTTTTCTGGTGCTTCCGCACCTTACCAGAAGCCTGAGAAGGTGCGCAGCGTTTGGGTTGCATGATGGAGCTAAACTGTAAATAAAAACACTCACACTAAAAAAGTGTGTGCGAATGAGGGAAAAGGGGCCCTACATCATCTCAACCAATCAGCAGGAGGCAAAACAGCCATTGGCTGAATTTGAATCACATGACAGTTGCTCGGCAATCTGCGAATATGTAAAGCCGCAAGTGCAAAACCGTGAATAGTCAAGGGCCTACTGTACAGGGATCACTTGCTAGTTCATCCTTCAATTTGTGCGGCTTCAGTGCATCATGTTTTTTTTGTTGTTGTTTTTTCCTAAGAAATATTAATCAAATTAAAAATTAGGGAAATTTAGGAAGAATAGGGGGAAAGTTGAGGAAAATGCCACAAAAACAAGGCCAATTATGCAAAAAATAAATGCTCAACAAACAAAAAACAACCCAAAATCTCCCATCAAAACTCGTTACATTTTTGTGAGGTGAGCATCTGAGTGTGTGCGCACGCATTTGTATGTGTGTATTTATATTTTATTTACCAGTTCTGCATTGTATTTGAATGTTTGGTTGTTATTATACGCATTTATAGTTTTGAATATGTATTTATTGATATTTTATTCACATATACATCAATCCTACTTCGTGGAAATCGACGGTTGCGGCGGGGTCTCGGACCCCATTAACCACAGAAAGTGAGGGATGTCTGTGTGTGTGTGTGTGTGTGTGTGTGTGTATAATATGGATGAGTCTCTTGCTAACTGTGCACTAATGGATAGCGACAGTTAAGAATCACTGTAATTAAAGAGAAATAGAAAACATATTGTTCTCCATAGACAGGTTGTGGAATATTTTTGAAGTTTGCTTTTATAATGGACAGTAAAATTTATAATACTGTTTTAAGAGACTGTCTCTGTAAAGTGATAAATAGCTGACAGTAGATAAGAGCACAGTGCGGCTCCTAAGATGTAATAGTGTATATGAGCTGTTTGTTTTTCCTTCATATTAAAGTACAAACAATTGTATCCAGGAGATATACGCTACGAATAGTTTGTCTGCTGTGTGTACACAGTGCACTGGTAATCTACTTTAGTCATATGAGTTTGAAAAAGGTTCCCTAAGACTGTCTGTCTGCGTACCCACTTAAAAGATACACAACGTCCATAAAGCTGGCTATGGCCCTCAGTGCTAAAATAGTGCATGTATTTATTAAAACAAACAAACAAAAACAAGTCGGCTCCTGAGTAGTGCCTTAACAAAGTGTGTGACTTCAGCCCGGAGATTGCAGGTTTTCATCCAGGTTGATGCCACCAGGATTCCATGAGAACTATTTACTAAAGACTTGCAGTGATCACTGCCAGTCCATGGGTGTTCATTTGTATAAAGGGGGTGAACAGCGCTTTCTCTCGCAGTGTGTTCAGCCGCCACCAAACGTGCTCGTGCAGCAGTGTGTAAAGAGGTGGCAGCATCACATATCTCAGAGGGGGCGTGTCCATGCTTACAGCCCAATCCTAGTTGGTTGGTGGTGGTTGTACGTGATTGGGAGACAACACTTGATGCATGGGAATTAGATACGACTAATATTAGGGAAGAAAAAAGTAATATTCATTTTCTAAACCGCTTAATCCTAATTAGGGTGACAGGGAGGCTAACATGCATCATAGCTGAATCTGGGCTCGGGCAGGGTACACCCTGCACAGCCAACCAGGCCATCGCAGCGCCAACACTCACACAAATACCCCCATTTCACTGGAGGACGAAATGTAATGATCGTGGCGGAAAGGCATGGAATGCACTCTATGGAGGAGCTTCGACATTTTTACATGGGAAATGGGTCAAAAGCCTATGGAAAATTGTACCTTCGGAATGTTCACGGAATGTGCGGAAAAGACATGGAAAGATCACAGCACAATGTCGAAATGCATGCGTAAATGCACTCTGATTACCTTCGGAACCAGTGCAGATTGCAAAGGAAGACCTTCGGCTAATTCACGGAACGTTCATGGAAAGCAAGGAACACTCGAGGAACGACTACGGCACTACTCCATTTTAGAAGGAAGAGCTACGGAATGATTGAGGAATATGCGAAATGAAGGCGGAACATTCACATTCAACACGGAATGACTGAAGAATGACTGAGGAATACCCGGCGTAAACACGTTTCATTGAGGAAAAATCGGCAAAGATCAAAAGATTTGCTCCTGATCCCGCCTACAAATTTGACCAGGGAAGCTCATGCTCTCATTCATACTATATGTTATAATGCACAATAAATTTAAAATTTAACATATGTTTGTAATTTACCATATGCTTATAATGTGCAATATGTTTATAACTTATGATAAATTTAACATAAGTTAATATGTTTAATATCAATAATACCAATGTGTTCCTTTTATTTGCACTTCAATAAATCATTTGCTCACAAGTCCAAACCACAGTGATTATAACTTTAAACCTTTATTACATGAACAGGAAAACAAAAAAGAATAAAGTGAATGAACTGGAATAATTTATAGTGGAAGTGACTTCCTTGAGTGTTCCGCAAGTCTTCCGTGTTATCCACAACCATTCCTCAAATGTTCTGCGTGTATTCTGCAAACCTTCAATGAGTATTTCGTGGGGATTCTGTGGCTGCTTTTGACCATCTGGAAGAGGGGGGTTCACGGAATGGTCAAGGAACACTGGCGGAATAAAATACATGATCACAAAACGTTTGAGGAAACGATGGAACGTTTGCGGAACGACTGAGGAACCTAAGGGGACACTATCGGAAGATTTTCCATGAACGTGCTTTTGAACATGTTCAAAAGAACGTTCGCGGAAGATTTTGTCCTGCCGAAAGCGGAGGAATACATTTGGAATCATACGGAAGGACACAGAAGATGACGGAATGACTGAGGAACGTTGGAGCATGATGACATTTTTGCTTTCGCGAGTCTGCCGCGCTCCAGGGAAACGGGGGTAAAACATTCATAGTTATTTTCACACCTGGGGGAAATTTGGAACAGCCAATAAACCTACTGTGCATGTTTTTGGACTGTGGGGGGAAACCGGAGCACCCTGAGGAAACCCACGCAAGCACGGGGAGAACATGCAAACCGGACCTTCTTGCTGTGGGGTTGACATACTGAACACTATACACCATTCCATCTAATATTATGAATATAGAAAATAAAACTGCTATTAACATGATTAATTTCTGCTGATAGTTCACTGGTTGTATATAATGGTGAGTTTAATCCAAACTGAAAGAACTTGATCTGAATAGTCTGCTCTCAGTTAATTAAAAACATTTGTATACTACATGGAAATCTGATTGGTCTGCTTTTTGAGGAATACACATCATTAATATGAGTAACGATGATGACAGGTCATCACACTTCCATAATTATGTTTTAACGTGGATCAAATAAAACATAATAATCTCGTTTTAATCTGAAAATACCTTTCCAGGGACAGTGTTATTCTGTGCTCATGTAGGATGGAGACTAAACTCTGAATGAGATTACACTCCCATTTGCTCCAGAGTTCGTATATAAGTTAGAAAGGTTAGTTCAATTTGCTAACATGTTAGCATACATTAGCTTGACTTGAAGTGCACAGCTCACCTGAATCATCCCTGTCTCAGTTAATATAATCATTAAAAACCTTATTTTAATCATTTTTGTTGTATTTTCCTGCAGTTCAAAATTATGTACAGGCCAGTTTTCACATGTGTCCATGTACTTAGTGGCCTATTAACCTTAAGATGAAAACGCAGCGCTAACTTGACAAGTCATAGTTAAAATATGAAAACTGTGAAAATTGTGTTTGGTCCCTTTTGTTCTTTTTAAAAATCTTTTCTGTAAACCACAAATACACAAAAAAGTGTTTGAAGAGATACTGCTACACAGCTCTTTGCCCATTGCCGTGTTCCTTAATCCTTATGAAAAAATAATTGTGATTAACCATAAAAATTTCATTTGAGTCTATTACGATGAAAACTATCATAAATAAACCACTTTTTTTTCTTTTAAGTATCCATTTTTCTTATATTCTCATGTGATATGTATTAAAACAGATATGCATTGTGTCTTAGTGGATATTTTGTGACAGCCACCTCATCATCAGTGCATAATGTTCAGTTATCCAGAGTGGATAATGCTTGAATCAAAATGGTGGAAACTCACATTGTTTTCATCCTTATATATATATATATATATTTTTTTTTTTATATATATATTTTAATTATTGTTATTTTATTATTTTTATTCACTTTATATATATATGATTAATAATGTTTTATTGGGTGTACCGTATTAAATGACATTGTTTTTCTGACTCTATCTTATTTCTCTACATCCACAGGTAAGTCTGAACATCGTTACTTCAGAGTGAACCTCGTCTTCTGTAGTGCTGGGAGTTTCAAAGGTCTTCCAGGATGTAGTAAGAAGCACCTGATCTCTGTTTTGTGAGCTTTATTTTCCATCGTTCTCACTATCTGTTGTGTACATAGTGATCTACAGTTAGTAAATAATCAAAGGGTCTGTGAATCAGGGATGAATAGCAATGAGTGTGGTGAGTGGAGCAGTAATCCAGTACTTCATTTAGTGTTTTTCTTCATATCTGTTTAAAGTGGGGCTTTTTAATCCCCTCTAACTCCTTCATCCAACATCAACCTATCAGCCATCACTGTCTTTTCATTCACTGAACATTTTGATATTTTGATAGATCCAGTTGAGTTAAAAAAATATCAGTTTATTTAAAAAGTGAATAAAGCTCAAACTGTTTATAGTAGCTTTTATTTCTGAAATGCACTGGAAACATGACACATGCCATTATAAATCAATGCGTGAAGAAAAATATATTAAATGTGTTATTCCATTAAAGAACTTAAAGAAAACTGAATCACAGAGCTAATATTCATAAATATAAACACTGTTTCTGAGACCTGTTGAACATCTGTGTTGTGGAGTCAACCAACTTCTGCCCAGTGTGATTGAACTACATTCCACAGTTCTTCTGGATTTCTTGGTTCTAACTCACAAACTGCATTTTTGATGTCAACCCACAGATTTTCTATTGGATGAAGGTCTGGGGATTGGGCTGCCACTCCAGAACCTCAATCATATTGGTCAGGAACCAATAAGTTTCCCGTTTACAGCTGTGTTTAGGGTTGTTGTCTTGTTGGAACCCATTTCAAGGGCATTTCCTGTTCAGCATAAAACAGCAGGACCCCTTCAAGTATTCTGATGGATTCAAACTGCTCCATGATCTCTGGGATGTGACAAATAAGCCCAACACCATAGTATGAGAAGCATCACCATATCATGATGCCTGCACCACCAGGTTTCATTGTCTTCACATTTTCACATATTAAGTGTTTGTGGCTCGTCTGACAAACTGTTTCTGGTACTATACTTAAAAAGAAGAATCTTACTTTCATCAGTCCACAGAATGTTGCCCCGTTTCTCTTTATTTGAGTCAATGTGCTCTTTGACAAATTGTAACCTCTTGAGCATGGCTTTTTTCAGCAGTGGGACTGTGCGGGTCTTCTTGCTCAAAGCTCAGCTTCACATAGTCGTCTTCTAATTGTAACCAGACTCACAGGTAACTTTAGGCCTTCTGTGATCTTCCTGTAGCTGAATTTTGGTTTAGTCTTGGCCATTTTGGTTCTTCTTCGATCCATTCGAATGCGAGTTTTTCACTTTCTTCCACATCTTTCAAGTTTTGGTGGCCATTTTAAACCATTTGGGATAATTTTAGCCGAATAGCTGGTTATTTTCTGCACTTCTTTCTGCTTACCTCTCCAATCAACTTTTTAATCGAGGTTCACTGTTCTGAACAATGTCTGGAATGACCCATTTTCCTCAGAATTTCAGAAAGAAATGTTGTATAACCGGCAAGTACAACATTCGCTACCTTAAATAAAAACAATAATTGCACCTGTTTTTCAAAGAATGAATGACATCACTAATTGAACTCCACTGACATTATATGTGTGTGTGTGTGTATATATATATATATATATATATATATATATATATATATATATATATATATATATATATATATATATATATATATATATATATATATATATATATATATATATATATATATATATATACCTGATAGTAAACCCCCAGTGCAGCTAACTGGGTTATCAAAGGCCGGCCATGTCTCCCACTGTCTATGGTGTGAGGCATGTAAAAGAACCATTGCAGACTTTCGTAAAGAGTGGGCTGCAAAGCCGTCGGTGTGTTTCCGCCCCGCGATGGCCTGGCGAGCTGTCCATGGTGTACTCTGCCCTCGCCCGAAGTTGGCTGGGATGGGCACCAGCCTCCCCGCGACCCAAATTGGGATTAAGCGGTTACAGAAAATGAACTGAACTGAACCTGATAGTAAATTTTTTGCCATATAGAAATATAATTTCTACCAAAAACACTGACTGATCAGGATAGTGATGTCTGATATTATTTTGAACACGATTGCAAAAGATAGACGTTGCAGATTTATCTAATGACATGTATCAACATTTTGGTGATCAAAAAATAAAACGAGCTTCACACACACACACACACACACACACACACACACACACACACACACACACACACACACACACACACACACACACACATACTTGTAGTTAACACTTAATGAATTGATATTGCATTGTCTTTTTTAAGAGTTCAAAGAGAAAGGAATGGCATTACTGTTAGCTATGCTGGCTAATAATTAACTTATAGTTGTTATTTCATGTGTGAAAAGCAAGACGTGTGAATGTTAGTAACTGAAAGTACACAACGAGCACTGTTCATTTTAAACCACATGTAAAAAAATAAGCAAGCAGAGGACATGCACTCATTTTTGAATTCACATGCAGATGCTTCTCTGGATTTATTAGCCTCTTGTGACTTAGCAACTAGCTGCTGTTTATTTGTTCTCGATTTGTATATCACCGGCCTGTTGATGAAATTGCTCTCTACATTTTCAACGATTTTCAGGAATGGCATTAGCTGAGAGGTATGATGTACTCTGTGTAGCAGAGTTAATAGGTCACTTTCCACTATCACCAGATTGTTACTGTTGTCCCCCAATGCAGCTAACTGGGTTATGAAAGACTGGCCATGTCTCTCTCTCTGTCTGTGGTGAGAGACTGTAAAATAACCAGTGCTAACTTTCATCCAGAGTAGCTGCATCATCGTCAGTGTGTTTCTGCTCTGCGATGGCCTGCGAGCAGTCCAGGGTGTACGCTGTCCTCGGTTGAGAAGGGTTGAGTGGTTCAGAAAATGAATGGTTAATTTATATTCATGCATAATTTGATTTTGACCAAAAATAGAGAGAGCAGGTTTCATCAAAAGAGGCCAAGACTGTACAATGTTATCATTTGAAGGTGGAAGCAGCCTTGTTTGAGGTTCACTTTTCAACTTATGCCAAGATAAATACAATTACCTATTCATGGCCTCTTCAAAACTTAAAGGAAGCAAAATATATTTATCTACCTGACGTTGGTTGAAGGAGAAGAGGGGATATACCCTGCATAGCAATCCCAAATCTCTCCAGAATGGAAGCATAGTGGTGGGAGCATCACAGGTGGAGGTTTTTAGCCCCCCCCCCCCCCGACATTTATTTTGGTGATGGTTACATTTGAGTTATTCATCCATCCATCGATCCATTTGTCCATTATTTCTTCCATGAATAGGTAATTGTATTTATCTTGGCATAAGTTCCGCCAAGGTCTTGGGGAAGCTGGGACCAATCCTGATTGACTTTGGCTAAAAGGCATGAAACACTCATTGTTTCTGAGTGAACAGGTCACTCGTCTATTGCTGAGCTAACATAGAGTAACAGACATCATTTTATACCCACATCCATGAGCAGTTCAGAGCAGCCCATTGACCATCTGCAGGAATTCTAGAGGAAATCCACAAATGCGCAGTCAGCTGTGAGTTTCAAACCCAGAGTCTGCTAGCTTTGGGATGGGAATATTGCTCAATGCACCACACTTGATTTATTAATTTGTTTATTTATTTATTTATTGCTCAGTTAATGCTTCACTAACTATCACTAGTCAGTTGCCTCAATATCTCATCTTATTCACCATCCATTAACCTCTCATACATGATAAATCAGCAGGATGCTACGTTCAGAAATTTCCCCACAGAGATCATGATTCCTGCTGGTCCCCTGACAGCTGAACCACAGCTCATATTTGTGCTCTCCAATTCCATAATGAATATTAATAATATTTGTCACAGCCAAGAAAAATATTATTCTGAAGCCTGTGAAACACGGCATGCTTCCCAAACAGATAGCGTTACACCAACAGGCAAATGTGGATCATTACGCGGTACAGGGACGATCTGAAGCGAATTCGTGCTTTGGAAGAAGAATATAGCATTTGAACATTTTGCTGAAGAAATGCTTAAAATTAATCCATCTGTGAAATTTATTAAGGAAATGTGTAACAAGTGCAAGTTAAAAATATGTTTGGCGGAATAAGCACCGTTATTAAAGCCAATCTGATATGCGGTGTCCGTTACTCACTTATTGACAAACCAACTAATCGAATTGGGGTTGCGAGGAGGCTGGAGCCTATGTCAGCTGATACTGGGTGAAGGCTTGGTACATTCAGAATGGCTCATCAGCCCAACACACACGCAATCTCTCACACCTTATAAGAAATCTGGAGCAGTAAAGTTGCCTAATATGTATGTTTTTGGACTCTGAGAGAAAAGCAACACAAGTAGAAAACCTGCAAATCCCGTACAGATTGGCCTTTGCCGATCCAAGAACTTGAACCCAGAACCTCCTTGGCCTGACAGGGGCTTGCTAACCACAATGCAACTATGCTATCTGTGTGGGGTTAGCGCTACAATTAAACGCAATGATGTGATGGATCCATTTATGAAGTGTAATGACTTTCTTGATGACAATACATATAAACAATCGGACATGTCATTTTCTATTTTTATTTCAACATTAAAACATCTGAGGCGCATAGATAGAAAGCTTTCGCGGAACTTTGTTTTTGCATTGCAGTTTAATTGCATTAGATTCTTTAACAGTTTGCACAGAAACTTCCTGAAATATCATACACTGACATGTTTCACTGTCAAAACAGGGTGATTCTTTGCTAATGACTTTAGCATTTTGGCACCCTGTTAAATTCTCATTTAAAGCGTCTAAAACGCTTTTTAGCATTCCCAGCAGCTGCAGCGCACTTGGCTACAGTCATCTAAAGTCATTTAAAATGAATGTGTTCCAGCTGAAATCATGAAATGTTGATGAAACACTTTAGAAAGGGATGGTTTTTATAAAGTGAGATTAAATAAAATTCCATCCTGACTTAGATTTTGAAATAGCACCTTTAGGATCACTGATGTAATGAATACTTTGAGTTGGATATGGCACGGTACTTCATCGTCTGAGACTTGATGGATCCAGAAGGAACCTTGGGTGTACTATCCATGTACGCAGTGTCATCTGGAGGTGATTCTGCTTAGCCATATTAGCATACCAGAATGTTTTTTGAGGTGTGAGGGTAGAGTACCTGGAGGAACTTGATTCTTGGAGTGCCACAAAAAGAACATGCCAAATACCACACATTGAACCAGGGACCCAGGGGCGATAAGGCAGTTCTGAGGTGTTTGTCACCTTCAGTATATTCTCAGTGCATTTCCTTTACTTGGCTGGAAAAGCTCTGGGTTCAGAACTTTGAGCCAACTGGGGGTCTTCTTGCATGGTTTTTCTCTGGGTGCTCTCTGTTTACTCTCATATAACACTAAATTGCCCATAGGTGTGGGTGTGTGTGTGTGTGTGTGTGTGTGTGTGTGTGTGTGTGTGTGTGTGTGTGTGTGTGTGTGTGTGTGTGTGTGTGTGTGTGTGTGTAACATATCTCACAATTGATTGGTGACCTTTTCAGGGTGCACCCTGCCTCTTGGCTGAAGCCAGCTGTGATGGGCCCTTGCTTTCTCACAATAATGGTAGATAAGCCGTTTTTAAATGGGTTGGGGTAGTGTTGGTCTGGTGCTAAGTTGCTTGATTACCGATCCTAAGGTTGGGGGTTCAAGCCCCACTTCCAACAGGTTGTCAGTGATCCCGCAGTGCAGCTTCAACTTATCTAGTATCGATGGATAAGTGAACTCGTTGAAAAATACTAAAGTTCAGTTGGCGGCGTTCCTCAAATCAACAATTAGAAAAATTCCAAATGAATTATAATGTCTATTATTATCCATTCAAAGTATTTAGTCATTTTTGATTGGTGGAAAGAAATTAACTAATCATTATTTTTATTATTGCAACTAACTCAGTGAGCAAGACAGCATAGACACCGAAGCAACAAAAGTCAGTTATATGATATAATAAACAAATTTGAAAGTAATAAATTAAAAATTGGTTACAGCTCAAGATTTGTTTGCTGTTTTAAGAAAGTTCTATGCAAATGTCGGCAAAAGGAAAAAAAAACAACATTTGAAAATATTTTAAACTAACAATGAAATAATTATGGAATTTGGCTTTCATACGACTTAAAAATGATTCCATATCCGATGCCAAGAACCTTGATGAATAAAAAAAAAATCCTCTAAATAATTCTCCATATCATACTGAACCCCATTCAAAAATCGCTAATTACCTTGAAATAGAGTGAGCCAATCAGACTGCATCATTCCCAGGCAGTATAAATTAAAGTGTTAATTTCCATTCTGGCGATGTAACTGACCAAAATATTCACTGTTCTAGCCTTGTCTTAAAAATGTAATCTGAAGAAAAAAAAAAGTAATTATAATATTAACACGCTCATGGAAATTCCATTTTTACTGGGCTCTGATTAACCCTGATTCTCACACCTGCTCTCAATTTCACTCGGTGTTACATGTTCAGTGCAGGCTCCTCTCTTAGCCCTTTAGCCTTGCCTGTGGCCATTTCCTCCTATTTCTGGCTCAGGTCCACTTGGAAATGATCGTGTAATGACTTAATTACCTCTGTGCTCTGGGTTTTCTTGCCAGTCCCCTTTTAAACCACAACGATTATGGCTTCAGGTGGAATGACAGTACTTGAGGTGAAATGACGATAACTTAAAATTGCTGATGGGCGAAATCATGAACCGGGAATATGATGATGATTTATTCATAGAGCACAAATCTTGAAAATGCCAATCCTATCCTATCTAAACAGATATCCGTGGGAAGAATGATGAAGCATGTTGTGTATCTTGATGTTCGCCATCATGCTGAGCGATCAGGTTAATTTTTCTGTACTGTACATCAGCAATGAAACGGTAAATTAAAAATAACAAGGCTTGCCTGGCCTAGTCTTGCCGCACTGCACAACATTTATCATGCAAATGTCAGGGGTACAGGATCTCTGATGGGAAGGTAGAATTGGATCGGCCTTCTGTATCTCACTGCTAAAGAATAATGCCTCGGTGCCTGGAGGCCTACTAGCTTTCAGAGCTGTCTGAAGCTGAAATATGAGTCCACTTTGTGTTATGTGAAGCCTCTCGCCTTGCTGGTAAATGTAAATTTCAACAGTAGGTAAGCAGCCAGTCATGTAGGGTCCTGAAGACACGCCTTCCCTGAAAAAAGATGTAGACATAAGCACATTGCAACACAACTTTGGACATCGTGAAAGTGCATTAAAAATAACAATTTTATGACAAGGCTTTATCTCAGAGCCTGGAAATCAAGAGCCTGAAGGTCAGAGTCGAAGTGACTACAGTTAGAATGATAGTTGACTGTACTGATAGTACAGAAGTCGATATTAATTTTACATTTCTTATATTGTATTTAAACTTCAGCACATTCATATAATTCAAATAATATTTTGTAATGCACCTCGCCTAGAGTCAAGCGTCGGCCGAGATGGGCACCAGCCTCCCCTCAGCCTGAAATAAGATTAGGCGGTTCAGAAAATATTTTGTACTCAGTTCATCATTTTCTGTCACCGCATAATCTTAATTAGGGTCGTGGGCAGGCTGGTGCCCATCCCAGCCGACTCCAGGCGAGGGCAGAGTACACCCTGGACAGCTTGCCAGGCCATCACAGGGCAGAAAAAACACTGACGGCTTTGCAGCCTACTCTTTACAAAAGTCAGCAATGGTTCTTTTACATCTTACCATAGACAGTGAGAGACATGGTAGGCCTTTGATAACCCAATTAGCTGCACTGGAGAGACAGTGGCAACCTTGTAGAGAGTGGGCCTCAAACCCCCAACCTTAGGATCAGTGATCCAGCACCCTTTCCCACCAGGCCACCACTACCCAGAATATTTTGTACTGTATTTCAAAAAGCATTTTCATACACCGCATACTATTTTGTGTCTCATGCATTTTTACCATTTAGAAGAAAGTTATCAACTTATGGCTAACGTATATTCAAATTCCTACACATAATGCTGTAAGAAAATCTACTAAAACTATGTAATCTTTAAGCAGGGGTTCGGCTATTTTATTAGAAAGATTACTCAACGTTCTATGTGGGTTTGCATGAAATTTCTGCCAGTTTTGGCTTTGGTTAAGTTTTTTGTTTGTTTGTTTGTTTTTATTTTGGAGATCAGGATCAAATGGAGTATCCAGGAATTTTTGATATAATTGATTAACATTATGAGAGAGGACGATTCGCAAGATTTTGGTTCATATGGAGAATTGCTTTGAATACAGCCATGAGAGGGGGCACAAACCAATGTCCGTCCTCATGCCAATCCCAAGCCTGGATAAATGCAGAGGGTTGTGACAAGAAGGGCACCCGGCTTAAAACTTTTGCCAGCATACAGAATGTGAATTGTCAAAACAAATTTCATAATGGATCGGTCAATGCCCGGGTTTACAAAGACCACCATCAGTGCTGTTAAAAAACAGGGTTCTGGTGGAAATTGGACTACTGTTGGTCGAAGAAGGAGAGGTTGATGAAGGAGAGGCAGGAGGCGTGCCGGTAGGCAGAGAGAGAAGAGTAAAAGCATGAGTCTAGGACTGGGAGTAGGGACTTTGAATGTTGCAACTATGAAAGGAAAAGGTAGAGAGCTGGTTGACATGATGCAGAAGAGGAAGGTTGACATATTGTGTGTCCAGGAGACCAGGTGGAAATGTAGCAAGGCTAGAAGCTTAGGAGCTGGGTTTAAGCTGTTTTTTCATGGTGTGGATGGGAAGAGAAATGGAGTAGGAGTCATCTTGAAGGAGGGGTTGGTCAGGAATATTCTAGAAGTGAGAAGAGTGTCGACCAGAGTGATGAGTCTCAAGGTAGAAATTGAATGTGTGATGTTCAATGTTGTTAGTGCTTATGCCCCAGAGGCAGGACGTGAGCGAGAAGAGAAGGAGAGATTCTGTAGTGAGTTAGATGAAGTGATGCAGAGTACCCCAGAGGTGAAAGAGTGGTCATTGGGGCAGACTTCAATGGACATGTTGGTGCAGGCAACAGAAGTACATATGTTGATAGATTTTGCAAAAAAGATGGAAATGGCCGTGGTAAATATTTTCTCCCAGAAGAGACATGAGCATACTTTGACTTATTAAAGCGTAGGTAGGAGCACACAGGTAGACTACATCTTGTGTAGACGATGTAATTTGAAGGAAGTCAATGACTGCAAAGTAGTAGTGGGTGAGAGTGTTGCCAAACAGTATAGGGTGATGGTGTGCAGGATGATGCTGATGGTGAGAATGGTAAAGAAGGCAAAGGCAGAGCTGAAGACAAAGTGGTGCAAGCTGAAAAAGAAGAGTGTCGTGTTGTCTTCACGGAGGAGTTGAAACAGGCTTTGGGAGGTCATGAAGTGCTTCCAGATGACTAGACAACTACTACTAATGTGACCAGGGAGACAGGTAGGAGAGTACTCGGTGTGTCCTTTGGAAGGACAGTAGATAAGGAGACTTGGTGGCAAAATGAGGAAGTGCAGGAGTGCAAAGGAAGAGTGGGACATTGAGAGGACCGAAGAGAGTAAACAGGAGTACAGGGAGCCACAGCAGAAGGCAGAGGTAGCGGTGTCAATGGCCAAACCGAGGGCATATAATGCCTTGTATGATGGGTTGGACAGTGAGGAAGGACAAAATTATTTATACAGGTTGGCACAGCAGAGAAATAGAGATGGGAACGACATGCAGCAAGTTAGTGATTAAAGACAGATTGGGGAATGTATTGACTGATGACAGAAGTGTGCGGGGAAGATGGAAAGAGTACTTTGAAGAGCTGATGAATGAGAAAAATGAGAGAGAAAAAAGAGTACAAGAGGTGACTGTTGAGGACCAGGATGTAACAAAGAGTAGAAAGGGTGAAGTGAGGAGGACATTGAAGAGGATGAAGAGTGGAAAGGCAGTTGGTCCTGATGCTATACCTGTGGAGGTATGGACATGTCTAGGAGAGGTAGCAGTAAATTGAGTAAAGTGAGCAGATGCCAGAGGACTGGAGGAGCAGTGTGCTGGTGCCCATTTTTAAGAACAAGCGAGACGTGCCGAGTTGTGGCAACAACAGATGGATAAAGTTGATGAGCCATACGATGAAGTTATGCGAAAGGATAGTGGAAGCTAGACTAAGGGCAGAGGTCGGCATTTGTGAACAACAGTTTGGTTCCCTGCCAAGAAAGAGCACCATAGATACAGTGTTTGCTTTGAGGATGTTAATAGAGAAGTACAGAGAAGGTCAGAGGGAGCTCTATTGTGCCTTTGTGGATCTGGAGAAAGCTTATGACAGGGGAACTGTGGTATTGCATGAGGAAGTCTGGAGTGGCAGAGAAGTATGTTAGAGTGGTGCAGGACATGTATGAGAGATGTAAGACAGTGGTGAGGTGTGCTGTCGGTGTGACAGAAGAATTCAAGGTGAAGGTGGGACTGCATCAAGGATCAGCTATGAGCCCCTTCTTGTTTGCTATGGTGATGGACAGAGTGACAGACGAGGTTAGACATGAATCTCCATGGACTATGATGTTTGCAGATGACATTGTGATCTGTAGTGAGGACAGAGAACAAGTGCAGGGAAATCTAGGGAGGTGGAGGTATGCCCTGGAAAGGAGGGGAATGAAGGTTAGCCTCAGTAAGACAGAATAAATGTGTGTGAACTACAAGGACCCAAGAGGAACGTTGAGGTTACAGGGAGCAAAGATAAAGAAGGTGTAGGATTTTAAGTACTTAGGCTCAACAATTCAGACCAATGAATACTGTGGAAAAGAGGTGAAAAAGCGTGTGCAGGCAGGTTGGAATGGTTGGAGAAAAGTGTCCGGTGTGATGTGTGATAGGAAGGTATCAGCAAGAATGAAAGAAAAAGTGTACAAGACAGTGTTGAGGCCAGCGATGTTGTATGGTTTAGAAACAGTGGCACTGATGAAAAGGAAGGGAGCAGAGCTGGTGGTAGCAGATATAAAAATGTTGAGGTTCTCTTTGGGAGTAACGAGGATGGATAGGATCAGGAATTAGTACATCAGAGGGACAGCACATGTAAGAGGTTTTGGAGACAAAGCCAGAGAGGCTAGATTGAGATGGTTTCAACATGTACAGAGGAGGGTTGGTGAATGTATTGGTAGTCGGATGCTGAAGTTCGAACTACCAGGCAGAAGGCCAAGAGGAAGACGAAATAGAAGATTTATGCATGTGGTGAATGAGGACATGAAGGTAGTTGGAGTAAGAGTAGAAGATGCAGAGAATAGGGTGAAATGGAGGCAGATGATTCGCTGTGGCGACCCCTAAAAGGAACAGCCAAAAGAAAAAGAAGAAGAAGATGGAGGATGGCTTTGCTTGGTGAAGGTTTGTGCTTAGAGTGCTTTTATTTAGGGTATGTACTTTATAAGCAGGAGAAAGTTTGCTGCAGTTTATGTAATTGATAGAGGAAGCCGTGATGGCCTTCAATTTTCTCTTTGTCATTGTCATATGAGTCATACTGTAATTTCAATCAAATTCATGAGAATTGGGTGAGCACCTTTGGTCTTTTGAAACTTGAAAGCAACTTATTGAAGTTTACTGATTGACTGACTTGTTGATTGTTTTTGTCTACCTTCCTAACAATGAAAATCACTTAAAAGAGATTGCCTCACAGCAAGAAGGTGGGTTCGGTTCCCAGCTTGGGTGTTTCTGTGTGGCGTGTGCATGTTATCCTTGTGCTTTCTTGGGTGTCCTCCTGGTACTCTAGTTTCCTCCCAAAGTCCAGAAACATGCACAGTAGGATTCACCTGTAGCTGTGAGTATGAATGGTTGTATGAGTGTTGGCCCGGAGATGGGCGCCAGCCTCCCCACATCCCTATTTAGGATTCAGTGGTTCAGAAAATGAATGAATGATTAAATAATTTATGAATTTACTCATTTCCAGAGCAGTTAATCATAATAGAGCCACAAGGAGGCTAGAGCCTATGTCATCCAACATTGTCAAAAAAGGCGTACACCCTGAACAGCTCGCCAGTCCACAACAGGGCTAAATTCACAGTCACAACTCAGGGCAATTTGAGTCAGCCAATCAACCTAATGTGCATCTTGTTGGACCGGATTACCCGGAGGAAACCTAATGGTCACGTGCTTTGCACGTGTGTATATACTGCAGAGACAGAGCTATATGATGTTTGATCAGCAATACATATGCTACTTGGTATGAGATCATTTTTAGTGGTAGAAATGGAATGTGAGTATTAATGGAACATGGCTCAAATTAAATTTGAATGCAATTTCATTTCCTTGAAGTTCTTGAGGTCAAGCCCATAGGTTTAATTTCTGCAACACTTCCTGTTGCATTTTAATAAGACATATGGGAAAAAAAGTAATTAAATATTAATCGTTTTAATAATCTTTACTTGGCTGAAAACATTTGTTCTTTAAATGCAGTACTTCACTGGTTTTAGGCCAGATTTTAAAAAATGGATGTTTTATCTCTCCTTAATGTGTCATGAAATTCTTGAGTTACTCTTCGTCAGGTTCCAGTCTAAATACCGCATGAGCTGTAATTTGGCTATGGATGTGGTATATCAGAAAAAACAACAAAACAAAGCAAAACAAAACAACCCCCCCCCCACCTAAATAAGGAATTAAAACACGGTATATAGTGCTGTCATAGGGAATTAACATGTGATTTAAGGAAAGAAAAATACAAAAAAAAAAAAACACCTTGGTGTATAATCTTGGTTAAAACAACCAGTGTTTGTATATGTGCATGTATGACATCATTTCTATAAATAACCCACACGTTTTCAGTTTATTTCTGTGACTTCCAATAAAAATTCCCTTTTTCATATTGGAATCAGTGAGGTCCTGCCCCAAGTGGAGGAGTTTAAGTATCTTCAGGTCTCGTTCACGAGTGAGGGAAGGATGGAGCAAGAGATTGACAGACAGATCGCTGAAGCCTCTGCTGTAAAGCGGAGTCTGTACCGGTCTGTCATGGTGAAGAAGATGCTGAGCCACAAGGCAAAACTTTCAATTTACTAGTCGCTCTTTGTTCCAACCAACGAGCTTTGGGTAGTGATCGAAAGAACAAGATCGCGGATACAAGCGGCTGAAATGAGCTGCTTTCGCCGGGTAGCGGGGCTCTTCCTTAGAGATAAGGTGAGAAGCTCTACCATCCGGGGAGAGGTCGGAGTAGATCCACTGCTCCTCCGCATTGAGAGGGGCCAGTTGAGGTGGCTCGGGCATCTGGTCAGAATGCCTCCCGAACGCCTCCCTGGTGTGGTGTTTTGGGGATGTCCAACCATTTAGAGACCTCGGGGTTGACCTAGAACATGCTGTAAGGACTATGTCTCTCGGCTTTTCTGGGACCGCCTCGGTGTCCCCCCGGAAGAGCTGGAGGAAGTGGCTGAGGAGAGGGATGTCTGGACCTTTTTGCTTAGGTTGCTGCCCTCTCACCCCGACCCCAGATTAAGCGGAAGAAGATGAGATGAGATCTTGGAATCCTTCCAAAGCTGCCCATCTTGTTTGAATTTAAAGTTTACCAGAAATGTATTTTATAACTGGTAAATGGCTTTTTGTAAATAATTTAACAAACTAAGGAACCATTTCTTTCTCATCCTGAATTATAAAATTGATGAAACATATCACACAGTGGCAGGTATATTGAATATTAGTTCGGGGGGGGGGGGTGATCTAATACCCGACAACAAATGATATTTTCTTGGGATTCATTTAATAATTCCATCCAGCAATGAGGTTGTATTGTATTCTGGTTTGTAAAATAAAATAAAAGTAATAAAGTTGAGTTGATGTAAACATTTTTTCAAGAATTTTCTACCTGAGGTAAGGCTTTGGCCAAGGATGACGTCATTAAATTTGGCCCAATGTATCATGGCACGTGGCATGAAAAAATAATTAAATAAATTCGAATATCCATTTAGGGGCAGTGGTGGCCTGGTGGCAAGGTGCTGGATCACTGATCCCAAGGTTGGGGCTTCAAGCCCAACTTTCAACAGGTCCCCCACCCCCACCCCCACCCCACCCCGTGCAGCGAACTGGGTTATCAAAGGCCGACTATGTCTCTCACTGTCTATGGTGTGAGGTTCAGGGAAAAGAACCATTGCTGACTTTAGACATGAGTAGCTACATAGCCGTCAGCATGTTTCTGCCCTGCGATGGCCTGGTGAGCTGCCCAGGGTGTACTCTGCCCACGCCTGGAGTCGGCTAGGATGGGTGCCAGCCTCCCTGTGACACTAATTAGGATTAAGTGGTTCAGAAAATGAATGAATGTCTGCATACTTTTGTTTTCATATTTGTATGAATGTATTCATTTGTACATTATAACACTAAGAATTTTTTTTTTTTTTTCACGGAAAGTGAATTCAATAGAAAGCAAAGATTCACCGATATTTTTCATCCTTTTGTTGAACACATACCTACACTAAAGAGATATCAATTTATTACCCATTGTACAAATCATGCTGAATGTATTAAAAAAAAATGTATTCGAAGTGCATCAACCTATAGTGTACAAAATCTGTAGGCAGTCTCTTTAGAACATGATTCCCAAACTCATTCCCATTGCCTTCATCTAATACATCAACACCCATCGCTCTCTGTGGATTTTATGACTTGGTGCACAAACACAACCTGTTTTCATCTCCACATGGGTGTTTAATGAGGCAGAATAATCACGCTTGTATCACTGACACCGGTCTCTGCTTTATGTCAGCTTGTTATCATGCTATTTACATTTCTGTTCCATTGGACAGCTCTGGAACGCTCCCGCTTGCATGATTGAAATTTAATTTGTGTGATTGTACAGCTTCCAAAAACACAATTCCAGGAGTGAAGCTTTTAATTTACAGATTTCTGGACTGTACCATTCTTTTTAATTGGTGGTAAAACAAATCTATTTGCCAATGTTCCTGTTCTTCGTCTGCTAGAAAAGTGTTCTGGCAGCATGGCCACTTTCAGGAAGCTTTAATTTTACACTTCTCATGTGAACTTTTTAAGTGCTCACCTTCATATGACAATCCTCTAACCTTTTCCTTTCATGCCTCTGCATTTAAACCATTCAAGGTGAGCATGTGCGCTCAAATACATCCTTGGAGCAGTGGGCTGCTACACACATTGGACGGCCGGAGAGCGGTTGGGGTTAGATGTCCTGGCAAGGGCACTTCAGCCATGCATGTGGTGAAAGAAAAGGTGTAGCTCAATCCCCCCCACTGCACCACATGTTACCTGCTTGTTTGGGAATCAAACCAGCAACCTTTTGATCCAAAAGCAACATCCCTATGGATTCGGCTACAGCTGCCATGCTAATACAGTATTTTGTTGGATGATGCGGTTCTGGTTTAGGACAGATTCATTAGCTCATCGCAACTCCATTTGGATTGAGAATGGATCAGACTGGTAAGTACAATCCAGTCATGATGGTGAGGTAATGGGTTCGAATCCCTGTTCAACTCCCATCATGCTGGGCAAGGTCTTTAACTACAAGTCTGCCTCTGCCCGTCCAACAGTATAAATAGATAACAGTAAATATGCTGGGCTGGAAATCTGGGATTGATGAGCATCCCATGTAAGAGAAACTGAACTCCTAGTTGTGTCGTGCGACAGAAACCTGAGTAAATTCCTGTTCGATGAGCCAATAGCGTCAGATGTTTGTCAGATCATAATGGAAAGTATTATTTATTAAACACTAACATTATTGTTATGTTTAGATATGACGTACAGTTATTTTATATTAATCTGCTCAGTATGTTTTTCTTTTCTTTTTTCTTTTTTTTTTTTACTACCACGATTTGTACGATTTTGAGTGATTTTGTGCCTTTTTATGAAACCAGGATGGCTAGCACTGACTCAATAATTAATTGAGTTCTAAAATGTATTTATAGATAATATGCTAAGGAAAGTGGTGGTCTGGTGGTAAGGTGCTGCATCACTGATCCCAGGGTCAGGGGTTCAAGCCACACTATCAACGGTTGTCAATGCTTCCCCAGAAAGAATCATTGCTGACTTTCATCAAGAGGAGCTGCATAGCCATCGGTGTGTTTCTATTCCTCAATGGCCTGACAAGCTGTCCAGGGTATCTTCTGCTTTTGCCCAGAATCTGCTGAGATGGGTGCCAGCATTCCTGCAACCTTAATAGGATTAAGCGGTTTGGAAAATGAATGACTGAATAAAATGTTAATTATAATTATTTTGTTGCAGAATGCTTTATATAGTCTTATTGTATAATCAAGACAATCTCCTTTAGGTTTGACAAATTAAGATTTAGCAGATTACTACAAGTCACTTTATACCAGATGTGTATTGCAGTTTTCTTTTGGATTAGATTGTTCCGTATTGTTTTTGTTATGACACTAGCAATATTGATATATATGGTCAAAGATAATGCAGTGATTGGATCATGTGGCATCAAAAGCTGCCTTTATTTATTTATTTATTTTTTTTTTTTTTTTAGTTTTTGCACGACTGGAAAGAGGTGTCCTTTAATCTTTGTGTTGTTTTGCAAAATGCATTAATTTAAAACTTTCTGGAAGAAACCTAGTTAATTAGCAAAATAATTATCTTTGCACAAACGAGTACCCCCTCAAGTACCACTTGAATGCTTTCCCCTCATCTAGATTCCTGAGACAAGAGACAATCTCACTTTCATCAGGAAGAAAAAGCAAAATGGCAGAATTAGTTAGCACTTCATACATTTGATAAAAATCAGGAAAAGGCAAGAAGTTACCATTATAAAGTGCAGTAATGTATAACAGTTAAGCACAGCAATACAATGGGGAATTGCAGTAATGTACAATGGTAAAGTGCTTGAAGGTACAACAGTAATCTTAGAATACACAAACATGAATAATATCCAAAAGTAAACTGAATGTAAGTGATGCATCTGGCAGTGAGGCCCATGCTGTGAGTGTTTGGTAATTTATAGTTAGTAGTGTGCATACAAAGTACATGTGTATATATATAAGCCATGCCTGGCTGTGTTTGGGCTGATACTAGCCTCTGCCGTCTGCACTCTCCTTTGTCCTCCGCCTGATCCTCTTTCCTCTTCTCAATGGTTCTGATGTCTGCCTTCATAGCATGCTTCCAGTTATTGTGGTCAGTGGCTACTGCCCCCCAGCCTGTTTGGTTAATATTGTCTGCCTTCAAATCACATTTGAGGGCATCCTTGTAGCAGAGGATGGCCCTTCCTGCAGGTCTGGAGCCAGGAGCAAGCTCTCCATACAGCACATCCTTCGGTATTCGGTCATCATCCATTCAGCTAACATGACCAAGCCACCTCTGGTTGAGCAAGGTCCGCATGTATCAAAAAATCCTTGTTAGAGACACGATCTTGCTAGCTGATGCCCAAGATTCTTCTCAGGCAGCGCATGTGAAAGGTGTTGAGTCAGCGTTCTTGGCAGGAGTACAGAGTCCAGGCTTCGCAGCTGTACAAGCGTGTGCTGAGTATACAAGCCTGGCATGCCACTATCTTGGTGTTGGTAGTCAGCATGGTGTTGTCCCATACTAGTTTTACAAGGCAAGTCAATGCTGTTGCTGCTTTGTTGATGCACATGTTCAGCTCTGCATCCAAGGACATATTGTGTTGAGATGGTGGAACCCAGGGAGGTGAACTTATTCATCACCTCGAGGATGTGGTCATCAATGGGGGTGCTGAGAATGCTGCAAACATTATGGCTCATGACATGGGTCTTCTTGATGCTGAGAGAAAACTCTTTGCATGGATGAGAAAAGCAGTTGATGAGTCGCTGTAAGGCCTCCTCTGTGTGTGCAGCCAAGGCGGCATCATTAGCAAACAGCTTCTCTCTAATCAGGACTTTTTGTACCCTGGTTTTTGCTCGGAGATGTGCAAGGTTGAAGAGACTTCTGTCACTTCTGGTGTGGCGATACACTCCGTCTTCTGACTGGTTGAAGGCATAGGTCAGCAGCAGGGAGAAGAAGATGCCAAAAAAAGCATCTGAGCAAGCACACATCCTTGTTTCACGCCACTTTTGATTGATAAGGAGTCCGGGAATGAGCCATCATACTGGATGATGAATGTCTTCATGGAAAGATGAAATCATCCTCAGGAGCTTGGGGGGGACATTCAATCCTCTGTAGCAGGGTGAAAAGGCCTTGCCTGCTGACCATCTCAAAGGCCTTTGTCAAGTCAATAAAGGCAATGTACAGTGGACAGATGTCTTTGGGACATCTCTTGCAGTTGCTTTAGTGACTATATTTATAATTGATCTTTCTGCTCTAAAGCTGCATTGTGCTTTGGGGTAGACTTTCTCTGCAAATCTCTGCAACCAGTTGAGTAGTTCTTGGGCAAACGCTTTCCCAACAGGACTGAGAAGGCATATTTGATGATCATTGTTGCAGTCACTGTGGTCTCCTTTGTTCTTCTGGTGCGTGATGATGCTGGCATTATGCATGTCTTGAGGAACGGTTCCTTCCTCCTAGCACTGGACTACAAGCTCTTGCAGGTGGTGATGTTGAGCGATACTCTTGCCTGCTTTCACTACCTCTGTGGGAATATCATCATTGCCAGGAGCTTTCCAGTTAGCCAGGGAGTCGATTGCTTTTCTGAGTTCATCAATATAGAGTGGACCATTTAGTTCCTTCATGAATGGTGGGAGGTTTGTGTTCACAACTGATGCAGTGCTGACAATGTTCTCTCTTGAGTAACGCTCTTGATAGTGTTTGGCTAATTTCTCCATCTGCTTCCCCTTGTCTATAATGTTGCCAGAGGCTGTCTTCAGGAGTGCGATCTTGGTAATGCTTGGACCAAAAGCTTTCTTAATGCCATTGTACATGGCGTGAATGTTGCCGCAGTCAGCAGAGAGCTGAATGCTCTGGCAGAGGTTCAGCCAGTAGTCATTGGCACTGTTCCAAGCTATCCATTGGGTGTAATTTCTGTATTATTCAATTTTAAATCAGTAGGGGGTGTAGTGGAGACTTAACCTCTTTTTATTATTATTACTATTCCCTTGTTATTTTCCAAGACACTATGGTAGGGTTAAAAGATCAGCCATGTCTATTACTGTCTTTGGTGGCATGCTTGAAAAGAACCATTTCTGTCATTCATAAAGAGAAGTCCATTGAGTTGCTGTCAGTGTGTTTCTGTGTAAAGGGTTGCATGTGTGTGTTGGCCCTGCGATGGCCTTGTAAGCTGTCCAGGGTGAACCTTGCCCTTGCTCAATATCAGCTGAGATGAACGCCAGCTTCTCTGCAGCCCTAAGAAGGAGTGAGCGGTTCAGAAATAAGTGGACGGGTGGATAAATGGATGGATGGATGGTTGCGCTACAATTATTTGGAATGATTGACAGATAACCATTACAGTTACAACACAAAACCACTGAGACTAAAAATAATCTCATCATATTTTAGACAGCATATGTTCTCTAACAATGTCTTAGACAGGGAGAAGAAAAGAAAAAATCATAATGAAAGCGAGCACCAACCCAATCATACAGAAATACAACAAATAAAACATAATTAATAAAGAAAATCCCAATAAGGGTTTGTTATACATGATAGAAAAAAAAGAAGAAAAAAAAAAAAGAAATGTCACATCATTTAAAGCGAGTGATTGCAGCGCGAAAGCGAATCTTTTTTTTTTTTTTTTTTTTCAAATGAGATCTTGTACTCGCTTTCTCTGTGGCTTTTCCCTCTCAGCATTGAATATGCCTTGATGCTCTTTTACAATCAGAGAGAAAAGAAGAAGAAATGTGAAGGAAAGGAGAAAGACAAGGGCTGAAAGGAACAGAACCTGATTGCAGGGAAGAAAGAAGTAATTTTTACAGATCGAGGTCTATAAAGAATAAATAAATATCCTACTGGCTAAAAACATGATATAAATACCCTGAACTATAAATATATTCCTATATAATTGTTTCTTACAGTCCTGACAGACTGATAATACTTTTTTGTTAATTACCCCGCAGGGACATGAAGTGAGATTAATGACTCACAAACACAAAGCCATGAGACTTTGTCACTAATTAAAAATATGATTCTAAATTTAAGAGTAAAAATCAAAGCTGACAGTGAAATGTACTTAAACATTAAAATGTTTTGTTTGGAAAATGTTTTTAAGTGCATGTGTTTTGAATGAATATGATTTTATAGTTTATGTATTTAACACAATGTTGATTTTGGGGCTGCATGTTGGCAGGAAGGTTCTGGGATGCAGTCCATGGCGTGGTGATGACATGTCTGTGTAGCATTTGCATGTTTTTCTTGTGGCTCTGTGGGTCTCCTCTGAGCACTTCAGTTTCCTCCCACAGCCCCAAAGACATGCGCATTAGTCTAAATGAGTGTTCCGTATTGCCCCTTGGAGTGTGTGAGTGTGTGTGTGTGTGTGTGTGTGTGTGTGTGTGTGTGTGTGTGTGTGTGTGTGTGTGTGTGTGGGTGTGTTTTGACCCCAGGATTCAGGTTCAAGGGGACTTTATATAAACTTTTATTTACCTTGAATCGGTAGATTTCGGCTCCAGCCTTTTTGTGATTTGAACAGAATTTCATAGTTCAGTGAATATATGAACGAATGAATGTTTGATTCTGGGTTGTGATTGGTTAAGATGTTGTGATTCAGAAGAAATAGACACATCGGGGTGGTAACATTTGAGACGTAACGTTTTCAAAGTTTTTATTATTATTTTTTTTTTTTAACAAGTGTCCATTCTGCTCAGAATGAATTCATATTAAATAAATCAAAAATAGGGAAGTCATGGAGTGGTGTTAAGGTGCTGGATCACTGATCCCAAGGTTGGGGGTTCAAGCCCCACTATCAACAGGTTGTTAATGTCCCCCAGTGCAGCTAACTGGGTTATCAAAGGGTGGCCATGTCTCTCACTGTCTGTGGTGGGAGGTTCGTGTAAAAGAACAATTGCTGACTTTTGACAAGAGGAGCTGCAAAGCCGTCAGCATGTTTCTGCCCTGTGATGGCCTGGCGAGTTGTCCAGGGTGTACTCTGCCCTCGCCCAGAGTCGGCTGGCATGGGCACAAGCCTCCCCACAATCCTAAACAGGATTAAGTGGCTACAGAAAATGAATGAATAAATAAAAAATAATGGAAGGTCTAGGTAGTGGATTCCAAATTTTATTGAATGCATCAAAAAAAAAAAAAAAAAAAAAAAAAAAAAAAAAAAAAGGAAAATCTCAAGCTGGAAAAAAAAAAGGATTGAAGCCAAAGGTGTAGAAGGTTTCCCACTGATGAAGGGGAAAAATCAGAGCTGTGACCCTGAAGCTAAAACCCTGCAGGAGTGACGGCATCGATCTCCTGCCCGAGAAAGAGAGAGAGAGAGAGAGAGAGAGAGAGAGAGAGAGAGAGATGGTGTCAGTCAAAAATCTGGAGTAAATGAGAAAATAAGCTACTGTTCAACTTCAGCTTATAGCAGCCACCTTCATAGAGTCTCACAAGGACCTGAATTTTCAGCAGCTGGTCAATTTCTCAGAAAGATGCGTCGGAGTGCCTGGGATCATCTTTTCAACAACTTCAGGATTATTCTGACTTCAGCCTTTAGCAGATTTATTAATATCATGCAGCACTAATTGAATTGCAAACAGGTGAATGACTGAAATAATTATACGGCTTCTGTCCATGACTAATTTCAAGCCTTCATGCTAACAGGAAGCCTTGTGTACTGCTATGTTCTCTACTGATCATTCGGTTTTGTGAAGAAAAGACAGGCCAAAAAAATTAGCACTGTGGTAAATGAGTTTTCTGAAATCTAGGATAATGCCCAAAGGAAATAAGGGACATAATGAAGCAAACAGGCTAATTTGCCCAATGTTGATGCACTGACAGGGCAGACATGTTCTACATGTGTGAATGAGACAAACCACATTTTCAGAGCCATGTGAATTGAGAGTGGTAAATAAATAAGAAAATAATGTATGACGCAATCCATCAAACTGGAACTATAAGTCCAGTCTAAAGTAATATGGAGATTTAGGCACTGCATAAAGGCGGAATTCCCGATGGCTGTCTTTATTGATAGGCGTCCGAGGCTTGTGTTTCAGAGTGGTGCAGCCTCTTTAAGGGCTGAATCAACTTCAGCCCTCCTGGAGGATATAAATAAATAAATAAATCTCCCCTGGGTTTCCCGACTACGCTCTGTAGTGAAAGCAAGAAACACTAATCCTGAGGGATTTTTACAACTTTCCACTCACTGATTTGCATGTATTTGTGTTATTAGTTCAATTAACTGTTGAATGAGTGCACGTTCCATGCTGTGTTGCTCGATGAAAATTTGTTTGGCTACTTGAGCTTTTATTCTGCGCGAGTCTGAATGGTGAGTCTTTTTTTCAGTTTCAATGTGAATAATCAACCTATTTTTCTATTGATGCTGGTTATTATACAAGTCAGCAGTACGCAATAGTCAATCAGCATCAGCTTAGTGACGGCAGGTTTTTTGGGTTTTCTGTGGTGGGGATACTCCAACCCCTCTCATCTTGTAATATACTTTCAATCAATTGATTTGGTGTGGTGCAAAGATGTAATGTCTGAAAGAATTTTAATACTGTTGAGCTTAGTATATAGTCCTCTGCATTTAATTCCATATATAGTGAGTGTGAGGAAATGAATGAGAGTGATTTCGGGCCCAAGGAAAAACAATATGAAAAACAATAAAGGCATCTAATTACTGGATACTGCTAGACAGACAGACAGACAGACAGACAGACAGACAGACAGACAGACAGACAGATAGATAGATAGATAGATAGATAGATAGATAGATAGATAGATAGATAGATAGATATGGATATTTTAATAGTTATGTGGATTTTTGTCCAATATGTGTGTGATTTGCATTTGTAAAGTTTATAACCCGATTAATATACCCTACGGTTTTAATTGCAATATATTATTTTATATAATCAGTATTTGATCTGACACATTCAAATAAATGTATTACGCAGGTCGTGTAACTTTTCTAACTGAAGATAAACGAATAAAAGGAAATCACTGGAAATAGAAAAGACAGTGAATCAAACAGTGGACTAACAGAGCGTTAGGAAAACGCCATCAGTCCTGATTAAATATGACAGCTAACAACTATCACAAGCCTCCAAGTGGTGTTGAGCTGAATTCTTTACACAGCTTCTTTCACACACAAAAACAAAAAGAATTTGCTGGTTCTTTATTTATTTTTTTTAATTCCTGAAGAGGAAAGCTCAGCCTTATGCTCATGCAACACAGTTTTTATTTATTTATTTATTTATCTATTTATTTATTTATTTATTTATTTTTCAACAGTCACTGCACTGTCTATGAATTAATAAAGAATCCAGCTGAGAACATCACCACACTCTCCATTGTATCTGAAAAGCATTGATGGCCTCCTACTCGTGTCATGGATTCTTTACCACATTGCCGTCTCGCAAAAATTACCAGTGCATCAGGGCTTTGCTTTTCAGCTTGCTCAACACCCACAGCTGCACTGATTGACAGGAGAGAATAACCCAGTCTCACCCACTCATAGATCATAGTCAATTACACTCTCTTGGATTCCCAGTTGACTGTGGTATCGACGAGGTTTGACCTCATGATAGTCATCTTATTGATCTTTTTTTTTTTTTTTTTTTTTTTTTTTTTTAAAGGTGTCACGAACTACCCTGCGTATTGTTTTGTGCTTCACTGTTTCTGAGCGCTGTACACTCTCATATTCCTGTAGATATACAGTATGTGTATATTTGAAGCACATCTTGGTTCTTGGCAATTATACCTATTTCACACACCCATATACGTGTGTGTGTGTGTGTGTGTGTGTGTGTGTGTGTGTGTGCTTAAAAGCAGTTTGCAGTTTAAGTAAGCATAGTGTACAGATACAGGGCTCTAGTGGAACCCAATAAATTACATTTTTCCCCTCTCGTGCACATTGAGGCAGGTGGATTTTATTGTAATGCAGGTGGGAGGGATGGAAAATGTGTCTACATCTATGGGCGGAACTTTGAGTTGACAAGTCTCATGGCAAGAAGGTCCTGGGTTCGAGCCCTGTGCTTGGTCAGAGCATTTCTACATGGAATTTTCATGTTTTCATTGTGCTTGCATGGGATTGCCTCAGTTATACCGGCTTCCTCCCACAGCCCAAAGACACTGGGTGAATTGACTACTTTAAATTGCTCCTTCTGTGAATAGATGTTTGGGGAAGTGTACAGGTTCTGCAAAAGGTTTGCAATCTACTCATGTAAATAAATAAACAAATCAATAGAAACCCTCACAGCAGCTCAATGTATCATGGGATGTGGCATAAAAATAAATAAATAAATAAATAAATAAATTAGAATATCCATTTAGGGGCAGCGGTGGCCTGGTGGTAAGGTGCTGGATCACTGACCCCAAGGTTGGGGTTCAAGATCAACTTTCAATAGGTTGTCACTGCACCCCACTGTCATGCTAACAGGGTTATCAAAGGCCGGCCATGTCTCTCACTGTCTATGATGAGAGGCTGGAAAGTAATCATTGCTGAATTTTGTCAAGAGTAGCTGCATAACCGTAAGCATGTTTATGCCCTGTGACGATCTGGGAAGCTGTCCAATGTGGACTCTACTCTCGCCCAGAGTCAGCTGAGATGAGCGCCAGCCTCCCCACGACCCTAATTAGGATTAAGCGGTTCAGAAAATGAATGAATGAATATCAATTTAGTCACCATATATTTATTCATCCACCTATCTATTGTTTATCGTACATGACCGAATGCCAGCCAACTTCAATCAAGTCAAGATAACGAGGATACAGTGATCCCTTGCTACTTCATGCTTCAGTTTCTGTGACTTCAGTGCATCGCAGTTTTTTCAAAAATATTCATTGAAAAATAATAATCAAAAAAGAATAATAAGGAAATTAAGGAAAAATAGGGAAACATTTAAAGAAAATGCTACAAAACAAGGCCAATTATGCAAAAAAAAAAAAAAAAAACAAAACAAAAAAAAACTACTTACATTTTTATATGAGGTGCGTATCTCAATGTGTGCGTGTACGCATCTGTATATTTGTGTATTTATATTTTATTTACATATTATGCATTATTTTTGAAATATGAATTGTTATCATAAGCATTTATAGCGTTGAATATGTATTTACTGATATTATATACACATGTACATGTACGTATACGTCAATCAGGGGGGTCGATCCTACCTCGCGGAAATCGGCAGTCGCTGGGGGGTCTTGGTCCCAATTGTCCAATAGAGAAATACAAATGTTGTAGCAATATCAAGAGCAGGGGCACACTGTGAACAGATCACCGGTCTATTGTAAAGCATATTCATACTGTGGTATACATTTAGATACAATAAAGAAAAAGAATGCAGGTAGCAATAAACATTAATGTGGAATTGGTTAGAATTTGTTTGACCGATCCTTTCTGAGAGAAATGATAGGATTTGTTCAGAGTATTATTGGCAGTAGGCAGGATCTTTCAGAACTCCTTTGGGGGGAGGAAGTATTGAGTAAAATTCTGTCAGAAGCAAGGAGGTCCTGTAGATTGGCCAGAATTTCATCAAAAATGTGTTGAACCAAATTCCTTTAAGAGTGGGTTGGCTTAGTCACATAAACCCAGTGGTAGTTGTTCAGAAATACTGCAGGGTGGCCATAATTGGCCCAAATTGCTTTAAGGACTGGTACATTTTGTTCAACTCTCTGGAAAGAACTTGAAAAACTGCTAATAAGTTGATTGGGAGGAAGAAGTAGAAAGGGAAGGATTCCACTGAGGGTGAGAATTAGTCAGAATTTATTTGGGAACAGGTGGGTTTGTCAAACAGACCTGTGAAACATTCTGGAGATCAGGACATTTAGTCCGAATGTGTTCCAGGAGTGGGCAGAAGGAATTCTGAGAAATCCTTTCTGTGTTGACATATTTATGGAGCTTCAATCAGGAATAGACAGGATTGCTGAGAACTCTTTTGAGATTGAAAATAATTGGTCAGAGATCCTTCAGGGGTCCTTGGCAGGGGCATCCAATTTTATTCGCAAAGGGTCATCTGATTCCACCTGTTCAATTAGTTGAGTCTGGCTTTCAATAAACTTTGCGGTGTGATTGAACATAATTTGCCTATGGTTCTTGATAAAACATCCAGAATCAGAATTTGCTGGTTTCTTGACAATTTGTCCAATTTGTCCTGTTCCTGCAGGAGTCTTGAGGAATGTCAGAACTCCTTCAGGAGCAGACTGGATTGGTAATGTCAAGAGGAGTAGGCAGGATTGGCTGGAATACCTTGACGAAAGGCGGGCAGTGGTGGTCTAGTGGTATAAGGCGCTGGATCGCTGATCCAAAGGTTGGGGGTTCGAGTCCCACTCTCCACAAGGTTGTCACTGCCCCCAGTGCAGCTAACTGGGTTATCAAAGGCCGGCCATGTCTCTCACTGTCTATGGTGTGAGGCATGTAAAAGAACCATTGCTGACTTTCGACAAGAGTAGACTGCAAAGCCGTCAGCGTGTTTCAGCCCTGCGATGGCCTGGCGAGCTGTCCAGGGTGTACTCTGCCCTCGCCCTGAGTTGGCTGGGATGGGCACCAGCCTCCCCGCGACCCTAATTAGGATGAAGCGGTTACAGAAAATGAACTGAACCTTGACGAAAGGGAAATCATGCATACCTCTGGCGTCAGTCCTTGATGTTTTTTTGTCCATTTGATTTTTGCTATAACATAATAATCTCCCAAGAAAAATCATTGCCTCTTAATTAAACCATTGAAAGTGAGCACGCGCACACACACACACACACACACACACACACTTAGGGCAAGGGGCTGCCACACTCATTGGGGATGTCACTAGAGTGGTTGGAGTTATGTCTCTTGTTCAAAGGCACTGCAGCCATGAATGCGGAGGAAGAGAAGGCGCAGCTCACTTCCTCATCACCATATAGTTTCCTTGCTGGGAATCGAACCGGAAACCTGTTGGTCCCAAAGTCACTTCTCTAACCAGTACATTATGGCTTCCCTCAACCATTTTCCCAAACATTCACTCTTCTTTAAGGTATAGATAGCATACTGTAAACCCCGAACCCCCCAACATAATAACTATAGCATACTTCCTGTTTCAGGAAAAAGTCTGAATCAGCCAGACGTGCACACATGATGATGCTTATTTAAGTTGCTGTTGTCATAGAAACAGACCCCAAAAATGTTTAGAGGATAATCACAGGCAGCACTCATTCTACTTACTGGATTGTGAGGGTAAATGGCATGTAATCACATTCTAATATTTAAACATACATGTGTTCTCAGGATGTTTCATTTACTCCCTGTGCTCGTTGTAATGCAAAATGCTTTCATGAAGGGGAGAAGTGAAGATAAAAGTAGAAACTCGGCTGGAGCAGAAGCAGTGGGATGGATTTGAACTAAATTAAGTAGTACAGGAAGGCTTATATTGCTAATATGGCTTTGAAATGAGGTTCATTAGTAAGGACTGGTTCTCTTCTCTCTCATGATTTACATAAAAATGAATGTGAGTGTCTCTGAGGATATGCTTGTCTGGATGTGTTTTCCAGCTCATAGGGTGCATTCTGAATTCTGATAGGTTGGCAGGGCATTACTACAGCTGCAAATCACAGGTTTATACCTGTTATTGTTTCCATAGTATGTTGTAATTCCTTCAAAGTATTCCGGGCAACTTGAAAACCTTGAAAGTCCATTCGGATTTAGGGCGCTGTGGACCAAAACTGGTACAAGGAAGAAAAAAACACAGTGAGTCTGGAGCAGATTTATGGACACCCAGAACTGAGTGATGTGACATGAAGCTAGTCCTTGTGGTCTGATATCACGGAGAGGACACATTGCTGAAAAAGTAAACACTGGCTACGATAGAAAGGAGTGAGAACACATAGTGCGTATCTGAAGAGCACTTCGAGTGCATATGCCTGACCACACTGAAAGTGCCTAAAATGAACATGAAAACTGCTCTGCGGAGTAATGGTAGGAGGAGGACTGCTATGATGAGTAACATTTTATTTTTCATCACACTTACATCTGAGTGCATGGGGATCACTTTCATGTGGAAGAAATGGCTACAGGGTAGACAGTGTCCTGTGAAATATACTGCTGGGAAACCTTGATTCCTAGACATCTTGTGGATGCTACTTTAACATGTAGAATCTACCTAAACATTGATGCAGACCAAGTTCAGGAATGGTAAGGTAAGGTTTTTACACCCGAGCCATACTGGCTCATCAGGCCAGCGCTTATCCTCCTGGGTGGGACGCTAGTACATCACAGGCTACCTTCCCAGTATATTTTTACTGGTACCCATTTATACTGCTGGGTGAACAAAGGCACACTTGTGGTTGAGCCCTTGCCCAGGGGTCTTAGCACAGTGGGGGTCTCAGTGGGATTTGAACTCACAACCTCCCAATCATGAGCCCAGCACTCTAACCACTACACCACCGGCCCCACTAAGTTCAGGAATAGTTTGAAGAAAATTGGACTCCAAATTCCCAAACAATTCCCAACAATGAAGTAAATGGTTGGTGGACATACTGTGTGTTCAGGAGACAAGGTGGAAAGGTAGAAAGGCTAAAAGCTTAGGAGCAGGGTTTAAACTGTTTTATAATGGTGTGGATGGGAAGAGAAATGGAGTAGGAGTCATCTTGAAGGAGGGGTTTGTCAGGAATGTTCTAGAAGTGAAAAGAGTGTCAGACAGAGTGATGAGTAGGGATAGTGAGTATATTGGTCGTAGGATGCTGAGGTTGGAACTACCAGGCAAAAGGCCCAGAGGAAGACCAAAGAGAAGATTTATGGATGCAGTGAAGGCGGACATGAAGGTCGTTGGAGTAAGAGTAGAAGATGCAGAGGATAGGGAGAGATGGAGGCAGATCATTTGCTGTGGCGACCCCTGAAGGGAACAGCCGAAAGGAAAAGAAGAAGAAGAAGTAAATGGTTGGTTGTTCCTCTTTTAGTCCTGCAGTAGAATAGTGACCGTTTCAGAGCAAAGCTCATCTCTTACCTCAAGTCAGCTGAGATTCGCTACAACTTCACTTGTGACCGAGTGAACAAACAGTTCTCAGTTTGAAATAATGGTGTCGGTATTGGTAGAGGGCACACAGTACTTTCAAGAACGACACCTGATAACCACCATATCTGTAATATATACATACAGTTTGGTATTCTTCATTATAATGAACTTGCGACCTTGAGGGCTGGATTATCTGTAGCAGTGGGAAAATGGAAAAAAAAATGCAAAAAAAAAAAAAAAAAAAAAAAATCACTTTCCCATCACATCCAGGAAATCAAAGATATGCTAAATGCTTTGATGAAATATGCATCATAAAGATTCTTTCGAAGCGTGGGTAAAAAATGTTGACAGCAGAGCACTTCAGAAACTTTGCACTACTGATCCAAAGTGTCCTTGCAAGATATCTGGATAAAATCATTGCAGGAAGAGAATATGCATTTAAAAATATGTGTTTAGATTTTTGTTCTTCTGTGTGATATAGTTTTATTTGTCTCTACGGTGAGGAGTGTTGTGATTGGTTAATGTGGATCAGTACACGGATTTAAAAAGGGTGAAGAAGATTGACGCAGTAAGCAGAAATACAGAAAACCAACGTGGTAAAATATTAATTAAAAAATGTAATTGACCCGTGACTCAAAATAGTAATCTTCATTCACAAATAGTCGCTATTTCAAATGTTAAAGACAGATAAACACGTCATTTTGAAGCTAATATTATATGTATTGGCATATCATAGCAGATGAAGCGAAATGTCAAAACATTGCCATAGAAATCAAAATTGAGGCCTGAGTTGTCCATGCCAAATGACCCGGGCCAGATATCCAGTGCTGTTTACATCAATGTTATTGTATAACCACACCCACTAAACATTTATTGGTTAACTGCCTAATCCACAAGGGTCCATCTCTAGGCCTGTGGGCCAAATCTGGCCAGACAATGCATATTATGAGCTGCACTAGAGATTTTAACAAATATGATTATCAAACATTTTGTGCATCAACCATTACCATGAAATGTAATTCGCCATCATTTCACCTGATGGCTGCAACCTATTTAAAATAAACAGGTAGTCCTTCATGGCTGAGGAAAGATTGTGTGCTGTCAGCACAGGAAAGAAAACAAAAAGGAAAAATGAACAAATACCTAATCTTTTTTTTTTTTTTTCCTGCTGATATCATTATGTGCCCTTCCTGAAATAGATGTTTGATAATTAGAAGTTCAGCCCTTGGTGAACGAGAAGTTTTGTGGTGTGGCAGTCAGTGAAAATGCCTTTAACACCCTTGGCTTAATCCGACTAGGTTCACAAGGAGACTTGAGCCTATTTCAGCCAAATCTGGGCAAAAGCGGGTTGGTCCTTGAACAGTCAATCAGACACATAACCATTCACACTAACACCTGGGGCAATTTGTAGCAGTCAGTTAGCCTAATGTGTATGTTTTGGAGTCTGGGCGGTAACCAGCATAGTTGGAGGAAACACACAAGCACAGGGAGAACATGAAAAATCCACATAAAAAGTCCTTTGCCGAAACTTGGAATTCGAAACCTCGGACCTTCTTGCTGTGAGGCGAAGGCCATAACCACAACGCCACACGCCACCACTTTTTACTATTGAAGCTCAGAAATGCAACACAGTACTACAAGTATGTTATTTTGGGTTATTACTTTGAGAGGAATATCAAAGCTTAGATGCGTTCAAACATTTCGAGTAGCATATCCACATTAAAAATGTGGGCCATTTCGATACTGCCGTGCTCAAACAAGGTTCACACGGTCCTGCTTTACTCATACTTGAATAGTAAAAATAGCCCAACCTCTGTAGAGGCTCCAAGCCAAAGCTGAAAGCAGTAATTTATATTCAAAAGAACTTGACAGAGAACATTACACCCGGTTCAGAATGCTACTTTTGCTAATGTTGACCTTTCAGTGATGATTAGCATAGCAGCCTGTAGTTTTGCATGCTCCATGTTTACGGTTCATTCTAGCTCAGAAAGGAAGTCCTGTACCAGTTTCAGGATTAGGAGGGCCTTTAGATCTTGTTCTTGGCTCTTTTTGAAGTAGAATGCTTTGAAAGACCTCCAGGATTAAGAGGATTTCTCAGTAAACATTTCTTTGTAGGAAGATCTCCAGTACACTACAGTTTGTTGTATATTCTCACTGATGATTCAGACTGTCCCTGTTTGCCTTCACAGTGATACAGAAAGACTGCGCCGTCCTTTTTAATGAGCCATTTATAGAGGAATAAAGTAGGACTTCTATTGTGCTTCTAAACATCTCAAATAAACAGATTGTGGCTCAGTAGCAATTCCAACAACTGCAGGAAAACACACTTTCACTCTTTTTCTCCTAATTTAAACCGAATGCATAGTGCATTATCCCATACAACAAACCATCTAAAGGGTAACTATCTCAAAGTGTTTTTCATATATTTTCTACGGTCAGTGTAGGGCTACAAGACTACAGCCAAACACCTTAAGTGGGTCGAATTAAATGGGATAACATCTAATTCTAGCAAAACATTAGCAATTGATACCCAAGTTCAAGCCAGGTGCATGAACAAAAAAAAGCAAGATTTGTTCTCTTACACAATATGAATAATGGAGTAAAGTGATGATGGAATAATCAATAATAATGGAGACTTTCTGGACCAAAGCCCCACCACAGTTAAAAAAAAAAAAAACATTATCCTGTTAGTAAACAAATGCGAGAGAGAGAGAGAGAGAGAGAGAATATAAATTCCTTGGTGGATGTAATTCGCTCCACCCTCTGCTAGCTAAATTGATGTCTGAGCTAGCCGTATACTTGCGGGTATCACAGCACACTAGCATTTGATTCGTTTAAAGCTGCCTACAGTCGTTATAGCTTAATTCCCTGATATTTGGTCATATTCTTCTTGCTTTGTTCCAATTTTCACAAGTTTGATTTGTTAAATTAACCTTGTATATGTCTCTCGTTTTTTTATTTAGCTTTTTTCTCTGCCTATCCTCTGAAATCAGTTTGCATCATTTAACAATAAAAACTGCAGATTGCTTCCCTATATAAATGTGAGCACACTGAAAAAAGCTCTTTTGCTTTCA
>CM045735.1:46552248-46587248 GCA_024760905.1 Plotosus lineatus | reverse complement strand
CTGCAGGCTATTTTCCATTAATGTAATATTTTTCATTCGTTAATTACTTTTCTGAACCGCTCAATCTTAAAGAGGGTCATGGGGAGGCTGGTGCCCATCTCACCCGACTCTTGGCGAGGGCAGAATACACCTCGACAGCTTGCCAGGCCATCGCAGGGCTGATACACGCTAACAGCTATGCAGCTGCTCTTGACAAAAGTCAGTGATGGTTCTTTTACATGAACCTCCCACCACAGACAGTGAGAGACACGACCGGCCTTTGATAACCCAGTTAGGTGCACTGGGGGGACAGTGACAACCTGTTGAGAGTGGGACTTGAACCTCCAACCTTAGGATCAGTAATCCAGCACCTTTATCACCAGACCACCACTGCACCCACCACTGCCACTAAAGGCAGTGTGTTATGGGAGAAAGAAAGAACATTGCAATGGAGAGAACAGATGAAAATTAAACAAAGAATGAATCAAGAAACAAAAAAAAAACAAACAAAAAAAACCAAAAAAACAAGGCATCATCAAGGCAAAGAAAAAGGACAGTAAAATGGCGAAAATAAAGGAATGAAGGAAAAATATAAAGAACTAAAGGTGAAATGAACAAAAGTAAAAAAAAAAAAAAAAAAAAAAAGAGCAAAAATTAGGAAAGAAAACAGGTAGGATTTTGAGGAGACGAAGACAAACAAACTGTTCTGGAAGAAAAAAAGGCATAATAAAAGTGGAAAGAATAAGAAATAAAAACATAAGAAAAAGTTAAGAAATAAAAGCAACATGCCGAAAGATATAGGGGAGGAAAATAAAGAGGAATGGGAAAAAATGAATAAAGGAAGAAATAATGAAAGCATGAAAAACGCTATTAAAGAAAGAAAAGAAATATGAAAAGGGATGGAAATAAGGAAGGATGAAAGAAAGAAGTAAAGAAAAAGGCAGGAGGCAGAAGGAAGCTCCCTGCTCCCTGTAACCTCACCTTTCCTGTTGGGTCCTTCTCGTTCACACACATGTAGTCTGTCTTACTGAGGCAAACCTTCATTTCTCTCCTTTCCAAGGCATACCTCCACCTCTCCAGATTTTCCTGCACTTGTTCTCTGCTCTCACTGCAGATCACAATTCTTCTTTTCCTTTCGGCTTTTCCCTTCAGGGCTCGCCACAGCAAATCATCCGCCTTCATCTCACCCTATCTGAATCTTCTACTCTTACTCCAACTACCTTCATGTCCTCCTTCACCACACCCATAAATCTTCTCTTTGGTCTCCCCCTCGGCCTTCTGCTTGGTAGTTCCAACCTCAGTATCCTACTGCCAATATGCTCACTATCCCTCCTCTGTACATGTCCAAACCATCTCAATCTAGCTTCTTTGACTTTGTCTCCCAAACCTCTTACATGTGCTGTCCCTCCGATGTGCTCATTCCTGATGCTATCCATCTTCGTTACTCCCAAAGAGAACCTCAACATTTTCATCTCGGCTACCTCCAGCTCTGCCCCCTGTCTTTTCCTCAGCGCAACTGTTTCTAAACCATACAACATTGCTGGCCTCATCACCGTCTTGTACACTTTTCCTTTCATTCTTGCCAATACCCTCCTATCACACATCACACCGGACACTTTTCTCCAACCATTCCAACATGCCTGCACATGTTTCTTCACCTCTTTTCCACACTCTCCATTCCTCTGGATTGTTGAGCCTCAGTACTTGATATCCTCCACCTTCTTTATCTCTGCTCCCTGTAACCTCACCGTTCCTCTTGGGTCCTTGTCGTTCACACACATGTATTCTGATTTACTGAGGCTAACCTTCATTCCTCTCCTTTCCAGGACATACCTCCACCTCTGTAGATTTTCCTGCACTTGTTCTCTGCTCTCACTACAGATCACAATGTCGTCTGCAAACATCATAGTCCACGAAGATTCTTGTCTAACCTCGTCCGTCAGCCTGTCCCATCACCACAGCAAACAAGAAGGGGCTCAGAGCTGACCCTTGATGCAGTCCCACCTCCACTTTGAACTCTTCTGTCACACTGACAGCACGCCTCACCACTGTCTTACATCTCTCATACATGTCCTGCACCACTCTAACATACTTCTCTACCACTCCAGACTTCCTCTTGCAATACCACAGTTCCTCTCTCGGCACCCTGTCATGTGTTTTCTCCAGATCCACAAAGGCACAATGCAGCTCCATCTGACCTTCTCTGTATTTCTCAAAACAATGTATTCTTAAAACAAGAATAAACAATAAGTCAACTAACCCTTCTGATCAACTGTGGCAACAATGTCACATGGGCACGAAGATGTCACGTGGGCAGGCATGAGGTGGTGCGTAACAGAGGAGGAGGATAATTTTATGTATGTGCATGCTACGCTCAAATAGTGGGGGGAGCAGTGTTATGCTGTGGCGGGTGCGTATGACCCTGGGGAACATGCTTGTTTTGCCACTAGAATCAAGTGTAATTGTGCATCCTCTACAGTTGGTGGCAGTGGCACTCTCACTTATGGGAATGCAGTGAGAGCACCACTGCCACCTACTGTAGAGGATGTCCTATTACACTAGGTGGAAATGGCACTGTCACTGTGTCACATCGAACAAACGATATGAAGTGCAGTAAACACTATTTATTGTCAGCCGCGTGGCACAGGGGGGGCTGAATTTTTTTCTTCCTATAGGAGGCATCACAGAAAATAATTGAGAAGCACTGCACAAGGCGTTCTTGGAGCGAGGAATTATACCCGCCAAAGAATACAATGCTAATCGGCCTGGAAAAGCCATTTTCCCATCAGAGCTCGTAAATCAAAATTTGGTCATTGGATGTGGCAGATTTTTGGTTGTATCAAAACTCGTATCATAAAGAATTAGTTTATAAAAGACACTTGTAATTCAAGGTATCTCTGTACTTTTATTTATTTTATTTATTTATTAACACACCTGAGCTTTTTGTACGTTTTTCATGCCCATAGTTACAGCACCTAGCAGCCGTTTTTTTTGGTTATCGTGAACACACACATTTTGCAGAGTTACTCCTCCTACTTGTGCATGTCATGGTACATTCATTTGTTGTAATAAATTGATCTGCTGCACTCTTTCCCCTTTCTATGTTTTTCTATGTTTATTTTTATTTCTATTAATTTAATTTAATTTAATTTTACTTACCTATTTATTTTCTAAAACCCTTCTGATTTTTCTCTTCTAACATATTTGTCATCAAATCCCACAAATCAAATATTCCCTCACAAATCACATGGCCACCACTAAGCAGGGAGTGGTGTAAGTAAGCGTGCATCCCTTCCATGACTCTTAATGCTCCCACCCAAATCTTTCTGAACAGCTGCGCATACATAATCAGAGCAAACCTAATGCACTCAGATGGAAGCTCACAGGTGCCCATGATGGGTTGATGATCACCTTGAATGACCAGGAGGTGTGCATATGCCATCCCTCCCTTATGTCTGAGTTCAGCCAATGATCTCCCAGCTGTGGCTAGCTGTCTGCATTCAAATAGATTCAAACTCATGATGTACAGGTTGATAGTGTCTCACTGTCTTGATCCTTTTTTGGATTATTTAAGAACTTTATGAAAATATTTGTTTGCTTTATTGGTGTAATACATTTTATATGCAGCAGAGCATCAATTCTAAAACACAACCTTGCTGCTTGCTGAGTGATTGCAAAATAAAGGCCAGGATGTTAAACTGAACACATTTACACTGAAAACTGTTCTTAAAGATTAAATGAGCTGAACCTGCACATGAAAGCAAAATTGAGTTCTAATGTTCTTTCTTCATGAAGAACCTGTGTGTTTTTGAGCCAGAGGATCCTTAACAGGAGAAGATTTCATCCATGTTTTCCATTAGAGCTCAAATGAGAGAATAACTGATATAGGATTTGCAGAAGCAAGAGTTTTTTGGTGAATGAAGCTATTAAGAAAGTGTAAAAACTCTCGATATTGTCTCCGACTCTCTAGTCATGTCATATTTTATTTATTTATTTATTTAATTTTATATATTTTTGGCTACAATGGTTGTGAAAACAATGTTATTGAGAGAGGAATGGGATATCACCTTTGTGTTTCTGTTCAATAAATGTCGGTATTTTTTTTTTTTTAATCTCGAAGACTTTGAGAGAATAAAAACCCAGAAACGAACAGATATACTGCAGCGTTTCATTGAAATGTTATGCAGGAGGAATTATGTCGTTGTTTCCCCCTGGAGATGATAACGTGTTTATCTGAAAAGCAACAAGACACAGAAAGGAAGTTCTAAAGCTGCTGGATGTTTATATGTTAAACATGAAATTATTGCGATTAGTCCTCGGAGAGAAAGTGCACATGGTAGCAAACTGTAGGGGGCAAGTGCATGGATTACATTTATACAACTAGGAATGGCTTTCTATGAATTTCTCTTTCTATTAGATTTCACATGGTGGTAAAATTTACCTGGAACATCTACCATGTCTGTCCTGAACATGGTCATTTTACTCCTTTGCCAATGCTAGAAGCACTAACAAGTTATTGGGTGGTTCTAAAGGAGTTCTTAAAGGGTACCTGCGGTGAATTTGTATTACTGGCTCTTTAAAACGATCACATATGACACCCGTGATTCTGTCAGGCAAAGTCATTCCTTTCTTTTTGTCAAGAATGCGAGTTCCAGCTCTGGTAGTCACATGAATTTCCTGTTTGGTCCTATTGGCTGGGCTACATACACCATACACTGATATCAGATAATACATTATTGGCCAGTGCTGAGCTGTGGTGCCAGGAAATAGAGGAGTGAAAAGCATAAGGCTGCACATACAACAAGCATAGAAATCACGGAAAAACGTAACGTAACACAACAGATTCCGATACTCCTTATGCCTGTTTGTCACGGACGAATGCTGACGAATCAAGTTTCACCTCTGTTGTTTAGCGGGACTTAACGGCATTCGCATGAATGTTTGTTTCAATGTTTGCAAAAGACAGTTGGTGAACATTAGTGACTGTTAGCAAATATTAGCGAATGTGTTTGTTGTGATTAGCACTTATGCTAACCATAACAAACATTAGCTATTTGTCATCCCTTCACTACCAATCAAGATCTTTTGCCACCTTTCAGTAAAATATCAGGGGCATGCCAGATGAATAGTGGGACTGATCTATCCAACCCGATAAAAAGTATGAGCAAACCCTCCCCAGATATTAAAATTTGGACTTCTAGAATATGGGACTCGATTTCAGTCAGGAGGAGCCAAACGTGCTGCTGCCCTTGAGGAAGAGAAATATTGAAGAGGAAGAAGAAAAAAAAAAACAATTATTGGACCACTTTTCCTATAAAACGTTAAGCAAGCCTTCTCCAACATGATTTGACGAAGCAGAAATAACTTAGTGATCTGCGTCAAACTTTTCAGTAATTCTTACAACTGTATTGCAAATGTTTCTATCTATTTTATTGTTGTTTGTTTGTTTGTTGTTGATTTTGTTTATCCACCTATCCATTCATCCAGCAACCTTTTGACTCATTTATATATCTGTTTTTTTTTTCTTTTTTTTATCCGTCAATCCAATCCAACCATCCATCCATCCATCCATTCATCCATCCATCCATCCAATTATCAGTCCATTAGTTTTACATATAGAGCCCTCCACTCACCCCTTACTCATTTGATCCATCTATCCATCCAGTTACTTTTCACCTATCCATCTATCAATCCATGTATTCCATCCCATGCATTTTGTCTGTCCTTTTCTGTTTTATTGTCACTCTTTCATTCATTCATTTTCTGAATCTCTTAATTCTAATTAGAGGACAATGGGAGGCTGGCGCCCATTTCAGCCATAGTACACGCTGCATAGCTTGCCAAGCCATTGCAGGGCAGAAACACACTGACGGCTATGCAGTTACCCTGACAAAGTCAGCAATGATTCTTTTACATGACTCTTGCCACAGGCAGTAAGAGACATGGCTGGCCTTTGATAACACAGTCAGATGCACTGGGGGGGGGGGGGGGCAGCAGTGACAATCCGGTGATAGTGGGGCTTGAACCCCCAAAGTTGGGATCAGTAACCCAGCACTTTTACCACCAGGCCACCACTGCCTCATTGATTTATTTATCTATCCCTCTGTCCATCCCTATTTTTTATATTCATCCAACATTCTACCAAGCCACTCTTTTCATCAATCTCTTTATTCACGTATTTGTTCATCCACCTGCCCATTAATTTTTATGAAATTAATAGAGGAAACGAGGCTTCAGGATCCCAATCTAGATGTTGATTCCAGTCGATGCAGTCTGTCTTTCCAAGGCGGATGTCCTTACAGCATGTCACCCTCACTGCCTTACAGTAAAACATCAAACCTGATTAATGATGGCTGTATTGACATCTCTAACCTTCCTTCAGAAACCCGATGAGTGCCCAGCGGAGTAGAATTGTGTGGAGGAGTGGAACTAGATTGTATTGCACTGTGATTGTTTCTGGTAAAGTAGACATTATTTATGTTGGATGTCTCCATTACTGAAGCCTCTGGATGTGCAGAAAAAAGATCCCAACATCTCAGTCAAGTTTCTAAATATCCACACAGCTTCATCATTCACCATGATGATGCTTTATGACCATCATATCCATTAACACCAGATTATATTTCAGCCGAGTGAGTTTTATTTCCGAAAAAAATGTGCAAAATAGAAGTATGAGTGTCCATTCGCTACAGTCGTTTATCTTTCTCTCTCTTTCACCCAGGGTAATTATAAAGTTTCAGGATGTTTCCAGAGCGGTTTTAATTCTTAATCTATTTTTCTCTTTTCTTTTTTTTTCCCCCACGGAAACAGTTTAAATGATATTGATTGTGGTTCTGCTGAGTATTTTACCTCATGAGACCTTCATTGTAATTCTGACATGAATCTAATTACAAAGTGTCGAGCCCGAAGGAAATCCTGCTGGTACGTAAAATAATAATTTGTAACATATTTGGGAATGGAAGAAATAGCTCTGGGCAATGAAATAGCTAATGACAACATAACTAATTGTATTTTATGGACTTCATTGCAGTATGGTACAATATGAAGGATTGGGATACAGGAAATTTATGATGCAAGTGAACTACCAAATCAGCAGGGTGGGTGGTGTACGGTGGCAAAACTAGTCAAGAAGTTCTAGATTCTGACTGTATATAGTATATCAGTGTAATAAGGGAAATGATCCCGCCCACTACTAGGATTTATTTATACTACTAAAGTTGTAGTGTTTATCTGGAGATGCATGTGGATGTTATATTTAGAAGTTTCTGAGTCATTGCTCACCATTATAATCATGTTTACATTTAAACATATAGACCAAACGTTAGAGGATTACAAGTGCAGATCAAATGGCGCTAATCGCAGTTGTACAGAAAGCAATCATGTCTACCACTTCCCTGTAATCTTGCATTTAATGTTACCATATAAGTCTCTGTTGAATATTAATGCATACGATACCAAAATGAAATACAGTATGCTGTTTGCTCAAGCATGGCTTCCATATGAGAAAAATCATTACATATTCACTGTATCAACTCTTCAAACTTGAGCCTGGGATCTATTTCAAATGCAATACATGCCACTACCTGTTCCCGAAAGCCTTACTCAGGAATAAATTGCATACCTACAACCAACTATCCATCCATCCATCCGTCCATCCATCCATCCATCCATCCATCCATCCATCCATCCAACTGTCTGTCCAGCTGCCCATTCCCCTGTCTATCTTTCCACTATTTGTATGGCTATTCTGACTGTCATGGGGGAACCCGGAGCCAATCCCAGCTGACTTCTTCATGAAGTGAACCAATGATGAGAGTTTGGAGGAGAATACTCATCCGTCCATTCACCCAAAACAAATGTCCAACAATTCATCCGTGCTTACATCCATCCATTCATCCATCCAACTATCTGTCTATCTATCCACCTATTGATTCAACCAACCGACCAACGGGCCATGCAACCAACAACTGTTTGTCCATCCGTCGATCTAGCAGCTGTACTGCTTACTTGTCGGAGTCATGGAGAAACCAGCTGAACACGTTTTGAAGTGAACCAATAATGAGACCTTGGAGAAAACTAACTCAAGCTTAATTCAAAACAAAGACACATGGTTACATAGACAGAATTGCACACAGCAACACAGTGCACACAGATTAATTGATTGGGTGATTTATATCTTGTTTGCACTATTACTGTTTTCATTACCTTGGTAATTTGATCAGAAATTGCAAGTCACTGAGCATTGCCTAGCTCTGCCGTCTTCAAAATGAAGGGTTTGAGTAATTTAAACATATTTAGAATTTGGAAATTACATTTCTTGGGGCTACAATAGATGTTTAAAATGAGATGAGATGTGTATAAAATAATAAATAAAAATGCGAAGATGATGAGAACTGAACAATCAGATGTGTAGAAATAACTGGGTAATAAAGACACTATGAAATATTAAATCTCAAATTAAGATGACTTAAGTTCATAATAATAATCATATTGAATGAAGTCAGATCAATAAAAGTTTTTTTTATTTTTTATTTATTTATTTTTTTTTTTTTTGGAAACATCTCACAGTTCAATGCTTCATTACAGATGACCCTGAGGAACATTTATTGATGTGCATTTTTAACACACCGTTCAGTAAATACGTATTTATGGGGACCTCAAGTAGCTTGAACTTGCACCAGCTTTATAAAGATTTTTAAGTAACAAGTAGTCATGTAGAAAGTCATGATAATCTGACCAAGAAACAAAGAACAGACCTTTGGTGTCCAGGATTTTTTTTAAATTTATTTATTTATTTTTTTTACGATAAATACATACATTCTATTGCAGGCAGTGGTGGCCTAGTGGTAAAGGTGCTGGATCACTGATCCTAAGTTTGGGGGTTCAAGCCCCACTCACTTTCTTTGCCTTGATGATGCCTTGTTTTTTTTGTTTTTTGTTTTTTTTTGTTGTTTCTTGATTCATTCTTTGTTTAATTTTCATCTGTTTTATCCATTGCAATGTTCTTTCTTTCTCCCATAACGCACTGCCTTTAATGGCAGTGGTGGGTGCAGTGGTCTGGTGATAAAGGTGCTGGATGACTGATCCTAAGGTTGGAGGTTCAAGTCCCACTCTCAACAGGTTGTCACTGTCCCCCCAAGTGCAGCTAACTGGGATATCAAAGGCCGGTCGTGTCTCTCACTCTCTGTGGTGGGAGGTTCATGAAAAAGAACCATCACTGACTTTTGTCAAGAGCAGCTGCATAGCTGTTAGTGAGTATCAGCCCTGCGATGGCCTGGCAAGCTGTCGAGGTGTACTCTGCCCTCGCCCGGAGTCGGTGGGGATGGGCGCCAACCTCCCCATGACCCTAATTAGGATTAAATGGTTACAGAAAATGAACTACAGGATGATGATGAACATTCTATTGCACTGTGATGCCGGGCGAGCTGTCCAGGGTGTACTCTGCACTCACCCACAGTTGGCTGAGAAGAGCACCAGCCTCCTCACGACCCTAATTAGGATTGACTAGTTCAGAAACTGAATGAATTTTATTGTTAGCGGCATGATGGCATAGTGTTTAGCTAGTCCGCCTCAAGACCATTCTGGGTTCAAGTCCTGTTCTGGGGCATTGCTGTGTGAAGATTGCATATTCTCCTCATGCTTGGTTGGTTTTCTCACACACTATTTGCTTTGGTTTCCTACCAGAGTAAAAAGATCCATGCACATTAGGCTAATTGGTTGTTCCAGATTGCCCCTAGGTATGGATGGGAGTGTGAATGGTTGTGTGTTGCCCTGCGGTGATCTGGTGAGCTGTTCAGAGTGCACCCTTCTTTTGCCCGTCACCTTTGATAGGCACAGCCTCCCGGAAAAACTGGTAGTAGGATTAAATGTTTCAGCAAAGAAGTGAGGGAGTGAATTTATCTTGGCCATGGTAATTGAAGTTATATATTTTGCTCAAGGCAAGTCTTATTATGGTTGTACTCTGCAATCTTCAGAATTGAAGGTTTTAGTAATTGCACTGCTTTTCCACCGTGTCAAATGGAACGAATGCTCAATGCGTTAAATGCTGCTTGTGTCAGATTCAACTCAAATGCAATGATTTATTTATTTATAATATCAACAGGCAATAGTGGCCTGGTGCTGGATCACTAATCCTAAGGTTGGGGGTTCAAGCCCTGCTCTCAACGGGTTGTCACTGTCCCCTCAGTACAGCTAACTGGGTTATCAAAGGCCGGCCATGTCTCTCACTGTCTATGGTGAGAGGTTCATATAAAAGAATTGCTGACTTTCGACGAAAGTAGCTGCATAGCAGTCAGCGTGTTTCTACCCTGTGGTGAGCTGCGAGCTGTCCAGGCGGTATTCTACCCTTGCACAGAGTCGGCTGAGATGGGCGCCAGCCTCCCCGTTACCCTAATCAGGTTTAAGTGGTTCAGAAAATGAATGGAACGAATGAATGTGTAAAATTTACAGGAATTTATTTTTTAGACCTGTTCTATGACTGGGGGTATTTGACTCATTGGTACGGTTTATTTATTTATTAATATATTTATTTATTTATTTAAATATGTTAAATACATGAGACACAAAATATTTGTCCATTTATCATAAAAATTTCATGATCATACTAAATTAATTCCTAAAATTAAGCAAATGATTTCACCCTTTACACCAAATAATTGACTACAGACTGCATACTAAGTACACATACATATTATAAATAAGATCAAATTCAGATTCGAATACATAACTTCCCAGTCTGAATTAATAACAATTTTCCTCCTCAAAGACGTCATAGGATGGATAGGCGGCAGCCTGCAGAAGACTGTAGAAGACTAAAAGCACTGAATAATTGCATGATATTTTCTCAGTATTTATGCTATTGTCAGCATTGAGATAAAAATAACAGACTACAACATCATCACGCATCAGCAGGAATACTGAAAACATTAAATGACGTTTACAGGATCCCAGTGCTTCAGACATGGCAGAGCCGTCTGTTGCAGGACGTAGTATATCTATTTTGTGATATCTGTATTCTTGCTGTGCCAGAAGCAAAAGGGTTGCTTTAGGTGTTTTTTGTTTGTTTGTTTGTTTGTTTGGTTTTTCTTTTTGTTTTTGTTTTTTTTTATAGAATAAATAAATAATCTTGTGGGAAATAAAGGTTCTTGCCAACAAATGCTTTGACATGGTGCTAGCTGTGTAGCATGATAACCTTATATAGCTCACTGATGCTAATCAGCTAGCTAGCACCATAGCAACATGCCTGTAGCATTGTGGTGGAAAGGACACACTTAAGTACTTTAATAGACTGTTTACTAATTGTGAGTGTGCACAGCTAACATGGTTATTGAATCAGCCACAGACTCTTCTGAGGTTTGTGTACAGTGGCAAGGGCGTAGGCTGGTCTGACCTTGTGTATGTGTGTGTGTGTGTGTGTGTGTGTGTGTGTGTGTGGGGGGTGGTTTTGGTTGACCAGAACTCGAGTCCCAGGGGCTATAATTTTATTAACTAAGCACTTTGGGGAAACCAGGTACACCCATGAGTTGTATGATAAACTTTAAAAAATGGCTGTCTATACAGGGGTGAACTGCAATCAAATACTATCGTTCAACCAAAAACATTCTCAAATATATTTCCAACTACATCTGCAAGTACATGTGCTAAATACATTTACAAATTGAGCTAAAGTTATTTCTCTGTTCAAAGGCACAAACAAATATTAATACATATTTACAGCACAAAAACATACTATTCATTTTATAAAAGTACTGACCATCAGGCTGCAGATACAGGCTGGATGTCTTATGATTATTTTAGCCATTCATTCTCTGTGTGCAAATGTTTGTGTTCCAACACATGTGCAGGAACTGGAAGCGGCACTAACTGTGCTTTAGTCTCACACTCGCACTTTGTTTGATTGACAGTGTTCAGCTATTATTGCTTACTGATAATATGTGAGACGCTCCACCGAAATAGGCACCTGTCGTTGATTGTTGATTGGTCAGCTTGGGCTTGCACATACACAGTGCCCATTACACGTTAACTTCCGGTGTTAACTTTAGGTTTCCGGTTTACTGCATGCTGAATTTATCTCCGACTTTCTCTCCAATAACAGTCATTAAGTTTATTTATAAGATTGTGAATTCACATAATTTCTTATCCAGCGGACCTCAACTCCTGCTGTGGGGGGTTGGGTGCAAGTGCACCCTGTGCACTCACCCAACCTACGCCCTTGAGTGGCTCTCATCAAGTTAGGAACCTCGCTTTCAAATACCTAGCTCCGGGAAGCATTATCCCAGGTGCCACACTGTCTAATTATATATTTATCAGCCATGATCGAGTATCTGGCATTGTTTTCACTTCTTTTAGTTTGTGTTTTGTTTTTTAATGGCTATGATTACCTAGAGCTCAAGAACTGCTTGATTTGTCACTACCAAATTTTCAGGGTAGCAACCTGGGACCAAACAAGAAACATGTTCATGAAAAAGCCATTGTGTGTCAAGTTCAATTCAGAACATGGCCACAAACAGATTGCAATGGAGAGGTGGATCTCATCTGATGCGTCTAGTTTGTCTGAGAATTTTTGAAATTAAGTAATATTGAAAGAATTATAATTTTGCTATGATAGGCAGAATTATTCAGCCTGGAAAGGTGGTGCAGAAACAGAAAGTTGAGCATAAACATACGATGGCTAACCAATAGTGCAATAGGAAACGTCACAACCAAGCACCACATAAACATACTCACCGAGATACATCTACAAGACTTCTGGCAGACACTGTCTGTCATGAAATGGCCTTCATAGCCATACAAGAACCCATCAACCACCCCATTAATCACTGTGGAGCTGTTATAATTATCTATTAAATGGAATGTCTGTGTGTGTGCGTGTGCATGTAAAAGAGAGAGAGAGAGCGAGAGAGAGAGAGAGAGAGAGAGAGAGAGAGAGACGATCTGTGAAAACTCTGTTGACCGAAGAATTCTCCATATCATACCTCCCGTCATTCAGTTATTGTTTAACAATTATATAATGTTTGACGGGCAGTGGTGGCCTGGTGGTAAAGGTGCTGGATCACTGATCTGAAGGTTGTGGGTTCAAGCCCCACTCTGAATGGGTAGTCAGTGTTCCCATAGTGCACTAACTAGGTTATCAAAGGCCAGCCATGTCTCTTACTGTCCATGGTGGGAGGATCATGTAAATGAACCACTGCCGACTTTCGATAAGAGGAGCTACATAGCCGTCAGCGTGTTTCTGCCCTGCGATGGCCCGACAAGCTGTCCAGGGTGTACTCTGCCCTCGCGCAGAGTAGGCTGGGATGGAGACCAGCCTCCTCGTGACTCTAATTAGGATTAAGTGTTTACAGAAAATTAAATGAAACAAATAATAGTTTGATATTTTTTTTTTTTTTTTTTTTTTTTTTAAAGAAGTGCAAACTGAAAATGGGTTGTTTTTATATTAGCAAAATAACAAAGGTAAGCTGAAATTGTGAACCAAGAACTTTATTATTCTGTTCACATCCTGTGGTTCAGAGCCTCAATGTAACCTGCTTAAAGTGGACATGCACCAAATAAATAGAATGATCCATTCATAGTAGTTGTTACATTAAAAGAAAGTAATTGTCAACACTGGTAGGAGCTGAGTCATGGAGAAAATCGTGCCATTATGTCACACCTGCTCTGGAGTGAAAGAGAAACATGTCGCTCCCTGTAGTTCAGCGCAAAATTGTCAGGATTATGACTCAGTCAACACGTTTAATACTGTTAAATACGTTCCAGTGCAAATCCTGGATAAATGGGGACAACTCCATTTCCTGACATGCTTAGTTCTGCTGCTTATATGGCTATGGAATTATGGGTAATCCACTGAAGCGATAGTGAATGGTCCAGGGATTTTAATTTACTTTGCAAATTCAAACATGCCTGTTAAGCATAGTTTTCTTTTTTCTCTTTTTAAAAGCATATTTATTTAATAAAATTAAAAAAAAAAAAAAATCTAAAGCTGGCAGATAATATTTGAAAATATTTGAAGGAAGTGGTGAGGGCTTTGGAGTGAGGTCTAAAAATATAATATGACTTATCCTTTCAGCAGTTTTATTTAAATCACCAAGAATTTCCTAAAATCTTTCTGCAATACTATTCCTTTCAATTAATAACTTATTACTTTAATTTCTTATATTTTTACTTAATTTTTTTTTTTTTTTTTTGTATTTCTTGGAAGCTGAAGCTGCTGTTACACCCTGCTATTTTATTTTAATCATGAATTAAATATTTTATAAACACCTCCTGGAGGCACAATGGCGTGATGGTTAACAGGGAAAAAAAAAGATAAACTACAATCACAACAATGAATTATTTAAACAATTGCAAATTTGTTACATTTCTAAAAACAACTAAATTAATTAAAAAAAAAAAAAAAAACTGACTAACTAACTAACTTACTATTTAAACATTTTTAAGTCATTAAATTGTTCTTAAATTGTGCAAACACCCAACCAACTAACTTTCTATCTATAACCAAACTCACTGATTTAACAAACAAACAAAATTACTGATCAACCAACCCATCAACCGTCGAAGTGACCAACTAACTATTTAACTATTTAGTTGACCACCCGAGTTACCTGCATACCTGTAGTATAACCAACTGAATAACTAATTAACCCAAATATCTAAACAGACTTTTTTTTTTCACTTTACACCCCCCCCCCTCCAATATTAGCTCGGTTATCAAAGGCTGGCTGTGCCTCTCACGGTCTATAGAGTGAGGTTCATGTAAAACAACCATTGCTGACTTTCGACAATAGGAGCTGCAAAGCCATCAGCATGTTTCTGCCCCGCGATGGCCTGGAGAGCTGTCCAGGGTGTACTCTGCCTTTACCCAGAGTGGGCTGAGATGGGCACCAGCCTCCCTGTGACCCTAATCAGAATTAAGCGGTTCAGAAAATAAATAAATGAATGAATGAATGAGCAAACTAACCAACTTATTAACTGTTTCAATTGACAGCATTGCTGAGTAATGTGCCACTTTGATATGTATATACTGGAGATGTCTCTGTGTGTATGTGTGTGTGTGTGTGTGTGTGTGTACAGATATAAGTTGTGTATATATATATATATATATATATATATATATATATATATATATATATATATATATATATATATATATATATATATATATATATGTGTGTGTGTATAAAATAATAACAATAATAATAATTATTGTTATTTGCTCTACGAAAAAGTATTGAGCACTCTCCTACGGAAGTATCTACTCAGAAAATCATATATCAATCATATATATATATATATACAGTTGGCCCCCTTCTTACCAAATGAATCCGTTGCAGTGCCTTTTTTTGGGTCCTGGAGTTTTCGTAAGGAGAGGCGCATTTTATATGTAAAACACGTGATTCATTCCAAGGCTCCCAAGACTACCCCATAAACCCTTTAAAAATTATAAAAATACACCAATTTTGTGTGAAATATGTGTTCAAAGTAAAATGAAATTATTTATTAAACTATTTAAACCTTTTATTAACACATTAAACCATGTTATTAACATGTTTATTAATTAAACCATTTTAAACATTTTTTATTCATTTTTACATTCATTATTAAATATTTGTGGCGCGCTCCGTAGCGCTCCGCTGAATGCGGTTGCATCACAACCGACGCCAGAGCTTTTGAGATGGGGTGCGGCTCATCTGGACCTACGATCAGTCAAGCAGGTAAGTGCGCTTTGAATACTTGTTTAGTACTCAACATTCACCTGTTTGATGGATCGGAGGTTCGGATGAGCTGTGTTTTGCCCACATTTGGCGGAGCGCGCCAAATTTTTAAACATTTACTGAATTAAACAACTTAAAAAACAAACAAAAAAATAAGCTGCAATGAGCACGCTCAAAAAAACTCACAAAACCCACTAACGAGCAGGACAACTCAGACACACAGTACAACAGTACATTTACGTGTGTGACAAAAAAGCATTATAGGTCCAGTACTATGGAGATTCAGCTCCCTCCTGGCCAATGGGAGGCCAATGGGAGGCCAGCAGGGCAAGATGTTGGGAGACAGCCAATGAGAGAGCTACTCACGCATTGTTTGAGTTTTTGAATGGCGCGTTTAAATGTTTGAATGGAGCATTTGGCGTTTTTTGTAACAGTAACTTGTGTAGTATACAGTAAAATACAAATTTTATGAATATTGTTTTTCGTATACTGGATTTTTCGTATTCAGGGGTTTTCGTAAGTGTAACAGTGTAAGGAATGTTATCGGTTTAAGGCTTGATCAGTGCACAATATGCTTTTTGTCCCAAGCAGGATGCCTTTTCTTGATAAGCACGGTGCTTATTTATATGCTAATTCTCCCAGGAAGCACATCGGGCATTGGTGCTCTTCAGTGGAGAGATGAATCCAGTGTGATTCAGCTTCCTGCTGTTTGACTGTGGCTTCAGAAGCTAAAGCAAGAGGGAAAATACATACGAGACATTACATGAAGGAGTATAAATTACTGTTTTATGGTTTCTACGCTGTGGGTGAAGTTCATTACGCTTTCTCATGAAAATGCAGCAGATGGAAATTACTTTCATAAGCAGTTCAGTTTGATTGCTTTCTCCATTCATTGATTTGTTCAAGCATCAGGTGCTAAACGAGCGAACCAAACCGGTCAAAAGCTACATAGGTTGAACCAGCATAATAAGCTTAGATAGGGATCTTGTTTACAGGGCAGGGATTTAACTTCTGCAAAATAATTGTTTTTCTTCTTTCCATACCTTGCTCTAACATATTAATAGAAGCGATTGGTGGAATATCCACATTCAGACCCCATGCAATGATAATTGCAGTGCTAACTACTGTGGATTGTATACCATGAAACGCTCATCACAGATAAATTATATGGCCTTCCAGTCAAGAGTAAATCTGACAGTGATGAACTTAAGTGATTGGTCGCAATGTACTGAAATATCAGTAAAATATAGCTTGAGCCAGTTCAGCTGATGAGCAGAACACAGCCATCCAGTTAGCAGCATGAGAGAAACTAAGAACCTTTAAGATAATAATTTTAATCGTTAGAATTAAAAAAAAAAAAGTAAGTCCTGTTCTTGACTTGGGAATATAATTAGATAGGAATACAAGTAAGCAGTTTTCATAAGACTCAAGCCCAAGTACCAAATTGATATTTAGGGTTGTAATTTCTACTCAAGTATTTTCCGTATTTTTACATTAACAACATTTGGCAGACATTCTTATCCAGAGTGAATTACAGTTGTCTTTTGGGTTATATATACTATATACTAATATACAGTGATCCCTGGGCAGTGGTGGCCTAGTGGGATATGGTGCTGGATCGCAGATCCTAAGGTTGGGGGTTTGAATCCCACTCTCCACAAGATTGTCATTGTCCCCCCAGTACAGCTAACTGGGTTATGAAAGGCTGGCCATGTCTCTCACTGTCTATGGTGTGAGGTTCATGTAAAAGAACCATTGCTGACTTTCGACAAGAGTAGGCTGCAAAGCCGTCAGCGTGTTTTCGCCCTGCAAAGTCCTAGCAAGCTGCCCAAGCAGTTCTGCCCTCGCCGGGAGTTGGCTGTGATGGACGCCAGCCTCCCCGCGACCCTAATTAGGATTAAGCGGTTACAGAAAATAAACTGAACAGTGTCCTATACCACTAGACCACCACTGTCCACACACACACACACACACACAAATATCTATCTATCTATCTATCTATCTATCTATATATATATATATATATATATATATATATATATATATATATATATATATATATATATACACACACACACACACACACGGTATAATATTTATATATTTTACTAATAAATATCACAATACAAAATTAAAAAGTTTCTATTAATCATTACTACATTTTACTACATTAATACTGTATTATTGAGTAAGACTGTCTATAGAATGTGTTTAAGAAGCATATTTAGCACATGTAATAGATACATAGCATTTTACTTCCGGTTGATCATTCGCACATGTAATATGATACATGGGGTTTTACTTCAGGGTACAGAACTCGTGGATTATCTTCATTTGCGGGATGGGCTGGAACTGAACGGACAACGAGGGCCTACTGTATGTGTATATGTGCATATATATGTATGTGTATATATATATGTATGTGTATATATATATATACACAGTCGGCCCTCAAATTACGAAGACCCCCGTGTACGAAATCCCCGGATTATGAAAAAACATTTTCCTGAGGTTCCGTCCCCGAGATACGAAACAACCCCCTCTTACAAAAAGAAATTCAAAATACAAACGCGCCAATCAAAATTTCACAAGACGCACGAGTTGCTCTCTCATTGGCTGTCTCTTAACATCCCGCCCCGCTGGCCTCCCAGATAGAGACAGAAGGAAGCTTCACTCTTTAGTTTTTAGTTTAGTTTTTAAAGTTGTTTTAATTCAGTAAATGTTTAATAAACGTGGGCGCATTTGAGCTCATCTGGAATTCCGATCCCTCAAGGAATCAAATAGAGAAAGAGAAAGAGAGAGAGAGAGAGAGAGAGAGAGAGAGAGAGAGAGAGAGAGAGAGAGAGAGAGAGAGATAATAACACTTTAGTTTGTAGTTTAGTTTTTTAAGTTTTTTTAATTCAGTAAATGGTCAAACAGGAAATGCGGTTTGAATTCCACCTCTTGTGGGCAATGCTAGAATAAACATGTGCATTGTAATGCTTTGAGTGTGTGTGTGTGCGCGCGCACGTGTGTGTGTGTGTGTGTGTGTGTGTGTGTGTGTGTGTATGTGTGTGTGTGTGTGTGTGTGTGTGTGTGTGTGTGAGAGAGAGAGAGAGAGAGAGAGAGAGAGAGGGAGACAGGGGTGTGTGTGTGGGTGTGTGTGTGTGTGTGTGTGTGTGTGTGTGTGTTTGTGTGGGTGTGCATGTGTGGGTGTGCATGTGTGTGTGAGTGTGTGTGTGTTAATAAAAATGTTTAATAATGGTTTAATTAATAAATATGTTAATAAAGTGGTTTAATGTGTTAATAAAATGTTTAAATGGTTTAATTAATAATTTTCGTTTACTTTTAACACATATTTTATACATAATTGGTGTACTTTTATCATTTTTAAAGGGTTTATGGCGTTTATCCAGTCCAAAGACTGGAGCCTTGGAACAAATTAGGTGTTTAACATGTAACCCCTACCTACGAAAACCCTACAATACGAAAAGGGCCCTGGAACAGATTTTATATATATATATATATATATATATATATATATATATATATATATATATATATATATATATATATATATATATATATATATAAAACTGTCCCCCCAGGGCAGCTAACTGGGTTATCAAAGGCCAGCCATGCCTCTCACTGTCTATGGTGAGAGGTTCAAGTAAAATAACTATTTCTGGCTTTCATTAAAAAGTAGACTGCATACCCGTCAGCATGTTTCGACCCTGCGATAGCCTGTTGAGCTGTCCAGGGTGTACCCTGCCCTCACACAGAGTCAGCTGTGATGGGCGCCAGACTCCCTGTGACCACAAATAAAATGAAGCAGTTCAAAAAAAATGAATGGAATGAATATATATATATATATATATATATATATATATATATATATATATATATATATATATATATATATATATATATATATATATATATATATATATATATATATACACACACACACTCAACTGTGCAATTGACAGTTCAGTGGTTCGTTCAAGGGCCCAACCGTGGTGTTTGGATCAGTAACCCATCACCTTGACCACTAAGCCACCACTGCCGTATTTTAATTGGTTTTGTTTTGTTTTTGTTTTTTTTTTGATTGAAAATAAAACTCTTTTAGGCCTTGGCACAAAACAATACATGTTGCAAAAATATGATGATGGGTGCATCCTACTAAGTTGTCCTTCTCATTTAATGATTTATAGGAGCTCTCTCATGAACAGAAGACATAAAGAAAATATGCTCTGCCACTTCATGCAAATTTAAAGAGAAAAACTAATGCATTTTTTTAACCTAATTTTACAAAACTTTTATTGTGGACTTTTATTCTGTATACATTCTAAATAAAGTACAACAAGTTCTCGTCTGTATTCATGATACTACAATGCTTATTTATTTATTTGTTTTTTATTTTTATTTATTCATTTATTTTCTGTAAGTGCTTAGTCCTGTTTCGGGTTGAGGGAGGCTGGCGTCCATCCCAGCCAACTCAGAGCAAGGGCGGGGTATATCTTGTACAGGTTGCCAGGCCATCACAGGGCTGACACTCATACAGTAGGCCCTTGACTATTCGCGGTTTTGCATTCACTGAGTATTCGCGGACTGCCGAGCAACTGACATGTCACTCAAATTCAGCCAATGGCTGTTCTCCTTCCTGCTGATGGTTGAGATGATGTAACGCCTTTTTCCTCATTTGTGCACAAGTTGTCAATGAGCCTCTTTTTTGTGTGTCTTAATTACCACTTAGCCAACGCTGTGCGTCTTCTCTGTCTCGCGATAGAAAACGCTGGATGTCTCTTCTGAAGAAATAAGACTTTCTCCTGAAGAAATGACAGTTTCCTCTGTCTGTCTGTCTTCCTTTCGGCTTTTTCCCTTTTACTCGGGAGTCGCCACAGTGAATCGTCTGATTCGCACGTTTGATTTGGCAGAGGTTTTTACGTCGGATGTCCTTCCTGTCACAACCCTTTTAGCAAGGGACAGAAACACGCTGACGACTTTACAGCTACTCTTTACGAAAGTCAGCAATGGTTCTTTTACATGCCTCTCACCATAGACAGTGACAGACATGGCCCACCTTTGATAATCCAGTTAGCTGCACTGGGGGGGACAGGGACAACCCTGTGGAGAGTGGGACTCAAACCGCCAACCTTTGGATCAGCGTGGCAGCGCAATATACCACTGGACCACCACTGAACTGTTGTATTAAAGTATTTTTCAATTCGTTTTCCAGTACAGTAACTAAGTTAATTCTTAGAATGTTTGTGCGTGAGATTTTATGTTCTGTAGTATGTTTAACAAACGATACCAAAAGGATGAACTTTATTCTGCTTCATGTCCTTTTACATTGAACTTGGAATGACGTCTCCATATGGCGCTGACTAGAAGGCATCGTCGCGGAGTTCTCAGAGTCAAATTGTTTCTTTGTTCATTTTAATTTGTTTAATTTGTTGTTTTGTTTGTTCTCTTTTTGCACTATGCTCTTCTTGACCGGTCAACCGTACTACAGCTATGAGCAGCTTCAGCTTCGGGCAACTAAGCACGCAACAACTCCTATTGTGAGCCAATATGCTATGGTAGCTCCATGCTAGCCGCACACTGGTTAACAATCAGCCCAGGCAGAGTTCCAGAGCCTCTGGTGCTTGGTTAGCACTTCCGGTCATACTGCTTGAAATGTTCAGCCCCTGCGAAACAAGATGGACGAGCTTCATGCTCAGATTGCAGCGCAGAGGGATCTACATTCTACAGGACTGCTCCAGTTTCTATGAAACATGGCTCGAGGAGAGTACATCCGACGAGGTGATTGCACCAGCCGGCTACAAGGCCTTCATCCCCTGCGATCCCAAGTGCCGGAGTCGTTGGTCGGCCGCTTCCCGCCTGAGCTTATTGTTAGCAGGGTTGCGGCTAGCATTGAGCTACCATAGCATATTAGCTCACGGTAGGAGTTGAAGACTCCAATCTCAAAGCTGTAGTAGGGCCGACCGGTCATAGATGATGCATCGTGCAAAACATGAAGAAACAGAACAACAAATAAACAAATATATATACATATATATATATATATATATATATATATATATATATATATATATATTAGAACCTTTCTATGCAAGCACCTTACAATGATCAATCTGTCTATGGGTTCAGCTAAATTCTGATTGTAGTTTGCTGTGCATCCAACAATGTAAACTGTCATGTGTAAAGTGTCTTGCTTAAGGGATTAACATGTGGTTCTATTACATGTGGTAGTACAGAACTTCTGCTAATGATAGTAACACACACATAAACTTAAGGAACGTTTGACCTATCGGTCAGAAAATAATAATTTTAATCATGTGAAGTTAGTCTAAATTACTGGGTAATCAATGCTACCTCCGTTAATATTACACAAGATGTAGTGCATTGATGAATTAAAAAAAAAAAAAACTTTAATGCATTGATTTTTCATTAGTATTTGAGAGGTGCAGCTTCTGGAGGCTTGTGATGAAAATGAAATGCTTTGGAATCGATTTCTCCTGCATGTTCTCACCAAGCATAAAGAGGAAAACATTAAAGAGGGTATTGATTTCGGCTTTAACAGCACTGCTCACTGGGATACCAAATTTTGCTTACTGTAATGGATGATTGTTTTTGAAAATATCTCTTTAAAAAAATAATAGGATTAAAAGTAATTGCATTGTTAATTGTTTCTTATCAGGGACATTTGTCTTTGAAGCAGATAGAGCAAAAAGATGGATGGATGGATTGGTGGATATAATATGTATCGAGCTGTGGGTGTATGAAGAGATTGGTGAGTGCATGGGTGGATGGTGGCTGAATTGATTGGTGAGTAGATGAGTGGATCAGAGGATGAATAGATTGGTGAGTGGATGGGTGGATGAATAGATTGGTGAATGGATGGGTGGACTGGTGAGTAGATTAGTGGATTGTTGGATGAATAGATTGGTGATTGAATGGGTGGGTTGGTCAATGAATAGATTGGTAAGTATATGGATGGATTTGTGGATATCAGATGTATTGAGATATGGGTGTATGAAGTGCGTGAGTGCATGGGTGAATTGGAGGATGAGTAGTTTGGTGAGTAGATGGGTGGGTTGGAGGATGAATAGATTGCTGAAGATTGGTGGATTGGAGATGAACAGATTGGTGAGTGGATGGGTGGATTCGTGGATGAATAGATTGGTGAGTGGATAGGTGGATTGGTGGATGAATAGATTGGTGAGTGGAGGGGTGGATTAATGGGTGAATATATTGGTGAGTGGATGGTTGAATGGTGGATGAATAGATTGGTGGATGTAAGAATAAAAACTGTTTTTGTCCTTCAGGTGTAGAAATTTTGCAATTTAATATTCTAGTAGAAAATCATTTTTTTTTTTTTTTTTTTTTTTTTAAATAAACATTTTTCATCTGTTGCACAAGTACCTGGGACTCAGCTGTTACTATAGAAACCAGGACATATTAGAGCATTTTTTATGAAGCCGTGTTTTGCCTTGCAGTCAGTTAATCACCTTTTGTGCATGTAAAAGCGAGCACTCAGTACTGTTGTAATATAAAAAAACAATAATCTTCAGGTATTAGCGTAAAATTCAATTTGCCAGTCGGTCTAACGGTTTACATTCCTGTAATTAAAATAAATGATGCACTCAGCCCTTGGCAGACTCAACAATGCTTCAAGTTCTTACAGTTTCAAAAGCCACACTGTGTTTTCCAGGTGGTCCCAGTACTCTCTTTATATAAACTGAGTGGATTCTTGCCAGCTGAAATTCTTTTATCTGTGTAAAGGTGGCATTTCCAGGGTTAATGGATGGTTCAGCCCATTGATTTACCACACTGTCATCCATCGTTCTGTCAGAGCACAAAAGGGAGCATTCTGTAGATGGGGATCAAAACACCTGTGGATATTAAACCTAGAGAGCTTTTCAGAATCGACTTGGTGCTGGGAGGCTGTGTGTGTGTGTGTGTGTGTGTGTGGGTGTGTGTGTGTGTGTGTGTGTGTGTGTGTGTGTGTGTGTGTGTAGGTTCAGGGGAGGTGAAAGGAGACAAAAGATTCACTCAGAGCCCTGTGTCCAAGTGGATTTCGAGCATCACCACTCAGTGGCCATCGTTCATGGAATGGAAGCATAACGGGGGACAATAATGAGCGAAACACCTTTTAACTACAGCCTTCCGGGCAGTGATAGAACAATCAGAGATGTGACAAGATGCCAGAAGGCTTTAAACGTTTCGAAACTTCAAAGCACAGCCGTACATCATCTTTATCTCTCAGCAGACAGCAAATAAAGATCTAATGTATCATCCATTCAGCAGCCGACAAAAGCCCTATTGAGACATTCGATTTAAATAGGGAGGTGGGGCAACTTAATTATTCCCAGAGCTTCCTTGAGATTAGTCAAGGAAGGCTGTTTATATATATATATATATATATATATATATATATATATATATATATATATATAAATGACATTTATATATAATATAAAATATTATATATATATATATATATATATATATATATATATATATATATATATATATATATATATATGGGTACCCCTCGGAACGGATTAATTTTCTAAGTCGAAACGTTCGTTAGATGAAACAAAAATTCCCAACAGAAATAATACAAAACCAATTAATATGTGCCAACCCATTCCCAAACTCATATAACCTGACATAAACGTGCATTTTAGAGGTAATATATTTATGATTAACATGTAACAATAAACATTTCACAATAATAACACATGTACAGTAACATTACATTAATAATTCTGTAATTAACAATAAACAATAATGAAACAAGAATATACTATTATCAAATAAACAATACACTAAGTGCGTCTGAACTTAAGAATAGCACTTAACATGAACTTACACTATTTTTTTTTTCTTTTTTTTTTTTTACTTTTTTAATTATTTATTTAATTTTGGGGATTTTTTTTAACTGTTTTATTTCACTTCACTAATTTTGATCACTGCTTGGCTGCACTCCCATCACACTCCACACTACCGCCAGGACTCGCAAAGGACTCTTACTGTTTGAGAATTGTACAGCTGGTCGATGCAGTCGTCCCATACTCCTGACACAGATTGGCCACGTGGGCTCCTTTTTCATGTTTATCTATGATTTCAAGCTTCGATTCAAGAGAACTTGGTTTTCTCCTTTTCAATACATCAGCCACCTTCTAACCATCTTGGAAACACTGGGATATGCACAATAAAAATAAGACTAAAAAAGTCACAAAATCCAAACCCCAGAAAAGAAAAGCTTTTGTGTGCGTGCTCACTACAAATCCCGGTGTGGAAAGGAGGAATACATGCAGAAGAATACGAGACCAATTGGTGCGTATGACTCTGGGGAACATGCATTTTTTTAACATACCACCTTTAAATGTGATTGTGCATCGACGCACTCACTGTGTTCCCTATGGTGTAGGGAAAAAGTACCGAGCAAACATTATGAAGTGCAGTAAACACTATTTATAATCACGCACTGGGGGAGGTGTTCTTTCTATAGGGGGCATCACAGAAATGAATTGAGAAGCACTGCACAAGGCGTTCTCGGAGCGTGGAGGAATACACGCAAAAGAATACAAGCCATTTCCCAGCAGAACTCATAAGTCGAAAATTTGCTTGTTGGATGGGGCAGATTTTTGATGGGATTGAAGCTCGTATCAATACAATTTGTTATTACGGACACTCGTAAGTTGTCAGTGACAACCTTGCGGGGAGTGGGACTCGAACCCCCTAACCAGGGGTATATATATATATATATATATATATATATATATATATATATATATATATATATATATATATCTGTGTGTGTGTGTGTGTGTGTGTGTGTGTGTGTGTGTGTGTGCTTGCGTGTGCGTTATGGACCTCCTGACGACCATAAATGTCGTATTTTAGCTTTTATACTCTGACCAGTAGGTAATACTGTACATCCTGTCTGGATGGACATGTGCAGTATAGGGACACTCTTGGAAGCTTTTCTGTTTTCCATCATTGTAGCCAAACTACCCATATAGGTTTTAAGTTATAAAATAAGGCACCATATAATATAATTATATGCGGGATACACAATGGCCCAATATCAACTGCCTACATGTCTATGTGGGCCTCAGCTAGGATATGTCTGGACTATATGGGATCATTGGCTTAAAATTGCCACCCTGAGACTTTAAAATGGTCCATTGATAAGGTGCACTGCTTTCATGTCATATAAATATTGGAAGGGCAGTTAAGGATAAAACACAGAACACTAAAATATAAAGTGTGCCATATCGATGTGTTTGAGAAGTGAAGCTTGCAAGTATTTGATCAAGGATATTAATTTCCAGGAGAGGCTCAGGTCTGCTGGCAGGGCCTTTTGGGCAGGGAGTGGGGATTGGGGTGCAAAGGGTCCTGGTGTCCTTGGTCTTCCTATGGCTCTATTAGTTGTAGGGTTCCACCCGATCCACCACACTGGGATCCTGTTGGAATCGTTTTTTTTTTTTTTGACATGGCCATACGATCATAGCTATCTCTGCTCAATGACCTGCACCACATTCTGAAACAGTTATTGTCCATGAATGGGTATTTCTACCTCACAGCGTTATGGCCCCACATTTCTATTATGAACTTCCACAGGGAATTTTGCAAGTTCTCCCTTTGTTAATACATATTACTTTTTTGACCCCTACCATAACCATTCCATTGTATTGGCCATGCTTAATATCTCCTCGGTGAAAACTTGTGGATTTATATATTTCACACCTTCTTTGCTCCTGGAGTAATTCCGAGATCCACCTACACCCTGACTATGACAAAGCACTTGTTGAAGATGAATGAACGGCCTACTCACCGCGAGCCATTTAATAACCCTGTTTAGTTTTAATGGAAAGGTCAGAAGTCCATTTATTGAGCAAGGCATCTTGTTTCCAGGCCCAAAGACAATCACAGATTCTATTGTGCGTACAGGAAGAAAACAACAAGGGTAAGACTAACACGGATGATAAATCCATGCAAGGATTGAAAGGTTGATGAGATGTTTAGAAAAAAAAAAAAAAAAAGTATACAGGGATCCCTTGCTACTTCGTGCTTCAATTCATATGTCTTCAGTGCATCGTGGTTTGTTTTTTTTTAGTAATTATTCATCAAATTAAACAAGAAGGAAATTAAGGAAGAATAGGAGGGGAAGTTAAGGAAAATGCCACTAAAACAAGACCAATTATGCAAAAAAAAACAAACAAAAAAAACAAAAAAAACAAAACAAAAAAAAAACTAAACAAACAAAAAACAAGCCAAAACCTCCCATCAAAACTACTTACATTGTTGCATCTGTGTGCAAGCACATCTATGCTCGTGCATGTGCACGCATATGTATGTGTGTGTGTGTCGTCTTCTTATGCAATACCATCTGTATGTGTATGTATTTATATTTTATTTACATTTTATGTTTTTTTTTTAAATGTTGAATTGTTATTATAATCATTTATAGTGTTGAATATGTATGTATTGATATTATATACACATATACATGTACGTATTCATCAGTCTGGGATGGGGGGTGGTTGAATGGATTGGTAAGTGGATGGGTGGATTGGAGGATGAATAGATTGGTGAGTTGATGGTGGATTTGAGGATGGATAGATTTGTGAGAAGATGGATGGATTGGAGGATGAACAGACTGCTGAGTAGATGAGTGGATTGGTGGATGAATAGATTGGTGATTGGATGGGTGGATTGGTGGATATCAGATGTATTGAGATATGGGTGTACGAGTAGATTGGTGAGTGCATGGGTGGATGAATAGACTTGTGAGTGGATGGTGGATAGATTGGTGAGTAGATGGGTGGATTGGTGGATGAATAGATTGGTGAGTCTGTGGGTGGATTGGTAGATGAATAGATTGGTGAGTCTGTGGGTGGATTGGTAGATGAATATATTGGTGAATGGATGGCTATATGGTGGATGAATAGATTGGTGGATATAAATGGGATTGGTGAGGGTGGGGGGAGGTGATCCTACTTTCCGGATTTCGATGGTCGCGTAGGGATCTTGGTCCTAATTAACCGTGTAAAGTGAGGGATCCCTGTATTTAGAGTTAAATGTGTACATATGAATATCAATGTAAATAAACACAGGTACAAGTATAAGAAATAGACTCGAGATGATTGGTTGTCTAGTAACATGAGGGCAAATGTTCCTAACAGACCAATGCCTCTTCTGCTTCGGTCCATTTATGTATATGCTATCAATTTCCTGTGAGACAGACAGAGATAGAGAAAGAAAGATGGAACAAAGAATACCAAGAGAAAGAGAGACAGATAAACGTAGAGAGATGAGAGACAGACAAGGATCCAGGGGGGTGGGGGGAGCATAATCTATACGGACCTTGACCCAAAACAATGTCTATTTTGTTGACATGCTGTCCTCCTTCTTTTATTTGGTGATCATCATCTGCACCTCTTCTACCTTTGTCTGCGTTACATTTTGTCTGCATTAGCTTTGTCTTTTATCTTCATTTCCCTTAACTCCCCCACCCCCACCGCCAAAAAAAGGAGATTTCCCATCATCCTTTGCTTTCTTCTTCTTATCCTACTTCATGTCTTTCAGTTCTTCAATCTTCATTCTCTTTTACTGCTTCATCATCACCTTCACGTCCATCTTCCACCTCATTGTCTTCAGTCTTGAGTACCACTTGTCCTCCATCTTCTTTATCTTATCGTTTATCTTACATCACACTCTTTACATTCTTTTTTTCCCTTTCCCCTTTGTCCATGGACATCTTCTCCATGATGTTTTTATTTTCTTCTCCTTTTATCTCATCACCTTTCATCTCGTGACCCTACTTTTCTTTTACTTTTGTCTCTTATTTTTTTACTCTTCATCTTTATGTCCCCTTTCTTTTTGTCTCATTGGTCCTTGTTTTGCTTGTCCTTCATCTTCTGCCTATTGTTTCTTTTGTATTCTGCTTTTCTGCTTTCTCTACTTTTTCATTCTCCTCATCATAATCTGTTTCTTCTCCATATCCTTTTTTTTCCTTCTGAATCATTTTCTCCTTTATTTTCATATCCGTCTTCTGCTCCCCCTTTGTTTTCATTCGTCTTTTCTTTTTCTCCTTCTTATTCCTCCTCCTCTGCTTCTTCTTATTCCTCTTCTTTTTGTTCTCCCTTTTGAAACAAAGACATGTTGAACTCTGAAACACTCTGAACTCCCCTTTGTTCCATTTGGCATTTCTTTTGTCTACTCATTTTGTATGTGTATAAATGGAAGTCTTTAGAAAATAAACTCTTGCTGTGCTCTGTGCATAATTTCCTTCTCTGGCTGCCTGGAGAACAATTCTGAGAACATCTAATTGTTAAAGGAGCAAATCAAACCATTGTTATTTGCGGATTATTTCTTTTCTTTTCTTTTCTTTTCTTTTCTTTTCTTTTCTAATAAACTGAGCCTTAAATGTTAACACTGTAGATTTTCTGGTGTGCTTCCCCCACATATAAAAAGTCCTACTCTTTCTTTCTTTCTTTCCTTCTTTCTTTCTTTCCTTTTTTTGTTCACACGCCTAACTCTAGACATGGATATGACTACAGAGAAATCAATCAGTTGAAACACAAGTTTTTTTTTTTTTTTTGTTTTTTTTTAATTGTTTCTTCCAAGTCTGTGATGGCTCATTGGTAAGGAGCAGGGCCACTGCTACCAAGGTTGGGGGTTCAAGCCCCACTCCAGACGGGTTGTCATTGTTGCCCCAGTGCACTAACTGGGTTATCAAAGGCCGGCCATGTCTCTCACTGTCTGTGCTGTGAAGTTCATGTAAATGAACCATTGCCGGCCGACTTTCGACAAGAGGAGCTGCATAGCTGTCAGTGTGTTGATGACAGGGTGAGCTGTCGAGGGTGTACTCTGCCCTTGCCTGGAGTTGGCTAAGATGGGCAACAGCCTCCCTGTGACCCTAATTAGGATTATGCATTTCAGAAAATGAATGAATGCTTTATTGTAGTACCAGAGAAGGAAAAACGTGTACTTTTTTAACTACAATTCATTTGAGCTGGTTTTGCAAGGAATTCAGTCTTGATTTAAGTGAAAAAGTCAGGAAGGTTTTTTTTTTTTTTTTTTTTTTTTTTTTTTAACATTTTATCTTTATGATTCTGAAGCTTAGCCATGTGCATATATTGGAAATCAAATGGATTGGGATCATCATGCCAGTGTATTTACATTGTGTAATACATATCAGATATTTTCCCAAAAACAAAATGAGTTCAACTGTGATACTGCGTTTGGTGAACTGTTCAGGGTGTACTTCACTTCAGCCAACTGTTGGCTGTGATAGGCTCTGGAAGGATTAAGAGGTTTGGCAGAGTAGCCAAAGAGTTTGCAATAGTCTGCTTGATACAAAGAGTTTGCAATAGTCTGCTTGATAAGTTTGCTAAAGGAAACATAATGCTTACATCCATGTTTTTGAAACAATTGGCATTTCTTATGAGTAATAAATATTTATGAAGGTTTAGCTCTTCACGTTTCATGATGCACAAGAGTCTTCATTTTATACTTTCTGTAAGATAATAAGCTATTTATTTTAATATCGCACAAGCGCTAAACACACCAAACCATGCCTTACTCAACCATAGCATTGTTCGGGTCGGTGGCGTAATGGTTAAGGTGCTGCGCTCATGATCAGGAGGTTGTGTGTTCAGATCCCAGTTAGATCCCCACTGTGCCAAGACCACTGGGCAAGGCAAGGGCGTAGGCTGGGGGGTTGCACAGGGTGCACATGCACCCCCCCACACACACACACACAGCAGGAGTTGAGTTCCGCTGGACAAGAAATTATGTGTATTCACAATCTTATAAATAAACTTAATGACTGTTATTGAAGAGAAAGTCGGAGATAAGTTCCGCATGACTAGAGTCAGTGAGTAAACCGGAACTTAACGTGTAACGGGCACTGCGCATCTGCACGCCAGAGCTGACCAATCAACAAACATAATATTATCAGTAAGCAATAATACCGCATTTCCTTGAAAATAAGGCTTAATCACAAAATAAAACCTAGCATGATTTTACAAGATGATTTTAATATAGGCCCTCCCCTTAAAATAGCCCTAGTTGAGAGCGTGACGTCACAGAGTCATGTGACTTATATTTACATGCCATATTGGACGGCATGAGCCGGACGGTGCTCGCTCATTTAACATTACTAAACATTTTAAAATATCGTGTTGCGCTGTTGGCTGTGCAAATAGACAGAGGAGTAAAGTCTGCACTGTCATTTTATCGTTTTCCATCTGACCCGGAGAGAAAAGCCAACTGGATCGCGGCGGGAAATAGGAAAGACTGGAATCCTACAGAATACAGTAGAATATGCAGTGAACACTTTGTATCAGGTTAATATACATCATTTATATATATATATATATATATATATATATATATATATATATATATATATATATATATATATATATATATATATATATAAATAAAATATGTCAATTTATACAACCATTATAAGCAGTGATAATTGTAATGTATTATTGCATAAGCGCTTGTTTGTGTAGCTCTATTTGGGGATAGAACACACACCTTAACTGTTATGAGGTGGTACTGTAGTCTCTCTTCCCGGTTCCTGGCTCTCATTGTTGCATACAGCTTATAAATCCAGAAACAAAATACTTGTAAACTTCCATTGATTTGTAAGCTTTTAACTCTTTGCCAGTAAATGGAGACGGGCCGTGGACAAGATATGTACAAAGATCCACGTCGGCAAAAGCAGGAAAAGAAGAATGGTAGCATTCTAACACATTCATAAACATTGACTGCGGCATTAGATATGGCTGAGCAATCCCCAGCTGCTTTATTTTACTCAGATACCCCGCCCTCTGGTCACCTGTCAGATGATTGCCAACATCTGACAATATTATAGCGTCATCACTTTTGCCTTCGACACTCTCACATATTTTGCTTTCACTGTCATTATCGGTTGTTGTTGAAGCCATGCTTTGTGTGTGTGTGTGTGTGTGTGTGTGTGTGTGTGTGTGTGTGTGTGTGTGTGTGTGTGTGTGTGTGTGTGTGTGTGTGTGTGTTCTGGATCACGCTTGCCGTCCAAGATGGCGCATGAAGGTATTGGGGTCACGTGACTGCAAATTGGTGTCACGTGGGTTATTGGGGTCACGTGCCCCTAGGACTCGAGTTCCGGTCAACCAAGATGTGCACCCCCCCCCACGGTCAGACCAGCCTACGCCCTTGCAAGGTCTTAACCACAAGTGTGCCTCTGTTCTGCCAGTAATATAAATGGTACCAGTAAAATATACTGGGAAGGTAACCTGCAATGGACTAGCGTCTCATCCAGGAAGTGTTGAACCCGGTAGCTTCATGCTATAGAAACTGCGAATAAACACCAGCCTGATGAGCCACTAGGCTCAGGTGGAAAAAGCCCAACAGACTACTGTTTAATTATTACTCAACCATAGCATGCATCCACCAGCATTCTTCTTCTTTTTCTTCCCGGCTATTCTTTTTTTTTTTTTTTTTCTCAGAAGTTGCCACAGTGAAACATCAACCTCCATCTTCATGGAAGTCATATTAATGATTTGCATATTTGATTTGGCATGGGTTTTTCCATCAGATGACCTTCCTGACACAACCCTTTAGCAAGGGCAAGAAACACGCTGACGGCTATGCAGCTACCCGTGTCAAAAGTCAGCAATGGTTCATTTACATGAACCTCTCACCATAGACTGTGAAATACATGGCCGGCTAACCCAGCTAGCACCATTGGGGGGGGGCAGTGACAACCATCTGAGAGTGGGACTCGAACCCCCAACCGTAGGACCAGCTATCCAGCACCTTTTATCAACAGGCCACCACTACCCTACCAGCATGAACTACCTATATGGCATCTGACGTAAAAACCTATGACAAATTAAATGTGCGAATCAGATGATTTGCTGTTGCGACCCCTGAGAAAGGGAAAAAGCCAAAAGGAAGAAAGAAAGAAATTTCCCCATGTAATTCCAGCTGCTTGCTAAAGGTCAGATCCCCGTCCATTTATGGTGAAGGACTTTGGTGTGCACCAACACTCATTTAGTTTATTAAATATTCTTGCCAATAGGGATGCATTCATTTATTTCTGAATCATTCAGTATTAAGATAACCTGTGTGTATTTGCCCTGCAATGGACTGGTGAGCAATTTAGGGTGTGCCACGTGCTTTCCTCGACTCATTTAAGTAAGACTTCAGCCTCCTGCGACCCGAGGTTCAGGCATAAGGATTAAGCAGTTTGGTAAACCACTGAAAGACTCAATGAACGAACATCACCTCCCAGGTGGCAATCCCTCCTGTACACTACAACTCCCACAATGCCCCATGCTTCTAAACAATACTTGCACTTGAGCACATCCTCCTGATTATTTTGCACACCTGCTTTTACTTTGCCTACTCATTGCTTGCTTTATTAAAAGGCCTGTTCCCTTGAGCCTGGTTGTCTTGCGTCCACCTCCTGGTATTTTGTTTTTCATACTTTAGTTTGTATAAACGTTCCAGTTTATTAGATTTCTGCACCTGCATCCATCTCTGTTTCTCATGTGCACCCTTTTTTCCCCATGACAGGTACATTGACATTGTTCACAGTCTTAGCATTACAGTGTTATCTGATTGGAATTATGTGAATATTATTTGTGCTAATGTTTTTTTTTTTTAAATTTGCGACACATAGTGTTGGATACTATTAATCATATCTACCCTGCAAAGGTGAGCGCTGAGTGTGCCGGATCATTTATCTGAACAGGAAATGAATAAAGTGATGCAATAGCATGAAGCGAAGCCCCTAATGGCGCACTCCAGAACTTTCTTTCAGCATTATGCTGCTCTTCTGACCTGGTATTGTGAAGAATGGATAAAGCAGCACCACTCTACACTACTATTCTGTTTTTTAATTATTCTTTTTCTTTTTTATTTTTTGGTATAGTCTGCTCTCGCTTCTGTTCTCAGTGACGCATAAATGCTCGTAAAGAGTTTCTGACACAAAATGGAGATCATGCCCAGGAGTCCACGAGTGTGGGATGCTTTTAAAAATCCTCAGCGCCGTGTTCTCTGTTCTGTATTCTTTTAAGAACAGACCTCCGCCATGAATACAGAATGCATGATAGCATGATGAATGTTCTTTTTAGCTCATTTACTTCCTGCTTTATTATATTCTCTCTCTCTCTCTCTCTCTCTCTCTCTCTCTCTCTCTCTCTCTCTCTCTCTCTCTCTCTCTCTCTCGATACATCTCTCCAGAGATTGCAGAAGATAAATGAGTAAGACATTGTTTTTGTGCTTTACAGTGGTGCTCTGTGGAGACGTTCAGGGCAAGTAAAAGCCACACAATGGATCGCGGCTTAAGGAAGTGCACCAAGAAAAATGTTGAGAGAGTTATAGAGAGAGTATATATATATATATATATATATATATAAATGACTTCTCAGGATCATTCACATGAACTCCTGCAGTGTTTGATACACGACTGTAGTTCAGTATAGTTAACGGTTCTGCCAACACTCATTTCTATTGATGAGCCTCACGTTATCCGATTCCGGGCAAGGGCAGAATACACCCTGGACTGTACACTCCAGGCCGACACAGGGCAGAGACACGCTGACGGATACGAAGCCTACTCTTTATGAAAGTCAGCAATGGTTCCTTTACACCTCATTCCACACACAGTGAGACACATGGCCGACTTTTGATTACCCAGTTAACTGCAAACAGAATCAGTGGGAAACAGAACTCCACTTTAACCAAGAGGTTATTTTGTGTTAGTCTGCCAGGCCAAATTCCAGCAAGCATCAGAGTGTGGAGGTGAAAGGAATTGCTAAATCATGTTTTGGAAGGAAATGGTTTGTTTTTTTCAGGCAAAGCTCTTGTGATGTGGTCCCATTTACACAACACACACACACACACACACATGCTCTGTTCCTTTAACGGCTCCTTTATTTTAATTATATTCTACCGGCATCTATTTCAGAACTCCAGCTCTGGATGATTCATCAGACTTGGAGTAATGCATGGGGTGTGTGTGTGTGTGTGTGTGTGTGTGTGTGTGTGTGTGTGTGTGTGTGTGTGTGAGCTCTCAGTATGACTGTATTAATAACTCAAATGCATGTTAATCAGAATAATAATAAATCCATGTCGAATGCCTTCAGAGAAAAGGAATCCCTCAGGTTTGACATGAACAGTAATTTTTTATTAAGCTGTAATCATCAAAATAATAGTAAATATGTAAATACAAACACTGGAATACAATTAGGGCGTGACTTAATGATTTTTATTTGTTTTTTATTATTATTTTTTGTTTGTTTGTTTGTT
>CM045735.1:46492248-46547248 GCA_024760905.1 Plotosus lineatus | reverse complement strand
CCTCTCTTTGTCCCATTTCTTCTGCGCTAACCACTTCTTTTGTACACACTCCTGCAATTCCCCATTCCACCACCAAGTCTCCTTATCTACTGTCCTTTCAGAGAACACGTCAAGTAGTCTCCAACCTGTTTCCCTGATCGCATTAACTGTAGTTTTCCAGTCATCTGGAAGCACTTCCTGACCACCCAAATCCTATTTCAACTACTCTTTGGAGACAACACGTCACTCTTCCTTTTTCAGCTTCCACCACTTTGTCTTCTGCTCTGCCTTTGCCTTCTTCACCTTTCTTACCATCAGCATCATCCTACACACCACCATCCTATGCTCTTTGGCAACACTCTCACCCACTACTACTTTGCAGTCACTGACTTCCTTCAAATTACATCGCCTGCACAAGATGTATTCTACTTGTGTGCTCCTACCTCCGCTTTTATAAGTCACCCTATGCTCCTGTCTCTTCTGGAAGAAAGTATTCACTACAGCCATTTTCATCCTTTTTTCAAAATCAATCAACATCTGTCCTTCTGTGTTCCTGTCCTGGATACCAGCCCTGCCCATTACTTCCTCGTCCCCTCTGTTGCCTGCACCAACATGTCCGTTGAAGTCTGCACCAATGACCACTTTTTCACCTCTGGGGGTACTCTGCATCACTTCATCTAACTCACTCCAGAATCTCTCCTTCTCTTCTAGCTCACATCCTGCCTGTGGGGCATAAGCACTAACAACATTGAACATCACGCCTTCTATTTCTAACCTCAGACTCATCACTCTGTCTGACACTCTTTTCTGCTATGTTGCTATGTCCTAAACATTGTACAACACTTTTCAACTGACATTATTGTCCTGCTGGGACTGTCCTGTGAAAATATTACTGGTGATAAGTTTGGTTTTGGTTAGAATGCTTCCTGGTATATTCCCCTTAGAGGGTTTCCAGACATGCCCAACTAGGAGGAAGCCCTGGAATTTGCTGGAATGATTATAAGTCCAATCTAGCTTGGGGACTCCTCGGAGTCCTAAGAAGGAGTGAAGGAGTATCACTGGGGAAATGGATGCCCGAGTTTTCCCCTAGACCTGTTTTTTTTTGCCTCCACAAGCCCACCTCACATAAGTGGGAGAAGATGGATGATGTTTGGTTTTTTTGCATAACATTAGTGGAGAGACATGTATTTTACACCCAATTATTTACTGTTGTTCAATTTGAATTGCCCTCCCCCTTAATAATGTTATTATCATGCCACAACCATGGAAAGCATTGTGTAGCCAGAATAAATCCCACTGCTTCACAAATGCTATAAAATTCCCATTAATACAATTTAATAGGTCTTCGAAGACTGGCGCCACAGCTGTGCAGCACACAACATCTCCAGCAGAAGCATTGATAATTACTAATAAAATAGCATAACTAAACAATAAAATAAAAATACATTGCATTTTACTGGGTAAATTATTTGTAGATAAAAGCCATCCTTCTTTCTTTCCCCAGGAAGAGTTCCTATATCCCAGGTTATCTGTGCATCTCAGTTATAACATTATAACATAATTTCTATCACCAATGCTGAAAGTCCAGTTTTCCCAGTCACATTTCCTGCATAAGTTTTAATTCCCTGTGACAGAACCACTAACTAACATGTCCAGCATTTCTTGAAGTCCTTTTTGTAATTTTTTTTTTGGAAGTATATTTCTAAATGAATCAATTTCTTCTCTAACCTTCAGTAAAAGAGGGCATTAAAACAACTAATAAATCTATACAGCTTGGCTGTAGGCAGTGGTGGCACTATGGCTAAGATTCTGGGTTACTGAGATGTTTAAGCCCCAGGACTGTCAAGTTGCCACTGTTAGGACCTTTAGCAAGGACCTGAATCCTCACTTGCTTGGTTGCATAAATGAGGTGAAAACCTAAGTCACTCTGGATAAACGTATGTGCCAAATATCATAAATGTACATAAATGTGTTTTAGCTTGCACTGGTCACTATAGTCTGCTTACTTCGAGCTGTTTGCGCTTTGACAAGCCAATCAAAAGGCATGAACATGTCCATGATATCTTTGCTTGTTCGATGCCTGGTCTCGCCAGCTCCACATGTGATTGGTTGGATGATTTGTGAGGCAACAATTTTGTTGCCATATACTTTAAGTTCCAAGTGCTTACTCTGATGATTCTGAGTCCATTGAAGCACATTCCTTTGCTGTGGCAACACAAGGCAAAATTTGATTGGACAAAAGCTCCACCATAAACAAAATCCATTGTAGCAGTATCAAGGAAAGCCATAAAACAAAGATAATTGACTCTCAGGAACAATTTAATATAGGTAGTGTCTGACTTAAGACTACATTTGGTTCTGATGTATGTAGTACTACTAGTATGTACTGTATACCGGACCTTTCTATAAGTTTGTGTCAAAAGTTGTTTGCGATCTTTTTACCTTTCTTTAGACATTAATATATAGAGCAGGTGGAGGAGGACTAGCGTACATGTATTTTCAATCTAATGTGTCTCTTTACAAAGGACATGGGGAGGAGTCACTTCTCGTGAATCAGATCATGGTTCAAAGAATCAAGAGAAATCAAGAAATATTTCAGTTGGTGTGCAATGAATCTAAAATATATGAAAGTTTAATTTTTATCAGTACATTACATAAAATAATGTACTTTATCACAATATGCAAATTTTTTGAGAAGGACTAGTATATATGGTTTGTTCCATTTGGTCCTGCTGTCCAGGGTGTACTCTGCCCTCGCCCGAAGTTGGCTGGGATGGGTGCAATTAGGCGCTGAATTAGGATTAAGCGGTTACAGAAAATGAACTGAACTGAACATTTGGTCCTCACAAATAGGCTAGAATCAGCTTAGGTAGGCTGATGATATTTCACATACATGATACCCAAGTACTGCATATAAGCTATTTATTATTATTATTATTATTATTATTATTATTATTATTATTATTATTATTATTATTTCTTTTTTTTTTTTTTTTTTTTTTTTTGTCATGGCTGGTTGTAAAGTCAAACAGTTGTAAGTCGCGCAGGTCGTAAGTCGGGAACTACCTGTACATATAGTATTTATGGCATAAAACTATGAAAATATAATTAATTGATTGTGACAATGTTTACGCCAGCAGATGAGGCCTTGCTGTCTTTGACAGTGCACCAGTACACAATATAAACCAGAATGATGCAGTGTTTGTATATGGTTTTACATTGTGCGATTCACTTCATCTTTAAAGATATGTTTGGTTCATTGAAAAAAAAAATGTGATGTCCCTTAAACGTTTTGATTAAAATGTAAGAGGGTCATTTGTGCATTTTAACCAAATCCACCAAAAGAAGGGTTGTAATCTGAAACCGTAGTGAAGAAATACAATTAGCAGCCTTTGTAAAATCTCCTTATTACTTCAAGATCTCTTTGAACACAAGCCTAGGTTACAGTGATTGATGTAATCGTTTCACTTTGGATTCAGGTCTGTTGATGGAACTGTTTTGTCCTATAATCTGAAATGGTGAAGGGCACACGCTAAAGCCAGGTAGCATAAAGCTAGCTGGTTAGCCCAAGGACAAGGACCTTTAGAACTTTAATGAAGTTCCTACTGGCTGATTAAAAAATAAAAATAAATAAATAAAAATAAACAAAATCGTTAATGTCTAGTGACCAAATAGACTAAATCTTTCGTATGTATGATTGATGAGATTTCCTTTCGGCTTTTTCCCTTTCTCAGAAGACGCCACAGCGAATGATTCTCAGGTTTGAATTGGCATAGGTTTTTACATCATCGGATGCCCTTCCTGACACAACCCTTTAGCAAGGGGCGGAAACACGCTGACAGCTTTGCAGATACTCTTTATGAAAGTTAGCAATGGTTCTTTTACATGAACCGCACACCATAGACAGTGAGAGACATGGCCGGCCTTTGATAACCCAGTTAGTGCACTGGGGGGACAGTGACAACCTTGTGGAGAGTGGGACTGGAATCTCCAACCTCAGGATCAGCAATCCGGCACCTTATATCACTAGGCCACCACTGCCCAATATACGTATACAGTAAAACCTCCGCTGACGAACGCTTAAGCTCACGAACTTTTCGCCTCATGAACATTAAATTTACGAGCATATTGTCTCTGCTGACAAACTAGTTTTCGGCGGACGAATCAAACCACGCGGTCGAACAGCGCCACGGTGGCGGCCACGAGAAGCTGACGCACGCTCACGGCGTCACAGTTCGTCACCCCCTTTCTTTGAGTGCGGAAGTGGTTTGTGTTTGCTAGACATTTTGGACCATATTGAGTGTACTTTTGCTATTATGGGACCGAAAAAGACCCACCACAGGCGGAGATCATTGAAAAACACGAACGAGGTGTGCGTTTGTGTGACTCAGCGTCCCAGTACCAGTACGCTAAGTCTACCATTGCTCCCATCCTTAAGAACAAGGAAGCTATTAAGGGTGCGTGTGTGGCTATGCGTGTTTCCAAACACTCCTTCCAAACAGTAAGTCCCTCCCTCCCTCCTCCTCCCACTCCATTCCATCAAGCCGTCAACTACCATCACAAAGGTAAATAAAATGACTTTATTATACAGTACAGTTTATTTCTTTAATTACAATACAATAGACATTTATTATACATAAAATAAGGTATATTTTTGTGTAGTTTTAAGGCTTATTTAGTAGAAAATTATGTTTTATGGGGACCTGGGAACGGATTATTCTCATTTTAATGGTTTCTTATGGGAAATAAATGTTCGGAAGACGAACTTTTCGCCTCACACACACTTTCTGGGAACCAATTATGTTCGTGAGCAGAGGTATCACTGTATTGTGTGTTTTGCACTGATCTTTAAAGGAATTGAAATTACACACATACACATTTCAAATGATTGGTGGTGGTTGTTGTTGTTATTATTATTTTTTAAAATTATTTATTTCTTTTTTGACCTTCTTGAGTGCTTCAGTGTTGGAGTATATAAATATGCCCACATTAACCTCGCCTGCAGGTGTTCTCAAATGTTCTGTTCTGGCTCTGGTTCCTGGAAAAGCCCTAATGAACTTACTCAGCACTCACATCCTGCCTTCCGCATGCTGCAAGTCTGACGGAGAAAAAAAAAAAGTTTTTAATTTCTTTCCCTAAAAGCTTCAGGCTGCTTTATTAATTCCTTCAAAGTAGATAAAGAAAAAAAAAAAAGTTATCGTTCTAAGAAGTAGAAGGAACCTGGAATGAAATTACTTGACAGATTTGAGCAGCTGAGTAACACTCACAGGTAATGGACTGGACAGCATTAAGTACATTGGGATGGTATTGACTGCTTTTAAATTATTATTGATTCTGAGGTTCAGATTCTGGACTCAAAACCTTCATTTATTTGTTTATTTTCCTTTATATCTATATTTCATGGGTGTCCCACTGGGGTCGTTGTTAACGCATCCACCTCACAGCAAAAAAGGTCAGTTTAAGTCCCCAGCTCAGGTTAGGCATTTCTTTGTGGATTTTGCTTGTTCTCCCTTTGCGTGCATGAGTTTCCTCCAGGTACCACATGTTTCCTTCCGCAGTCCAAAGGTCTGCACATTAGCCTAACTGGCTCTTCAGATTGCCACTAGGTGCGAGTGCAAATAGTTCAGTGTGTTGTCTCAGAAATAGACCAGAGGGCTGATAAGGGTGTACTCCATCTTCACCCAAAAGTGACTTTGATAGGCTCCAGCCCTAGTAGTATTAAGTGGTTTGAAATATGAATGAATTCAAGAATATTTCTTTATTACGAGCAGTACAATGGTGTAGTAGTTAGCATTGTTCTTCCTATAGCTTTGTGGGTTTCCTCAGGGTGTTCTGGTTTCCTCTTTTAATCCAAGGACATGAATATTCAGTCAAGTGGTTGGCTCTATATTACCTGTTGGTGTGAATGTGAGCATAAATCATTGTTTGTTGATATGCTACCCTAGAGTACCTTATGGAATTAATAAGTGATAAATAATTCTGAAATGCATTAGTATTAACATTTTCTGTAGAGAAGGAATCATAAATTTGCCAAAGCAGCATTGGCGGCAGCGGGGGTGGGGGTGGGGGGGGGGTGTCACAGTGTGCTTGGGTAAGTTTCAAATGAGTACTCTGGTTTCTTTCTGCTGTCCAAAAACATTTGTATTTGGTGTACTGGCTGCTTTGAATTGTCCAATGGTGTCAATATGAGTGTGAGCAGTTGTTTGTGTTTGTGTTAGGCCTGCGATAGATTGGCGATATGGTCCTGTGTCTCGCTCAAAATCCAAACCACTTCCGGCACCTCCTGTCGCCCTGATCAATAGGAACTCTAGATTATTAATGGAAATAAAATGCACCTACTCATCTAATTTATGTATTTATTTACTTTCAGCAACTTGTTCAACAGGCCCTGCTATGGTCTGTCCAGGGTGTACCCTGCCCTTGCGCAGAGTTGGCTGAGACAGGTACCAGCCTCATCTGCGACCATAATTAGGATTAAGCGGTTTGGGAATTGTTCAACAGTCACATGACTATTTCCACTGGGGAAAGCTGAAAGTCAGAATCTATGGCGAGAGGTGCGAAAGAACTATTGTTGAATTCCGTCAAGAGTACCTGTATAGCCGTCAGCGTAATTCTGCCCTGTGATGGCCTGGCAAGCTGTCCAGAGTGTACTCTGCCATCGATTCAGAAAACGAATTAATTTTACTTCCTTTCTGCCAAATGTTATGGTAATAGGATTATAGAAATAAGTAATATATCAAAATAATGAGTGGAACTTTATATCTTTTGTCTCTAAGGAAATGCTCGTGATTTATTTCCATGTTAAATATGATGTAACTCAATTGCATAATATCAAACCCTGAACATTACAGTAGTTTGTGACATCTAGCTGTAATTCGTAGCTGCTTTCAGTTCCCAGTGCCCTAGATTCTTTCTTCCCCAGGTGCAGCTCCAAAATTCAGAGTCGCATGAATCAATTACCTAACACGCTGCAATTGTGAAGCTAACAGAACACATAATCTCCTCAGGACTGCTCTGTAAAGTTCATCAAAAGACAAGTCAGTGAGAGGAATGCCGGGATTCTGTCGCAGCTCTTGTTGTACTCTGCGTGCGTCTTCTATCTGATATAAGCAGCCAGGCTCTGTGCTGTTCAGGGACTTGCTCCGACGTCACCTTCTCCATCCATGGTTATTTAGCAGAAGCATGCTGTGTAAAGAGGTCAGTTTCTGACTCAAAGTTCCTCTGATCTGCAGAAATCTGGGAGACAAACATCCAGTCCCAGCATGTGAAGGTCACAGAGGTTTCTACTACCCTACATATTGTACTGAATAGAACAATGTGCACCCGGGCTTGTGTGAAAATGTCGGTGTGACTCAAGCTAGCTAGTGTTTTCTTTCTTTTTTTTTTTTAAAGTACACACGCAAAAAAACAGTCAGACAGAAAGACAGTCATTTAGGCAGATAAACAAACGGTGACACAGTTGAATGCTAATGTGCATATAATTCAGCGGGATAAAGTCATCAGTGTGTCTGATTGTCCATCTGTAATCATTTTAATTCTAAAAATCATTTGAGATTTCATCGTAGTACTTGGCAGTTACTTCCGTGAGGCAGTGTAGCTGTGCCTTTTTGATATTTTCAGATTTCTGTTATTCATATTTTCTGACATATAGTGTGTGTGGGGGATATGTCATCTTGTGACTCTTGTTATAAATCAGGCCAATAGACAGGAAACTTCAAAAGCATATGAAGTGTTTATGAGATACACCAATGTTGTCTCCTGATGGCTGCAGTGCATGATTTCACATCAGTAATGCCCTCAATCTGCACTGTCTTTATCAAAGTAACATTCCTGCTTGATGATCCAGCTGGACCTCTCTAACGAAAGCTCCTACAGTAAAACGTACCTTTGGGAAACTTCTAGCAAAAAGCTCCAGCAGTGGCTTCCTTTTCTCGGTTGAAACACTTCCATGAAACATCGGATCTGTCGGTTCTCAAGTATGAAAGTGTTTTTTTTTTTGGGGGTCATGAGCGTTTTGGGTTTCATGTCGGTGTGTCCTGGTAAAGTGAAGTCTTTTGAAATGCTCTGAACAGGTACTGGACTTTCTGGTTTAAACTGATACAAGTATAACAGTTGTGTTATCCAGTCACATCCTTGTACTTTTACACCTGAAGCTCAAGGAACTGATAAAAATGAGTTGGATACTTATTCCTGTTTGGCCAATAATGTCATTCTGCAATAGATTACTGTACATTAACCCTGAATATTTCATCCTAACTTCTGTCACTTGATCCGGGGTCGGGTGACAGAGGCAGAAGCCTAAGCGGTGAGGTCCAGCTGTCACTCTCTTCAGCCTCTTCCTCTAGATCTTCAAGGGGGAAATTGTGGTGTTCCCAGACCAGCCAAGAGGCAGGTATTCCAGCATGTTCTGGGTCAATCCCATTGTCTCTTCCAAGTTGGACATGCCTGAAACACCACACCAGGAAAGCATTCAGGAGGCGTTCGAGCCAGATGTCTGAATCATGTCAACTGGCTCCTCTCAATGTAGAGGAACAGCAGTTCCACTCCGAGCTCCTCCTGGATGGCGGAGCTTCTCACCCTATCTCTAAGAAAGAGCCCCGCCACCCTGCAAAGGAAACTCGTGTCAGCCATTTATATCCATGATCTTGTGCTTTTGGTCACTACTCATAGCTCCTCACCAGAAGTAATGGTTGGAATGTAGATTTTTGAGAGAGCTGCCTTCTCGTCGGCTTCCTTTTCCCTAGGATAGATTGGCACAAGCTTTGCTTTACAGCAGAGGCTCCACCGGTCCACCTGCCGATCTCGTGCTCCATCCTTCTTTCACTCGTGAACAAGACCCTGAGATACTCAAACTCCTGCACTTGTGACAGGACCTCATTCTAGATATGGAGGGTGCAAGCCACCCTTTTCCAGATTAGAATCATGGATTTGGACTTCAAGGTAGAAATTTTGTCCATAAAAAGTATAAACACAATCGGTGACAAAAACAGGCTTGGCAGACTCCAACCCAGACCAGAAACAAATTTGACCTGTTGTTACCAATGTGGATGGAGCTCTGGTACAGAAACTTAATGGCCTGTAGAAGCAGGTCCTGTATACAGAACTCCTGGAGCATATTGCACAAGTTCGACCAGGGGACACAGTCAAAATCCTACTGTAAATCTACAAAGCACATGTGGACAGGTTGGGGAAACTCTCATGCCCCCTCCAGGATGCTGTAGAGTGTATAGAACTGGTCAAGAGTCCTGCAGTGAGGACGAAAACCACATTCTTCCCCCGAATCAAAACTTCAACCATTGGTCGGATCCCCTCTCGAGTACTCCTGCATATACTTTCCTGCGTAGGCTGGAGTGTGATTCCACGATAATTGGAACATGCCCTCCGGTCCCCTTTATTATACAAGTGTAATTTAGACACTGACTTAACGGCAGAGGTTCAAAAATGGGTACGTTTACAGAAACTTGCATACGTAAAGTAAGAGAATATTTAAACTCAGTGCCACAATATGTTTTCCCCAGCAATCGTCTTAATTTATTGGGCTGCCTGTAAGGGTGTGTGAGTGTGGACCTAACAACAAATTTGAGAGCACATGGCTTTATAGTGTTAACATGAGTATGGAGCTCCTATGCTCTGCGATAATTTAATCATTTATGTGGAGGCCATGTCAGGCTGCAGTAGGAAAATAAATCAAGTTTAGCATAGTATGAGAAAAACAGCAGCAGAACTAACGTCCGGAAAAAGTACGTTCTTTTATTTTTATTTTTCCATTTTTCGATTAGAAATTAACATTAATTTCAATTCATCAAATAATATGTTCTGGTTTCTATAAATTTGTCCTTACACTATATATGTATTAAACAATATTCAATAAATTTCGCTTTTGTTATCATGTAACTTATAGAAGCTCTAAACATACATAATAAATAAATAAAATAAAACAAACAGCTTGTAAAATCGGAATTTTTTTTTTTTGAAAATCACAGAATGTAAACTTCTCCCTTTGGAAAATGTCATTAAAATCCTAGCTTTTTCTTGGAATTTTCCAAAAGTTCTTCAATAATACATTGGCTGAATTTGTAATTCTCCAAACCAGTTAATATAAGGCAATGTATACAATAATTTAAAAAGAATGGAATATATCATAATCTGCCTAAAATAGGGTATAACTTTTTTTTTTTAATTGTGCTATTTTCTTTCTTTCTTTTTTTTTCTTTTTTAAACAGTAAAACCAAGTACAGAGATGGCCTGCTGGCCTTTCCAGGGTGTACTTCACCATTGCCCAGTGTTGGCTAAGATGGGCACCAACCACCTCGAGACCTAAATAAGGATTAATCTAGTCAGAAAATAAATGGCACTCAATATACAATATCACAATATGATTTATTTAAAAACTGACTCATGACGAAATTTAATTTTAAATTCCTGAATTTCTTTTCTTTTCTTTTTTTTTTTTTCTTTTTTTTTTTTTACTGTTTTTTTCTTTTTCACCGGGCATTTAGCTCAGTCACTAGAGCATCCGCTTTATCCTCCAGAGGGTTGTAGTTCGAATCCATTCTTGTCATACTATAAGACATTAAAATTTGGGAGTTGTTGTTGCTTTCTGCTTGGCGCTCAGCATCAAAGGATAGAACAACGCAATAACTGGCGCCGCACAGTGGCGACAGGTGCCCAGAGCACAAAAAACACCAAAGAGCGGTTTGAACATAATATTCAGTATGGATAAAGTGCTATATAAATCTACTACAATACAATACAACTACAATACAATACTGTGACAGTAAGGAACACCTCTCCACCCAGTAGATTTTTGAACTTTAATGGTAACTGTAAACAGATATAAAGCACATTTTTTTTGTTCAACTTGCATAGTGTTTATGTTATACTATACTGTAATTTAGCCTATAATTATCCTGCGAGTTCATGTTCATAGTCGATAATTAAATAAAAAATGAAGTCAAGACTCTGTAAGATGCTGCATGGAGAAAAATGACACAGTGGATGCACCGAGTGAAAGAATCATCATAAACACAATCCAGAGTGCACAGGTTTGGGTTTATTGGATATTAATTTCAACAAACTTTACAATACAAACCATTTGTTGCTTGTTCTTTACTCTTTTTGATGTTTTGAGTTCATTTGTGTAAGAGAACTGATTGATTGATTGATTGATTGATTGATTGATTAATTGATTGATTAATTGATTGATTGGTTGGTTCGTTGGTTGGTTGGTTGGTTGGTTGGTTGGGTGGTTGGTTGGTTGGTTGGTTGATTTTTATATCATATTAACAGGTTTGAGAAAGAAAGTTAGTGAACATGGTGACTACCTGAAAAGTGTTTTCTTCTTATGGCGTGAACCGCATGGACCGAGGACTTTAATTAACTTCTCTGCTCAGTTTGTTTCCCTCACACCTTGTGGGTCAGATTATTTCTTAATTAGTAAGTGAAATGAAGTATGAAATGGATCAATGGAAATGGAATAGATAGCGTTGTGATTGCCGACATAATGGGTGAACTTTTAATAATGTTTTTTGCGTGTCTAGTCTGTTTATTGTATTATGTTTCAGGGTACTACCTAGCCGTCGCCATACCTTCAGGTTTTGCCCTCTGTATTCCCATGTGACGGACAAACAAAATACTCCAGAAATATTATTTAGGATTGATGGGAAATTCATATTCTATGTTGTTAAGGTAAGGATTATTCAATGTATTCTCCTAGAATGTGCTTCCAAGTCATATTCTAGGAGAATAATACATTGAATAATCCTTCCTAAAGAGACTAAGGCTGTATTATCGCCTTATTAACAAACATAATTAGATTCAGAATCTTTTCTAAACTCTCTTGTCAATATTAAAGCCATTGCATAAATAGAAGCTACCTAGATTACGCTATTTTTAAAAAATCCACCTCATATCAGACACAAATAGCATTGATTCATTCATTGTATGAACTGATTAATCCTAATTAGAGTCACGAGGAGGCTGGCACCCATCTCAGCCGACTCTGGGAGAGGGCAAAGTACACCCTGGACAGCTTGTCAGGCCATCGCAGGGCAGAAACATGCTGACGGCTTTGCAGCTACTCTTGTCAAAAGTCAGCAATGATTTTTTTATATGAACCTCACACCATAGAAAGAGAGACACGGCCGGCGTTTGATAACCCAGTTAGCAGCACTGGGGGGTACAGTGGCAACCCATTGAGAGTGCGGCTTGAACCCTCAATGTTAGGATCAGTGATCCAGTACCTTACCCCCAGGCTACCACTGCCCCAATAGTCATAATGTACCTTTAAAATTCTATTATAGACTGCATGACTTCAGCATGCTTTGTGCAGTATATTGTAATGTAATCTAGATATTTAGCAACTGCCTAAAAGCAGAGCTTTCAAAACCTTTACATGTGTAATTTTTCAGAAACACGCATCCAGATTGCTGCTATTTTGATACCATTTGGATTAAAAATGATCCCGTTGGTGATCCATATAGATTTCGCCAATGCCTCTCATCAGCTTTAAATCATTACCTTTGAACCTTCCATTTCTTTCTCTTTTCTCTTGTGGTTGCAAATCAATTTCAGCCTGCAAGTCATTTTGTACCGTTAATTTTCCCTTGATAATTGAACTGTCGATTTAACAATCTTTTGAGTTTATAGTATAGCAATAGCCTGCATTTAAGATATAGCAACTGATATTGAGAATTAGAGGACTTGGCATGAATTAGATGATTCAAACATTTACATTCCATAAATTAAAAAAAAAAAAAAAAAAAAAAAAAGTAGGATTGCTGTTATTGATACTCTGCACTTATGGAAATCAAGGATGTCAATTCACAGATTTGTTGCATTGATCTTGTTTTCAATGATTGCAATTTAATCAGAATGCACGGGTTTGAATTGACTAGTGGAGTATAACTTACAAAACCATCTCTTTAAAGCTTTTCAAGCTAGAAATGTAAGCACAGGGTTTTATTTATTTATTTATTTACTTACTTACTTACTTACTTACTTACTTACTTAATTCAAAAGTATGGCTGCTTTTGAGCTTAGCCCCATTTCCCATGATCCTGGTTTCATTTAAATTCTCTTCTCTTTTCCTCTATAGGTAAGTGTGCAGATCATTTTCCTAAGAATGGCCTTGGTCCAAAGTGGAGGTGAGAGTCATGCATGGTTCTTTACAGAACGCAGTCAGCGCAACCCTAATTTCTTGATCCAGGCTTTGGTATTGTACAGTATATTTATTTGTATGATAATGGTAGTTTAGTGGTTGCTTGGGCATTTGCCAGTCATACCAGTCATACCTCATGCTGCATTTTGCTATTCTTAGGAAAAAAATAAAAAATAAATAAAAAACTTTGGCAATGACAATGTAATAAATGGCTGAATTTTGGTTTCAACTATGATTCCTCACAGAGAATCATGACCACCCTGGAAAAACCATCAACGTTTATATAACTCAAGTGATTAGGGGTTTGGTCAACCCAGAAATCCCAGATAGTAACGAATGTTAACATAAATAAACTGTGCAGTTGGGAAGTATTCACTGTAGTACTGGTTTTATTGTTTATATATATATATATATATATATATATATATATATATATATATATATATATATATATATATATATATATATATATATATATATATATATATATATATATATATATATATATATATATATAGAGGATTTTCTGAGTAGATCCTTCCGTAGGAGAGTGCTCAATACTTTTGGTAGAGCAAATAACAAAGGACAGGACAAAGGCTTTCTATTGAAACTCCATTTATCACTACAGATCTGTTTTAGGGTGGTGAAACCATCCCTCTCTTCAGGTGATTACAGAAGAAATTCTTCTGTAATCACCTGAAGAGAGGGATGGTTTCACCACCCTCAAACAGATCTGTAGTGATAAATGGAGTTTCAATAGAAAGCCTTTGTCCTGTCCTTTATATATATATATATATATATATATATATATATATATATATATATATATATATATATATATATATATATATATATATATATATATATATATATATATATATATATATATATATATATATATATATATATATATATATATATATATATATGGAATAAAACCGAATTTATGCAAATGGAATATACTCTGTAGTTTGAAGGTGCTGAGAGCAACAATACAGTGGGTGGTTTGGATAGACACTAATATATATAAAAAAAAAAAAATCCATTTTTTAAACAGAGTTTTGGCTGAGGTGCTTTATTGACTGGCATTTGTGAGTTAGTCTAGCTCTTTGTGTTTGTTTGTCTGTGAAGACCATTCCTGACCACACCCATGCATAGATTTTCATCAACCTTGGTGAAACCACTATTCCACTTGCGTTGCAGAGATGATCTGATTTTGGAAGGTCAAACATGAACATCAAAGCAAAGTACAGGAACAAGGTTTTATAGCTAGGATGATTATAACTTAACAATGAGAGCTTATAGATATGCTGTTGCTATGCAAAACAAATCGAAAGCCATATATTGATGCTCAGTGCTCAGTTGAGACTGTTGCCTTTGACCTTTAATGACCTTTTGGAAATTCTTCAAAATTTTTTTTTTTTTTTTTTTTTTTCTGTTTGCTAATTTAGTCCATGTTTTAAAGAGCATACCGTAAGATGAGGTAATTATAACCATAACCTTACAGGATTTTTCTGGTACATGATCTATCTTGCGTGGTGGTACCGTGCACTCTGAATCTCCTCTTTTGACTTTTTTTTTTGGGGGGGGGGGTGCTGTATTTGTTCAACAGTTTAATAGATTACCTAGAACTGTACAATGCCAATCAAGTGCAATGTACAGATAGACTTCAACTTAAGTCCTTTCGAATGAAATTGTTCCCAGTTATATGTCGGTTTTAAAAAAAAATTTGAAAAAAAAAAAATAGAATATATATATATATATAAAGTTTAAATCATTATAATCATATATATCAGCTCAGAGACAAGCTAATTCGATTCAAGTCATTTTTCACCTTAAGTCGTCTCTGCTGGAACCAATTAATGACTTAAGCCGAAGTATACCTGCCTTTGGATTTTCTCTTTTGCTTTATTGTTATGTTAGGAAACCACTGCAGTAGTGGGTTTTTCCTCCAGTCCATCCTGCTCTTGTCCCTCATCTTAACACTTGGATCTGAATGACAGACGATAATTTTATTATTTAGCTTTTTTATTAAATCATAGAAATAAACAAATAAAGTATTAATAAAGTCCATTATAGCCATTGTGGTCATCAGTGATCACTAAATAGTGAGACCTTTACTTACTAATTGCAATTGTATTATACTGTGTATATCTGTATTGTATTCTTCTGCCTTTGCGCCCAGTGTTTACTCTAGATTACATGTACTCGGTGATCACTGAAGATGTACAAAGACAGCAATCCCCTGATTTCTTCTGAAGATAAGGGACGTACAGCACCCACAAGCAAATGAACATCAGAAAATAAAGAAAATATAAATACGTTTTAAAGTGAAATTTTCCATAAATTGACTTTTTTTTCCCCCTAGGACAACTTAGTCCTATTGTTTTGTCATTTTCATGATACATTATGGCTTTTTTGATTTAAGAGAATAATTACAGAATATAAAGGTTAATATCCTCAAAGGTCTGAAATATGTTTATGTACCTAAGTAGAGTTTCTCTACTGGGACACACATGCAGGGGACTCTTCTGTTAAAGAAAGCTCCTCCAGGCTTTGATTTTGACCCACAGTGTCCCAGATATCCATCATTCTTGTAGAAATCTAGGACAATAGCATGGCATAAAGCGCCCAGACCTGCTTGGTTTATACTCTTGGATAATATGACAGTTATTTTAAAGTCCTTGTAGAGGAAATGCAGCTGGAAAAAAGTGCAATTGTTTTATGGTTGTTGGGGGAAAAAAAAAAAGTTCCAAGCTGACAGTGTGACAGAATGATATGCACAGCTGACAGCAAAATAACACAGCAGTTAGAAATCAGTTACGATTCGTAGAGCATGCCGTTTGAATCCGTGACGCACCTGGTGGATGTGCACAGATTTAAAACTCACATCAGGGCAAAGAACAGAATATCACATTGTGTAAAGAAAAAACTTTTTGTGACTCGTGGAGATGCTCTGAAGTTGTTAGTATTCCCCCAGTGTACTAGATTGAAAACCTTAATGTTTGTTGTGATTACTTTTTTTATTATTATTATTTTATTTTGATGTAATGTATTAATCCTGCAAGGAAAATTATTGCCTCTTCATTTAACCCTCCAAGATGAGATGAACACACATTTGGGGCAATGGGCTGCCTCACACTGCAATTCTTTTAGAACAGGTGGGGGTTGGGTACCTTGGTCATGGTGCTCCGGTCATGATGGTGGAGGAAAGGAAGGTGCAGCTCATTCCCTCACCGCCAAACATTTTTCCTGCCAGTTTGGGAATCAATCCTGCAACCTTTCAGGCCTCTTTATCCATTAGACTACAACTGCCCCGTGTACAAACAGATGAAATGGTAACTATTATGCTTGGGTCCCAGTTCAAACCAGAGCTCAGAATACTATTTATGGACTTTCCATGTCTATGTTGATACTCATGGGGCATCCAGTGACTTTTTTTTTTTTTTTTTTTTTGTAAATTTAATTGATTAATTAATTAATTTATTTATTTACTTATATTCCCAAAGAGAATTCAAGTATACCAAATAACTGGTAGGTGTTTAATTGTGGACTTCCAGGGCTAATAATAATAATAATAATAATAATAATAATAATAATAATAATAATAATAATAATAATAATAATAACATATTTTCCCCATTTGCTGAGTGGCTGCTAGTAATTTCCAGACAAGTCCATTTATCAGAGTTGTGGTCATCATATTTTCTTTTTTTTTGATCATATCAAAACGTTTCAAACATGGTATAATGTTTACAAAGCAATTTGTACAGATTGGGAAAGAACTTCCAAGAACAGGGGAGTACTGTAATTTACTGAGGTTTAAATAATTATCTCCTTTGTTTATGAATATTCCCGCTGCAACTGTTTTTAATTTTATTGTGGAAAAAGTCAGAAGATTGTCAAATATGTCTGTTTTGGGGGCTAAATTTGCTGTGCAGCCCACAAAACCAAAATGTGGCACAAAAAAGCAGACCTTTTCTATTGTTTTGCAATAAATATAGTTGCAATAAATAAATAAATAAAACATTATTCGCCAGGGGAAAAAAACACAGGTACACAGTGTTATGTCTCCCGGAATTCAGATGTCATGGTTAGTTTTGGGAAGTCATTGACAGGAACTATGATTTCTTGGTATTTTATTTATTTATTTATATTTGCAAGAATGAAATGTAACCATCACTGGAAATCCCATCTGTAGTGAACCTTATAAACTGGTCAATACAGGAAGACTGAAGTAAAGATAATTGATGAAGATGAAGGTAGCTGAGGGACACGCTGTCATATCCCAGCAGGCTCAACCACACAGCTGTGCATCTTGTCCACTCATCTTCCTCCTCATTACCGCTGGACTCCTGACACACCAATTACTTTCAATCCTATTAGCATGCAAATGTAGTCAGCAAATGCAGAATAGCATATTAAACATTTCCTGCCACCTAATTAATTTTGGTCTTCAAAAGTTAAAGCGGATGTACAAATCCATGATGCATATTAATATTGTGTCTCTTTTGGGAAAGTGAAGCAAGCTCTGCTTCAGCCAGATGGACCAGTTCTGGCTTCAATCTCTGCTGATAATTATTTCATAAAAAAAAAAAAAATGTACACTTTATAGCCATGGGGATCCATCCTTGGGCATCTTCATATGTAGCATTCCGTAAAGAAAAGATAAGTTCATGGTCTGATTGGTGGCTTTGGTGTATTATTTAGCATTTCCAACATCAACGTGTCCTCTAAAGTAAGTTTTCAACACACTGTATCGAATATTTAACTTTACTCGACATTTTTGAATAATTCATGTGATATAATAAAACCCCTCAGATTCCAAAGGTATATTAAAAAAAAAGTTAACGTTAATGTAATTATTGTTTGCACACATAAACTCCATTCAATAAAGTTTTTAAACATTAGGTTTTATTGATAATCTTCCAAATAGTGTCATCTCTTGGAGGTGATTTTTTTTTTTTTTTTTTTTTTTTTTTTTTTTTTTTTTTTTTTTTGGGAGGCTGCTATGGCTAACTGGGTCATGTCGAGTAGATCAGCAGCTATATTCTGCTGAATGTCAACCTAAAGGGCTTCAAATGTTTGGAGTCAATGAGGTTACAAAGCTAAGGCTGCTTCTCAAAAAAGCTCCACCCACTGCAAAGATTGCTCTCGGATGTGGTATGTTTTGGTTCCATGAAATATTGAAACGTCTTTGATTACACAAATTTAATCATCACAAATTAGTTGCTTGTGAAGAATGCTTTGACAGTGAACCCATGGTGTGCGCCCGATGCCACGATGTTGGAACAGAAAACAGTTGGCTACTGTTTTGGGCCGCAAAATGCAGCAAAAAGTTTGTCAATACCTGGAAAACTGGCCAAGCTATGCCATTTCTTGTGTCAGCATTCAACTAAAAATTTCAAAAGATGTTTTAGAGAAAAATGGGCAGAAAGATTGCCCTTCTTCCAAGATCATTAGTCCTTAGCAACCAGACATTTTTATACACCTCAGCCATATAACCTTTCAGAAAACATGTTTAGGAAAAGTTTTAGGAAGAGATGATAAGAGAAATCATCCTCATTTTAATCTGACAGGACCTTTTTTAACCCATCAGTCACCGTGGTAACCCGCAAAAATTAACAAAAAAACCCGACTATTTTTCTTCATTTCTGTTTATTCTAATAAGATCAGTATGTATCTTTTCGACCATTATATAAGGTTCAAATGTCTTCAAATTATACTGATTGGAAAAAACAACAACAACAACAAAAAAAAATATGTCAGGTTCAAACAATCACACTGAAATTAAGAAAACTATATATAAGAAAACCATATAAAAAAACTTTCTGATTTCTTTGTACAAGTAAGCTTCATCAACTCTGCCCTCATCATTATCATCTTAATCTATATCATGCTCAGCAGAAAGGATCACATCTTCTTCACAAACACCACTCAAGCACACTTTTATTAACAGATGCCTCTTCTTCATCAACATCAAAATCAAAATATTCATCAACACAGCTGACATCAACATCATCATCATCATCAGTTTGTTCATATGTAAAATGAATGAAACATTTAAATATTTTTTTTTGTCAGATCTTGACCAATTTCCATACAAAACTAAACAACCCACGATTCAGCATGTCCAGTCCAGACAAGATTACACAGAAATCAAATAATCAAAAAAAAAAAAAAATCCATAATCAAATTTGGCATGCAGAGAAAAATACTCATGGGGCAGTGGTGGTCTAGTGGTATAGGGTGCTGGATCGCTGATCCAATGGTTAGGGGTTCGAGTCCCACTCTGCACAAGGTTGTCACTGTCCCCCCCAGTGAAGCTAACTGGGTTATCAAAGGCCGGCCATGTCTCTCACTGTCTATGGTGTGAGGCATGTAAAAGAACCATTGCTGACTTTCAACAAGAGTAGGCTGCAAAGCCGTCAGCGTGTTTCCGCCCTGCGATGGCCTGGCGAGCTGTTCAGGGTGTACTCTGCCCTCGCCCGAAGTTGGCTGGGATGGGTGCCAGCCTCCCCGCAACCCAAGTTAGGATTAAGCGGGTACAGAAAATGAACTGATGATGAACTGAGAAAAATACTCACCGGCGTTAAGCCAGAAGCAAGAAGTAAAAACTGGAAGTTAACGTGTGATGGGCACTGCGCATGTGCAAGCCTGAGCTGACCAATCAGTGTGCTCATTTCAGATTTTCCTTAGCAACTAGGCTACATTGTTAATGAGCATATCGTCGTATAACCTTTATTTTATTTGCGGAAATGGCATTTTAGTATCAACACATTATCCAAAATGGAGAGACTACTTCACAGTGGTTCTTCTGCTGAACGGATTATAGTGTGTCTTGTACCAAACTCGGTGAATAATTGCAACGAAAACCAGTAAGTTTGCTACTGTTTTTATCTAGTTTTATGAGGGTACTCGCCAGAAAAATGGGGGGGGGGCATTTTAAGTGAGTTTTAGTCGATTTCACGTGAGCAAGTGATAGTTGAATACATGTTTTAATAGTTTATGCAAAAATCCGAATTTCGATAAAAATGGACCATATTTAATTTTCTGGCCATTATCTCAAAAGTGGTCTGTGCGACAAGCGCCTACTTTCGTTGGAGCGCCTCACATATGTGGAAATTCATTCATTTTATAATCTGCTTAATCCTGATTAGGGTCACGGGGAGGTGGACACCCATCTCAGCTGATTCTGGGCAAGGGTGGTGTACACCCTGGACAGTTTGACCAGCCGTCGCAGAGTCAACACTCACACAACCATTCACATTCACACCGAAGATAAGTTTGGAACAGTCAATTAGCCGACTGTGCATGGTTTTCGACTGTGAGAGGAGACTAGTGCGCCCAGATGAAACCCAGACAAACATGGGAAGAATATGCAAACTCCACACAGACATACCTGAGCTGGGATCTTCCTGCTGTGAGGCAGACATGCTAACGACTACATCAATGGAATAATAATCTGATTGTCTTTTCTTTTTTTTGTTGTTTTAATGGGGGGGGGGGTGGTGTTTGGGTCACTTTGTATAAAATAGCTTGACAGTGGACGGTGATTTATTTATTTATTTAACATAAACTGATTTAAAGACTTTCATCAAGAGTGGCTGCATAGCTGTCAGTGTGTTTCTGCCCTGGGATGGCCTGGTGAGCTAGCTGGAGTGTACTTTTTCCCTTGCCCAGACTTGGCTATGATGGGCGCCAGCCTCCCCACAACCCTAATTAAGATTAAGTGATTCAAACAATGAATGAATTAATGAAACTGATCTGAAGAAATTATTAATGCATTAAACGTCTGAAGCCTAAACACAAGATAGGGCCGAACAAACTGAGATAGAAAGGGAACTAGGTATGACAAGTAGTGGCACGAGGACTTAACAGTATATGGAACAGGCACAAGGCATGAAAAGAATTAAGAATAGCAGGGCATGACCAAAAGTAAACACCCAAGAACTCCATGGTTCCAAAAGTTGACAAGAAAATAACTAGGTTTTAAAATAAATACACAGAATAACAACTGGATCTGACAAGAATAAGGCATTGAAAGAACTTTTTTAGAATAATAAGTAGTCACTCCTTGACAAATAATGAACTTCAGCAAAAACAATGGCTTACAACTAGAGTTACTGCATGTGTGATGCAAATTGGGTGTGGCAAGAGTGTGACATGGACGAGAAATAACTAGTGGGAAACAGAGAAATTGTCACAAAAAAAAAAAACAAAAAAAAAAAAAAAAAAAAAAAACCTAGCAAAACAAGAATGAGGAATAAAATACCCGACAATAGAAATGTAAAGAATTGATAATGCATGAATTAGGCTGTAAGGGGAAGTGGGTGGTATAAGGCGCCGGATCGCTGATCCAAAGGTTGGGGGTTCGAGTCCCATTCTCCACAAGGTTGTCACTGTTCCCCCAGTGCAGCTAACTGGGTTGTCAAAGGCCGGCCATGTCTCTCACTGTCTACGGTGTGAGGTATGTAAAAGAACCATTGCTGACTTTCGACAAGAGTAGGCTGCAAAGCCGTCAGCGTGTTTCCGCCCTGCGATGGCCTGGCGAGCTGTCCAGGGTGTACTGTGCCCTCACCCTGAGTTGGCTGGGATGGGCACCAGCCTCCCCGCGACCCTAATTAGGATGAAGCGGTTACAGAAAATGAAATGAATGAATTAGGCTGTATTAAAAATAACTGATGAGTTAACTGTACAAAAACTTGGGTTTGACAGGAAATAGACATGACTGGACCTCATCTGCACAAGAACCAGGTACATAATAATGTTCAGGCTTTTAAAAATCAGGTTTCAATGGTAACTTAGGAAGATGGTGACTGGATGTGACATCTTTGTGCAGAAGGAAAGAAAGAATAAAAAAGAAAGAAAGAAAGACTGGCTGATTGATTGATTGATTGATTTATTGATTGATTGAGGTCTGTAAAAAAAAACAAAATACAGGGATCCCTCACTTTCCACGGTTAATAGCGACTGAAATCCCCGTGACCATAGTATTTTGCAAAGTACGATCAACCCCCCCCCCCGATCCACCGATCCCTCCAACTGACACATATGTATATGTGTATGTAATGTCAATAAATACATATTCAATGCTATAAATGCTTATAATAACAATTAAACATTAAAAAATATGCATAGGATGGAAATAGAATATAAATTCAATGAATAGTTATAAAAAATAAAAAAGCGATGCACTGAAGCCGCATGAATTGAAGAGCAAAGTAGTGAGGGATCCCTGTATTTACAACAATACTGTGATTGACAAGAACCTGTTGTTAGAATGAGATACTATATGAATTTGGTGCAGCAAGAACAGGTAATGGTTAGTAAGAAACTAGAGACAAGACCAAGTAAGCATGACAAGTACAAGCCCTGACAAGGACCTGACAGAGTAAGAATCGGGTGGGACAAGAATTCAGGAACTGAGATCAAAAACCCCGTAAGTCACATTTTATGAAATTAGACAAAAACTATGTATGACAAAAAGTTAACAGGATAAACCTTGAACTTTGGCAACAACAACAGGATAAAGTCTAGGTGGGTTAAGAATGATAAAGGAGAAGACTTATCCAGATAAGTATTAAATTATGCAACAATTAAGTTTGACAAGAAATGAGGTAAAGATGACAGAAAATTATTTGCACGCGTAATAGACTGGACAAGAACATGACAGGTTAAGATCTAGCCAGGACAGTATAAAATTAAGTGTGACAAGAATTTGGTGTGATGGGATAAGAAATGGCGAAGACAAAAACAAACCAGGGCAAGAACTAGTATGACAAGAAAGAATCCATATTAAACTAACGTGGCATGACAAGGACTTTATGGGATAAAAACTAATTGGTCAAAAACTCAGCAGGATATGACCATGACATATAAAGAACTTGACGGAATAATATATAGAGCGGGCAAGAATGTTGCGATACATAAATTAAGGTTTGCAGCTTATCACAACAAGATGTTTAGAGAAGAAGACCTTAATGAATATAAACGTAGTCATTAATGGAATACAGTTCAATGTAGGTTAAGTCAAATGGGGCATGTTTCTGCTATTAATAGATGAGAGTTATTCGCCGAAGGCAGGGAGGATGTTTCTGAATAGGGGCTATTCGGTGTAATGACATACACTCACCCTGAGGGACATTATTGCTGTATACTACCGCAGAACATAAACATACCAAAAAAAAAAAAAAAAAAAAAGCACACTGGAATGATTTTTTTTTTCGGAGCCAGTGAACTCCATGATCACATGTGCATCTATGATTAATATAATATATATAAAATTCATATGCTTATATATATATATATATATATATATATATATATATATATATATATATATATATATATATATATATATATATATATATATATATATATATATATATATATATAAGCATATGACTTTTATTGTGTATTTTTAACCGTGACAGAAGCGGGTCAGGTTAGCTTTGCATGATCTGAGAAACAGAAAGGCGCCACTCTATAAACTGTTTTTTGCAAGAAGTTCAGGGGATATCGCATGGCAACACAAGAACTACAAACTACATGATTGGATTTTATTTTTTGTTTCTGAAATCTGATAATAGTGATGCCTTCAAGTGGCTGTATTAAACTATGTCTGTCATTCAATTCCTACATTATCCAGTTGGAATGTGTTGGAATGTGTTGGAATGTAATACCTTGATCAGACACTAATTAGCAGATTGCACCAAGCACAGGCATTTCCCCCAGACTTGGCAAGACAATTTCCCCCAGACAAGGCGCAGCAGATTATAAGGAACACCATCAATGACTGCCCGCTGTCCATATACAAGGCTCACCAGATGACAAGGCGCACCAAGCAAAACAAAAGTCAGATAAGCCAAATTAATTCAACTCTCATAATAACTCTCAACAGTGTTCAGTTATAGCAATATAAAACAATAAACATGCTTTTTCAGTTCATTCCTGTTCCACAAATCCATCAAATTTTTCATTGTCAGTGTCCGAGTTTAACAGCTGCGTGAGTAGGACATAAAGCCCGAATCCGTCTATTATTTTACATTTTTATATTATAATATTTTATCATCTGCTATTCCTTCACGCAGATCAATAGAGATGGAGATTAGGTGAGAAAAGTCTTCCAGGTTGTGACCTAAACTTCTCTCAGCTACTCCCCCCTAAAGTGAATAAAGTCATCACAGTAACATAACAAACATGGCGGTGCTCATTCGCAGCGTGAGTGTTGTGTTCAGTACAGAACGGAGGTTATTACTTGTGAGGAGCTATATCAGTGTAACTGTAAATTCAAGAAGGTTAGTCCGAGATCCCATGAAGACACCTGTAGCAGTGCTTTATCCCAGTGATGAACGTGAGACTCTGATTAAGCCAGCTGAGCATCATGAGATGCAGAAGCATCCTAGTAATAGGACAAATGGTTTGGTAGAGCAGGAGATTAGGTATAAAGAGGTCTTGTGATGTAAACGTCTCTCAGCCACTCAAGTATTACTCAGTGAGTCACCTGACGAGGATAGCAGTAATATTTGGACATAAAGCTCAGATCCCTATAACGCAGAGGTCACCAACATGGTGCCCGCGGGCACCAGGTCACCCACAAGGACAACATGAGTCGCCCGCGAGTCTGTTCAGGGGTCGGGAACCTATGGCTCGCAAGCCAGACATGGCTCTATTGATGACTGCATCTGACTCTCAGATAAATCAGGTCACCTTTCTTAACAGAATAACTAATACATAATTTTGCTGTCCTTTAAATAAAAATACAGAAAAAAGCCATCAAATAAAACAAAAACATAAATAAATCTCATGCATTTCCATCTATGCATCTATTTTCAATGCCACTTGTCGCTGTGGCATGCAGCGGAGAGCCAATCCTTTCTGTAGTCCAGTGTGGGGGCAGGGCTGATACCTTGAACCTCTAATTTTACTGGATTATATGCAACAGCCTGTGTGAGTTGTTTTTGGGTAAACAGGTAAATTTCCTCGTTTTGATCAACTCATTTGCACGAAGCCAAGCAGAGCTGGCAAGCAAAACACAAATGGAAAAACCAGACCAGCTGATTGCCTTGGGATGTGCTTCCTGTCACATAAACACTGCAGTGTGAGTCAAGTCGTATTGACCATGTTTGGCTTCACACGCACACGCAAGCAGTCCTTCTCACACCTAAAAAGCATCAAGACCAACCTGCGGTCACGTGTAGAATAGATGGAAGCCTAAAAACCCGCATGAAGCTAAACTTCAGCACGTATCAACCAGACTACAGAGCCATCAGAAAAACCATGCAGCACCAGAAGTCACATTAATAGTAAGAAGCACTTTTCTTATTAATAAATAACTGCATTGTAACAATGTTGTTCAAAATAAATTCAGAGTCTTATTATACTCTAAAATTGTTGGTCTCAGTATTAAAACTATATACAGTCAAACCTCGGCTGACGAACGCTTAAGCTCACGAACTTTTCGCCTCAAGAACTTTAAATTCGCGAAAATATAGTCTCGGAGACGAACCAAACCACGCGGTCGAACAGCGCCACGGTGGCGGCCACGAGAAGCTGACGCACGCTCATGGCGTCACAGTTCGTCACCCCCTTTCTTTGAATGCGGAAGTGGGTTGTGTTTGCTTGACATTTTGGACCATATTGAGTGTACTTTTGCTATTATGGGACCGAAAAAGACCCCACCACAGGCGGAGATCATTGAAAAACACGAACGAGGTGTGCGTTTGTGTGACTCAGCGTCCCAGTACCAGTACGCTAAGTCTACCATTGCTCCCATCCTTAAGAACAAGGAAGCTATTAAGGGTGCGTGTGTGGCCATGCGTGTTTCCAAACAGTAGGCGTTTCCAAACTCTCCTTCCAAACGGTAAGTCCCTCCCTCCCTCCTCCTCCCACTCCATTCCATCAAGCCGTCAACTACCATCACAAAGGTAAATAAAACCACTTTATTATACAGTACAGTTTATTTCTTTAATTACAATACAATAGACATTTATTATACATAAAATAAGGTATATTTTTGTGTAGTTTTAAGGCTTATTTAGTAGAAAATTATGTTTTATGGGGACCTGGGAACGGATTATTCTCATTTTAATGGTTTCTTATGGGAAATAAATGTTCGGAAGACGAACTTTTCGCCTCACACACACTTTCTAGGAACCAATTATGTTCGTGAGCAGAGGTATCACTGTATGTGACTCTCAGAGGATTAGATTTATTTATTTATTTAATTTATTTATTTTTGGCTGTCTTAGTCAAGGTTCCGACCCCTTACATAGATAAATAGCATTAATTATTAATAATAACATAATTAAAGGTAAATTGAGCAAATTTGTTATGTCACAAGTGTGTACAGACCTGGTAGCCCTTCGCATTAAGTGGTGCCCAAGGAGTAGCTCTCAGTTTCAAAAAGGTTTTTGACCCATTCTCGAACATATGACCTGTTGACACCAATCTCTAGTGGTTGGACTTCATTGATTAATACTCCGGAATGTTGGCTTTGAAGTAATTTGCTTCACTTGGGTTTTGATGGTGTCAGTGAGATGGAGCCACTATGGATGTGGTGAAGGCGGCCATGAAGGTCGTTGGAGTAAGACTAGAAGATGCAGAGGATAGGGAGAGATGGAGGCAGATCATTTGCTGTGGCGACCCCTGAAGGGAACAGCCGAAAGGAAAAGAAGAAGAAGAAGAGTGAGATGGAGCCACGTGCATCATCCTCATATTAGGAGTACCATCAATTTCTTTGAAGATTAAAGGCTTTTAAGTGCGCATTATGGTCCGAAAAATACGGTAATCTATCGATATTAGGTAATTTAATGGAAATGTAATATTTTTAAGTGATTACTCTGCTATTTTACACATTTTAATTCAGGCTGTCACTTCGGAAAATGGAAGTGTATCTGGAGGATTGTATAGTTCTCCTTTTAACGACAACCTTATAGATGTTTTATGATCATTAGCAGTTACGTACCTTTTTAACCATTCAAGGGGAATCTACTCTGAATGTAAAGCCACGGGGTTTCCTTGCTAGGTTTGGACAGCAACGGGGCTGGATCACTGATCCGAAGGTTAGGGGTTCAAGATGAACAGATGAACGAACAGTTTGCACAGCATTTTTTTCTTTTTTTTCCTTTTTTTTTTTTTTTTTTACATATATCCTGGGTCTGTCTTGTTTTGTCTGTGTTTAGCTTCATGCTTCTGCTAGCCGATGGCTATTTATTATGGATCCCCTTGATAATATTATGTCTGGATTCCAGACTGGTTTGTAGATCATTCCAAATGTAAATATCATTCCCTTTTCTTCTTACTTTTATTTATTTATGTGGTAATTTTGTTTTCATTCTTGTTTTATGTCAATGATTTTTTTTCTCCACCAAAGGAGCTTTGGTTAGCTAAGAATGGACAGTTTTAATTAAAGTATTAAAGGCACAGTGAATCCTGATTAGTTTGTTTAATCGTTGTTTGCTTGAGGCAGCCTTCACTGAACATGGACGTTGGTTCAAGCTCAATCATTTGCTGGTGAAGATAAACTGTAAACTCTGATTATAATGACAGGTGGAAATGTTTTGATGTAACTCTGTAAGAAAGTAAAAAGAGTTTTGCATGGCATCCATATATTGCAGATGAAATATTGTAAGGGCATTCAACATATTCAGATGTTTCCATGAATATTAATTTCCCATATTTATCATTAAGCGATTTTTTTGATATTGACACTATGTATTTCAATAATTTATTGAGGTTACTCATAAAATTAATTAGAAAGCATGATTCAGTTTATTTATTTATTTTTATTTATTAAACTGGAAAAATATTACCAAGTATTTGAATATTAGTTTAATGTACAGTACAGTGGTACCTCACCTTACGAAATACCCAACCAATTAAAAAATCCAAGTCACGAAACGCATTTATCTAAAATTTCCGTCTCTGTATACAAAAAAAAAAAAAAAATCATGTTACGAAACGTCTCCGTCACCGTCTCAAAAATTCAAACAATGTGGAGTTGCTCTCCCATTGGGTATCTCCCCACACCCTGCCCTGCTGGTCTCCCATTGGCTAGGAGAGAGCTGCATCTCCATGATACCCATGAAGCTTTTTATGTGCCTTCAACCCATTGTTCGTCACAGAGTTCTAACACGTGTAAAGGACAGAGTTAATGTTGTTTTGTGAGTTTTTCAAGTGTGCTCATTGCAACTTTATTTTTTGTCATTCATCATGGGCCCCAAGAAAGTAATTCCCGGTGCGAGTGAAAAGAAAAAGCGGGCTAGTGGCATGCGGTTGAGTGATATCGCAAAATAATATTGCCGAAACCCGTCTACCTTCAGTACAATATTGAAACAGAAGGAGGCCGTAAAATGTATACTTTTATAATTTTTAAAGGGTTTGGGTGTAGTACTGGGGACCTTGGAACGAATCAGGCCTTTTACATCTAAAATGCGACTCAACTTACGAAAAAATCAGGTTACGAAACCACTTCTGGAACAGGTTGATTTTGTAAGGTGAGGTATCACTGTATTTTTCAGACTATCAGGAGCACCTAAAATTGTTTAATCGATGGTTTAGTGATACCGTCAAACTCCAAGTGAAGTGAACTAATTCGGAGCTTGTCATCATTCCGGTGGATTAACCAGAGAACTCCAAGCGCTAGATATTGGTGTCAACAGGTCGTAAATTAGAGGGATCTGGGATTTATGTCCAAATCGCACAACTGTCAAACCCAGACAATGAAGATGAAGAATTTGATGGATTTGTGGAAGAGGAATGAACAGAAAAGGTGAGTTTATTGTTTTATATTGTTACAGCTGAACCCAGGGCAGATTACTGGGTTATCAAAGGCCGGCCATGTCTCTCACTGTCTATGGGGAGAGGTTCATGTAAAATACCCATTGTTGACTTGAGTAAAGATGGGCTGCATAGCCGTCAGTGTGTTTCTGCCTCTTGCTAAAGGGTTGTGTCAGGAAGGGTATCTTCCTCAGCATGCAACCTATCCAAAGTGAGCACTTACACACTCGGGCTGCCACACTCATACAGTTGGGGGTTGGGTGCCTTGCTCGAGGTAACTTCAGCCATGAATGTGGAGGAAGTGAAGGTGCAGCACGCTCCCTACCACCACCACACCTTTTTCCTACTGGTGAGAAAATTGAACCAGCAAGCTTTCAGTCCCGAGGCCACGTCTCTTAAGGTCAATGAAAAAACCTGGTATCAAACCAGGGACCTTTAGGCCTTTGGGTTTTTTTTTTTTGTTTGTTTTTTTTTTAATTGTTATTAATTATCATAATTATTTGTATTATTAGATTACAATTGTGTCAGGATATAATATTGTCATCCATTTACGAGTAATGTTATAAATATGTTTTGATGTTTATAAAACAAGAAGAAATAAATAAATAAATAAAGTTCCTGCACCCTTGTCATTATATACTTATAACCATTAGAAATACATCCTAAAATACAAAAATTTCAGTATTATTTTGTATAAATTATAAAGCAAATAAATGTGCATGCGCTCATTTCCCAAGCCCCTTAATCCTAATTTAGGATTAATTAGTGTCACTGGGAGGCTGGCTCCCATCTCAGTCAGGGCTGCATGAGGACGGAGTACACCCTGAACAGCTTGCCAGACCATTGCAGGGCCAACACAAATACTCACATCCAGGAGTAATTTGGAACAACCAATTAGTCCACTGTGCATGTTTTTTTTTTACTGTTGGAGGAAACCGGAATACCCGGAAGAAACCCCGCAAGTACGGGAAGAACATGCAAACTCGGGAACCGAACTCAGGACATGCTGCAAATTAACAAATTTAAAGGTTTATAAATCAATTAGTTGACCGATTTACCTTAATTTAGCAATGTTTGGCATAATTATTGTTAACTAGCAGTTTAGTGCATTTATTATTAAAAAAACACCTATAAATTGCAGTTATTTTAGCGAATCCTTGCTCTGTTTTATATAACACAGGTTCACATAAATTAGCTTCTTCTTCTTCTTCTTCTTTTACTTTCGGCTGCTCCCTTCAGGGGTCGCCACAGCAAATCATCCGCCTCCACCTCACCCTGTCCTCCGCATCTTCTTTTCTGACTCCAACGACCTTCATGTCTTCCTTCACCACATCCATAAATCTCTTCTTCAGTCTTCCTCGAGGCCTTCTGCCTGGTAGTTCCAACCTCAGCATCCTACTGCCAATATACTCACTATCCCTCCTCTGTACATGTCCAAACCATCTCAATCTAGCCTCTCTGACTTTGTCTCCAAAACATCTTACGTGGGCTGTCCCTCTGATATACTCATTTCTGATCCTATCCATCCTCGTTACTCCCAGGGAGAACCTCAACATTTTCATCTCTGCTACCTCCAGCTCTGCCTCCTGCCTTTTCCTCAGCGCCACTGTTTCTAAGCCATACAACATCGCTGGCCTCACCACCATCTTGTACACTTTTCCCTTCATTCTTGCTGACACTCTCCTATCGCACATCACACCGGATACTTTTCTCCAACCATTCCAGCCTGCCTGCACATGCTTCTTCACCTCTTTTCCACATTCTCCATTGCTCTGGATTGTTGAGCCTAAGTACTTAAAATCCTCCACCTTCGTTATCTCTGCTCCCTGTAACATCACCGTTCCTCCTGGGTCCTTCTCATTCACACACATGTATTCTGATTTTCTGAGGCTAACCTTCATTCCTCTCCTTTCCAGGGCATACCTCCACCTCTCTAGATTTTCCTGCACTTGTTCTCTGCTCTCACTACAGATCACGATGTCATCTGCAAACATCATAGTCCATGGAGATTCTTGTCTCACCTCGTCTGTCAGCCTGTCCATCACCATAGCAAACAAGAAGGGGCTCAGAGCTGACCCTTGATGCAGTCCCACCTCCACCTTGAATTCGTCGGTCACACCGACAGCACACCTCACCACTGTCTTACATCTTTCATACATGTCCTGCACCACTCTAAAATACTTCTCTGCCACTCCAGACTTCCTCATGCAATACCACAGTTCTTCTCTTGGCACCCTGTCATATGCTTTTTCCAGATCCACAAAGGCACAATGTAGCTCCCTCTGACCTTCTCTGTACTTCTCTATTAACATCCTCAAGGCAAACATTGCATCTGTGGTGCTCTTTCTTGGCATGAAACCAAACTGTTGTTCACAAATGCTGACCTCTGCCCTTAGTCTAGCTTCCACTATTCTTTCCCATAACTTCATCGTATGGCTCATCAACTTTATCCCTCTGTAGTTGCTGCAACTCTGCACGTCTCCCTTGTTCTTAAAAATGGGCACCAGCACACTTCTCCTCCACTCCTCCGGCATCTGCTCACTCTCTAGTACCGTGTTGAATGTTCTTGTCAGAAAATCTACTGCTACCTCTCCGAGACACTTCCATACCTCCACAGGTATATCATCAGGACCAACTGCCTTTCCATTCTTCATCCTCTTCAATGCCCTTCTCACTTCACCCTTACTGATCTTTGCTACATCCTGCTCCTCAATGGTTACCTCTTCTACTCTTTTTCTCTCTCATTTTCCTCATTCATCAGCTCTTCAAAGTACTCTTTCCATCTTCCCAGCACACTTCTGTCATTAGTCAATAGAGTTCCCTCTCTGTCCTTTATCAATCTAACTTGCTGCATGTCCTTCCCATCTCTATTTCTCTGCTGTGCCAACCTGTATAGATCATTTTCTCCCTCTTTACTATCCAACCTATCATACAAGTCATCATATGCCCTCTGTTTGGCCTTAGCCACTGCTACTTTCGCCTTACGCTGTGTCTCCCTGTACTCCTGTTTACTCTCTTTGGTCCTCTCAATGTCCCACTTCTTCTTGGCTAACCTCTTCCTTTGTACACACTCCTGCACTTCCTCATTCCACCACAAAGTCTCCTTATCTACTTTCCTTCCAGAGGACACACCAAGTACTCTCCTACCTGTGTCCCTGATCACATTTGCTGTGGTTGTCCAGTCATTTGGAAGCACTTCCTGGCCACCCAAAGCACCAGATAAATTACAGCTGCTAAAATCCATTGAGTAGGTCAAACAGTTCAAATCAATTATGGATTATGAAGAAGCAATCAGGTATGCTTTCCATATACAGTGGAACATCAGTGGCCGAACTCAATTTGTTCCAAAGATATGTTACTGATTCGTTCGAGGAGTGAAACAATATTTCCCATCAGAAATAGTTAAAAGTCAATTAATGCATTCAGTTGAACGTCTACTTTGTGGCAGTGGTGGTCTAGTGATATAGGGCGCTGGATCGCTGATCCAAAGGTTGGGGGTTCGAGACCCACTCTCCACAAGGTTGTCACTGTCTCCCCCAGTGCGGCTAACTTGGTTATCAAAGGTGGGCCATGTCTCTCACTGTCTATGGTGTGAGATATGTAAAAGAACCATTGCTGACTTTCGTAAAGAGTAGCTGCAAAGTCATCAGCGTGTTTCTGTCCCTTGCTAAAGGGTTGTGATAGAAAGGGCATCCGACGTAAAAACCTCTGACAAATCAAATGTGCGAATCAGATGATTCGCTGTGGCAACTCCCGAGTAAAAGGGAAAAAGCCGAAAGGAAGACAGATGACAGACAGTTGAACGTCTACTTTGGTCGGTATAGTTGTATATACTTTGAAAATGTGGTGTATTTATGAAACATATTAATATACAATACATACATTAATGTACAAAAGAGTAAACTATAACAATAGTATGCAATAATTAACCTAATTATGTACAGTATTTGTTTACATACCTTTCCGGTTGCAATGTGTCAGCGTATATGGATGGATGGGGAGGGAGAGATGGGGGCGGGTTATTGCTTTGAGAGGGTGTGACGGTTTTTCCCTTCTTCGTCTCTTGATCGCAGTTGATTCTTCACATTCTCACGACTTTTCTCTTTTATTTCCAGTAGAATTACTGATGCTTTTCTTACGATTCAGGGTTAAGGGTGAAAGTAGCCATAATGTAATGAATAAACACAATACGCAAAACATGTTCAACACACTCGGCTCTGCTCCGTTCAAATTCTGGAACATTTGTTCCAACACCAAGGCAGATTTTTCTCATATTTTTTGATCGAATTCCAATTTGTTAGGCTAAAGAGTCGTTCGACCAATGAGATTGCACTATATAATAATGGAAACTCAACAATGTTACAGCCTGAATAAAATGATGTTTACCATCATTACGGCCTCATACTTCCAGCTGACAGACATGCTGGAGCCAAGAGAAAGATCGCATAAGTTATTTACAAGTTATTGCCTGAAAAGTCTGAAATAGCACAGTCTCAAAATTCCAAAATCAAATGGATCAGATCACCCATTCTCTAAATCCAGTTTGTGATGAACATTGTGGAGAGTAGTCCACCTAAACATTGCAGACTGCATGTAAACAAATGGGGAAGGAGTCACAATTCAGTTGATTTGCAACTGATTTTAAACTGCAGGGGTCCCAGTTCTTCCCAAGGTCAAATTATCAGTCAAATGGAGGCATCATCCCGAACTAGTTGTCATGCAATTGTCATATGTTAGATACCGATATGTTACCTCCATTTTTTTTTTTTTTTTTTTTTTTGCTGCTGCGATGGTCTTTTTGCACTGCAACAAGAATTCAGGTGTTAAGAAATCCTGCGCTTGACTGATTGCCTGTTTTGGATCAGGGTACTTTGAAAAGATGTGATTGGAGTGTGACTGGAGTTCTTCAGAACCTAAAACTCCATCAAATCGCAAAAGTAATGCTTAAAGTGAAAGGAGAGAAAAAAAAAAAAAAAACATTTGGCCTCGAAGACTTTGAATTTGTTGAGTTCCTTCAATTTCATTGCTGTTGTAATACAAGCTGCAGGAATGAACACCATTCATTTAGATTAATGCTCCTTATTTCATGTTGTATAAAAATCCAATTAAAGTGTAGCAGCTTGATAAATTTTTCAAAAATAATTATGCTTCTATTTCAAGGGATTTGTACTTTAATTATATATTAACATGCATTAACATCCCTGTTTATTAGGTGCAGTGTACTGTATGCATAATTATCTGAGAGTAATTTAAAAATAATATGAATGTTCAAGATTATGAAGATATTAAGATGCAAATTTAAATTTTGATAATGACTTTATCGTGTTATTTTATACAATTAACTGACACAGTAAAATGCCAGGTATATGACATCCACATTCACTCTTATAAAACTAATAACCTTCCCCCAGATGTAACATTGCAAGGAAATAATGTTGCATAATTTCACATTATAATAATGATTCCCTTTAATAGTGTGTGTACAGTGATTTCTTCATGATTGCATACTTTGCATCAGTGTAATGTTGGGAAAATTTCCCTGAAACAAATCATTGTTTTGGAAAATCAATCAACACCATGTGGCCAATCACAATTGAGAATTTAACAGCAATGTAATTTAATATTTCTTTTGTAGTAAATGTATTATATTTAATGAGACTGCATTAACATTTAACTTTTCACTATAATCTTACAATTCTAAGACTTTCTGTACAAATTGTGGACCTCTTTAGTATCCAAAGAGAAACGTGGTGTGAATTTTACTGGTTTTTTTATGTTTATGATCTCTCTCTCACACTCTCTGTGCTTCAAGGCGTTCCTTCTGGATTTTCAATTTCAGTGCAGGGGATGTTTTTTTTTTTTTTTTTTTTTTTTTTTTCTTAGTTGCAGTGTTTGGATGGATGGATGATGTGATGCTGGTGCATTTGAGTGATTCTACTTTGAACTTTATACTGTATGTGTGATCTGAGTCATCTCCTTCTTTCTGTATATCTGATGCAATTTTGTGAATTCTCAGATGAACAGCCGTACCAGTATTTCTCAAAACGACTTTACTTTTTTTTTTTTTTTTTTCCTGTTTGCTCAAACCTAGTGGCTCTTACAAGTGATTTAAAACATGATCTCTTGTGATAAATAAAGTCACTTGGCCTAACTAATCCCAGGTCACTGGCTATTAGTACAGTAATTGCATGCTCTGATTGGCGAGTATATCAGCGAATTTACAGTGACCTTATGTTACCTTAGAGAAATTAAAAAAAAATAAAAAATGGGAATGACTGTGGGTCATTTCTAAGTAGCCCTACCTAATCCTTCACTCAAGACTGATTTCATTCATATATGCAGCATTTGGAATATAATACTTAGGCTCAACAGTCCAGAGCAATGGAGAGTGCGGAAAAGAGGTGAAGAAGCGTGTGCAGGCAGGTTGGAATGGATAGAGAAAAGTGTCCGGTGTGATGTGTGATAGGAAGGTATCGGCAAAATGAAAGGAAAAGTGTACAAGTCGGTGTTGAGGCCAGCGATGTTGTATGGTTTAGAAACAGTGGCACTGAGGAAAACACAGGGGGCAGAGCTGGAGGTAGCAGAGATGAAAATGTTGAGGTTCTCCTTGGGAGTAACGAGGATGGATAGGATCAGTAATGAGCACATCAGAGGGACAGCACATGTAAGACGTTTTGGAGACAAAGTCAGAGAGGCTAGATTGAGATGGTTTGGACATGTACAGAGGAGGGATAGTGAGTATATTGGTAGTAGGATGCTGAGGTTGGAACTACCAGGCAGAAGGCCTAGAGGAAGACCAAAGAGACAATTCATGGATGTGGTGAAGGAGGACATGAAGGCAGTTGGTGTAAGAGAAGAAGATGCAGAGGATAGGGTGAGATGGAGGCAGATGATTCGCTGTGGCGACCCCTGAAGGGAACAGCCGAAAGGAAAAGAAGATGCAGCATTTGGAATAAAAGTACAGTGGTACCTCGACTTATGAAATTAATCCATTCCTAGGGCAAGCTCATAAGTCAAAACATTTGATAGATGAAACAAAAATTCGGAATCCGATCCGATCGGAAAAATACAAAACCAATCAATCTGTTCCAAACCCTCCCAAACTCATATAACCTGACACAAACATGCATTTTTGTCATAACATATTTAAGATGAACATGTAACAATAAACATTTCACAATAATAACACATGTACAGTAACACTAATAATACTGTAATTAACGATAAATAATAATAAAACAAGATATACAAGAAGTCAATAAACAGCACAGTAAGTGCATCTGAACTTAAGAATAGCACTTGACATTAACTTACACTACTATGTATTTATTTATTTAATTTAATTTTTATTTATTCTTTTTTGTTTTGATGTTTAAACTGTTTTAACGAGGCTAATTGGCACGTATGACCTTGGGGGACATGCTTTTTTAACATACTGGACCAGCGTTAAGTGCAATTGTGCATCCTCTACACCAAGTGGCAGTGGCACTCTCACTGTGTTCCCTATGGGGTAAGGAAACGAACCGAGCAAACAATATGGAGTGCAGTAAACACTATTTATAGTCGGGTGTGGGGCGCACACTAGATGGGGGTTGGGGGTGACAGAACAGTCGGCATCACAGAAAATAGACCACATCGAACACACACGTGGAAGAATACAAGGCTAATCAGCCTGGAAAAGACATTTTCCCCCAGGAGAGCTCGTTAGTCAAAAATTTGGCCATTGGATGGGACAGATTTTTGTGGGATCGAATCTTGTATCATGAAAAATTTGTTATAAGGGACACTCATAAGTCAAGGTACCACTGTATTTTATGATTAAAAACATACCCCCTCCCCCCAACCCCCCATTAGCCTTTTTTTGGCTGTTTCCAAGCAACAGGCTGTCATTGGCCTGTTACCATTGCCTGCAGGTGAGTATAACTGAGCTGTGTCAACCAGACTGAAAGTGCTGCTTATGCCTTAATAGTACAACTGATATTTCGTTTTATTTGTTCAGATTTTTTGTGGTTTTTGTTATTTTTATCAGACAGAATTTTATTCGGTAATCAATTCAACTAAGCTGCTAGCTGGCTTCAAACTATGTGACTTATCATGGAAAGCAACACTAGAAGCACACTAGTATATCACACCAAACTAAGCATGCTTGTTAACTGGCCTTTCTCTTCTCAGCTCAGCCCCCACAGAGCACTATCAAATCCCCATCAGGATTTGCCTTACAATGTACAGAGGGTGGAGCTTTCGGGCAACCAATTCAAGCAGAGTAGGCACAAGTAGTGGAAAGACCATAAATGAGAAGAGAAAGCCAAACAGGCTGTTCAGTCACGTTCCTTTAAAACATGGGTTTTAGAGCAAGGTGGGAATCAGCTTCCTGAATAACTGTGGAGTTTTTTTGGAGTAGGAAGCGTACTCTGGTGATCAACTGGTGTCCAAAACAAAAAAAAAACAAAAAAAAAAAGTAAAAAAATCTCTGGGAATGGGTCTAACATTTGACGTTTACTATAATACTGTAAATGAGCATAATAATAATAAGAATAAGCCTTTGTTTTGCCACACAGTCACTTCAGAAAAAATAACTCCATTTTCAGATTGATTTGACACTGTTTTTTTTTTTTTTTTTTTTTTTTTTTTTCCCTCCTCAGTTTGAATCATGGCAGTGGTGGCCTGGTGGTAAAAGTGCTGGATCACTGATCCGGTGTTACTAATCCCATGGTTGGGGGTTCAAGCCCCATGCTCACTGGGTTGTCACTGTCCCCCAGTCCAGCTAACTGGGTTATCAAAGGCCAGCCTTGTCTTTCACTGCCTATGGTGAGAGGTTCATGTAAAAGAACGATTGCCGACTTTCATCAAGAGTAGCTGTATCGCCGTCAGCGTGTTCCTGCTCTGCAATGGCCTTGCCATCAAGGGTATACTCTTCCTTCGCCCAGAGACAGCTGAGATGGGCGCCAGCTCCTCCATGACCCTAATTAGGATTAAGCAGTTAAGCAGTTCAGAAAAATGAATAAACAGACTGTGATCTAAACGGGGGGGGGGGGGGGTGCAGTGGTGGTCTAGTGGTATAAGGCGCCGGATCGCTGATCCAAAGGTTGGGGGTTCGAGTCCCACTCTCCACAAGGTTGTCATTGTCCCTCTCCCAGTGCAGCTAACTGGGTTATCAAAGGCCGGCCATGTCTCTCACTGTCTATGGTGTGAGGCATGTAAATGAACCATTGCTGACTTTCAACAAGAGTAGGCTGCAAAGCCGGCAGCGTGTTTCCGCCCTGCGATGGCCTGGCGAGCTGTCCAGGGTGTACTCTGCCCTCGCCCTGAGTTGGCTAGGATGGGCACCAGCCTCCCCGCGACCCTAATTAGGATGAAGCGGTTACAGAAAATGAACTGATGATGAACTGATCTAAACGACTTCAATGGCACCCTTGTGCGCTTGAAAGACCAGAAGTCAGTATAACCCACAGCAAGTACACTACTTTCGCAAGTAGACTACTTTCGGTATTGAGCGCTCCACATATTGTAAGCGTTGATTGACTGTTTTAAGCTTCATGTAAAGTCACTCGGTATAAATAAGTGACTTATTTGAAATTAATGTTGATATTATTTGATATATTTGATATTATTTTACAATGTTATGTTTCTAATAATTGATGTAGGGGTGTTTTATGAGATACTGTAATGGTATTTATGGATGTATAGTACAGTATGAGTGTCATACGTCACACATCATACGTCATACGTCACTGTAACAACTTACGTTCACTTTCAACTTACGTTGGGCCATCTGGAACCAATTAAAAACGTAAGTCGGGGAGCGCCTGTAATCTTAATCTGGAGGCACTGTATTATTAAACAGTGTTTTTTTTTTTTTTTAATCAGTAATTTTAAAATGTTCTATGGGATCTATTTATTTTTCTTCAAGAGTTGGTTCCCTTTTATTGTTTTTAGAAAGTCCCATCCATTCAAATATCCATGCAGCAAAAATGTGGTAATCACTGTTATCCTTTCTGTTTTTTTTTTTTTTTTTTTTTTTTTTCCTGTTTATATATGTTGCGTTTAAAAGTTAATAGCACCTAAACTCAGCAAAAAAGAAACACAGAACTTTTTTTTTTTTTTTCTGAAGAAACCTCACAAGCACATGCATGTAGAACAGTCTGTGCAAATGAACCATCTGAGCTGGTTAGTTGGATTTGTCGGGAAATTTTCCATCATCATTTCAGCCGTGTTTTGCCTAAAATTGAGAAAGTCTCAAATCCAATGGCACTTTATTGCAGAAATTGCTCTGTGTTGTGCATGTAGAGAAAATGAGTGATCAGCCATATTGTTGTTAAATGTAAGATAATTCATATATACATTTAAGGAAAAATTTTGCCGATTGTTGACTTGGCTTTGAGTTGCAATGTGTCTGTGCTTTGCAACATGGTCATAATAATTTTGTGGAAAAAAGGCCAAATTGAGTCCCTAGCTTGTATTTTTTCCCTCTTAAATAATTAGCGAGACTTGTCTGTAAGATTGCAAATTCATATCTTTGGTTTGCTAATTACAGTGGCAAGCCTTGAGGCAGCGTCTTGAGGGAAATTCCTGTTTCTCTCGTCTCATCTTGGGATATAATGATGAGACAGGCTTCCTTTGAGAGGACACATTCCATTCAAAAATCTCTTTGCATTCGCATTGCATTGTCATGAATGCTTACACATCTGAGCCTGTGCACTGTAGCGAAATGATCGTCTTGGCGTGGTTTAGTGCTTATTTTTGTTATTATTGCATTCAGGTATATTAGCCAGTATATTTAATCATGATGGGGATGCCTGCTGGGTGATCCTCATCATAACCGTATCACTTTTTAAATGACGCCTGCACTCAAGGCACTAACAAATTGTACTCTCTGAGGTTCAAATGAAATCCAGCATTTTCTTCAGGCTCCATAAAGCGTACAGCGGCAAAGACGATTTGTTAGCGTGGTGTAAGATAAACAGGATTAGCGCCAATACACTCAAGCATGTCCAGTCATGCTGACTTGCTGATGCAATCTCTGCACCATTTTGTCTGCCTCCTGCAGGTGCCTTTGATCTGTTAATCATAAGCAGTTCTATTTACAGCCACCTCTTAGCTCTGCTTCAGATTGTAATAAGGCAGAGCGCTGGTTTGTATAAAAAGAGTAAAGATAAAATAAACGCACAACCCAAGTTCTCTTAATGCACAATGGTTTAAAGAGAGTCCTATTGAGAATAGTAGAATGATAAACTTACTGCAATACAGTCAAGAAAGACCAAATTTTATACCACAGTGCTGTTGAATTCTTGATTGTGATTGGTCAGACATTGTTGGAAAATTTTCTTTAGCAGTAGGCATAAGAAAAAAAAGTAAAAATTTGTGGTGCATTAATGTCATTTGTTTTATATACATATCCACTGCTAAAGAAAATGTACCAACAATGCCTCACCAATCACACTCCAGAATTCAATGGCACTGTGGTATATAATTTGGCGTGTTACTTCCAGCTATATAGTAATGTTTTCATTGACATATGGGTCATTTGGTTGGATGTTTTTTTTAGCGTTTCTGTCTACGGATTTTTAATTTTTTTTTTTTTTTAATGAATATATCTGAAATTCTCGCGGTGGTGGACTTTTGAGAAGATGCTGGATCACTGATCCTAATGTTGGGGGTTCAAGCCCCACTCTCAATATGTGTCAGGAAGGGCATCCGACGTAAAAAAAATAAAATAAAATAATAAAATAAAATATGCCAAATCAAACATGCAAATCACTAATATGATTTCCATGAAAATGGAGGCAGATGATTTGCTGTGGCGACCCCTGATGGGAACAGCTGAAAGGAAAAGGAAAAGGAAAAGAAGATCTGAAATTTGGGCAGTGGTGGCCTGGTGGTAAAGGTGCTGGATCACAGATTCTAAGGTTGGGGTTTCAAACCCCACTCTCAACAAGTTGTCACTTAGCCCCCAACCCCCAGGTGCAGCAAACTGGGTTATCAAAGGCTGGCCATGTCTCACACTGTCTGTGGTGTGAGGTCCACATAAAAGAACCATTGCTGACTTTCAACAAGAGTAGCTGCCTAGCAATCAGTGTGTTTCCGCCCTGTGATGCCATGGAGAGCTGTCCAGGGTGTGCTCTGCACTTACCCAGAGACTGCTGAGATGGGCACCAGCCTCCTCGTAACCCTAATTAGCATTAAGTGGTTCATAAAATGAATGAATGTATCTGAAATTATTTTTTATTATTAATAATAATATAATTCTTACAGTTTTGTAAGGACCCATGGCTACTGGTGTCACAAATAATTAAAAAAAAAATCCAATGACATACTATATGATGGGGGAAAAAAAAAAAAAATCACATTTCTGTCGAAACACACCATTTCAAACAAAATTTGCTATATACTATAATCGGGATAAAAAGCTTTGATGTTAGTCCAAGTTTAATCTGCATCTGACCTAGATTGCTTGTTTGGCAGTGACTTAGATTAGATATGGGAAATGTGTACAATATGATTTCATAAAATTCATAAAACAACAGTCACGGGTTCAAAACTGGCTTTTGCATTCTATGTCCATGTGGGTTTCTCCGTGGTCTCTTGTTTAACCCAACAAATCTTCCACTAAATTCAAACTGAATGATTAACAAACAAATATGTCTCCTTTCCCGGGGTATTTGCATCTTACAGCCATTATTCCTTGAAAAAAAGGGACTATAAAATCATTTTAATTAATTTCTATATGACCTTGGTATAGTAAATATGTATCAGTGCGTTCAATTTTGATTGCATTTATCAGTAAAATGCTGCTCTCTGTCCTAAGTTGGATGAAGATCCGTGTCAGCTGAAATCTTCTACCTCTGTAAGTGTGGCATTTTGCTGGTAATGGATGAACTTCTGCGATGATTTACTGCTTTATCCCAAAAGGAGGCCTTTCAATGCCTCAGGATTGAAATATCTCTGGCTATAAAAACTTAATAGATTCTGAGCTCTTTGTGTGCTGCTGCTATTATGAGCGAGTCTCCAGCTGAGAGGAATCGAAAGCGATTCTGTGATTGAGTGCTTTTGGTGGGAAGCCATCGATCATCAGTCATCATCCATCAACTACTGTCAAATCACTGATATTTTAAGTGATGGAACAACCTGGGATGGACATGGAACCAAAGTGGACGGGTGAGAAGTAGAGAAGATTATAATGTCCACTGTTCTAATTATGCAATATAAAGATTGACAGATCTATTTCTTAGCCATCATCCATAAATTAAATAAATGATGAATCCTTGGAAGCTTAAAATTAGGTGGGAGTGATATACCAGTGATACAGCATAAACACTGGTGCGACTTTACGATTGAGTGGTCATTGAGTCGGGATATGAAGATCCAGAATAAACCTGAGCATTAATTTACTTTTCATTTCATCTTAATGGAGTTTTCATTAACCACGGTCTGAGCAGCAGCAGGTTAAAAAAAAATGGTGTGTGTCAATTTGAGATATTTGTAGAACGCTCAAAAGATAAAGCTAGAGTATTAGTATGGTTAGCACTTCTAGCTGACAGCAAGCAGGACTGGGTTTTTGTTTAGAATTTTGCTTGAACTTCGTAGACGGCAAGGATGTTTCTCCAGTCACTTGGTCATCACTGCTGTCCCTTCAGTTCAGTTAACTGGTTTATCAAAGGCTGACCATGTATCTTGTTGTCTGTGGTGAGAGGCTTGTAAAATAACCATAATTGACTTTCATCAACAGTAGTCCGCAGCCATTAGTGTGGTTCTGCTCTGCAATGGCTTGGTGAACTGTCCAGACCTCCCAGAGTTGGTCGCTATGGGCGCCAGCCTTTCTGGGATCCTGGGGTTAAGTGGGGTCAGAAAATGAATGAACGAATGCTAATAAATAAACAAATAAATTAATAAATAAATTAATTAATTAATTAATAATAATAATAATAATAATAATAATAATAATAATAATAATAATAATAATAATAATAATAATAATAATTTGATAAATTGTATACATAACCACATACATCATTTAATGGATAAATTTTCATGACACTAACAAATTGTTACATTTTCCAATTATTTATCAAATCCTGCAGCATTTACCACATTGGCATGCAACTTGTGCCCTTTTCCCCCTTGATCAGCATAGCATTAAAAAAAAAAAAAAAAAAAAAAAAAAAAAAATCACTCTTCATATCACACCATTATTTTCATGCTGCTCTTTGTGTATGATTTTGCAATAAGATTCACCTAAGGGCATCATCCGTCTTATTTTCTTTCACAAAAAAAAAAAAAAAAAAAAAAAAAAAAAAACATGATAAGCCTATACTTGAACCTCACTGCTTATTTTAGAGCTCAGATGCTTTTTACTCTGCCTTATAACTTGATCCAGTAAGAAGTTTGAATGCAAACTTTGGAGATTTTAAGCCAATCAGCGACCACAACAATGCGACTCGGATCAGTTTATATCTGGCTCTCTGCCCTGCATGGCGGTGGGGTGTGTGATTCGAATGCCAGGAATGATGCCATGAGTGCACGTATATAGCATTAACAACTTTCATAAAATATATCCTGGCAGTTTGACCACATGCAACGTGTTTCACAGTCACTGTGTACCTTTTGGATATTAGCTTTTCTTTTAATTTTGGATGGAGGCTAATTATCTGCTCCTGGAGAATTTTAACACTGAAAAGCAATGGTCGCAGCATCAAACCAATCAGAGTGCCACATTTTATCGCCTTTAAGAGCAATGGCTCGTCCTACCATGCTATTGGTATAACAATGCTGCATTAAATAGGAGGTACCCAGCGAAGTATACTACTACCATATATCTGCCTACATGGGAGCGTATTAATACCTTAATAATTTAAATTACACTGACATACAAAGTCATTAACTCTAGACCAGGTTTTGGGGGGCAATCAATAACTGCATGCTATGCATGACTACACATCAATTTAACGCCAAACATCCACAAGCACGAAGATGAACAGAAATATATTTTGGTGTTCCAGCACAGGGTGCCTGCGATGGCCTGGCAATCTGTCCAGCCCTCGCTCAGAGTCGATTGAGATGGGCGTCAGCCTCCCGGTGACCCTAATTAGGATTAAGCGGTTCAAAAAATGAACTAACATGTGGTACGGTTGTCATTTGCAAAGAGTAGGCCATTGGGCTGCCATCGCCGAATTTCATCATAGTGATGGCCTGGCATGCTGACAAGGGTATAATTCCCTCACCCCAAGTCGGCTGACATGGGAAACAATGTCCCTGTGACCCTAATAAGGATTAAGCTGTTCAGAAAATGAACAAATGAACATGGGGTGTTGCAGTAATGACACCCCCTCCCCCACACCTATTTCAGTATCATCATAATCATCATCACCACAACTTTTAACAGTGCTCCCCTTTTATCAGATACAACCTAAAGTACTTTGCAGGTGTATATAAACCTCTGTGAGAGACATATCCGGCCTTTAATAACGCAGTTAGCGGCACTTGGAGGGGGGGGGGGGTGTCAACCCGTGGAGGGTGGGACTTGAGCCCCCAACCTGAGGATCAGTGATCCAGCACCTTTACCACCAGGCCACCACTGCCCATTTCAACATGTTTTAACACTTTATTAGGAGCTAACTACTTGAATATACAGTACTTTATATATATATATATATATATATATATATATATATATATATATATATATATATATATATATATATATATATATATATATATATATATATATATATATATATATATATATATATATATATATATATATATATATATATATATATATATATATAAATAAAATGATTCACATCTAAGAAACTTCCTGTCCACACCTGTGCCTGAACCCTCTCTCCGTCCCAAGCCCCAGAAATGGTTTGTTTTTGGAATGTCATGGTCAAAGATGAAGGTCAGAGCATATCGCAAAGAATTGAGTGCTTATAACTTGGAAATAAGTGCAGTCAGACATTGTGTTGCCATGGAACAATACGGGAAAAAAACAAAAAATAAAACAAAACAAAACAAAAAAAGACAGAGGATGGCAATCTATGACATTTGCATCTGACCTTTAGTTACTTTGAAAGGTCAAACCCCAAATCAAGAAATTCTTCAAACAACCGTTTATTTTTTTGTTTGTTTGTTTGTTTTTTATACTTTTTCGCCAACTTGATCTCATCCATCATTGAAACAATTGCATTAATAATTAGAACCAGTATCCAAGTAAAGTTGATTTGATCTGTGATAGAACTACTACTGTACTGAGTGTACCCCTCTAGTTGTCTGTATCCTGGATATATCCTGACCTGACTTATGGTAAATATTATTTATTCAAACAGTGCTTTGGTAAACCATGATGATATAAATTCTCATAAACACCAGTGTAACATTTTTTTTTTTTTAATGTATATATATTTTTATAGACAGACACGCACAGTTTGTTTCAGCTGCTGATGGCATCAAGGCATATTGCGTCATGTTTCCCCGAGTGGCAATGTGCAGTATTGCACAATGATGATGAAATCATTTTATGCTCGTTTCACTGCTTCGTACTCTCCTGGATAAAATAAATCTATTTTAGAGAAGTTATCAATATTTATTTAATTATTTATTTATTTATTTATTTACTCAATCATTCTATTTTTATTGCAATGTTGTTTAGTATTCTGAGTGATAAATCACACCTCAACTCTCTTTTATCGTAATGCAAATGGACAACTCCATTTCTGTTGATGTCCACACAGAGAAAGCTTTCATTCCTTTTAGCATTTATCTTTTATATGGAGTTTGAGGGTTTTTTTTTCTTTTTTTTTCTTAATAGAGCTCAGAGTAAACATCCAATAAATCATTTGCTTACTTTTTTGCCTACTAATATTGCAATGCTTTATTGTTTCATGTGTGTACATGTTATGGCCTCATTTTAGCCAGAAATTACTCCAATACATTTTTTTCCAGCTTTGTGTTATCTATGTGCCCTTGGCTCCAGTTTATTAAAGAACCTATGAGCACGCAGAAGCTGATCATGCCTACAATTACATTGTCAGAATTGTCATTGAGTATGTTATATGCACTGCATGTACAAACAGTTCTGAAAGGAAAATCAGCCTTAAAGCTAGCGTACATTATATATATATATATATATATGTATGTATATGTAGTACGACGTTGTACTACAAAAAAAAAATATATATATATGTTTAACACGTATGTGACAAACTATCAAAAATGATTGAAGCAGATTTTAACTTCAAAAATATAAGTAAAAAACACCCAATAATAAAATGTACATGTGATTGGAGAAGCCGTAGCTTAACGTTTGAGAAGTAACTTTGGGACTGAAAGCTGTTTGGTTTGATTCGTGAAACAGCAGGAAAAATGCGTGGCGGTAAAGGAGTGAGTGTCACCTTCCCTCCCTCCACATTTATGGCTGAAGTGCCCTTGAACAAGGTACCAAACCCCCATCTGCTCACCAGGCATCGCAGTGTGTGAGGAAGCCGACTACTCCAATTGTGTGCTCATTTTGAGTGGGTTAAATGCAGAGGCAAAAATTCCCTTGTGGGATTAATACAGTACAGCAGAAAGAACAAAGAAAAAAAAATAAAGAAAATAAAAGCAATGGCCATGTGTAACAGGAGTGTTTGGAATGCCTGCCTTTCATTCACTTAAACTTCAGGGCATCGTGGCATATCTGCAATGCTTCTGAGCATCATTGCTTAATCTTTAGCATTTTGTTGGAGTTGAGTGTCTGTGGATCCCATTGTTTGTTGAAAGTAAAAGCCGTGAACACAACTCATGCTATGTGATGTCAACTCCGCTAGCTCTGGGAACGAGCCTTTATGAATATTAATGAAGATTTAAGTTAGCTATCGGTTTTAAAGTGCGCCCTATGAATGTGCATGAAGTAAAGGGCGGCAGAAGTATCACAAGCGATGAGCTGTATGTGCTTCGTTCCAATCCTCACATCTGTTTTGGAAGGTAGGATGGCATTCTGTGCCAGAGGATAAGTCTATCATGTAAAGGGTTCAGAATCTGGGCGAACAGCCTGAATCTTTGTGCCAGGCTAAATCCCACGCCAAACAGATCCAGGGTCTGAGGGAAATCACCAGCCTGGATCACTCAGGGCGAGTGGTGAACCGATAGAGGGGATTTAAAAGAAGTTTCTGTCAAGGCTTGGTTGTGTTTGTTTTCTTGATTTCTAAAGGCATGATTATAAGCATGATGCTAATTAGAAGCCTGTCCCTGCTAACGTTCACAGCTCGATCAGAAACAAAACCACATTTGCTTTCTTATTAGCATCCATCAGAATGAATATGGAACTCTTCAGGGCCATTACATGTGAAAGCCAAGAATTGTTTTTACCAAAGTCCTACTCATATGCAGTACACTTGTGTTTATATAAATACATATAGCTGTAAAAAACATTTGCATACAATATTTTGCGAATGTAAACCTCATCTGATCAGCCTCATGACACATTCATTTCATGAATGTAGCAGCAAAGAGCTTGAACTATGTAGTTATACGTAAATAGGTAAAGTCCATTGGGCTTTTTACATTTGAGACATAATGGCTCATCAGGCCGGGACTTATCCGCGGTTTCCGTAGCATGAAGCGACTAGTACAACTCCTCCTGGACGGGACGCTAGTCCATCTCAGGTTACCTTCCCAGTATATTTTACTGGTACCCATTTATACTGCTGGATGAACAGAGGCACACTTGTGGTCGAGATCTTGCCCAGGGGTCTTAGCACAGTGGGGATCTAACTGGGATTTGAACACACAACCAACCAATCATGAGTGCATCACCCTAACCACTACGCCACTTACAAGTAAATAAACCAGCCTAAATATCTTCGTGTCACTTTTTTTTTGTTTGTTTTACATTCCCAAAGTTTGAACATGTCTTCCACATCAGTGGAGATCATAACCCTTATTGGTTTTGACTGTGTTCCTGCTAAAGTCTACCCAGTTTTTCATGGAGAGAGTGAAAATGTTTCTGAGTCTGGCAGGGTTTAAGGAAACATGGATATCTCTGGTGACAGAACTACTCGTGTGTTACCAAAGTTGCTACTCAAATCTTAAACAATCAATTTTCACACTTTTATTAGTACCACCAACTTTATATGGGGAATAATGCATTGTATTTTTTTTTTTTTTAATTTAAGTTCTCTCATGGTTTATTGTCATGCTTGTGTAAGTGCATTTTAAAGGACTGAAAAGGGAACAAAATCTCAGCTCTTTCCCCCATAAATCATTAAAAGCGCACACAATACTCCTTCATTTATTATTACTCAAATACTAGTGCTCTTTACACATTGGCGATTTTTTTCCCCACATTACCCACAGCCTATGAGCATAAAACAAGCCGCTAACAAAGACGGCATTCTCATAAGACAGAGATAGTTAATCAGGATTGGACTCTTTTGTGTAATCATGGACAAAATAACCCTGAAATATTTGTTTCTTAATAAGGTTTAGTAAAAGTGATAGAGGAGGCTAAAGATTTTCTGCCTCGGCACGTTCAGAAAATAAATTACGCCACTGATCCATGTTGCAATTTGCTCGTGTTAATCATTACTACGAAGGTTATGAATTCAAAAAAAAAAAAAAAACCTAGCCAAAATATCTGGATTAAATCCCACTAACAGAAGCATTGTATTATTTTGGGAACACTTCCTGTGAAGGCCGAGCTATAAGCACAGGACAATTAATAGTTATGTGCTGAAGGCAGGGTGGATGTTGCTGCTCAGCTGACAGAACATTGTGGAAATTTGTTTGAGTATGCACTACACAGGAACATAAAAAACAAACTAAGTATTTTTTAAGAGATAATTTTTACTTTTTTTCCGTTAAAAAGACAGGCCATTGTAGCAAAAGAGCGTAAGCATAAGAGCGGATCCAAGCACTGTTTAGCGAACAATATGGCGTTTAAATCCAGTGTTAGTATACAGTAAATGCAAACAAGAAATGAAGCAAAGTAAACCAGGATTTATTTCAGTATTTTGTTCATTTTAAAGCCTGATAATTATGACAAATTCTGCTCCATGTGACCTTGACAAACCATGTATCTCCATTGTTTGAATTTAATCATAATGTGCATGGAATAAAATTTACTTATTGGTTGATACTACTATAATCCACTTAGTAATGAAATTTGTACAGAGAAATCTTAGTCCAAGGTTTTTGAAACAGAGTGAGATGAAGGTGAAGTTTTCTCTGTACAGACCGATCAAATAAGTTGAATATGAATAAGTTTTTAATTTATGTTGTGGCATCTTAAGATGGCATCCTTTATAAATTCACTTCAGGTGCTGTTTTTCATTTCAGCTGAGGTACTATCTCCAAACTTCCCCAGGCATCTTCATCCATGTCTGTGAGGAATTGGTAGCTCTTATTTGATATATAGGAGGGAGTGGGGGGAAACAAGTGACCACCCTCACACTGATCCCAAGCCCAGATAAATGCAGAGGGTTGCGACAGGAAGGGCATCCGGCGTAAAACGTTTGCCAAAATACAGAATGCGTACCGTCACTACAAATTTCATAGCGAATCAGTCGAGGCCCGGCTTATCAATGGCCGCCATCACTGCTGTTAACCGACAGGGTGCTGGTGAAAATTGGACTACTGTTGGTCGAAGAAGGAGAAGACGAAGAAAGAGAGGCAGGAGATGTGTCCGTAGGCAGAGAGAGAAGAGGAAAGGCATGCGTCTCAGACTAAGAGTAGGGACTTTGAATGTTAGAAGGATGACAGGAAAAGGTAAAGAGCTGGCTGACATGATGCAGAGGAGGAAGGTGGACATATTGTGTGTTCAGGAGACCAGGTGGAAAGGTAGCAAGGCTAGAAGCTTAGGAGCAGGCTTGAAGTTGTTTTTTATGGTGTGGATGGGAAGAGAAATGGAGCAGGAATCATCTTGAAGGACGGGTTTGTCAGGAATGTTCCAAAAGTGAAAAGATTGTCAGACAGAGTGATGAGTTTCAAGTTAGAAATTGAAGGTGTGATGTTCAATGTAGTTACTGCTTATCCTCCACAGGCAGGATGTGAGCTAGAAGAGAAGGATTCTGGAGCGAGTGTAATGAAATGATGTAGAGTACCCCTGGAGCTGAACAAGTGTTCATTGGGGCAGACTTCAATGGACATGTTAGTGCAGGCAACAGAGGGGACGAGGAAGTGATGGGCAGGTCTGGTATCCAGGACAGGAACACAAAAGAACAGATGTTGATAGATTTTGCAAAAAAGATGGAAATGGCTGTGGTGAATACTTTCTTCCAGAAGAGACAGGAGCAGAAGGTGACTTATAAAAGCGGAGGTAGGGGCACCCAGGTAGACTACATCTTGTGTTGGCGATGTAATTTGAAGGAAGTCAGTGACTGCAAAGTAGTAGTGGGTGAGAGTGTTGCCAAACAGCATTTATTGGTGTGCGGGATGATGCTGAAGGTGAGGAAGGTGATGAAGGCAAAGGCAGAGCAAAAGACAAAATGGTGGAAGCTGAAAAAGGAAGCATGTCGTGTTGTCTTCAAGGAGGATTTGAAACAGTCTTTGGGTGGTCAGGAAGTGCTTCCAAATGACTGGACAAATACAGCTAATGTGATAAAGGACACAGGTAGGAGAGTTCTTGGGTGTCCTCTGGAAGGACAGTAGATAAGGAGGCTTGGTGGTGGAATGAGGAAGTTCAGGAGTGTGTACAAAGAAAGAGGTTAGCTAAGAAGCAGTGGGACATAGAGAGGATTGACGAGAGTAAACAGGAGTACAGGCAGACACAGCGTAAGGCGAAGGTAGCAGTGTCAAAGGCGTAACAGAGGGCGTATGATGACTTGTATGCTAGGTTGGACAGTAAGGAGGGAGAAAATGATTTATATAGGTTGGCACAGCAGACAAATAGAGAGGGGAAGAACATGCAGAAAGTTAGAGTGATTAAGGACAGAGTGGGAAATGTATTGACTGATGACAGAAGTGTGCTGGGAAGATGGAAAGAGTATTTGAAGAGCTGATGAATGAGGAAAATAAGAGAGAGAAAAAAGAGTAGACGAGATGACATACCAGTGGAGGTATGGAAGTGTCTAGAAGAGGTAGCAGTAGATGTTCTGACAATAAAATGCAACAAAGTTTTATAGAGTGAGAGGATGCCAGAGGAATGGAGGAGAAGTGTGCTTGTGCCCATTTTTAAGAACAAGGGGATATGTGCAGAATTGTGGCAACTACAGCGGGATAAAGTTGATGAGCCATGCGATGAAGTTATGGGAAAGAAGAGCGGAAGCTAGACTAAGGGCTGATGTCTGCATTTGTGAACAGCAGCTTGATTTCATGCCAAGAAAGAGCACCACAGATGCAGTGTTTGCTTTGAGGATGTTAATAAAGAAGTACAGAAAAAGCCAGAGGGAGCTGCATTGTGCCTTTCCTTTGTGGATCTGGAGTAAGCATATGACAGGGTGCCGAGAGTGGAACTGTGGTATTGCATGAGGAAGTCTGGAGTGGCAGAGAAGTATGTTAGAGTGGTGCAGGACATGTATGAGGTATGTAAGACAGTGGTGAGGTGTGCTGTCAGTGTGACAGCAGAGTTCAGGTTGGAGGTGGGACTGCATTAAGGTTCAGCGCTCAGCCCCTTCTTGTTTGCTATGGTGATGGACAGGTTGACAGACGAGGTTAGACAATAATCTCCATGGACTATGATTGCAGATGACTTTGTGATCTGTAGTGAGGACAGAGAACAAGTGCAGGAAAATCTAGAGAGGTGGAGGTATGCCCTGGAAAGGAGAGAAATGAAGGTTAGCCTCAGTAAGACAGAATACATGTGTGTGAATGACAAGGACCCAAGAGGAACAGTGAGGTTACAGGGAGCAGAGATAAAGAAGGTGGAGTATTTTAGGTACTTAGGCTCAACAATCCAGAGCAATGGAGAGTGTGGAAAAGAGGTGAAGAAGCGTGTGCAGGCAGGTTGGAATTGTTGGAGAAAAGTGTCCGGTGTGATGTGTGATAGGATGGTATTGGCAAAAATGAAAGGAAAAGTGTACAAGACGGTGTTGAGGCCAGCGATGTTGTATGGTTGAGAAACAGAGGCACTGAGGAAAAGACAGGAGGCAGAGCAGGAGGTAGCAGAGATGAAAATGTTGAGGTTCTCTTTGGGAGTAACTAGGATGGATAGGATTAGGAATGAGTACATCAGAGGGACAGCACATGTTAGATGTTTTGGAGACATCTTTGAAGTCAGAGAGGCTGGATTGAGATGGTTTGGACATGTACAGAGGAGGGAACGTGAGTACAAACACTCCCCGACTTACGTTCATCTGTTTTATGTTTTTTCGATTTGACATTTTTTTTTTTTTTTTTTTGAAATAGTGAAATTTTGAGTTCAGACGTACCTACATAGTCTGCTGACGTAATGATGCAATGACGCTGCATTCATTGTTTACAATTACAGACTGAGTGTATATATCTGTCTGTCTTCCTTTCAGCTTTTTCCCTTTTACTCGGGAGTCGCCACAGCAAATCATCTGATTCGCACGTTTGATTTGGCAGAGGTTTTTACGTCGGATGCCCTTCCCGACACAACCCTTTTAGCAAGGGACAGAAACACGCTGACGACTTTGCAGCTACTCTTTACGAATGTCAGCAATGGTTCTTTTACATGCCTCTCACCATAGACAATGAGAGACATGGCCCGCCTTTGATAATCCAGTTAGCTTCACTGGGGGGGGCACAGTGACAACCTTGTGGAGAGTGGGACTCGAACCCCCAACCTTTGGATCAGTGATCCAGCGCCCTATACCACTAGACCACCACTGCCCCTTTTTATATATATATATATATATAAACAACTGTGTCACTGTAACAACTTACGTTCACTTTCAACTTACGTTCGGCCGTCCGGAACCAATTTAAAATGTAAGTCGGTGAGCGTCTGTATATTGGTAGTAGGATGCTGAGGCTGAAACTACCAGGCAGAAGGCCTAGGGGATAACCAAAGAGAAAATTCATGGATGTGTTGAAGGAGGACATGAAGGTAGTTGGAGTAAGAGTAGAAGATGCAGAGGATGGGGTGAGATGGAGGCAGAGGATTCGCTGTGGAGACCCCTGAAGGGAAAAGCCGAAAGGAAAAGAAGAAGTTTTTTGTTTCTTTGCCTGTTTGTTTTTTGTTTGCTTTTTGTTTTTGTTTTTTTCTGTTTTTTTTTGACATAAGGTCATATTTTCCAAATTTATACATGACAACTCACCCACAATGCAATTTATTACATCGTGCATACGAATCAGATTCTTTATTTTGGAATGTCCGATTCATACTGAGTTTTGCACTACAAACAGTTTGAGAAGCTCTGAAGACTTGTCTTCTTGACAACGCTGTCTTCAGGTTATTGGTAAATCTTCAGTCTACCCGTGTTTCAGCGCAAACTGATCTTCACTCAGTCACTCATTTTTCAAACTGCCTGATCATATAAAAGTCACCAGGAGGCTGGAGCCTATCTCAGCCCGGATTGGGTGACAGCAGGCGTACTTCTTCAATATCTCACCAGATCATTGCATGGCCAAAACACACAACCACTCACACATCTCGGGGCAATTTGAAACAGTTAATTAGCCTAATGTGCAATCTTTGGACTGTGGGAGGAAACCAGAATACCTGAGGAAACCCACACAAGCTGGCAGGACATGAAACTCTTTGAACTCTAAAATACTTCCAGGGATAAGTTCAGAGTTCAGATCTCTAGTTGCCTCAATGCATTGAATATAATGCGAATTAATTGAATGTAATGACTTTATTTTAGACTAAAATACTCAAACTACTGATTTTTTTGGGGAAAAAAAACAAAATGTCATTTTAGAATATCTTTCTTCATGCATGTTGCCTTTACACTGTGCGATTACACCCAGCCATGACTTCTAATATACACAGGAAGTAATTTTATCTAAAATAAATCAACTTGTCACTTTTTTGTTCCTGTCTCATAATTGACTGGCTGCATCACTGAATTACTGTCAAAGTTCATGTGGGAAGACCTGTTTTTTTTTTTTTTTTTTTTTTTTTTTTTTTTTTAAACAAACAAAACAAAACAAACAAACAAATAAACAATGCTTAAGGAAGCGTTTTATAATTAGTGGAATTTATCTTGGTAAAAAAGACATGACCGTTTTTTTTAACCACCACACAATCCCTCCCACACACACACACACACACACACACACACACACACACACACACACACACACACACACTGATGCTCTCTTGTGGCTTATGTAACATCACAATAATGGAAATCTTTTCTCACCCCACCTACATTTTCTTTCTAATTTAGTGTTATCCAATTCCTACCCATGACGTATTGCCTTCCCTGTCACATGACCAGCACCAACCAGGGAGGGGTGAAAGCATCCACGTGCCCCTTCTATGACATGCAATGATAGCCATCCGCCCACCTCATACGAATGAGCTCACATCCGCCTATGATTGGCTGGTGAACGCCATGAGTGCCAGGGATCCCTCCATCAATTAGCTCCCATGGACTCCTGGCCATGGATGGCTGTGGCATAAAACCGGATTCAAACTTGCGAAACCGCTTCTAAATATCCTACTGTACAAGACAGTGTTGATGAATATCACCTACTAAATGGAATCACATTTGAGCAACAACCTGAGCGATAGGCCTTTGGCCAAAATTACCACGAATTTCACTACTGAGAAAACAGAGGCCTACAAACATGGTTGCATGGGATACAACTCCCAATCAAGCCCTACTTCCAGATCCTGACTCTTCTCTAGTCTTGTTGTACCCTACTGTTACATGGCTTATGTACTATAATAATGTAAATTGCAGCCAGTAGGATTCATTTATATTTACAGTATATGGCAGATGCTCTTATCCAGAGCTACTTACAATTATAATTTTCATACAACTGAGCAATTGAGGGTTGAGGGCCTTTCGCAATGCCCCAACCGTGGTGACAGTGGGGATTAAACCGCTGACCTTTGGATCAGTAACTCATTGTAGTAACCACTAAGCCGCCGCTGCTGTCTTTGACAGCTGCATCCCCTGATGCAACATGACAATTTCCAACGTGCAAAATTTTCCTTTTAGGTTAATTTTAGTGAATGTTTGGTGTCGG